>JAOXYM010000021.1:7600863-7621788 GCA_028567055.1 Leptatherina wallacei
CCAGAGTCAGAAGCAGACATGGAGAAGCTGCATTCAGCTTCTATGCTCCACATGTCTGGAACAAACTCCCAGAAAGCTTCATATTAGCAGAAACACTTATCTAAATCCAGTTTAAAGACGCTCCTGTTCTCTGCTGCATTTACATAGTTTATATCTGAGTTTGTACTGTTTCCATTTAAGCTTGAATTTTAAACTTGATGCATGTTTTTAATCTGTTGTCCTTTCTTAATCTTGATTTGATATTTTTTTCTCTCTCTTCTGTTTTCTGCAGTGTAAACCACTTTGAATTGTCCTGTACATGAAATGTGCTCTATAAACAAATTTGCCTTGATCTTTCATCAATTTGTTTTAGCTCAGGTCTAGCATTTACATTTATTAAGGGAACATTTCAGCAAATGCGGGGTTTGATGGATAAATAAACTGGGTTAGCAGCAATGTGGCTGGTAAGTAAACTAAAAACATGACCCTCCCTTTCTGTCTCAACATATCTGGTGATCCGGGGGGGTAATGACAATATTTGAGTAAAATACGCCTGATATCAGTTCACCAGACATGTAGTTTATTTTGAATGCATCATGTTGAATGACAGAAATGTTTACACCGGAACTGCGCTACAAGATGCTAACACTTAAATTGGGGACGGGGGAAGGAACAAAAAACACACCATCTAATGTGTAACTGAAAACGTTCATTATTCGCCAATCCTTTCGTACCTTTTCCAGTTGTGCCAATTTATTCTTCAGGGCTGCTATCTCTTTTTCTCTCTCCTTAAGTTGTGCCTTCAAACTGCCCACTTCTTGAGCCATATGTGCTGACAAACACGAAGAAAACACAGCAGCAAAAATTCACAGATGTAGAAAAAATATTTTAAAATGCTATAAATTTAGGGCAAAAAAAAATCTGGTTTTACAATAAAGTATCAGTGTAACAGACAAACGTTGACACCAATGACTGTAAAATGAAGAATACGATGCAAACTTCCGGGTTCCGAGTTGACCACGTGAAAGTAAGACCACGTGGTAGGTGACGTACAACATGCCTACGATTGATTAATACGTAAATAAATACTTGCATTTTGAATAAACCGATTTTATTTAATCTTACAAAATATAACAGAAATATAATGAAAGAGTGGGGTCCTGATTTAAGAGACTGAATATTAATTTTTGTTAAGTTTTTCATTTTTCACCCAGTTAATCAAATGTAAGGTAAAGGTGAAATACTGAACTGTAAGAAGGAATCATGGGTTTTAAAATAATAATGTTCCCTTTGCAATATTCACCATAAATGTATACTTTTTTTTATCAAATTTGGTCAATTACTAAAGGTCTATATGGGGTCATTGTGTCATTATTGTTCACAAACACTGGCATTGCCTAGTTGAATGGGGCACCGCACGCGCACGAACACACGCGTACTTGCGCAAATATAAGAGTAAAGTGACGCGCTATGGTGTAGCGAGCCTCCCTCCTGCTTTTCACATGATCTAAAATCTCCCTCAGGGGAGAGACGGGAATGTGGAAAGGAGCGACAACATCGATGGCTGACCGAAGCCACAGTCTCTGCATAATGCGTTCATTTTACACTTTATTAATCTGTGTGATATCCATCCTCTGCACGAATGGAATCCCTTGGACGCAAGAAAAGGTAAACCCATTTAAAGGTTTTGTTCAGGTTTTGCTGTCTCAAGATATATGGTGTTATTGTCAGGTAGTTTCATGACAAAACATTTTATAAATCCAGAGGAGATAGAGCCTTCTCAGCTATAGCTCCCAAAATGTGGGAAGTCAGAAAAGATCCTTCTCTTGCTGTATGTAAAGCTTTGACTCCCTGATTTTCCACAGACTGAGTTATTGTCTGTGATTTAATTTGACTTTTTCTATGTAGCTTTTTATTATAGATTTCTATTGTGTTAATATCTTTTTTATTATTTTTATTTGATGTGACTTTTAACTTTCTATTTGCCTTTTAATTCTTTCTCTTCATTTAAATGCAAATGCAAAGAAAACCAATTATTAAAGTAAAACCATACAAAACAATTTACCTTGACCCATGCAGTGATTTTACATTATTATTTCTATCAGTGGTATGCCATGTTTAGTGGCTTGCTTCCATCATTTAAAGCATGTACCCATTTCTTTTGAAGCCTGACTACATTGACTTGTTTTTTTCTAATAGGTAAAAGGAAATTTATTTAGTCTTTATTTTCATATTATATTTGGGCGTGTGCATGTGTCTCATTTAATGGATAAATGCATATTACCTGTACTTTTGCTACTGCTAAAATTGTGGTGAAAAGACCATTTAAAGTTACCAAATGCTTTTTCATGTTTAAATGTAATTTGTGACATTTTCATCAACACTCTGCTGCTGTTTCTGGATGCTGTATTGTAAGTCTTATGAGATGCACCTAGACGTGCCTCACCGTTCATGTTCCTTGTGTTCTTCTCTCCTCCCCATGCCTTGTTGCTATGGCAGCACAGTCATCACCATTGATCCTCCAATTGTGGGTCTTTGTATTTATAGACCCTAAGTGGACCCACTTTTAACCCTCTCTGAGCTTAGTGAGCCCCAGCCCTTTGGAGAGCTGCATTCAGTCTGTGTGACCATGTAATTACATCTTTCACACCTTTCACCACGGTGGTGTAATTACAGGACTGATCTATGACTCATGTAGTGTGGGTCCAACTCACGCTTGGACTGGCTTTTGTGAATCTTTGTTTTTGTTTCAACTTAGACAATCAGGCTTAAGAAATGTGCCCTAGCCGGTTTATTAAGGAACAACATTTTCAAAAGCTTTTCATTCTGACGTCATTCATAAACAGTGCTGAAGTGAGGAGTGTTTGTCAATTTTCCATTTCAGTCATTTATCATGAAAATGAACAGATATTCACTGGTTTGAGTATCTGCGATTAGGTATTTTGCTGTTGGGATTTATGGAACTTCTTATTTGATTTCCCATTAAAACAGTTGATTGCATTTAAGTGCATTCATTGAACTGAGTAAACTGAATAAAGATATCACATTGAAGACACAAGTCTAAGCTTTTATTGATTAAAGAATATATAGATCTAATAATAGTAACCTCATTTCCACCTAATTTTCTTTGCAATATCTATTTGGTTTATTAGGTTTTTGACTCGTCTCTGCTGTTTATCATCAGCTTTTGCTGTCCTGCCCCCTGTTTCTCTCTGTTACCATGGTGCTCAGCAGGTGAACTTTGAGACCCCATGAAAAAGACCATGGGATTAAAGGATCAATATGTTTACTTTTTTCAGCCATTCACTATGTTCTAGCATTCACTGAATTAACTCATACCGTTTTAAAAAACTGAATCCAAATCCATAACGTTCTCCTTACACTCCACAAATAATCTATCATGCTTGCGATAATGTATTTCCCAGAACAAGAAAGATAACAAGCATCTCTGTCTCTTTTCACATTGTTTCACAAAAGAAGTCTTTGTTCTTACTTAAAGCCATTCAGTCGATTTGCCTTCGCATGGCTCTAATTGGCTCTTGAATCTCAAGAGATGCTTTTTAGCAGCTCATCAAGAAAACAGTGTTAAGTTTCACACCATTACCATAGGATTAAATTAAAAATGGCATCCTTTCGACGATAATACGTGTAATCTGTAAGTGTCTGTGTAAGTGTGTTTTTATTGTACAGTTGTAAATTGATACATTTTTTTCTCAGAATAACCACATATATGAAAAATGGTGGCCAAAATTCCCCCTTTTGGTTGGTTTTGTGGGTTGATTCTGATGGGAGGATGAAGTTGTGACACACAAGCATCCGTGGTGTATTTCATTTATATTGTTGCAAAACACTGCTGACAGACTTCCTCTGTCTTTGTTTCATACGTGAGGATGCGTAATAGTGTTATGTCAGACAGTGACAATAATTGGAAATCACATGTCTGGCATTTACAAGCCATAGAATATGATTACTTTGAAGTTGTATCCATCCACGCTTATTTCATGCTTAAATATTTCACTGAATTCTGTTTAAATATCCAGCCATCCATTTTGTATCACTTTTCCCGGTTCACTCTCCAGCTCCAACACAGAGCTGTCACCCTAACACAAGATGAGATCCGTGCCGCCCTGTCTCACACTGATCTGGAGCAGATGTGGCAGAGGGATCTGAGGCCGCTGCTGGTTACCAGGTACCCAGGGTCTGCAGGCAGCCAGAATGTACAGGATGTAAGTTTAACAGACCTTCATTCATGAAATATTTTATTTAACTTCCAGCTTTCATGAAACATCCTGTTTACCAAGAGAGACATGCAATTATACAAAAATAGCCAGTGAAATAAGCGAAATTCTCTGAGATTACCTCATTAAAAGCATAGTTGTTCATGGAAACTCAAGGTGTTGATTGTAAGCATAAATAGAGATAAAAGTCATTTTTTAGTTGTTGCAAAAGTCAGTTTTCTGTGTGTTTGTGTGTTTGCAGCATATAAAAGCTACTCTAGGTTCCCTCGGAGCAGGTTGGGAAGTGATGGAGGACAAGTTTGTGTCTCAAACTCCCTATGGCCCCTTGCCATTCACCAACCTAATTGCCACATTAAACCCATCAGCCCAGCGTCGGCTGATCCTAGCTTGTCACTACGACTCCAAGTACTTCCCACCTCAATGGCATGGGAGGGAGTTCCAAGGTGCCACAGACTCTGCTGTGCCCTGTGCCATGATGTTGGAGCTGGCACGAGCACTGGATGAAGAACTGAAAGCTCAGAAGGTAATGGACCAACAGATGCATTAAAGCTGTAGATAAAGTTAAAATGCTGCATTATGCATTATTAGTTATGAACTATTTTTCAGTAGCCCCATTGGGATGGATGCCATATATACTCGCCATGTTTTTGTGCTTGTGGCCAGCACTGACTTATAGTGTGGTCATGAATCACAGGGACATCATGACACAAAAATACCAGTGGCTGAAAGCTCAAAGAAAACCACAGAAACCCAAGCAGATGAGATCAGTTGAAAGAACACAATAAATATCATAGCAGATTGCCTAAATGTAACGCAAACATGAGAAACAACATCATCTCAGGCTGACTTACAAGTACTACAGTACATACCAGAGGAAACAATGTGGTACTAAAAACACAGAAACACTTCGGAACTGAAACAGGTTTTTATTGTTTTTAGCTGGTTACAAAAACACATAACAGTAGTTACATATTGAACAAAAACTTAAAGGTTATTCACATCCAAATTGGAGGCATGTTAGAGGAACAGCTCCAGAAAGCACCTGAACTGCAAAAAAGCAGCTGAACAGTTGACCCAAAAGCTGTTTCATGGACAGGTGTAGTTTATATTATTTCTGCCTTCATCAAGCAGGCAAAAGGTTCAGAATTAATCCTCCAAGCATGAGATTTCCATTCAAACAATGTTGCAGTGAACTCACAACATGCAGTCAAAGGAAGACTCAGTGCAGGTGAAACAGCTCATCCTTAGGTTGTGAAAACAAAACAAATCCATCAGAGTATATCCATGCAAGAGAACAGTGGTGGATGATTGCAACATCCTTTCCATGGTACGGGAAAAACCCTTTTTTTTAGCATCCAGACGAGTGGAGAATGTTTCTTCAGAAGAGAGGCATGTCATTATCCAAGTCCGCCACAAACGAAATTCATCACAAGAGTAAACACAGGGAGTTCACCACAATCCAAACTATTCATAAGCCTTAAAGTCTTAATTGTACTTTGCTTTAAAAAAAACATGCTGATAAGGCAGATCTGGAATAGCATTTTTGGAGAGATAAAACCAAGCAGAAGGATGATTGCTGAGGTGCAAAGGTCTAGCCAGCTCGGATTCTATCAAATACTGTCAAACTGCTTTTTCCCTTGCTGAAGTAAAAAGCCCACATTGAAACAAGTGAAGAAATCTACTGGAAAGGCATTGAAAAAAGTATATTCACTATCACCAATAAATTGAAGAGTGGTGTTTTCCTTCTTCCTGTGAGGACCTTGTTATTGAGACCAAAGAGGTCGAAAAATTGTCAACTTTGATTGTACATTTTAATGACAAAACGATGGCATTTCTTGGGGGTGACAATGAAAGAGTTTAAGATGTACAAGATGCCTTTCCTTTGTGAATAATCTTAATGGCTTTTAATGAGCAATTTGACACCCAAAACTGTAAGGACAGGAGCATCATGTACCAACATACACAGGAACACCATCATCCAGCTGACAGAGGAGCAGGTTGGCAACTCCCTCTCTCTCGGATTCAGCTCCACTAAGCACCTGGACCTGTTGGTTCAAGGGGGCAGATTCTAAAAATATGCTCAAGACTTTTTTAAGGAGACCTTTTCAATTTTGCTTGAACACCTGTACTGTGTCAAATACATGGGACGCATCTATAATTAGACCAATACCGAACTAAACTAGGATCTTGTGACTTCCCACCTTGTGGCTTTAACCTCAGCAGTGGCTAAATGTATGGAGAGAGCTGTCAGCAGTCGTCTTACTTCATTAGCATAACATCATAAACGGACCCAATACAGTGTGCCTGCATAGCCCACAGGACTGAGGATGCTTAACATGGTCTGCAACCATCTACAAAAGACTAATAATTATGTTAAGATTTTATTTACTGATTTTAGTTCAGCTTTCAATTACATGCCGAGGTGTGTACTTCTTCAGCAGCTTTGGGACTAATTGCTATATTAATTAATTACTATATTATTTACTTGAGCAGCTAATAATGACACATAGCTGCTAATACATGTTGGTAAAACTAAAGAACTCATTTTAAATAAAAAAAAACCTCCTCATTTATACAGTGCGACCAGGTTGTGGGAATAGTCAAGTGTTTCCAATATCTGGGCACACACGTTGATGATAAGCCGAGCTTCACTAATCATATAGATGAGATATGAAAAAAGCCAGTCAGAGGCTGTTTTTAATCAATAAACTAAAAGAGATTCAGGTTAGTCCTGAGGTTTTGCAAAAGGTGTATGTGAGTTTGATTCAGAAACTCACTGGTTTTAACATTTCTTTGTGGTTTGGACACTTGACTCTTACAAACAGAACCAAAATAAACAGGGTAGTGAAAACAGTGGGAAAAGATAGTCAGCTGCCAACAAAAGATTTTTGATGAATATCACAGTTCTGTGGTTCTGAGAAAAGCTTTATCAATAACTTCCGATAACACACACCCACTACATAAGGAGTTTGAGCTGCTCGCCTCAGGGAGGTGCAGAGAAAAAGATATACAACTCTTCCTTTATCCCCAATCCGGTTACTGTAGTCACCAATCCACAGTAACTTGAACATCAGAGTGCCAGCTGTTTGCAGATGGTTGAATGTGTTTCTTTGCTTAATAAGTCTTAAATAGATTCACTGCTGTGTTTTGCACAATGACTTATATGTGTGTATTAGTGTGTATTGTATCGCCAGTGAGACCAAAAACAAATTTTCTGGTTTGGTGGGACAATAAAGTACTTTTATTCTTCTATTCTCACTTGGATCTGAACATCTCCACATTTGTGCATTGAAAAATATTTTGGTTAAGAGCTTAAACGACATGTGTAAAAATGTATTTTATGAGTGCTGCAAGCTAAATAAAACAATGTTAGTCACTTCCTTACTATTTTAGGACTTACTATTTTTCTTTCTGGTCTGCATCACCTGGATGATGCCAATCCTTGTAAACATCATATCATGTCATTTCAGTTGTCAGTTATTAGCAAACATTACTCAAGTCTGTGTCACTGTGTGACAATGAGGAAACACAACACTCACTACTGCTTAGTGGTGTACTGATGGATTTCTAATAGTTCTTCACATCAGTTAAGCTTTATGACTGTCCAGTTTTAAATACACGCACACACACCAGACTATAATTTGGCGCATGTTTGTTTTGGTCTATGACTTCTTGACATGAAAAATATGGAATTTTGTTAGTGCTATTGTTTGAGTTCTTAGATAAAGTCCCCGAATAACAGCTTACAGAGCTTTTCACAGCCAAAATTTGATGTCACGGGAACATAAATGTAGTCTTTATTCCAACTTGTTAACTGAGATCCATGGTCATGGTGTTACACATGCTCCCTTATTGGACATGTTATATGAGAAACTTAACAGATATCCTATTATTTGATGAACCTAGAACTATTCTCAAACACAGTATCATTATAAAGAACAACATTTCAGCCAAAAAGCTTTTGAATTAAATCCACGCTCAGCTGATGAGTAAGGATAACATTAGCATTCATGTAGCTTCCTCTTCTGCCCTTTTCCTGTTTCACTGTTGCCCTCAGACACTTGTCAATTGTCAGACAGTGACAGTGCCTGAGACAGGGAGATCAGCCAAGGGCCATGTTTTTCAGACTCAGCTGCCTGTCACAAAGACCACTGTGGGTGTAGGAATTGCAGTGAACACAAATACATTAGCTGGTGTGGAGGACATATGATATAATAGGTGATCAATCATGTGGGAAGTATTGTTTATTTAACAAAACAGAAGCAGATTTGTTGGGAAATTACAACTACTTTTTAAAAAAAACATTTGTTGCAACGTCATAGCCACTAGATGGCAGCAAATCTCATAAAATGGAAGTGACTAAACAGGAGATTATTTCCATCTTCCATGTAGAGCTCCAGCCCCAACTTGACCCTGCAGCTGCTCTTCTTTGATGGAGAAGAGGCCCTTTTCCAGTGGACCTCCACAGACTCCCTGTACGGGTCTCGCCACCTGGCCCAGAAGATGGAGAGTACCCCTCACCCTGCAGGAGCCACAGACACCAACCAACTGCACGGCATTGTAAACATCCGTTTTGCTCATCCTTCTCTGTTCTGACTACATAGGATTAGCATAATCACTTAATCACAATCAAGCTTATCCTTTTGTTTGCCCACAACATTTCAGTAAAATCTGCTTAGCCCTGATCTTCTCAAACACACATAGCCCACACAAAGATATCTTATACCACTAAGCCACTCATTTGATCACCTGAGAAAGCTTTATGTCTGATATAATCTATTATACAGTCTATGATAATCTATGGTACTTGGTATATTTTTCTGTATCCTAGCAATGGAATGACAGCAACTGTTTATCAACAAATGGACATTCATGTGTGCACAGATACAGATAAAGCAGACTGCATGTCTCTGAAGCTGGTGTGTGTGCATAATGGGAGTGTTTTGTATGTCTTGTGGTGATTACGTCAGCACCGTGGAACACATGAGGTCATGATCGCACCTCAAAACCTTGCGGTTGAGATGCGATTACCATGAGAACAAGTCTCTGTCAGGAAGTTATCCTCAGGATGGGTGGACAGTTTTGCATCCTTCACCACTCCGTGTTTCTTCTTCTCCAGGATCTGTTTGTCTTGTTGGACCTGATCGGGTCCCCTAGCCCCCGCTTTGGAAACCAGTTCCCAAGCACAGCACCCTGGCTCACCAGGCTGCAGGACATTGGTAAATAGTCAATGCAGATTGTGATATGGAGATAGAAGAATTCCACCTGAAAGCAACAATGCAACTCCCTAACCAAATAGTGATGGCAGTCATGGAAATGTTTGCTCATGCTGGTCTGCCTTGTGGATTATAATAGCTGAAACTGCATGCACAAAAGTCCTGATAAAACAAATAATTTAGTTATTGCCTTTTGAAAGGTAGATATCAGGTAGAAGATGCACTAACAGATGCACTTTTTTACTCTTTGCCCGTCTTAAACACAGAGAAACGTCTACACTCCATGAACCAACTTGTGCAGCATCCTAACATTGTGCAGTATTTCTGGCCTGACTATCCTGTGGGACGTGTTCTTGATGATCATATACCCTTCCTAAACAGAGGTTAATACTGCATGTAACTCACCACATTGTATACAGTGCTGTTCTCTTTCGGAAATCCTCAACCTGTTCTCCTGTTCCAGGTGTTAGAGTCCTCCACCTCATCCCCAACCCCTTTCCATCCGTGTGGCACTCGTTTGATGACAACGAACAGAACCTGGATCGTCCTACAATTCAGAACCTCAACAAGATCCTGCAGGTTTTTGTTTTGGAGTACCTCAACGCCAGACCTGTAGTTCCCTCAAATTCACAAAATGCCCCATAAACTTCCCTGAACACATTTTTATCTCATTATATGTAATCAATATCTATTTTCAGCTAGAGAATACACTGCATTAAAGGATGAAACTAAGCTTTGACCATCAGATGAGTCCCCAGTTTAGGGAACGTTTACAGACAATTTACTTAAAGATACTTGATGTCATCTATGTGGACAAGTCTAATTTTTTTCGTCTTCCCATATATATGTGATATGAAACACATATTTTTCCCTAATGGCTTCATCAGTAGGGGTACTGCTTCATAGCTTCTTCTCTTCAAGCTCCCAGCAACAAGATCAGCACACAGGCGCCTCAGTGTGTCTTATACAACACTGCTCTCTTTATATTAGTCCTCATTAACACTGTGTGGAGGCATTTAGTGTCAAGATTAACATCTTCGATCTGGTCTACTCAACTCAAGAGAAAGAGAAAGAAAGAATTTTCCTGGCCACATAAAATATATAAAATCTTTGCAAGCCCAAACTTGATGATAATTTAATTGAGTTGCTTGGGGAACAACCTAAGTCTGAAAGCACTTCATACAATGATATCGAGAGTCTCTGATCTGATGTGTTGTGTGAGAAATGCAAAAGGGCCACCCACACAGATGCTACTGAACATATTGGATAGAGTAAAAAGGTGGCATGCATTAGATGGTAACACATTATGTTTCTCAGCTTGCAGATTATGAGACATTTCCTCTCCTACTTTCACTCTGTTCAGTCAGCAAAGCCATCGGTGGCAGGAAGTAGGGTTAATTAAACAAAAACAACATCTTTATCTTTTTATATCTTGTTATCTTACAAAGAGGAGTAGATACCTTCCTGTGCTGATGTCTGATCTTACTGCTTTTGTTTATATGTTATTAGCCTGATACTCATGTAACTGCCCAAATAATATACACTGCCAAAACTGACTTCCTGTATTTGAGAAAGAATAAATATTGATTCAGAAAACAATGGTTCGTGGAACAGGTTATTCTTTATCTTTACACATCTTTTTTAATGATACTTTTTCAGGACCTGCAGAAAAAGGGAGAGGTCTCTTGACTGAATCCAAGCCCTTGTGTTGATTCAAGCTGTTGTAAACTCCATTTACTGTGACCTACAAACCAAGAATAGCTAATAATGTGCACCTTGTTTTCCATCCCGTGCCTTTTCCATCAGCCCTTTCCCCATGTGAGACCTCTGCCCCACCTCAGCAGCGTTCTCATAATTCCTTTAATCCTATCAGGTAGCCCTCCCATGAATTCCACATCACCTAAACCCCCCTCACTCCAAACCACTCCCATGATAAGTAAATGTGGATTGGCCACTTTTTGCTGCAAGCAGAAATGTTTGTGATGCCTGCTGCTTCCTCTGTGAAGCTTCTTGTGTGAACGTTGACCAGCTGCAACTTGTTTCCCTCTGAGCCGCCCCTGCAGATATGACCGTATTTAGTCAGTCTCTGTCCCTTCATGGACCTAAAGTCCCCCGAGGTCCCTGCAATGCCTCCTCTCTGTCCTGCATTCAGCACTCTAATCACTCTTTCTGCTTCTAAAATATCTAAAATACAGCCCAGTTATGAGCAACGCAGACTGCTGTTAAGTGAACAGGTCTGAGAATAAGAGAAGCAACTATGACCAGATTCCTTTATAGAGGTAGTGCTGTGAATGTGGTTTGGGTTACATCCAGATAACACTTGATATTAATCTGTATTTTCCTTCCTTTAGTGGCTAGTCATGCTTATTTGTAGCCCACATTGTTGGAGCAGAAACATTTCCCAGCTTTTCATTTTCAGGTATAGATGACGTTTAAAATGACTTAATTGAAGATAAAGTCTTTTGTCGTCTTTATTCTTCAAGGTAATTCGAAAGAGGGAAGTCATTTTGAATCTGTTACTGTTGTGACGTAGCCTCCCATTAAATTCTCTGCCATATTAGCTGTAGGTAATCAGAAGGGATGGATGTTGTCATCAGTCTCAGTTTGATTCAATTTTGTTTCAGAATATCCTGATTTTGATTCATTCTGATCAGATTATTGAAGTGGGTTAGATAAGGTCACTCACTTTTCTTACACGTTAAAAATTTGGAACCGTATCACCTATAGCTGCATGAAAATGTTTCAGCACCAAAGGCATGAAGGTGAAAGTTAAATCGGCTTTTCAACATTTCAGGCAAGATTAGTGGAATATTTTCCTTTTTGAGCGGTTGTAAGAGCATCCTATAAAGGTTTGGACATCCTTAAAGCTTGCAGGTCTGATCATTTTTACAAAGGTTTCTGGCCCTTATTCACTTGCAGTGCCTTGTTTAGTCATTTCTAGACCAGACCAGAAGATGCACCCCTCAAAGTTGCCCCAACAATCCACAGCCAGTTGGATTTCTAGAAGGGTTAAAACAAAGTCATGTGTGACGACATAGGATAATGTGAGGACATAGGCTTTTAGCAGGTTTTAGCACCCTGAAGTGCTGCTGCGCTGTTTTACTGACCAGCAGCATCTGCACAGATATGACCTTCAGGGAAGAGTGGTAAGAGGAATCCCTCTATTGCATCCTTGTTGGAGAATTAATTGTCAAAATCTGTAAATGAACATTTAAACAAGCCAGATCTTTTTTCCAAATCAATTAAAATTGAACTTTTTGGCTGCAATGAGTAAATGCATGTCTGAAGAAGTGCAGTGTTTCATGAAAAAGATATCCTCTCTAACTGCTGAGCACTTAGGTCGATTGATCATTCTTTGGGCTTATGTTACAGCCAGAGACACATTTAACACTTTATCTCCAGGTACTGCTTTAAAAAAAATACCTTTATGTTTGCTTCCAGGTGTTCTGAAAGCAAACATTACTGAAAAGTAAATAGAGAAAAGACAATTTAGGATTAAAAGAATATTGCTTCTATTGGCTTCTATCTAGGATGAGCATCCTAAACAAGCCTCAAAATCCAAACTCCACAAGAGGTCCAAAATGAAAGCTTAGCCATGGCTCTCGCATTCCCAGGACAAAAACTCTTCAAAAATCTATTGGTAGACCCCAGAGGAGCAGTATGTGTTAGATTAGTAAGATTTTCACAAGTGAAAATCCCTATCAATTGTAATTTGTTGACTTTAAGAGATTGGAATAAAGCTTTTCTTGCTTAAAACACAGAAGAAATGTTCATTTTGACTTGGTGCCCTTTGGGAATTCGGTCATATTGTGTTTGTGACTAATTAACACGATCAATTTTTAAAGCTTATCCATAAGCAAAGTGTTAGCGAAGTGCGCATTCAAACATTAATTGTGGTATTTAAAGAATCAATATTGGATCATCTGAATTGAAATGGCTATTCATTCCTTAACTATTTTTAAATTCTCAATCCTATGTGTGTGTTTTAGATGTGTATTTGTGTTTTAGATGGCTTAATGCGATAAGAGCAGTCACATGATTTAGTGTTTTTTCACCAAAAACTTTTCTTGTTCTAGCCGCCCTTCATCCCACTATAACCTCGCCTCTGTCTCTCTCTTTCCCAGCTGGGCCACATCGAAGGCGACCCAATGAGAAGAGGCGCCTTCCCTGTTACATTTGTACACTTCATTGCTGACTGAAATGCTACACGGGGTCATAGGAAGTCTCGCGGGACCCCGCGTTCCTCTTTCACCCATCTCCATCTGTCAACCATGGAAACATCCGTCATCGTCCCAGTTTTTGCCATCTTCGTCTTCCCCTGGCATCTTATCGCTGCTGTGCAATCATTTTGGCTGCAGCTTTGTGTGGGTGTTGTTATGGCAACCATTGCAGCAAGTTTAGGTGTCAACGAGGACTCACGGGACCGTGTGGTTTTGATTCTTGCCGTTAGTGACACAGACTATAATAACAAAAGAAATGATTGTAGTGAGTGATCTTTGGCAATAAATGCACTTTTCTCATCTTCATCTGTGTTACAATTTAAGAAGGTCACACGTGTGCAGTATTCATGTCATTTGTTCTCTCTTCAGCTGCAGTGTACAGGCTTCTTAAATTCTGAGATTACAATAATGTATTTTAATGTACTAATAACTCTAAATGTGAACTTTAGTCAACATGCTTACATTCCACATCTGTGCATGAGCGATTCCTATGTGTTTGCTTATAGGTGCAGATTTCAACATCTGTAGTAGCCCTCCTGTGTGGAGGATTTTCTAATGGTGCTAAATTAACCCTGAAATATGCTGGAAGCTGCTCCCAACTTAGCGCTTCCCTTGTCCCCATTTCAGTGACAGACTGGTGCTGAAAGGGGGTTGCTGCATGTTAAAATAGCTTCCAACTCATCACAACTGGGAGAGAACCACTTTCATTCTGTTTTGCGTGTGTGTTATAAATTTACCATCATTTTTCTTATGCAAATGCTTTCCCATGCACACACTGCCTGTATCAGTTTAACGTGGGTTGATCACATTCAACAGAAACTCTTTCATACTTCCATCTGATCGGTTTTAAGTCTAATTCTGATACTGAGTGGAGCTGCTGCAGCCAGCTGAATCTGCCCGTCAACTGTGTTCTTCGAGGAATTGGAAGAGCATAAAAATGTGATGAAAAGTTACTGTAGCTTTGACAGCTTCTTCATACTTATGAGGACACACACTGACAGGACTCCCCCCTTTAAAATAAATTAAATGAAGGATGGTGTCTGACACTTTTCCCAACCAGGCAGAGAAAGAAATGTCCTTGCAGCTTAGGCCTCGTATCAGCAAATTTGTGCTCCTATGATGTAGAAAGATGCTTTTAAGGTAAATATAAAAAAGGAATTAACATTTTAGTTGCAGAGCAACTGCATTTGTGTTCATATTGTTTGTATCAAGGCATTTACCTTAAAATCAGAGCCTTCCATGGATTTGTGAATGACAAGAAGAGAAGCGTGTAAATGCTCTCCCTTCCAAATGTGTAATATTAATTCACTGGAAACAGAGGATTTAATAGTCTATTTATGTAAATAGTTTGGTTTTGTTTGTGTATATTTAAATGTAAAGGAGAGCAGCGATAACCTGGGCAGTAAATGTCTCTAAATGCACTGTGGTGATGAGTGAATGACCTCAGCTGGACCTGTGAGTGAGTGTGCTGTAAACATGAAAGCAGACGCTTGTGCACACACAACTGGGAAAATTATCTGAAATCATTCTCATTAACCGTCTGTGGATCACTACATTGACTTTTGTGCAAGTAAATGGGGAAAATTAAACTGGAATAATAAAATATGAAAAAAGTATATGTGGCTCGTTTTGTTTTTTCTCTCTCTGTGAATTAAGAAATGTATGATTTGGCTGTAAAAATAGCCGAATCATAAACTGTTCACCTCCTTTGAAATCATTCCCAGCAGTGTTTTTTGAGGGGGACATTCTCTATCTTTTATCTATTAAACAAAAGAAAAAACCATGGTGCAAAGTTTTGAACCAGCCCTAATTTCTTATACATTTTTCTTCCTAAGGAGACCAACTTCCTTGCAGACACTCTCTGAAAGTCTATCAGAGAAAATCTTTGATTTGAACTGCTTTTTCCACTAATTTTTACACAAATTGTTCTGATTCATTTGGCATTTTTTTGGGAGATGCAACAAAGATGGCCCACTTATTTTTGGCATTAACACAGTTTGACAGGCACAAAATAGTATTTCACGCTAACAAGGGGATTCCCAAAGAGCTGTTGGCAAAAAAACACACACCGCCTCATATCTCAACATCATGTTCAGTCTTTCCTTCAAAGAGATTTGAGGAAACTGGACATGTGGATGACAAAAAAAGGAAAAATGAAGGGCCAAAAACACTACATAAAGTAGATGAACTGAAAAAGTGATGTCCTTAAGGAATAAGAGAAGAACCCACAAGACCAAGGAGATACAGCTGGACCTTCAGTTGAACTATCTGCTGTTTACTGATGCCAGGATTTCATGGCTGTCATGAAGCCAGGAAGGTACACAAGGAGAAAGGCTGTGATATGTCTAACAGGACTGAAATAAGAGGCAACAGGTCTTAAGGATTGATAAATCCTCTGCAGAGCCTGGACCTCAACATTAATGAAGCAGTGTGGGATCATCTAGAGACAGAAAACAGAGCAAAAGGCAGAAAACATCAATAAAAGACCTTTGGAAATCCTTTAATAGGCCTGGAGAACTGTTATGAAGACTACTGGAACAAATGATAAGCAGACTTGTCTAAGAGGTTCAAGGCTACATTAAAAAAATAAAGTTGTTGAAACCAAATATTGACTTTCAAGATTGTTAGAGTTAAAACAAAAATGTTTTGGCTTTACATATAGTTTCCCCCCCATTATATTTACAGGATTTAGTACATTGCTGCACCTATTCTCAGTTATTATCTGGCAATATATAAAGAAATGTGAGGGGGCTCAAAGCTTCTTTCCAGTATGTAAGCAACCAACCTGCATTTCAAAAACATGTGACTGATATTATCTTTAATGTATCAAGAGCTCCCTCTGATGGAGAGTATTTCAGAATGTGTGGTCTCATTGTACACTACTGAAAAAATGGCCCTCATTAATATTTATTCTTAGCACCACAAAGGCAAAAACTAATAAAATTCATAATTAAAATGTAAGACAATTAAAAATAATGACAATATTCTTATCAGAAAATAGTTATTAAAGAATCACTTCAGTATTGTACCAAATTAAATTATTTTATTTCTTCATTGTCACACATTTTCAACTGAACCAGAAAGCCATGGGTAATTATTGTACAAGTTTAAGTCAAGTAAGAGGCACAACTGTAAAACTAATTATTTCCCAAAACTCTTTCAAATGAGCAACCTATTCTAATTTTCAGTATTTTTAATAACATGTACATTTAATCACTTCAAAACAATAAAAAGAAAAAAAAGGCTTTGGTACCAGTAAAGGTTATTTATGTTCATATTAAAATTAAACTTGGGAATAAAAAGGAAACAGAAAACAAAATGCTGGGTTTGAGGCACAGTTAAAGCCAGTTTGAAACCTTCCGTCTCATGATAAAGTGACTCTTATTGTACCAATACTGTTAGAACACAAAACACACAAACAAACAAAAAATATGTCTAAACCTGTAAAAAGGATTTGAGTAGTTTCTTCATGAAAAGAAGCATTATTCAAATCTGTACCATGCAATTTCTCTCATTAACCTTTCCTATTAATAGCCTTATACAGTAAATGCTGACATGGATGGGGACAGACAAGCTGTATTATGTACCATTTAGTACCACAATTAACATTAAATAAGAATAATTGAACTTACTCTGCTAAAAGATATAAACTCTATTCCACAATTTATAAACACAACCAGTTGCCTCCTTACTAGACTTTGTTTGTACTTTTTATCGTAAAAGGCCAAGCGGACAACTGAGTTAAGGAAATGAATTCCATGGAAATGATTCAGGCAAATTCACAGTAGCTCCGTGTCAACAGGAGGATGATAAGAGAACAGGAAGGATGAAGGTTGCCTCCACATAATCACCAGTGAAGACTAAAAATAACTAAACTTTAAAAGAGGAAATGGATTGCCTCTGAAAGGCAGCAGGCATGATTGTTGGCATCGCAGTTGTTTCACCTTCTTCCTAAAAAGATCTCAGCTGAAATCTGTTATTCCAACTTCAGGACTTGTCTGATGTCAGAGCGCAGTCAAAAGAAGCTGACAGCACCTTGCAGATGGACTGAGCCTGCTCCTGTTCAAAAAAATTACAGACAGCAGGATGGAAGCAGTGTTGAGTGATGGTGTAAATCATCCCACACAGATGGTGTATATATTTCTATCTTAAATATTTAATAAGCATTTGGTTTGACACTCACTGAGCTGCTACACTGGTACACCCAGATGCTACACTCCTCTTGTTTTGTGTCTGTGGTCTTCAGAGCCAGGAGGTTCTTCCCTGCACCCAGGCCGTCATCATAACACAGCATCCGCACTATCAAGTAGAGAGGGTGTCGATGCAGCACGTCCTATCCAGAGGAAACAATGTAAAAATTGGATCAGAGACTAATTACCACTGGAATCATTTTCTCAAGCAATATTTTCAATCTCATGCTGCATCTGTTCACATTTAATAGGTTAATGTGGGGAAACATAGTGAGTATTTCTGAAACATTAGCGTATATACAATGTAAAAGATTTAAGTGATGCTAAATTCATAAATCATTCACTGTCAGCTTCAGCAAGGTGCTTTTCTACTCACACACTGGTCCAGCGAGGCCACTTTGACTCCATACTTGGACACTCCCAGTAGCATCTCCTCGTCTCCAGGAACAAATGGCAGCTTTCCATCTTGCTGTGAAAACAAATGGAATATTTTGAGCTTCTTCTCAACTAGATCATAAGTTAACAATTGATGACTGTAACCGTCAGAAAGCGCTAGAAGTTTTCACTACTTCTAAAAATGTTCTCCAGTACTTTACCTGAGCCGCATCGATATAGTTGATGAGGTCCAGAGGTTCCTGGAGGGTCTTGCTCATCTCAAATTCTAAATTCTCAATGGAGCCCACATACTTAACCCGGAATTCAACACATGTGTCAGATGTGCTGTTTCCTAAAGAGAAGAATACAAACAATCTTTATGGAAGAGAAGGGTCGGGCTACATTGAGGTTTGGCAAAGTTAAATCAGTCACGTCAACCTGAACTCTTTGTGGAATCTGTGTCAAGGCTGGCAACGGTGCTCGATCTGGAGAGTCCTCCCAAACTGGAGTCAACAGACTACACAGAGACAAAAGTTGAATTAGAGATCAGTGAGAGGTTTTGTGGTAATAAAACTGTGAGTGTGCATGTTGTTGCACCTTGCTCTTGGTGCTGATCTCGCTGCTCTGCGAGCTGCTGCTACTGTGCCGCTTCTTGACTTTCCGAAACATCCTTCACCATGACGACTGCATACAGATCCCCAGCCCCGCCAACCTAGATCATCACACCCAAAAGCATTAAAAGAACATTAAGATTGCCATCTCATGTCTTAACCAGAATGACAAATAAGTGAATGAACACCATCTGCTGCAAGAAATATCAGCATATAGTTTAAACATGTACTCATTTAGTTATTTACTCTGAAACTATGCTATGTGTCACTTTCTTTTGTTTTCTTTCTGTTGTTTTCGCTGATTTGTCTTTGTAGGTGTTTGGTTTTACACACCTGTACCATTATCCTACTTCTGTGTTCAACAACTGAAGCCAGCAAAAAACATTTGAAAGGCTAAAACATCAATATAAAATTACAAACAGAGGCCTGAAGGTACATCTGAGAAAAGAAGAAGAAAAATCAACGTCAGATTAGATTCAGAAAACATCCACCAGTATCAGATGTTTTCTGAAAGTCCATTTTATACAACGTTTTCTGAAATGCTGTTTCTGTTTTGCTTTTGTAAGTTTATTTTGTTGTTGGGTGATACTGTACACCTGAATGCCACAGTGAATATATAACAGTATAATAAACACATCCTTTATTATTAAGCCATTATCAATGACCATTACCACCGCGAACACTGGTTAGTGGGGGGGGGGGGGAGAGACCCAATGGAGACACCACTTAAACATGAAACCGAGGTCGTCTAATACACCTGCTGTTGTAACAACCACATCTAGCTCCATCATGACAGCGTTACATTACTGCATTGTTCGTTAAGGAGTTACACAATATTTCGGGGCATGAAGAACCAGTAGCTATTAAAGAAGTAAAAACTACATTTACCCCTATCGCGTAAATTATGCACAAGAATCAACAGGTTCATTAGAGTTTATATATATGTATATATGTATATAACTGTGAGCTCACCAACATGCTCAGCAGTAAATATCCCCTGATAAATTAAAGCTACATCCTTAAAGAAACATACCAACATTTAGATACAACTCATTACAGTCTGCCTAATATACCCCTCCACCCCAATCATTTACGAAGTTGAAAACCTTTCACGTACCTCAAGAAACACTTGCACAATTAATTAACCAATTATCTTAGCTCACTTAAATGGCACATATCTGTTCGTACCGAGGACGTTTCAATGTTCCGTTTGGAGTTAATTTTCTTCAAATACGCTTTGTATGTACCTTCAGTTTGTCTATAGTTTCCCTTTGAGTTCACTAGCCTCCACCCAACCTCCCTTAAAGGGGACGCAACCCAGTACTCAGCAAATTTAACAAAGGAAAAGTTCAATATTGATAAAATAAATCTTTGAATTAATATTTTCTAATAATTTAAGTACATATCTATATTCAGCACAAAATCATTTGAAATAAAGTTTAGATGATGGTGACAACCGTGGCATGTTTACTGCGGAACTTTTCTCTAACAGTTCTGATTCTAGTCGATGGCATTTTTCTGATGCTGCCGGAAGTTTATCATTCCGAAGAACCGCCCCTCTCCATTCAGAAAATATTTGTCCAAATTAATATGAACATGGTTATTTTTGTATTTTCAAATAATTAACCTGTAAAAAAAAATTGGAAGACATGGCTACAAAACGCAAAGTAGATGTGATTGTCCCAGCCGAGGAGAGCGATCAGCTCCTGATCCGTCCGCTGTGAGTTTATAATATTAATTGGTTGCTTTTATTTATTGTCTTGTGTTCTGACAGAAAGTCTGTTCTATACTGCTAATATCCGATCTAAGAAAGACTAAAAATTAATCTGTATTTCATTTGATATCTAGGAAAATTCTGTTAAAAAAATTCGTTTTGATTTTGTCAATGATTTATTGCGATTTTCCCATTATTATGGGCCAGCGTCAGGATTAAATGTAATCTAAGAAGAATTATTTTGGGTAAACAAAATAGACTAAAAATGACAATGATAATAATCATCAAAAGATAAACATGTTGCATTATATCTATCTATCTATCTATCTATCTATCTATCTATCTATCTATCTATCTATCTATCTATCTATCTATCTATCTA
>JAOXYM010000021.1:7621888-7637368 GCA_028567055.1 Leptatherina wallacei
ATATATATAAACTTTAATCTAATAAAAAGATTCTTACTCAGTATCTCGACAGCATTCAGTCACAAAGCAAATAAGCATGTTTGAGCCAAAAGAATGTGAGAGGAGAAGCACCATGAAGGTTTTATATGGCTTCAGATATGTTTATGACTGCAAATTAATGCATGGGAGAGTCAACTAACAGCACACCGTATATCTACAGCTGATTACAGTGCAGACTACACAACAGCTTCCAGCTGTGTGACATTGGAATGATGGGTAGGGCTGGGACTTTCTCCCATGGAAGGTGTGTTTCAGCCTGTTAGAAAACAATAAGAGAACCAAGTAAAGTTACTCCCTTTGAAAGAGGATTGGTTTCTAGATTGTTGGAAGAGAATTTTAAGTGGAAAAAGAACAAAAAAGTTGACAAAGCGTCTAAATTAGGTCATAAATTAAACTTAAAGCTTTTCCAACAAACATGCACTGGATGCATTTTGGAATAGAAAAAAAAAGTTCCGATTTTGTACTTAATGACAACCATCTTGATAATCTTACATTCTGTGTAATGTGATCTATGTCATATTTATTTGTAACTGTAGCCACCTGTTGCCATACTAAAAATCATGGTTTTTCACTTGTCTCACCAGCAGCGGTTTGCATCATGTCACATTGTGTATGCCATTATACTCAGAATATAAAATGTGGCCACTGGCAAACTCTTGAAAGAGATTTACAGGGAGTTTCTTAAACACATCTTAAAAATATTTCCTGCATTTCAAGTCTTTCTCCAGATCTTTATTATTTGTTGTTGGGAGGGGGGAAATAGGGAAATAGCTCATATTTGCACTGGAAGTTGGAAAAATACCATTGTGGCTGGGAAAGCTATCATGTTCTTTTTTTTGCTGGGAATCTGATTTTATTGTGGCACTGGAATGAGGGAAATAAGAGAAGAAAACTACATACTAAATGTGGCTTACCAATAGAGAGCAGTGGTGAGTCATGTTCAGTTTTTAATAAGCCTCATCTATCTCTATGTTATACTGGTTTTATATATTGGTTTGTATATAGATTAACAGCTATACACAACAATGTCACATTAATGTCATTAATTCATCACAGAGAAGTCCCTAAACGCACAAATGCAAGCAAATGTAATTGCATTCATCCATTGAAATTATACTGACAGATTTTCAGTGCTGAAATCTGTATGGTCCTGCAAACTTTATTTTCCAGACTCGATATAACATGAACTGGGTAATACAGTTGAGTTTGCTATACACGCTTCTATTTTCAAATGAGAGCGGCGAATGCACAGAAATTGCCTACATCATATGCGGCATTGCTGTGTTCTCCGTAAATGTTTATTTTCATGTACAAGATCAGCCAACACTACGCTGGTCGGTGTTCGTAGGGCTTTTGTAGAAATAGTATTATATAGAGCCAATAGAATAAAAAATGTGTCCGTGTTATATTTTTCATTAAACTTTCATAAAGACTGCGAGACTTTAGCAGATTTTGTTTACCCCAGCGTTTCCGGTAGTCATTGAACGCAGCATTAATCCCTGACCAGGCAGTAGAGCGGTGGGGGATGTCAGTCCAACCTCCAGTCATGCGTGATTGTTCAGAGTTCTTTGGTGAGTGAACACAAATAGACGAAACGCGCCAAGCTGCTGTTAGGAATGTGACAGAAGATTGTTAGAAGTTTATTTCATTTCCCATCAGCGTCGTCATATTTCTGCATATTTTTGTCAGCGATCTTGTGAAGAAGAAGCCATGGAACCGATAACGAAGTGGACGCCTAAGCAAGTTGTGGATTGGATGAAAGGTGAGTCTAAAGCACTTTGGGGGTAACAGTTAATTTGTGTATCATTATTGACATTAACTTTTGAACATCTTCAAACGCGATTGACTTTCTCTCAGTATTTCTCCAGCTGGTTTCGTAGAAACTGCTCCTGTGTGACAGCATACCTTCAGTGAGGCGCATAACAATAGGATCGCCTTTTCTCTCTATTCCCTCTTGAAGATGTTTTTTTTTTAAAACGTGATACTTCTGTAAAACTACTTCTCATTGGTGTCCTACTAATAGACTTTACTCAAACAGCATTATACCTTAAGTAAATAAACGTTTAAATCGGTCTCAGGCACATTGTTTTCATACTTTTGTAAAAAATAAATAAATTAAAAAAAAAACAAAGTTACTATTCAAGACTCCTATTAAAAAAATTGTTCAATCTGGCACGAGTTTTATTACTTGGTGAGGAATGTTACAGCTTGTACACTCGCTTATTTTAGTCATTATCTTTGATTAAGTTATAATGATGCATACCAGTAGTCATGCTGAGATGGAGCTCAGTTTAGATCACTGTTCCTCAGATCATGTCTCATAATTCCACTGGTATCAGTCCCTTTTTGCTTTGCTTTACTTCCTTTCTTTTTAAACAAAATCTCCACTTAGACTGATCTAAACCTTGATATTTGAGCTGGGATTCTTCATTCATTCATACATAAACACTGTAACATAAATATAATAACAACAAGCCAGGTCTTTTCTACATACTACATACAGACAATGAGGCAAACTCAGTTTATAAATCAGACATAGTTCTTCTAAAGTTAGTTATCTGTGTGATCTGGTTCTCCAGAAAAAACATACTTGTTTCAGATGCTACAAGGAATGCTTGCTGTGATAGTGACAGTAATCTTTGAACCTGACTTCAGTCATGGCTTAGGTATGTCTAAGCAAAGCAGTGGCTTAGTGGAATGTGAAACATTGGTTGGAAGAGTTATAGTGATACCATTATAAACGGAGTAACAGGCAAGTAAATCTTTAATCACATAAAATTAATCATAGGCTATTTAAAAGGACATTTTTTTCATTCAAACTTTCTAAAAAACAAAACCTTAGCTGATTTGTATTGTATCTCAACCAAAGCTCCCAAAACTGAGGCTTGCCTGTCAGTGCTCATTTATAGTTGGGGAGTTAAAGGGAGATTTTGGAGGGGTTAGTGTCCGTGTGTCCTGTGAAAGAAGCCTAGCTTGTGCATACATAGATGGAGGATTAGTTGTCCATACAGACCCCATTGCTCTCAGACTCCTGAAAACCTGACACAGCAGTTGTCTGTGTAGGTCTTAACCACTGGATTTGCAGACCCCTGCAAACACAATGGAGATGAAGAACTAACCAAAAGGCAGCAGCCTGCTCCTGGGAACATTTGGTACACCTCTTTCACATTCAAACCTGGTGGTGCATGATCACTGAGTGGCGGTGGCGGTCGACTTACAATTAGATTATGGGTAAATACCAGGTGGTCATGTTTAGACTCTTATCAAAAGTGATTATTGCGGTTTTCTCTTTACACTTGAGATTTAGCAAGGTGGATGATACAAGCATACAGAACCAACCCTCAAGTCTGCCTTCCTTCACTGTGGTCTGACTTGCCAAAATAACCATTTGCTTTAGTTATAGGTGTCATTAAGTGTAGACTGCAATTACTTTGCGAACAAGTGGATCTTGCTCTTAAGTAGCCAGAGCCACAACACAAACCAAGCCCTTCAAGGGAATTTCAGCATGCAGCGGTTCTTGTTGATGCCATCTAAAGCAGTCTCATGGGCAAGTTTTGCTAAATGTTGTATAGATAAATTTTTTGCAAATAAAACTTAGCTCATGCATCAATATCTTTGCACTCAAGAAAAGCCAAAGTTACCATGAAAAGGATTTAAGTTCATAGCAACAACATGGGATAAAACTACTGATATATTTGATTGAAAAATAGCTTGTTTAGAACTTAAAGGATAAGCTGCATGAAACTGAATTAAAACACATCTTCAGAGCAGGGTATTGGCCTCATGTTGACCATTCACACCAACATCAAACAGTAATGTGTGCAGAGTTGTTGTACCTGCGAGACAGAAGTCACAGAAATCACTGTCTCAGGAAACACTGTATGTAGACCTTTGCCCTCATTTGCCTCAGACTGTTTTCCTCAGTAGGACAGCGACTGCTCTTGTTAGCTGAGACAGTTGTTAATCACTTGCATTGTTAAGAGATCAAGTGATTGGTGAATGTTTATTGCCAGTGAAAGGGAGTTTGATTCTACGAATTTAAACACTTGCTTTTTGTTTGATGATCGGAGAAGCCCCCAAAGCGCTTTTCCTTCACCACAATCTCAGATCTTCCAGCTGGTCCTGTGGTGTCGCGTGATTGGTGTGCCATATGTCATGTGTTGGACTACTGACCCTGGGGAAATATGCACTTACCTAGTGACAATATATTTCTGTTTATATTTAAAGTGTCTGTGAAGCTTTAGAGATTAGATTAGGGTTCGATTTAAGTGACTACATCCAGTGATGTTAATACAGTGACCCACATAGCCTTGTTTCACAATGCAAAAAGTTCAAATGATATGCTACAAGTCATTTTCCAAATATAGTCCTGATTCCTCACTTACAGTACTTGAACTGAAACAGGCTGACAACATTCAGAGCATTTTTAGCTCCAGCTCAGCTGAATATCTTCTCATTCACCAAATGCATTTTTTTCTTTCACTCCTTGCTTGTCTGCTTTGGAGTTACTGAGTGTAAGACTGCCAGGTTTTAACAAGGCATCCCAGACATGTAAACTTGTACAACTACTGTCTGACTGGATGGCCTTTGTCCAATTCTTTCCCAAGCCAAGACTGGGGGTGCCTTTCAGCATTTTCTATACTTGTGTACTGGCTAATCAAATTACAGAACCCTATATCTGGAAATAGATTAGACATGTGAATTCAGTTGTGGGCTGTTTTAAGTAAGAGGTCATAATTTGGTTTGGTCGTCGATGGTCATTTTGTGACCATCTATAAGCTTATTTCTTTCAGACCACACAACCTGATTAACCACAGATCAATGCAAGAAACTAGTTGAACATGTGTGTCTTGTGTGTGTGACCACAGCACAGTGCCAGTCAAAGCTCATGTGGAGGCCTAGCCAATTCTCATCCACAGTGCCCCCAAAAAAATCCAGTTATACTAATGTATACTAACAAGTTGTACAACATGGACTACAACTAATAAACTGATGTGCTAATTATTAGAAATAAGTGTTCGTTGAGAAGAAGATGTAAGAAAATTAGCATGCAAATACAATAACAATTTGAATAACTATATACATAAAACATTGCGTACTAATTTGAAATATATTATTGTATTCAAATTCAAATATGCTGTTTTCATATTTATGTCTCGTTTTTTTTCTGTAGAGCAATCATTAGAAATGAACTGATTTAATGCTACTTACATGTGTGCACAGAATGAAATTAAACTTAATTAAAGTCTTTGTGGGAAAAAAAAAGAGTTATCAGAGCTGTTAAAAACTAAAAGCCTGTATTCGTTTCTTCCATATTCAACCATGACATATAGGATGTGGGCAACACATTCCATGGTGAGTAGATGGTGTCCTAGATAACCATCCCTGTCACCTATAGGAGGGTTAGGGTTAGTGCTGCAATACAAACAACTTCCTGTTCCGAAAAGCAAAGGCAAAGCCAGAAGTAACAGAAGCTGCACTTTCTTGGATGTCCACTTGAGACTGGTTCCAGGAATGAGCCACTCCCCAAACACCCATCCATCCATTTTCTATACCCATTTATTCTAATGCACGCCACGCCTACCTCAGACACTGTTAGATGAGAGGAAGGGTACTCCCTTGACAGTTTGCCAGTCCATCTCAGTGCCAACACAGAGAAGCAAACAACCAATCACGCTCACTCCTAAGGGGAATTTAGAAACATCAATCAACCTAACAAACATGGTTTTGGACTATGGGAGGAAGCCACTTTACCCAGAGAGATGCAATTGGGAGAATATGCAAACTGTACACAGAAAGGCCCTGGCCAAGGGTTCAAACCGGGAACTTTCTTGCTTTGAGGCAATGGTGCTAAACACCACACCACCATGTAATCATGCAGCTTCAAAAGCCTACAAGTTCAAAAGCTCAACATTACAGGAGAGACAAAAACATAAAGACAAAACGTCCTTTCCTTTGGCCACTGCTGTTATCTACGTTTTGATAAAAATGATCCTGTTTTCGTCATGGTCCACTAAGTTTGTGTAATCTTGCTAATAAGGTTACAGCAGGTGAATTATTCAGTGGAGATGGATAGTGTCATCAAGTTTTGCTCAGATCCCTCCCAGATCCTTTACCCTGGAAAAAACCCCAAAGGGTGATGAGTAAAGGTGCAACTCATGACTTCAAAACAACAAGCCTCATGTTGACTACAAACAGTATATGCAGTACATTTTCCTTATATTGCAATGTCTCTTATGTTGCTTGATGGATATTTTTGGTAAGGTTGATGCAAACTGGAAATTTCTAGTTGGGGGAAAAAAGACTTGATGTACAAAAAGATGGGTAGAAATGTGTCGGATGCACATTTTCTGTTTAACAACGTTCCAAACCTCAACAACAAATTTGCTTGATAGCTTTTGGTGCACCACCTAAATGTTTAAAAGGCCCATTAAACACACTGTACCCAATGCTCAGGAGTCTGTTTGATGTCATGTGGATGGAAATACTAGTAGCAAGGGTGTGCCTGCATCATGCCTCTCATGTAGCACTAACTTGTTAAAGAGGTAATTAGCTTGTCATATAAGTGACAAACATGTGCTGAATGTGTCTTTGTCTTTGACCCAGGGCATGTCTGGAAAGATAGCACAATTGTGTTAGTCTTCAAATGCCGAATGACCTCACTGATGGGTACCCCAGGCAGCCTTATCTATAGAGATGATAGCAAGGTGTAGGCAATGATGGCCCATGATCCCTATCTGGTTAAAACAGACTTCCTAAACAGGAGTGTTTGCAGACATTGTGCAGACACCTAACCCTTATTAAGGCATCCCCGACCTCTGTTTTAGAGCATGCTCTATCACGCAAGTGGAGTTCTATGTTTGGATAGCCACCACATACATAATTTATCCATTTTAGCAACCCTTCTGTTGTAGAGTTTGTGTATATGCTTCAGTGAGAACAGGTGTCAAAATAATCCAAACATGTTAATTTAGAACAGCGGAAATTTGGTTGTCCTTTATCCAGCAGCCACAATTATTAAAAGGAAGTAACACAGCAGTATAATTTATTCAACAAAAAGTCAGTCTTTTCACAAGGTTAAACTCCTCTGTGTCATTTACCAGTTTCCATTCGTCAGCTTTTAAAATCAACCTATTGTATTCAATAGATGTGCAGATAACGATGTTACCTCTCTACAGAAATGGTCTTTAGAGTTGTAGGGAAGTCGTGTAAGAGGATTCCCCCCTGGGGAGATGTCACTGAAAGAGACTGCTGTAGTTTTGTCCCTGTTGGACCTTTTGTAACCTGGTTCTCACACGGTCCAGCCATTCCAGTCTTATAGCCTCAGGTGCTCCAACATATTGGAACTCTGAGAGAAGTGATCAATTGTTAATGTGGTTGCTCTAATCTAGTATTCAAGAGACAAAGACAAGGCAGTAGTGGGTGTTTTAATTGATATTAGAGTTTTCACACACAATTTCTGTTCACTTGGCTTTGGCATTGTAACCCAGTAATGATCTTTTATGTGAATAACACATTATATGCTAGATCATCTTTATTTATGAACCAACATTGCTTTACATTTGCACCGACATCTAACAGGGTTTTCTACGCTGTGAGGACATAAGAAACCGTGTCACCCCATATCGCAGGAAATCCTGGGCTAGACCTGTTTGCTTTTTTTATTCAAATTTAAAATGTGCATTGCAAATCTGCCTGATGATGTCAGCTTAGTCGCTGCAAACTGTTTGGCTTTGGTCAGTCCTTAGACTATCAGCCCACAAAGAGTCATGCTTAAGTCCAAAAAGAGAAGAAAAGCCCCAGACTGCTGCAGAATGTGTGAGGCTCGGTTAGAATGTGAATGCGGGTCATACGTTAACTGACTTCGTAATTCCAAGTGCTTGTCCTCGTGCGTTTCATGACTGTACATCAAGGTTCCCTCTTGTAGTCATACAATTAAAGTATATCAACATAGTCAAGTTTTAATTGCTGTCATGCTCAATGAGTGCCATTATGATGATGTAAACTCATACAGAAGTTTGGAAAAAGGAAATGGGTGGCTGGTTGACATTGCTATCAAAGCACGGCTAATGCATTTATGCTCAGATAACCACAGGACACGACAGGAATGTAGCTAATGTTGTTATATTTTCTTCTCTACCAAACCAGCAGCCCTGCGAATGAGCAGTTTAAACAGGTCACACATGTCCTTTGTTGCATTTGGGACCACCAGTTGCTTTTAACGGATTTAAAATCCAGCCTGTGTGTGTTTGTTTAAGGCGGAGTTCCTGACTACCACAGCTCTTCCACCCTCCCACCTGCTCACACTGCAATATCGTGTAATGTCAGTATGATTATGAAGTGATCTAGAACTTTACGAGCTGTTACCCACTTTTGGGTTTTGCTGGGTATTTGGGTAAATGCCAAATCAGATCAGCTGTTGCTCAGTACATGTCCAGACAAGTCCACATTGTCTTAGTTCTTCACAGACTAACTCCATTTGTGTTTGGCTGTTCTCACACTACAAGTAACCCTGAGGGGAGTACAGCCTTAAAATGTAAGTTACTTTCTATATTTTTTATAAAAACATGGTGTTGGTTTCACATTAATAAACCATAAAAGCTGTTTTTATGTCTACTTTTTCCTATGATGTCCCTTTTGTTCACTGGTATAGAGTGATGATAGACAGGGTAATTATAACAGGCCAGTCTGTTTTCACAGCATCGATGTTACATTGATGAGCCCCCAGGCTCAGTATCAGCATGACTTCATGTATTTTGAATAGCTGAATGGGTGATACCTAATTTGGAAAACACCTGGAGGGCTAAAGGGAAGGCCCACATTGCTTCTGTGATTATTTGCGGTTCCACATTCAGGCCTACAATGCTGAAAAGTGTGTGTCATTCTGTTATTGGAAAGTTAGAACGCTTGTAAGATGACATGGTTGTGCCAAGTTTCTGTTTTCATTTTGTTTATGGATGAAAGATGCCTAGGAAGTCCTCAGAAAATTCCACAAGCACTTAGCAGTGAAGTCATACATACTGTAGCTCTGTGGAGGATTTTTTCTTTGTATTACTGCCTACTTTCCGTTGAACTTCCCATTTCAGGCATCACCTTCTGGAAAAGCCACATTTCTTTTTAGCTTATTTCCTTGTTCTTAGCACCAAGGATACAGATACCACATTAGAATAATTGCCAGACATCCTGATAAGCATGCCTTCTCACGCTGGAGTTGTCCTCGTAACCGATTGAACTTAGAATCATCTGCTGCAAATCTCATGACATATCTCTGTTAATCTTGACTAACAGGCTGAAAACTCCTGCAGGTCTCTGACAAAACTCCTTTTGTTCTTCGGATTTGAACCCAATATATCGAACAAAAGATATTTGTGCAAATATGGGTTTTGAATTTGTTTGAACAGGGAGTGGTAGTTCCTCTTTGAGAGAATCCTGGCCTGGAGAAACAATAATCGGCGAGTCTGTTGATCCTTTCTATTGTTTCCTTTGGCGCAAACACCTGGGAAAACTTTGTCACCTGTCTGCCATCCCCGTTCATATGAGGCATCCGGTTAGCTGTTTTGAGTCAACAGCAATTAATCAGTTATAGCATCATCATAATGTCTGTCTTACGCTCAACAGCAGCTGACAAGACTCCAAACAAACCTCACCAGAAAATGGGTGGCATTTATTTTTGTGATGAGAGAGGTTGGCATACATGTGTGTGCGTGTGTGTGTTTTTTAAGAATCCATCATCAGTTTTGTGCTTTAAATACAGAATATTGCCACATCAAAGCCAGATGGTCGGTAGAATCGCAACAGCACAACATGCATTGTTTTGTGTGCGTCATAGGCACCCTGTCCTGTCCTGTGGGTGAAACACTGTCACTCACTGCTATCTCCCACTGAAGATGACTCACCCTCCCCTGCCCTCATCCCTTGCAGCAGGGAGAACAGGATCAGCTGCCCACAGCTCGTAGGCTGACTAGTGATGTCTTGCATTGCATAATTCATTCAACTGCTCCTTTTTCTTTCGTACTGAGAGAACACGAGTCACAATTACATTTTGGGGAAGGCCTCTGACTTCTAGACTCATGTGTATGTCCTCTGTGGCATGTAAATGTTCGCTTTCATGTGTTTTTGTCATTTTGGTAAGAGGTCTAATGATGCGCTCAGTCTATTCGACCCCTGTCTCCTCTTCCTTTGACCTGGACACAAGCCTGCTATAAATTTCCATCTTCTCCCCCAGAAGCCTGTCTCCCCTCATATTTAACTTTTTCCCCCACTTCCTTTTTCACTGTAGTAACCTTCATTTTATTTACAGCCTCAGCCAGTTCTTGTTGACAACCATTGCGGCTGAGTGGTTGACCACCAGCAGCACTTTGCAGTACCACAGTTAAATGCACCAACTTGGGTTGTCCGAGTTAGAAAGCAGGCTTGGATGTATACAGGGCAGCCTGGCAAAGGGACCTTTACTGTGCCAGGGTTAGAGATGGATTCTCTGTCGGTTTTGATCGAGTAAATCCTCTGCTTGGCCTGGCAGTGGAGTCCAGCTTTCTATTTTTTTCAGCCAGGCTTTTTAACAAGATTTGAAAGAGGGGGGGGGGTGGTGGCGGCCTCTGGGAGATTTATAGCAATTAGCAGGTTCTTATCCAAAGATGCTTATGGGAATCCACATTAGGAATGTAGCAAGCACTACACTCAACCATATGAGTCTCTGGGGCAATGTGATGCTATCTTAGGTTTAATGAAAGGCTTTTTTTCTGGCTGTTACATCTGTAGGTCTGAAAGTTGAATAAAGCACAAAGTATTGTGTTTTGCTACAAAATAATAACACAGTAGATGAAAACTTAAATTTGACTGCTTGAGAATATACCCACATGCAGGAGTATATCTAGTGCAACATTCCCATGGCAAACTAAATGCGTGGGGCTCATTTCCTCCCCCAAACCTTGTTCATCTTTACTGTGGTCTCCTTAGGCAGCTATTATGGTGCTGGTAAATGGGTCTGTAATCAACATGCAGGGCCACCCTGATCATACACCATACACGTGATGGGAAACTACTGCACTGATTACCCTGTTTTGTTTGTGCCTTGGTAGCTGTGACTTCGGAGTTCAGGCTGAACTTAACTCTGAGATGCCCCTCTCAAATATATTCTTATTTTTGCCTTTCCTTGTCATTCCCTGGCTCTTTCATCCCTTCTTTTTTGCCAGTTTTCCGCCATCTCATCTCATTTGCAGAGCACAGCACTCTTTAATTATAGTTTTTTCTCAGGGTTGTGATGCATAGGTTGTAGCAAAGTCCTGTTGATACACACTGTCGTTCACGCAACATCCTATCCTCCACACAGGCCGCACAGAGTGAGTGTTATTATTACTTCATGACTGAATGCTGTAGTGATTAAAACTGCAAAACAAGCAGTCCTCAGATTACTACAGTGACACTTTCTTCTGTAATGTGCAATTTTCAAGATACATAGACTGTGACTATCTTGGGATGCTTGTCAACAGGCTGAACCACAACAATATGAGGGGCCAGGAAAGACAAAACATAATGGTGCTTGGAGGGGCAGGAACGACACAGAACAGAGGAGGGAAAGGATGGTGGTGTCTGAGACATTTTTGAGGTCTTTGTTGCTTTCTTTAGTGAGTGTTTGTGCTAGTGGTAACGAGCTGCAGCGTGGTTAGGCGGCGGACTGGCTGGAGAGTGGGGAGTATTTATGTTGGCCTGAGATGTAATTGCTCCAACCATTAGTTACCTTCAGAAACTTTTACTAATAGTGGCTTGTATTGTTCAGTAAAGAGAAGTGGCTTATGTTCAATCTTAACAAGCCACATCCTTCTTTATTCATAAAAAAATGATTCGTCTAAGTATACAAGCTATATTATAGTGCAGTGGGAGATTGTACACCAGTCTATATAGCAGGAAGAGCACAGGTGTAATGAATACTAAAAGAGGACTTCAGTACAGTTGAGTGTTTCGTATCAATGGTTTGACCCTGTTGACCCTAGCTAATTGGAATGGCAGAACAAAGCCATCAGTACTGAAACAGATTTTGTCAGATCAATAGATACACATTTGTTAGGTTGTCACCCAGGTTAACCTGGGCCTTTTAATCCCAGGATTTGAGCATGTTTCCACAATTCACTTGTTTGGATATCATCACATGTTATAAACCATCTGTGTTAGTAGTATTTACTTAATACACCACTCATTCAGACTGCCTAAAACAGGCCAGTATTATGGGTATGCTGGTGTACAAGTACATAGAATTGTTTTTAAAAAACAAAAGAATTGATACTCCCTTTTTTGAAGGAAGCAGTTCAAGAGCTTGTTTGGAACCAGTAGGTTTCAGCAGTTAAAGCAGCCGCCCTCTGTCAGGAAAACTGGTTTTAGAGACACTAGTTCAGGGGTGGGGGTAGTATTGTTGATGTAGACATGACATGTTTGCAACAACATTTCTAAACATGGGTGTTATTAAAACACTGAAAAGCAGGAAAATGAGACTAATGCTGTTTTTTATGTTGGGTTTTTTTTTGTTTGTTTTTCTTACTGTAGTTCTAGAATAAACTAGAGTGACATTCAAATGAAATGAAACTAGTGTTGGAAAGGATATCCATGCTTAATTGCCATATACTCAAGCCCAGAACTAGACCTGAGTTCACATTGGACATAAAGGGATATTTTGACCAGTGGTTAGAGAATCAAGGCTGCATTGCCTATATGTGTGGTTTTTTTTTTTAACTCTTAAAAGGAGAAGATTTCAAGTGCAAACTCAAAGACCCTGTCAGTCAGCATTTCATACTGTCTTTTTCCCACCCTTAGCCTCAGGGACAACTGTTTTGGTTACTCCAAGACTCAATAATAAGCCTCAGCACTTCTGCAGTGCACTTAGCTCTTTGTCTGGTGGCCTTGTTTTTCCTCTTTCCATTTGTTGCCAGAAGTCTTCATGACACAGACCATTCAATAGGAAAAATAATTCTCATAACCTCCTATGGTCTATAATATATGTTAGATTATCTACAATATTGAAGAAAACATGTCCTGTCCAAAAAAACTCCTCCAATTAAAAATCATTGTCACTGAGAATAACAATACATACAGCATGATCATTTCTGAGGCATAACATGGAAATCTCACAATGTTTCAGTCTTAACTGGCACTCATGCTTGCTGATGTGCTTAACCCACAATGGCCCCCCTGTGACCTTTAACCCTTCTTCTCTCATCAGTCATCATCCATCATCCTGCAAGAGACAGAGCTGCTTTTGTCTTCCAGTAGAGAGACTAGCCTCAGCTGCTTTCTCTCACTTAGGAAACCCACTCGGGACAAGTAACTGCCATTTTGTAGTTGTCTGTGTTTTAAGATTAGAGTACATGAAACAAAACACTTTGCTAGCTGGAGGGAGGATTGATAAGATTAAGTTGTGGGTTGCACAATGTTATAGAAAGTTAATCACTTATGCAAAGATAATATTAGAAAATTTTGTCCTGGGTGAAAACTATCCTGCATGTTTTGAGTACTGCAAGAACTTCTACAGGAGTTACTTAATCAGATATTTACACTCAGTAAATAATCTCCAGAGCAGTTTCAGTTGTTAAGAAAACATATACCAGTATCTCAAAACATTGCAGATCCTTGCCCCTGAACTTCTGACTTGTTTTGGAAGAAAGAAGTAACATTCTCTACTATCCACAGATGAGGACAAAATAGGCGAAGTAAAGAGATGCAGCATTGTGTAACTCCTTTCCCTAGTTCCCTGTGTGTGTATACAGGCTTTGTTGTTGTCCTGTGAAGTCATGCATTAGAGAATAGCTTAGCAGTAGCCGAGAGGAGCTTTTTCTTTCCTTTTAATTACAGCACGCCTGGTCCAGCCAGTGACCATTGTGCCAGAGTGCTGCGAGTTCCCACAATGGAGGCGCTCAGCAGAGAACAATGAGTCAAATTCCTGGCCATTCCCTACAGGTTCAGAGGCCGGGCTGACATATAAAGACAGTGGAGTTACAGTGGCTTTGCTATTCTACACCCAGTAGCTTTCCCAGTGGCCACCTCAGTGGGGATATTGGTTTGTGTGTGCGTTACTGGGTGGCTACACCTCCCACTGGGACAACAAGGAAGAGTTCAAAGATGGGGGAGGGAGCTTGTTTGGTTCACTCATTTACTGGTGTAATCAAACCCCTGAGAACAAAAAGTTGGCAACCAGAAGGTGCATTGAAGAATTGTTCATCAAAAGCGATCAGAATTTTTCGAAGGACGGCACGCTGAAGATGCGCAAGATGTCATGTTCTGACGTGTTTGCTGTTCTTTCATGTTCTTCAACACACAAACTGGATGGATCCTTCGCTATCATACCGTGCAGACACCACTTTAAAGCCTGTCTCCTGTTTTTGTCTTTCTGTAATGGAAATTGTTGAGGTTAAGTTAGGCATAAACCACTATTTAGAAATAGGAAAGGTTGTATTTACACTGCCAAAAATTAATGTTTACACAGCCTTTAAGTAGGCTACTGAGCTTAAAAGCTTCCAAACTGGGTCTAGATCAGTTTGTGTGGCTCAAACTGTCCAGCTGTCCAGAAATATCCTTGTTTTCAGTATATTTGTCCAAACATGTACTGACTGTTGTTGTGTTGGTAACCTGTTCTGCACAGAATTGCTGTTTACTAAAACTGAAGTGGTGGGTGGTAAGGAAGACCCCATAATGAACACCAGGTGCCACACACAGTTCACTAACATATGCCAATCACAGACAGACTTTCTTCACATTATCTCTTTCCTCATACACACACATATGAAGATGGTTTTCTTATCAGCTGAAAGTAGACTGAAACACTTGTTTTTCTCAAATATGTTTGAAAGACTTCCAGATCTCTGTGAAAATAAGGCCATGAGCCAAGGAACAAGTCATTTGTTGCGGATTCAGGAATTTGTTTAAAGGAGCACTTAACACTGTGAAACATGCAGCTCTGCATGGAACACTTTCATCAGGAACACCCCTTTTTGTTCATGGAAAATTTTGAGGATTTCTTCAAAATCCCAAAATAGTACAATGATTTAATTCTCACTGTTGGAAAAAAAAAAAGAGTAACAAAATATTTGTGCTAGTATGTAACCCAAATAGCAGTTAGTGGATTAAACCTTTTTAATGCTGACTTTTGCCCTTAATTATTTGATATGGACCTACAGAACCTAAAAAAAACTGGCAACTCAAATTCAGTTCACGCTGTAAATGGACTCATAATTAGTTTCCTTGTTTGGTATTTGAATTCATCACTGTTCACACTTCAAAAGCAGTTTGCATCCTTTCCAATTAATCAAAATGAAATTACATGGGCAATAAATGCTTGCCCAGCTTATTGACATGCATTTGCAGACGACATTAGTGCTTTTTAAAAACTTTTCTATTTTCAGCCTTTTATGATAACAATTGATATTTTCACTGAAGGTTTCTTTCTTTCTTTATTCA
>JAOXYM010000021.1:7639416-7651586 GCA_028567055.1 Leptatherina wallacei
TGTGTGTGTGTGTGTGTGTGTGTGTGTGTGTGTGTGTGTGTGTGTGTGTGTGTGTGTGTGTGTGTGTGTGTTTGTAGTATGGTTTGAAGGAGTTTGGGTGTCTCGCAGCTGACAGGTCTTTCAGAGATGCAGGGCACCGGGCCATGTCACTGCAGCTGCCCCCTCTCTGTACACTCTTTGATAGAAAGAGACATGGCGTTTACTTCCACACCCACAGCTAGACACACACTCACACAACACACAAAGGCTCATTCCCCCCCCTCTGTTGCATGCATAGGGAGGGCATGTATTGTCTGTTTGTGTAATGTAAAGTACAGTTTATGACTCATACTACAGTGTCAGAAAAGCCTTGTGCAATTCTTCACAGTATTTCCATGAGCTACATCCTTCTACGTTCAGCCACCGCAGCAGTTTGTAGTGTAACGGTCCAACTCGTTTGTTATATGAGCTTCTAATAGCAGCAAAGGGGGGACGCCCCTGATGCTGGCACGTTTACTGCAAGCATCCACACCCGCACACACCACTTATCCATACACACACAAATATAGCATCCATTGTTTAACCAGCTGAACAGACTTAGAAGTCTCAACCGTTACTCTGTTTATGGTGTGTTTATCTTGGGAAAATAGCCGTCCCACCTGTTTTTTATCTCCACTGTGCACACTTGCCCAATTAGGCTACATGCTAATAAACGTTACAACACCTGATTACATTATTACTTTTGTTTTGTGTTTTATGTAAAAAGCCTTGTGAATGACAACACACCGCTTTATTTTAAAACTGATTTGTATTTTTCCTGTCATCATTTTAATTTAATTTTTGATTTTTTTTTTAAATTACGATTTTATTGTGATTTTTGCTATTTGTTTTTGCCTTTTACTACTTTTTAATGCTTTCTTTACACCATCTGTTTCGCTTTTAATGCTTTATATAAAGCACGTTGAATTGTCTAATACATGAAATGTGCTAAATAAATAAATTTGCTTTGCCTCTCATATGTGTCCAGGTTTGGATGACAGCTTGCAGCAGTATGTAACTAACTTTGAGAAGGAGAAGATCAGCGGGGAACAGCTTCTGAAGATCACACATCAAGACCTGGAGGAGCTCGGCGTGGCAAGGATTGGACATCAAGAACTTGTTCTGGAGGCTGTTGATCTGCTCTGCGCTCTGGTTAGTAGATTTATATGCGTTCTATTCTGTGTGTATCTGCAAGGACATAATGGTTGGATAGACTGGACCTTCAAGAAGGGTTTTGATGCAGAGCATCTGGTCTGCTGGTCATTGACCCTCCCCCTCTTGCCCTCTGCATTCAGTAAAATCTCAGCCTCTAGTTTCTGATTTGGCAGCTGAAGGGACCACTGATGCAGAAGGGCTCATCATTTCCCACACAGCTCAGTAGGGTGCGGAGGCACCACGACACATGAAGCAGCCTGAGGACACTGGGGGACAGCAGGATGACTGGTAAAAGAGAAGAGATCAGGTCATAGAGGTCTTGTACTCTGTTGGGGAGTTTAAAGCCGTGGGAGATTATTGGAGGCAGTAGATTTTTCTTAGTTCATTTCAAGTTACTGTGTTTGTCTCCTGTTACTCCTGGAAACATCTGCCCAGCTGCCTATCATCACAGCTCCCCACTGAACAAAAATGTCTCTGACTTTAACTTGCCAGCATGAAAAGGGAGATGAAAACCGACTCTGCTCCTTCCGAAAGAGAACCAGGTTTTTTTTCCAGCAGATGGGATCGATTTGGAGTTTTATCACTTCCTGTCCCATAAAAGTCCCAGATTGTGGTCCCTGTGTTTAGATCAGTGTCAGCATTTCTGTCTTTATGTTCTCTTAAAATGCTTTACATTAATCGCTCACGCATGGCGATTTTTACCCCCGAACAAAGTTTCTCCCCCTGCATGAGGCTGTATCTCACCCTGATGCTGAACTAAAAGCTGGGGGTCAAATTTGGTTTGCATCAGCTACTTTTATGTCTCAAAAAATAAAAGAAATAATGCATTAGTTTTATTGCATCCAGAGTTAGCCAAGCACAGTTTAGTGTATCCTTTGTTTTTCAGCTTGCAACTTGTAGTGGTTGTGATGGAATTTCATTAGATCATGTAAATTATGCAGATATGCAGTCTGCAAACTGTTCACTGAATGTCCTGTGTATACACATTGAACAGTGATTAATTTGATTGATCTATTAACTGCATTTTACACAGCAACCTGCCCTTTATCAATTACTGTGGCTCTTGGTATGAATAGACGGAAGCATGTGGCATTTCATGTCTGCTTTTTTCCAGTTTTGAGAAATGTACTCATCATAGTATTTGTAATTTATGGCACTCCCAATGAACCTTAATATCCAACATTAATACAGTTATTAAGCCTTGGTTTTTCTACACCACAGAACCTTTTGAAAAAATAATAATAATAATTTCATTGTATATATATTTTTTTCTTATCATTGTTGTGACTATTTGTACCCACCTCTTGCACTTCTTCATTTGCAATTTGGTGGTGACGTATTAGACACGTATACCATCACAGTCCTGCCCTTTCTGTTAACATCAGGGCAGGAATTTTGGATTTTGAGCAACCTTTCACCTCTGATCGAAGCAGTGTAGCTTAATGTTTTTTTTGCCCATTAGCGGTTTCCTCATTAAGAAGGAGGCCTCGGCCTTCTACATGTCCCTTGGGAGGAAATGAAGCCCTGGATTCAATTAGCTGTAACCGAGGCAAGGTCATTGCTACTGACAGAAACACAGGCCACCAGCACCCATACAACCCCTCGTAGAAGCTTTACACTTTCCCTCCCCTTTCTACTTCTTTTTATTTACTGCTTGGTCAGACACTTCCTGTTGCAGTCACATCTGTCTGTGTGACACTTTCCCACTGGGCTTTTTGAGTTTAAACTTTTATGCATCTCCACACATAATAAAGATTTCACCTTATTGTACCATGTCCTGTTAGCAGTTCAAACCTTAGTCATGATGACTGATGGCCAAACTCAGAGCCTCATAACCCTTTAGGAAAGATTCATACTCAGGCTTCGCTTCCGCCCCAAAAGCTATCAAGTCCAAACTGCTATCTAGGGACAAAGAAAGAAGCTTCAATTAATTTTACTGGACATCTCTCAGCGTTGATGCCTTTTGCAGAGTTAGTAATGAAACCCAACACCTCGATATTTGTCCTTAAACCCCAGTGACCCACCGGCAACTCACACATACACATTAGTTGCATCCATAAAACATTGAATATATACTCTACAACAAATCACCTGGTCTCATCATGCTTACAGCTATACATTTTACAGTTGCATCAGAGGAAATCTATTATCTTATTGTATAACGCAAGGCTTAACCTTTGATGGGACATTACAGCAACAGACATACATATGACTTGCCCATCCTTCATTTGTGCCTTTAATAGTAAAGTCAGATGCTTAATCCCTGTGATGAGAGCAGGAGGTAATGTGTTGTGAAAGCTTTATTTCTGCCAGGGACACATGTCAATTTATAGTCCCTTCAGTGAGCCCCAACCAGAGCTCAAACTAAAAAAAGAAAAGACAGCAAAATCTGGCTTAAAATGTTGTGAAAATTAAAGGTTTTATGTTTTGTTGAAGCCACTGGATATCTTTTTTTTTCTTTTGCAACCTCAGCTGGCAGTGTGGGACAAAAGCACATCAGACATCTGTGGGCCAGTCAGAGCTACTTTTTGACTATGTGATTAGCCTGCTAATAAAAAGTCAACTCAAGAACTAGAAAGTGCTGAAATTGCACTTTATGACTGACTGAATGAGAATGCCAGAGTGTTTGATTATTTATTTCCCTTTTTCCATAAATTCTTTGATCATGTTTGCATATCTGTAATGTTTCAACAATCCATTTCATGTCAAGTGTGGCATTAAATAAAGCTGCCAAGCGCTACTGTTTGACTAGTCCAATTATTCACGTGTTTCCTCAGGGACCAAAATGAGTGAATTGATTTGTATGTCTCTCTGAGCAGCAGCAGAATAAAACGACACCGTAACCACTTGCAGATTTCTGCCGTTAGCTGCCAAACACGTGCTCTTTTACTCCTTGCAAAATATATTTGGCCACTGGCTCGTCATCATATATAGAGCAGAACTGCTGGCAGCGATGCAACACCCTGTAAGCTGATATTTACCAAGACAAGAGCCAGGCCACCCTTCCTCTGTTTACCTAAAACAAACACATTACTCTAAAACCATTTATTCAGTCAAAACATTACAAGTTAGTTCCTCAGAAGCACACTTAACCCTCAGGAAATATGTGCATGCTCATGCAGCTCACTCTCCCTGCTGATTTGTACTGTATGAAGTGACCCTTGAAGATGCTGAGCGTGCCTGCTTTGTGCATGTGAATTACCCATAAATTATAGGAATGCAAAGGCAGGAAACAACCCGGGCTCAAGAATGCAAACTTTTCTCTGCTTGATAGAAATCAGGTGATGGCTTGTCCACACTCAGAGCAAATCTGGAGACTGGAAGAGAGAGAGGGGGGGCTGGGTATCCTCACAGACAGTGCACTTAAATCATATCTGTCAAGGCAATGATTACAGCCGTGCACTGTACAGGAAACAACATGTTTTTCTATGAAAATAAAAAAAAAATCAAGGATCAACATGCACGCATCTTCCAAGTCTAGACTGCATTCTTGAGTTGGAGTTGTACGAGTGTGCTCTTATTTTCCTTCTTTTTGACATCCATGTTTGTTTATCATGCCTTTTTAATTTAGTTTTGCAATACTTTTTTTTCAGAATTATGGAGTGGAAACTGATAACTTGAAGAATCTGGTTGTGAGAATGAGAGCTGCAACCAATAGTCTCCACATGGCCACAGCTGACCGCAGAAAAAGCCCAGCGTACGACGGAAGCAACTCTCGAAAGCCACCCAATGACTTCCTTACCTCTGTAGTGGAGCTGATTGGTGCCGCTAAGAGTCTCCTAGCTTGGCTTGACAGGTGATAACCGCTGTTTAAACTGGCTGCACATTATCTAACCACACCAGTTTTGTAAAAAAAAAAAAGAAAAGAAAAAAAAGATAAAAAAGATGATAATATTGGCTTTATGTTTGCACAATATTTAATCTAAACTGCAGACAGGAAGTAAATCCTTCCTAAAGTGGTCAAGCAGATAAGCATTTTTTAGCCATTGCATGTCAATTTAATGCTATGAACAATTTTAAAACAGAGATATAAACCTCTGTATGCTAAGAGATTTGACAGGAGTTGGCAGGGTATCCCATGCCCTACTGCTGAACTGCTCCAAAACACTATAAAAATCAGTGCATTTTAAGCAGGTTGCCAGGATTAAGTATTTGCTGGCTGAAATTAAGCTTCTTTTTCTGTGTCAAGCTTAGTTAAAGCAGCTACATTGTTAATATGTGTAAGTGAGAGCAGAGTATGGACAGTATATTAACCTCTAATTGACAATGTCAGTTCATTTTCTTTTGTAGTTTTAGCAGAAAAATGTTACTCGCTTTTATAGATCATCAGACCATTTTCAAATGTTAACATATCATCACAATTTTGCCAAATTTACCCCTTTTTTTGTTGTTGTGTCCTTGCAGGACGCCTCTTACAGGGATCAGTGACTTCACAGCCACCAAGAACAAGATCATTCAGCTGTGCCTGGAGCTCACTACCACAGTTCAGCAGGTCTGCACGCTACTTAACTCAACAGTGCACGTGTAGCTAGCCCCCTCAGAAACATACACACAATAGCTTTTTTCCACTGAGCACATACCTGCCAGGGGCACAGACACGCAGTATAAAATGCAAGAGAAGACCGTTATGGGAAATGTGGTCTGGCAGTCATGACATAAGCCTGAAGCTAATAGTCTGAGCACATTATTGCAAATTCTGATGTTTTTTTGGGATCTCCTCCCTCCCTCATGCTGGCTAATGGGGAGACCCCCCTCAGTGTGGGGACGTTTATTGGTAAACGTTGCTTTTGTGTCTCCAGTTTCATAAAACTTCTACCAGCTTTTTTACAAAGGTGGCTGCCAGCATTCCCCAGGCTTCCTTTCTCCCTTCAGTCATGTGGTTCCTGTTCCTGCCTCTTCAAGAGTCTTGCAGCAGGAGACCAAACTGTCGGAAAGCAGGAACGAGAAGAGTTAGTTGTCTTGCTTTAAGTTTAATGCAACTGATTGTTGCTATATATGCACATATGTTTTACACATTTTACATCAATATCATCTCATTGGTTTGTATGTACAGTTTTTCATCCTTTGAGTTATTCTTAAGCATTTTACACTACCAGTGGCTGTGGCTGCTGAAACTCTAGGTGTCATTTTTCATGGATTATTGCATCAAAATAAATTCCTTTCCCAGAGTGCCCATTTCCTAACCAGAGCCTGGGATTTCAGCACCTCTGGTGATTTACCGTGGGTGTCTCGGTCATGGTCATCCAGGAGAAGTGGGGGAGCACGTTTCCCACACTTTCATGTGAAGCTCAGAGGCTATGTCGCAGAATCAACACCTGATAGGTGCTGAAAGAGTCACATAAGACGTGAGCTATTATTTTCCTCTCAGAGCAGTGAAGCAATTTGGTCCATTAGTCTTGAACCAGCTCATAACAACTGACTAATCCCATCATTTATGTATCTAAACTATCATATAGACTTAGAAGACTCCTTGTTTCGTTTCTCATTTGTTTGGATCATTTGCGTGGGCCAGCATATGAACCCCTGGTTAATAAAATAGGTTGCACAGGGGACTGCCTCTGTGATTAGTTTTATGGTGGGGGAGGACAGCGTGAGGTTCGCTTTGGCAGTTCATGAACTTCAGCTAAGACTTCAGGCTTTTTAGATCACGCAATTTATGTGTCGTGGCTGACTGAAGGCTGTGTGTGTACATATACAATGGAGCCCGGCCATAAAACTGTTACCACATCACCCATCTTGGCTGACCTATCAGAGTGGAGGTCGTTCTCTTTCAAAGAACACATTTTTCAAGCCTCCCACTCCTCAATTGCAGCATGATGTGAAGTTTATGCATCTCTCTTTGGTAGAAAGTCACCTTAATTGCAGAAAAGTGTACGATGCATCCATTTGCAATATCATATGTTGATATAAGATGAATATCTGGATTTCAGAGAGTCAGGCTTGAAATTTTGCTACTCCAGGTTCCTGCCGTGCTAGCACTCCTTCCTCTCAACTACTTCATTGCTCGGCCATGCAAATCCACTCTGGTGGCAGATCAAAAGCCCAACGAGCTGCACAGAAAGAGTCATCTGATCCACACTGGTCGTGGGATCAAGTCCATAACGTGAGGGATCAGTACACCCAGGGAATTGTCATTCCGCCTCTCACAGTGCTTAGTTACGATCTGCTCCCCCCCCCCCCTCTCCTTTCTTTGTTTTTTTTTTTCAAGATATGAGATTTCATTAACATCACAAACCGATTGTAGGATGATCTCTGCTTTTGTTTTCAAGTGATCTGATACTTTTTTTAATCTTGTTGATAAATTTACTGATTCATGTCTGCAGCTCATAATTTTACCGTTTTCTTTCGCTACCTCCAAATTTTAAAATATGTATTTCTAATTCATCTTTTTTGTCTCAATCCACGGTGCAGTCATCCAGACATGCTCTATTCTGAAAGAAACCTGAAGTTAATTGTTTACACAAGCATGGCTAAATTCTTTCTGAAACCACCATATATTCTTGGCTGTAATGAGAGAATACATTGTATAGAAACATGGTTTTGGGACCAGAGTCATATGAAACCTACAATGATTGTATCTTTTTCCCTATCTAATGTTTTTATTGGCTCTCCATTTTTCCCTTAAACAAGGGAAAAATGGCAAAGACACATATAATACTTTAAAACAGCATAGTCATTAATAAAGACGGCTAAACACAGATCAAAGGGAATATTCTGGGAGCATAAGAGCTTCTTTGTTTTGCTGTTGTTCATGGTCACAGATAGTTGCACAAATCTCTTCAGTGCAAACAAACCAACAGGATGACAAGCAGGGTGCGTTTGAAAACAGACGCTCCCCTTTAGTCCAGTGGAATGTGCAAGCTATGGGAAATACAGACAGCGACCCCCATTCGCTGTCTGCACAATGGATTTACAAATAGCAACAGTGCTGGCTTTGTACTTGGCACATGCCTATACATGTCACAACACAAATTTTCTTTATATATTTTTTCGACAATAGTTTGTGGATTGTGGGAGCTCTCAAGAAATAAGAGACTAGGTTAAGTGGACTTTTTTACCCTGTCTCGTTTTGACAGGTGTTTCACCTGTGTTTTGATGGAAAACCTACCTAAAGGCATTCCCATCATAAAGTCAATACCAAAACATGTCTCTCTACAAACACATTTACTGTTAACCCCCACCCTCTTAGCATAAACCCTTTCATCACCTACGACACAGTTGTCAAGAGAGGCTGTTGCCTCAGCTGTGTCAAGTCCAGCTGTGTGGGACTTGTGCCGGGATACTCAGAAGGGGTCGGTGGACAGTTTCCCAGCTGAATTTGCAGATTTCAGCAGTGGCTCCTTCACCAATGCATCTAAGATTACTCCCCACGACCTGCTGACTCCTTAAGCCCACCTGCCTGCAACTGCAGAAAGAAGCACTGCTTCTAAAAACTGTATTTGCGTAAACCCACAGCACTATTTGGGGTACTGTTTTTCTGAGTGCAATCACATGTTTTACCCCTGCAATGTCAGCTACACATTATTGCTATATGTGTTCGAGTCAAATTGAAGTTCCAGCACAGCATGCTGAACCACGGAGGCCATTATGCAATTATGGCCTCCAGAAAATTCAGGCCAAGAAGTCATTTGAAACTAAAAGCTGTTTTTTTGTGGCTGCTCTCCATTTTTCTCAGTTCTATATGCGGGATTCTGATTATATCGTATTCACCTAACCCCTATACTTTTTCTCTCAAGAAGCTGAATGACTTCTTCCTCTCTGTTGTTTACGGTTCACAAGTGTAATCTGTCATCGTTGTCTCTTCTGCAACAGGACTGCAGTGTTTACGAGATGGAAGAAAAGATCCTTGAAGTTGTAAGTATAATGCATCTCCTTATTTCCCAAAATGTAAACTAAAGAAGACCCCAGAAGTTCCTGTATAGGGGGGGAAAGGCCTTAATGCTTTCAGCAACAAGGTCAGTTTCTGAGTGAAAAGAGCATACGGGTCTATAGGATCGCCAACAGAGGAGGCGGCTCTAATACGCCCCCAACCATCAATCAGTGTTTCCTGTTGCTGACACTCTCCAGACTCTGGAGGCTGAAACTGGGCTTCCTCTAGAAACTCTTAGAAAACCCAAGTGTATTCCACAGTAGAGTTGTCTTTGCCCCCTTCTTTTGTCTCCTTTTCATTTCCCTGCACTTGCCTTTTTTCCTTTCTTTTACTCCCCCTTTTTTCGCCTCTTTCCTCCTCCTGCTTCATGCATATTCTTTTCCTTTATCTCAACCATTTTTTTACGGGTTGCACTGTAAGCTCAGCTCCACAAAGTATACTCCACTTGCTTAAAATAATATGTTTGTGCCACAGTTCCTATCTAATGGTGACAAATTATAGTTTTTGTCCTTAGAAGTGCAAGGGACAAAGAAAGAGGTGTGTGCACAGGGCTGATTTCAGTGTTATGCATACACCGATACGTCCAGTTAATGGCACACTAATAGTCCCTGTTAGGCCATTTAGCCTGGCAGTAAACTCTAAGATAAAGATGCATGTATACAGAGAGTGACATAACTGATGAACGATAAGGCGTTTGAGTCATGAAGGTCACAAGTAGCTATACAACCCAAATAGTTTCAACCTGTAAAACATAATAACTGATGACCGATATAGGCATAATACCTTATTAAAAGATTTATTGCACCACTTATGATCTCTGTGAAAAGTTTATTGAAGTCTTGTACTTCTTACTTTAATCACTGAACCATTCTGTTTTGTCTTTTCCTCTGTAGTCTAAAACATTGAACAGTATCTGTGATCAGACCGTGAGAACCACATCTGACCCCCTGATGAGCCAGTCAGCCTGCTTGGAGGAAGTCCAGCTGACCAACATCAAGCCGGGCGAGGGTCTGGTGAGGAATGCTCATCAATTTTTCTTTTCATGTCTTCCCATTTGTTAAACCCAAAACTTGCTGTCAGCCTCTTGGATTTCTAAGCCAGGAATGCAAGCAATGTGTGTCAAATTGTGGCCCCTGCATCTCTGTCATACATTTGTATGCCCTTGAGGGATATTGTGTTTATACCAAAACCATAAGTAAGGCTTTGGATGTTTTTGTTTTGTTTTTCTTTAACCCAGGGAATGTACATCAAGTCTACCTACGATGGGTTACATGTTATCACCGGAACCACAGAATATGTAAGTATGACGATATACACACCACAACAATGCAGAAATTAATTATTCTTACCCTTAAACACATTTATGATTTTACTTTAAAAAAACAAAACACTAAACACCTCCTCCAGTGTGGGCATGATCAGCTGCAGAATCAGCAGGAGTTAAGAACTACTCATCTGCAAAGGGAATTGTTTGTTTCTTGACTCCTCTAGCTGGCAAACATCAGAAACAGCCTCCACAAAAAGAAGTCCTACCTTTTCCCCTTACTGACAATACCAGTCAGTGACTAATGCACCAGCATCATCGCCACAGTCGAATCCTCATGCATCCAGTACACAAATATGAATCAGGACCTGAATCATCAGCCATTATGACAAGTTAATCCTGTTTGGCTTCATTGTGAAATGAAAAACAATTCAACTGACATTCATACTCATGGAGAGGCACTTTCTCAGAATCTATCATATTTGCTCTCTGAGGAGTGAATCTTAAGAACAGACATGGTATAAATTAAATGGATGTAGAGTAAAAAGTAATTAATCAGGCTTTGAACTTCACTGTCTACATTTGTTCTTTAGTCTCCTGCAGACTTGTCAAGGAAGATCCATGCAGGTGATGAGGTGATCCAAGTTAACCAGCAGACAGTGGTGAGTATCTTATTAATGGTACACATCTACATGGTTACAATCTGATTACATACTGTAGTATTGATAAAACTGGGTTGTTTTATTTTTGTGTTCATATTCTGTGTAACAGGTGGGTTGGCAGCTTAAAAACCTGGTTTTCAAACTGAGAGAAGACCCTAAAGGTGTGGTTCTACTGCTTAAGAAGCGACCAACAGGCACAAGTAGTTTCACCCCTGCCCCGCTTAAAAATATGCGCTGGAAGCCTCCTGTACCTCAGGTATACACTCACAAAAGTGCACCCGTTCACACTTCCTTCTTTAACAAAAAGCCTGTGTATGGCTGTCTTGTCATTGGCAAACAATTATGAGCTTTTTTTGGGGAGTTGGTTCCAACACAGCAAGTTCAGACAGGGCCACCCTGAAAGGGCTGCCGGCTGAACTGAATACAGCATTGAATTATTTCTTCATGCACAACAAAAGAGGCAAACAAAGTCCCATACTGTCGGTGTGTAATGTCTGAATTGGTTTAGCTTTTATTGAGTTTATCAGACATAATGACTCAGGTGTTGCCACTAAAAGAAATCAGTGAGGCATAAAATCGGCTCATTCCCTTTTTCTTGAGAAATCATCCCAAATGTCTGCTGCTGAAACAACAGTATAAGATGACAAAATTAATATGGAGCCAACATGCTTATGTGACTATGCTCCAGTTTCTTGTAAACCATCATGTAAACACATTGGATTTTAATCGGCATTTAACCATGTCTTGGCACCCAGTTCTCCTAACAGACAGGGAGTCAATGAGCTCGTTGTAAACGTAGACTTCACCGGTTCACGCCGCGGAACCGTCTTCTCATGCGTAACCTGTCTTACAACCTGAGAAGGAGAGATGAGGTGATACTAGAGTTGGGCTCTGAGCACAATGGTGCCCAATGTCAACATGTGCATCAGCCACTTGTTTTAACAAGTACTCCAAGATATCAAAGTTCGCCATCTCAGTTTATCTGTGATAATACTGCTCCAAAGCCAAAACAGAGACAAATTACACTCCCTGATTCAAGAATCAATCACAAAGACTTTGTAATACTGTACAATATGTACACAGGGAAGCTTCTTTTTACAAGAAAAACAGGGAAATGATTCACAGGATACAAGTTTGGATGTTTAGGGTATATATATATATATATATATATATATATATATATATATATATATATATTAGA
>JAOXYM010000021.1:7651686-7684018 GCA_028567055.1 Leptatherina wallacei
ATATATTAGACTCAACTATTCAGGCGACGTCATGATGTCATTGAGTGTTAGAGAACATAATTGTGGTGAATAAGTGCGTATTTCACATTTTGGGCTTGACTCACAATCTTTCCATACCTCCTAACATGAAAATTTATACTCAGAAACTTACACAAGCACAAAATGTCTCGCCACATATGGTGAACTCCTCCCAACTGCCAGCAAGTCAAATTTAGTTGCGAGAAACCATTAGTATATGGTATGGTATATGTAGTAAGTTGGACACATTGAAAGTCAAACTCTGTTCATTGAGAAGGATTTCACTTGTAACTGCTCTGTATTTTTTCCAGAGTAATACCTCCATGATCAGAGCTCAGTCCCCCTGCAGTTCAGCCAACGGATCTACCAAAAAGGAGAAGCCAGCTATCTTGGACTTGTACATTCCACCTCCTCCTCTTATGCCCTACACCCCACGGTGAGTCATCCGATTTAGTTTTTCATGACTTGTTTCACAAGGTTGTATTCAATTCAGAAGGCTGAGATCTGAAAGTTTAAGAATTCAAAAAGAGAGGGGGAAAAAAGAAACAAGAAAAGCAAAACTAAAAGAACTAACAGCAGGAAGGACAAAGGGCATTTGCCCCCTGCAGTCAACTTCTGTTGTTTTCTAACTCCGAAGTTTGCAGCTTGTGGATAATGAGTGGGCAACAGTCATGTTATCACTTCACCTCTTCCCCCTCCTACTGCATGTTCTCCTCCACCCGTCTTCAGCCCACTCTGCTCCCACCAGTGCCACCCTGACAAAGTACAACCACTTCAATTGAAATACTGGAAGAAGTAATTTAGTTTGACTTGCTTGTGAATCATCCTAATCGTGATATGCTCCATCTAACCGTAATACTGTAGAATGGCAGGCTGAGCTATGATTAATAAGTGCACATTTGTTTCTGCAGAGAGATGAGAACAGACTCCTTCTCCAGCATTAGTAAAAGACCAAAGGGGTCTGAGTCACCCAACTCCTTCCTGGACCAGGAGAGCAGAAGACGATGCCCCATTCCAGATTATGACAAACTGAGCGCTGGCTGTCCGATTGAAGCCAACGTCATTCAGCCCAGAATGAGGGAACATAAGCCTTCACGTGGTCAGTACCTACTCTTCAAGGCATTTTATAAATATGTCAGTGTCAGGATGTTCTTAAGATAACTATTATTCACCACAGTGGAACTCTTGTCTCAAGGTAAACCCCGGCCGCTGTCGATGCCGGCAGATACCTGTGTTGGAGTAATTGATCCTTATGCTAGACCCTGGGCACAGGGCAGGAAAGGTATGTAAACACTTAGTTTCAGGTAATAATTTTGTAATTTTAACTTGTATTTACATTCTATTAGCATCACTTGGAGGGTTTTAGTTTCACCTCTGTGGTTTGCTTTTGATGCTTGTGGATGAAAAAATTATACAAGATTGATTAACTGGACTAATCTGTGTCGGTTCAACCATTTTATTAAAAAAGTTCCCAGTAAGCTTTGGAGAGGCCCCTCTTTCTCTGAAAGCATCAACTACATCAAACAAATACATGAGACACCTGAATATTTTTTTAGATTGTGTAAATATATTCAGGTATGTATGTTTTGGTGTTGGAATCGGACCATACAATTAATTAGATCAGACTACCCACTTATTTTATCATCCAACACACGTTGTAACTGTGCAATTTATTATTTTTACTTTGCAAACAGTCATAACTTAATTCCTTTAGTTGACCCTATTTTATCATGTTTCAGGGTATGGACGTTGTATGTTGTCACTTGGATGACTGACATCCTCTGGTGCTTTTTAACAGTGACTGCAATATTTTCATCGTTAGATGGACATTCTTTGTTGCAATAATTGACAATCAGTTTCTAAAAGAAACTGAGTTAAAATCTTTTATTGAATATGAAAATATCATCAAAATCAGCTCAGTCTATTACTCTTATTCAATTAGATTAATTGAATAAGCTTAATACAATTGATCTCTTAGTCCTTTGCATAGAGAAAAAACCCAATAATTGAAGAGGTTTGGATTTTTCTTTCCATGTGAAAAACTAACCAAAATTGTTCTCTTAAGATTGATTTTTTACACTTTTATATCCTGTATTTTCTCATTTTATTCACACAACCTTGCACAATGTGCATTTACCAATGTACCAAAGCAGAAGTTAATTACAAGTATTAACTCCTTCACAGCTACTTAGTGAGACATCAAACAAATTTTGATCAGTGATACTGATCTTGATCTGAAACCTCCCTTAATTAAGCTTGGGCCCATGATTGGCCCATTGCCTGTCACAGACTAATAACAACTAAACATGCTGCATACAGAAAACACCTTCATTTTCTTCTGTTTATATACTGTTATATGCACCTTTGCTTTAGGTGAGGACCTCCTGTACAGATACCTGAGTAATGAGCGGATCCCCACCATCGCTGAGGAGGTCCCATCAGGGTCTCCATCCTACAGGCGGGCAGGGGAGCGCCACCTCATCCGAGTGGACCACATCCGAGGCAGTCGCTACTACTCCAACTCAGACCTCCACAACAGCGCTACCATCCCCTACCAGGAAGACATGAAAAAGGCCCCCGTAGCCCCCATCTCCAAGCGCACGTCGGCAGAACGCTCACTACTGGTCAGTTGGATCACGCGGCTTAAGCTATTGACTCACTGATGATGTGCTTCCTGTGCGGGGCTTCCTGTTCCTGTCCTGTGTCCTTCCTCAGTGCCTTTTGATATTTAACGTCCAGCTGTTTTCGGCAGCTTCGGGCTTTCTCACACTCCTCTCTCCCCAACCTCAATATTTCCCTGGTGTTACTGCTACTACCAGCTACTACTACCAACTACAACTACCACTCCTCAACCAACACTTGCTTTTGTAGTACTCATTACCCCTTTAACACTGCCCACAGTCCTCATCTCTGACTACAAGCTTCAGCCTCAAGAGGATACAGTCTGTTCAGGTTTAGGACTCTTTGGCCTTGTGTGCTTTTTGTAGACTTTTCTGTACATATTAAGTTGTGTCATATTTCTGTTAAGATGTCCTCTGGTACAATTATTTAACACTGCAAATACTGAAGGTCTTTGGTTGTGTGCTGATTTGGTTTTCATTTGCATTAATATAAGTTATGATAAAAAGTATTTAAAAAAAAACAGAAAAATTGTTAGTGAAACTGATTCTGTTTTCATGTTACTTTTTTTCTGCAATTGACTCCTTTTTTGTTTTCAGTTACTTACATTACTGTCTGCCAATGGTTGCCTCTTCTAACCTATGCATAAGAGTTAGTCACTTTAGTCCACAGTGCTGCATCAGTGTCAGCTTACAAGCAAATATTTGTGCATGTTTTAGGACTATGCACTCTATTCAGTGAACTTATATAGTCTGTGTTCAAGATTACTCTGCAATTACCCACCCAAAGGGCCTTCAGTATACGTACAGCTGGTTGACAGTAATGACTGGTCTACTATAGCCAGTATTTTGAACCAATCTTTTAAGGACACAGGTCAAAATGCCTTCTTGTAGCTCATTTCATAAAGAGACTACAGATCACAAGAGAGAGAATGACAGTATTACTTCAGAAGGTCCAGGGAGGAAGTGTCTATTATTACTTTATCTGCCTTTTTGTAAGATTTGAAAGCATTTTATTAAAAGTCGCAGTTCATTTCAGTGAACTTTTGTGTTGTCTTTATTTTGTCAGTGCGTGTTGAATGACTTCCAAATGTGTCCTTTAATATAAAGTGTTTGATATTTCTTTTTTTTTTAAACCTAAAACCTGCACTACTGAACTGTGTTGCATACTAAAAAGACCAGTTTTTAATTGAAAGGCAGTACATAATATTTTTCTACTCTTGGGCTGAATGCAAGAACAGACTGTCAGAGCCGTCTGTCACTCTAACCCGTTTTAACCTTTGAGGTGAAACTGGATAGCTAATGTCAAGTTACCTTTTTCTCTGCGTCTCAGATGGTGATGATTATGTAACTGCTTCCCTCTTTTGATGAACTTTAAATTCCAGCTGGGGAGCCATATGGCCAGGGCAGGTTTTCCATCAGGAGATCTTTTTCCGCCACATATGTCGTCTTTTAAACATTTAAACAGCAGGTTAGGATTACCTTGCCCTCCATTTATTTGTAGAAATGTTGCCCTGGGAAGAATCCATACCTTCCACCATGGAACTGAAGAGCTGACCATTGTCAAGAATGACCTACCACTCACCTCTTTCCCCTTTGCCTCTTGTTTTGTCACTGCATGCATTTAATGTTTGAGATGAGGCTCTTTTATCTTTCCTTTATTTCTTCCTTTCCTGTCTTGCTCTGCCTAAGCTTGCTGAGCTGTCATTGCCTGCAGTCCTCACTAATTTGCACTTTCTGAAAACCTGTGGTGTGCTTAAATGCTACCTGCACTCCTTTTAACCTGCTGCACAAGTTGGATAACTTCTAACATTTTAAGCCTGCACATCGCAAATTGTTACATGACAGTGAAATGATGAGTTACTGCTAGTTTGTGCATGTGTAAATTCTTGGTTGAATAATTCTTTGTGTTACCTAATTTAAAAAAAAAAAAAAGTCAATGATTTATATGGATGCAATGTTCTTCATTTTTCCCAACGTCATTTCCAATAAAGTTGAAAAACTCTACATTTTAAAATAAAAACAGAATGCAATGGTTGGTAGGAAACTTTAAAACCTATATTTAATTCAAACTAATACAATTTCAACATACATGATGTTTGGTTTGTTCTAAAAATATTTGCAGCCTACTTTTTAAATTTGATGTCAGTGACACCTTTCGGAAATGTTGGAACATTTCGCTAACTTTGAAAGCAAAGAGTTTTCCAATGTTTATTCATTACACGATTTTAGCTTCTCAACAGTTTACTACAAAGCCATGTCGGCATCCAAAGTCCTTCAAAGGCGTTCTCCATGCCATAAAAACTACTGCACGTCTGCATCATGGATGATGGTTTTTTAACTGCACCCTTAGACAAGCTGGATAATCCTTCTCCTCTATATACATGAGAATACAATATTTGTTTATTTAAAACTTAAATTTATCGAGCAACAAAACAGCCCAGAGAAGTCTGCATCATTTCTAGATCTTGGATCACCTGAAGTTGAGGAGAAAGAGTGGTCATCCTTCCATTAGTAGGTCACTGGTTTGATATCAACTTCCTCAGTTTGCATATCAGAGTATCTTTTGGAAGGAGACTGAATCCCACACTGCCTCTCAATGTTTTCCTCACTTCTAGGCAGCTTCAAATAAAAGCACCAGCTAAATAAACGCAATACAATGTTAGAATTTTAATGTGTAGTTGTGGATGGAGAAACAGACCGTGTTTCTAACAGGGGTTTCTGGCCATGTGCAGAGATTATTTACAAGTGCAGTTATAGGCTTGATGATGAAATCCTTTTGCAATTAAAATGGGTTTCACCATTTTAAATTGAGAGAGGACGCACTTCAGTTGTTGAGCACAGATGGGTGAGCACCTCCTAATCTTTATAATATTTAGTGTGAACCAAGTAAGTTGTGAGATGTTCCACAAGTCTTTTTTTTGTCTTTCCTCATACCTGACCAATTAGAAGTGTTGCTGACATCAAATTCAAAAGGAATTAAAAAAAAAAAAAAAGCACATTACAATTTGTTTGTTTCAACACTTGATATGGGTTGCAAAATCATTGCATGGTGTTTTTAATCAGGCTTTTGCAGAGTAGAATTTTCTTTTTACTGTGACAGAAATGCAAACATAGAGACATCAAATACTGTGTATAATTAGGTCACACAGAACAAAAATGTTAATGTTAAGGTATAACTACACAAATCATTCCTTAGACAACTTAGAAATAATCCTATAAAAAGTTTTTGATCAGAGAATATTTGAAGGTGTGTCACCGTTTCTCAATCAAATTGAACCTTTTGGCACACATACATTAATGTATTGATCTTTATGTATCACAGGGACCTGACTGGTTTTCTAGCAGTGACTTCCTCAACAGGTAAGTTCAGCTGAATGTCTTCAATATATATACACTGCTGCATAGACAGTAGGTCAAAGCAGCAACATAGGAGCAGGGCGGGCCTAGCAGGCTGCAGAATCTTTCTAAAAAGCAAAGAGGTCATAGTAAGCTGCTTTCATCATCAGGGAAAATACACTAAAACTATACAACATAGATGAGAAATTCAGCCAACTTGTCATATGAGAGGAGCAGGAAGTTTGAATTAAACAGAACTTAGTTGTCTCTTAGGACCTCCAGTATCCAACATGTCCCACACACCAATGTGTCTCTCCAATCCCAAGACTCCTTCACTTGCCAGAGAATCTTCAGAAATGTCAGCGCTATGACAAATCCCCATTCTCCTAAGCTTCCAGCTATAAATAACTATCCTGCTGAGAATTATGCCAACATGCAAGGATTGCAGTTTCCATCTCCTCATCCTTGGTCCTCGGATCTCTCCTGGTCTTGGGTGCAGGGCCCGAGGAAGCCTGACTCCCCGCATTAACGCCACAATTGACGATTTACCCTCCACCCACCTTCCCCTACATGCCAGTTCTATTCTGAGAACAGGACACAAACGCAACACATCCGGTTTGCTGAACGCTTGATCAAAACACATTACTCACATTTGGAATATGCTATGGTAAATCATGGAGGAAAGCAGTTGACTCATCGCTGGTGGCTGTTACAAACATGTGGCACTGGTGTAGGAAATGGGGTTTGATTGACAGCGGATTTAATCAGGTGTCATACAAATTTCAGCCAATCAGTCTGAGAAAACAAGCGTGTTTTTGTTTTGTTTTTTTCTCTCATCACTCATCATAAAACAAGTTTCAACACATAAAAGAACATCGTTCTCTCTTTTAGTGAAGTTATAATTTAAGGACACAGATGTGAAAATGTATGAGTGACAGGAGGAGGGGAGAAAAAAATGTTAGCAATCTTAGGGCAGAAAACCAAGCTGTCATACTCTAAAATTGCAGGGTGAGGCCCATCTGAGGGAAACTGAGTATTCTGAGCAGTGGGAACAAGCTTCTTGTCTACCCAGTGCGGCATTGGCTGGTTTCCAAGAGTATTATCAGAAGCATTGGCACAATAAGTATAATGCCAGCTCTTACACTGTCTCTATTGGCCAGATTGGAACATAGATAAGCAAAATGGGTGGTTATAAATAAGCTGGGAAGTATTTTGATACATTTTTAAAAGACACCTTCTCTGATTTAAAGAACGGGGATGTTAACTAAAGCTCTGTTTATGAGACAACCTCCCTATAAAGTTCACCTTGAAATTCTGGCATGTTTGAAACCATGAATGAGATGTATGTGTCTTGTTTCCACAGATACAATCAACCACATATCCGATCCTGGTCTTTTTCTCAAGCAGTAAGTAACCAATTATCCACCGCTCTTCACTGTCCGTAACTGCACCTGCATACGTCAGTGTAGACTCGCTACGTCCTCTCTGCGATGTGAGGAATGCAGGAGGCGGTGAAATCGAGAGCCTAAATTACAACCCCATTACATTTCACGCGGAGATCAGACACCATATACGCTCTTTCATACATGTCCAAACCACCAGACCAGATAAATGAACTGTAGCCTAGAGAGATTACGTGAGACGTGTCCTCTGAACAGGCCTCTGCCAGTATGAATGTACTCTTATGCTGGAGAACTGATCATATAACTACATCCTCCTTTTGAAGAAGTAGGGAAGTTGTACAAAATGTAAATAAAAAAGCAACACAATGACTTGAAAGTCATATAAACCCAACATTTCATTGAAGAACAAAGAGGGAAAATGTACCAAATGTTTCAAATAGATATTGTATTATTTCTCTAGAAAAAAATATTTCCATGGGAAAATAAGATTTTTTTTTTTTTTTAGATGTCCTGTGATTTTACCACACAAAGTGAAATTCTCTTTGACATGTCCTCTAGGCTAATAATGAGTTTGCTTACAGAGCAGCATCTGTAAAAGCACTATGCTGAATATACAATATATGCAGGGGTTTTGGAGCAACATGTAGCCACCATTTAGATAACAACTTTATTGTTTTTAGGGAAGGTCTTGCTTATTTCAGCAGGATAATGCCAAATAATATTCTGCATCATGACTCTAATACAATTTAGGTACTAAACTGATCTGCTTACAGTTTGCACATGTTTTCTAAAATGTGACAAAGGAGCCCTGAACCAGCTCAAATACTGAATCAAGCAAAAATGTGGGAAAATATTTCTTTTTTTGAAACTACAACAGCGGGTCCTCTCAGTCACCAAAAACGTACTTTTTTTTAGAGCATGTGACTGGAATCCATTTCCATGTGAGCAATTTCATACATGTATAACATCTGACACAATGTCTTTTTACTATTTCCCATTTAAAATTGAAAATTATTGGGAAAAATTATGATTCTGTTTATATGTAATTTATTTAAGAGTGTACTAGCTCTACTATGGATGGACATAAACGTCCTGCTTACCACAAAGATTAGCGCTCCCTTAATTGTCCATCTTTCATTATTAATGGAGTAAAATCTTATCATATTTTCCTACCTTTGTATCCTTTTCCCATCTTGCATGCTAATATACTAAAATAAAATGGAACAGACCATGCCTGCCATGGCTGTGTTCTTTGTTGAATGCTGTGCAGGTGGAAAATTGATCAAACACCCTTCAACTTTGGCAGGTTTAGAAATGAAATGACCAGAAGGGTAAACTAAGGATTGCTTTGCTGTGTCTGCACTCACAGAAACTGTACACCACAGCACCATAAGTTCCTGTCAATCCCTCAGCTGCACATACCACTCACACACCTCCACGGGGGTCAGATGGATAAGCCACATACTCAGTCGTGGCAAGTGAAGGAATTACATTTTTACAGATTTATGGTCCAATTGTGACTTGTTGCACAAAAACATAAAACCATGGCCTTGTTTTCAGCCTTCGTATACAAAAGAAAAAAGAAAACATGAGATGTTGCCATTGCTTTGTTTAGGTTATTATTGTTGACACAGCTCTGTTGCACATAGGAAAATTGAACTGTCAATGCTGCATTTTCATGATCTAAACTGAAGCCATGGTCACTGCCAGGTCAACTGGGCAGTTATCACCAGCAGCAGGCGAGGAGCATGTAGAATCTGATATCACCTCCAGGCCTGCACCCTTCCCCCTTTTACATCACGTGAGCTTCGCCCGCTGAATAATAGCTACTCTGTTTGCCCGCTCGCCCATTTCTCTCCCTCACATACACTCAGTTTCTGGTTGGGAGGCGGCGGGCTGCTTTAACTAAGTGCCATGACAATTCTCAGCATGAATCATGATGGGAGATTGAGCACCACAATGGTGTGACCAATCTGCATTCCCATGAATCCTTAAGGCCTTTGACACGAGTCACAGGCAGGATTACCTCACTTCCACCAAAACACATCTTCACGAAAACGCCCCTTTAGGTCACCCCACTGCGGCATGTTGAGTTATTTTCACTCATCCCACAAATGACTGTGGAATTAACTCAATTGAATTTTTCTCAACACAACACATTTAATTGAAATGTCAAAGGCTTTTGTGAGGTTATTTCTGGGGGTGCAGATTTAAACAAGGAAGTGACTTGATATGAATAAGATAGGGTGTCATATGGGAGGGGAAGGCAAAGAGGAAGCTACAGTGTGAGAATGTGAGACATAAAAAGGGAGGGGTGGTGGTCTCCTCATAGTCACTTCACACCACTCACTGCAGTACAATAGCAAGTTGGGAGATGGAAAGAGAGAGGAGGCCCCTATCTATTTGAGCACAAATGAAATGGAGACTATAATAAAGCAGGACACAGGAATGTGTCTGCTGGTTTACCACCATCCCGGCACAGAAAGACATACTTTTAGGTCTGAACATCTGAGCTTCTGCACAGATAGAACTTCAAGAGTGATGTTATGGCTGTAAACCTGCTCCCCACTGAGGCAGTGAAGGGTGTTGACAGGCGGTCCACAGCTTCCCACAGCCCTGAGTGGACACTGAAACATGAAACACGTATTTTTCGCTTTGTTCTTGGAGGCCACTGTTGTTATATTTAGTGAGTTTCACTTGAAGAAATATAAAAGCACCGGTCAGTTATAACCCTAACAGTATGATAACCATCCAGTAGGTGCACTAACTGTGTGTTTGTCTAAGTGGTGCATTCAGCTAATTAATTTCAAAAGATGACAGGATGTTTTTTTGCAGATAATCATTGATGTTTTTCATTACTCAAATAACTCTTCAAAACCACAGAATTGAGCCCAGTCTCATTTTTTACTTTTATAATCAGGGTTACAAAGTTAAAGCATACATGCGACTCGAAGTATGGAATCAGAATTGAGGAAAAAAATAGATTCAAGCATTAATGTAATTTTTTTCAAGACTAATTTCTAAAAATGTCTTCAGCTGTCAATCAAAGAAAATATTGTTTTTCAGGATCCTTGTTTTGTTTATGATGATCGCTTATTTTTGAGTGTTTGTTTTTAATGACAGTTTCTGGATAATGGGGGGATTTCTCTTTTCTATTTTCTTTCAATTTTACTGGAACTAAAAGATTAACATTTTGCCTAGAAAAAAGAAAAGAAAAAACAGCGTGCCAGGTGTTGTAGAGGGCACAGGGTACACCTCTAGTTTCTGTCACCATATTGTTTTTTGATTAAGTTTACTGTAACTGCAACTCCAGCAAACTTTGTTTAATTTGAACTAAAAGAGAAAAATAATATACATGGTACTCATGGATTTCATACTCATTTTTAAGGATAAGGTGCAATATTTGTTGTTTGAATTTTTGATTAAAGTAACCCAAAATAATTGCTTTTACATTGCATTTTTGCACTCCGTTGTTTGGTTTGACAAATTAGAAAAATGCAATATCAAATGCATCCAATAACTGATCATTTCCAATGAATCCAATCCAATCCTCCAAGTAATATACAGAAATTAAGCAAAAGTTTCAATGCTGCCCACTGTACCCTGAAGGGGCCATTTTCAACTTTCTTTTTTGGCTCCGAAAGCCTCGGCATAGCGAGGACTTGGCGACACCTAGTGGCAACCAATGTAAACTACAAGCCCTCTCTGGGAGAAACCGTCAATTTCCTTGATAGCCGTATTAGAAAGAAATAATATAGATACTTCATCTGTTTTCCTACTTGTTTTGAATTTGAAAAAAAAGACAAACAAAAGGGTGTAGCCCATGAAGTGTGGAGGGTAGCCTTGTTATCTAACCTGAACTCACCTGAAACCAGTCGAGCTGAACTGTATTTCTTCGTCTTCATCCCGACATGCTCGCCAGAGTTTGGTCAGACTTTGAGCAGAGAGTCCGGGTCCAACTGCTTTCACTGCAGTTGTGGTTTCAGGTACAGTATAATGCATTTTGTCAGAATGCTTAGGCTATAAATATAATTGTAATTTTGTTTTATTTTTCCGTCTAGCAAGTCGACTAAACCACAACCGCAATGCTTTGTTTGCTGGCCGACCCCCCATCTAGAACTGCTTGAAAACAAGCTAAAGAAGTCCTCAGTATAGTCGTTATTTTAAGAGCACTTTTCTGTGTAATATTTTGCTGCAGACACGTGCCGAGACTTAACAGTTTTATTCAGGGACAGTTTCCAATTTTTCTTTTTAAATTATACATTTCAAAAATAAATCATTTGTCTCCAGCTCTCAGCTTCACCCTCGAAAAAGTGACTTTAATCAGAGACATAAATGATTAGTTTTTGTATCTGTTGTGGCTGATCATTTAAAAGATTACCAGTAAATTTCCAAATGTTTTTACATTGTAAATATCCGAACCAGTGTTGAACTAAACGCAAGTTTTTGTGTCTGAGATGAAAATCAGGAAGTTAGTTACAAAACACTCATACACACGTAAACTTTCTGTGGTTAATGCGGTGATCATCATCATGTCAACTCTAACACCCGGAAAACAAGATATGCATTCATATTGTGCAACACAAAGTAGGCTATATTAGAGCTTTTTGCAATGGATTTCTGTCAGTCAGTGGGATTTTAGACTCAGTGATGATCTGATAAACAGCTTGTATTTGGACTTGAAAAGAATCTATTGACTCCCAGAGAGCCAGGTATGAGTCTTCCTCTCTTCACGCACCTTTTCTCAGTGGGGTCATGTGTAGATAGAAAGTGGTCTTCAACAGGACTCAGGACCAACTGCTTAGTTGTTACATTTTCTGAAGCTGTTTTCTTTTTTTCACTTTCTCTTTGAAGCACTAGATCTGATTCATTACAATTCTATGGTTATAGAAAAAAAATAGATAATCGGGGAGGCATTTACGTCTTTCTCAATATATAGTAATGAGTGACAGAGATTCTTCATTCCTGTAAAGTTACTGTCAGCAACATAAAAACCTTTTTAGCTTTGAAAAAAAAACTGTTAAATGTATCAGAGTGTGTGTGAAGGATGTTCTTTCTTTCTGGCCACTTTATGACAGAAATAAGGAACTTGAGAATGCAGGGGAAGTTAGTCAATAATGGCAACTTTGATTACTCAATGTCATTGTGCTTAACTATGTAAAATAGTTTAACATGAAGCTAAAAGCTGTTTTTGAGCTGAGATTCTGTAAAGGACTCCTGGTAAGTTAAGATAGATACCTGCAGGTATTTGTTACAGCTTAAATGAAACTGCTGACAATGAACTTTGACTGTGAGTCAGTGCTGTCCGTGAGCGAAACTTGAACAATTTCAGCCTGTTTTCTGAATCAACTTCCTGTTGCAGAGATGGAGAAATGAACATTTTTCTTCACAATGGTTGTTTTTGCTTCTTTCACTCTCCAAAACCAGAAAAAAACAAATACTTTCTGTGCTATCTACCCATGATGCTGCTTCCTTTTGGGGAGCAAAAAAAAAAAAAGAGAGAGAGAGAGTTTATTTTTCTCCTATCTATCTGTAGGTAGGGATGTTGTCTACCTACATACCTGTTAATAAAAAATCTTCTGGTTTCATTCAACAGGCTGCCTTCCCCATATCTGTGAGTCCCTCAATGGCTGCCGATGACTACAACCCTGTAAGTATTCTGTATTTAATTTTCATAACATTTTCTGAGGCAAACATTATATATATGTCTACTCTTTTTATTCAGAGCTGACCACGTTAGATACTTCTATTACCAGGTGGATAGAAAGCTGGTGTCAAGTTCTTATTCTTTTTCACAAATGGGCATAAAGAGTAAAGACAAAGTGAATGTGAAGTCACACATGAGGATGTTGGAGGGTGTTAGAAACTAGAGAGCTCAGCTTAAAGACGCTGCATGTGAGAAACAGGATGTTCCAGATAGCGTCTTCTCGAGTCGGAGTCTGACACTCATGATATTCTCCTCTCGTCTTCCTCCTCTGCTCTCCTCTCAAAGGTCTCCCTCCGACACAAATCCAGGAAGAAAAGCCGAGGAGGTAAGCCGTCTCTCGCCACTTTGTGTCTGTATGTGTGCCTGCAACTGTAATTTGGACCCACAGTGGGCGTGTGTGAAGTGGCAGCGCAATTAGTGTGTACAGCGGGACTTTAGACAACCCTACTTTCATTTCATTTTTCTCCAGTCTGCCTCTCTACTGTGCGTCTGCTCTCATTTAAGAGGTTAGTTTTAATTGTGCTGTTATTCCTGCATGATTTAAAACCACACCAGGTAGGGTTAATGTAACTTAGCCCTTTTTAAATCGACTGCTCTTGGATTTTGTATGGGTTTGTTCAGTGTTTTCTTTGTGGTTCATTTGGTTATTGATCAGTGACCTATTTTGTCTCAAATGGAAATGTTTTTAGTTGTTGGGGTCAGAACGTTAGACAGCAACTTTTTGCTTCCTCTAAACTTTAGAGGTTTGTAACCGTGGCTCCTTTTCTCTGTAGACAACGGAGATTAAGTCTCTGTCGATTAACGTGAATGCATTTTCTGTGCATAGGCAATGGTACAATGAGCAGGAGACGGATCTCGGTCAAAGAGTTGGGTCAGCCAGACCACCAGGGCTGGCTGTACAGGAAGAAAGAAAGCAAAGGCTTCCTGGGGATCAAATGGAAGAAGTACTGGTTTGTGCTGAAGAAGACGGCTCTCTACTGGTATACCAACCAGCTTGTGAGTAACAACACCATTTTATTCAGAGACACATTTATAATGTAGACATGTTCCTGCTTTTGCTTGTCACGGACAGTGCAGCTGCAACCATGACGATGCAAAATTACACTAAAGTGTCTGTTTATTTGCCTCAACTGATTGATTCTGCATCAATCTCTCTGTTTCTGTCTGATTAGATAGCTTTACAAGTAAAACTTTCTTCTTGTTTGCATGGTAGGCCATTTTAGCATGTTTTATGTCTCTCCAAACATTATCACTCCCAGTTCTCTTTATTTTTGTAGTCAAAAAAAGGCAATGAAAAACTCCGGCGTGTCAAGTCTCAAACATAGACTCTGCGTTTCTAAACAAATAGCACAGTAAATCAATAAGAAGGATAAATCCAAGGAATTTTTAGCAAGATCTTTTTGAACAGGCATGTACTAGGGGCTATTTTTAGCTATGGGTTTGGTAGTCTAGTGAATACACTATATACACAACAGATTACAGCTTACCTCAGAATGAAAAAACATAGGTTGACTGTTTGTGTGGATACTTTCTGTATGTTATTCCCCTGCTAATTTCCTCCTCTATCTCTCTTTATTGAATTTTTTTTTATTTGGTTTGGTTGGTTTTGAATGTTTTCATTCTTTACTCTATTGTAGAATATGACAAATGCAGGATATCACGCAACATTTTCTTTTAAATCTATGTAGTAGTTTGTATTTCTAATCATGATCACAATGTAAAACGTCTAACTTTCAAAAGGAAACCAACACAAGTGCTTGAGCCTATAATCATAAATAGTCAGATGGAACAAAAAAGGGAAGGAAATTGTTAGAGGTCATTCTTAAAAATGTATAAAGGAGATTGAAATAAAGGCTTTAAACATAATGTTTAAAGACAACATTTGTATTGTAAATTTAAATCAGGAACGTTTGTACTCTTTTTTTTAAATTACTTATACATTATCTGGCATTATCTTAGATATTAGCTGTTAATGAATTATTATTTTTGTTTCCTTTAAGGAAAAAAACTACCACATTGCAATTTCCCTCCCTCCTTAATAAAGTATTTTTCATTTAATTTCATTGAATTGAATTTAGAAGCAGAGCAACATTAACTAAGATACAGCTGCAGCCCCCTTCCACGCCTTGCAGAGTTGTAGCTGTTTTTTGGACACTGCTGCAAAAATTAAATTCAAATAAGTCTAAATCCAGCATTGATCTTTACTTAAAACTTTTAGCACCCTATGAGTCACAGTGTGAGGCACATTAGTCACACTTGCTTCTTTCACATCTGTCTCCCTGCTAATGTAACACTACAGGAACTGTCTAGCAATGTCCTCATGTTTCCTGAATGTGTTGGTGTCACCGGCAGCCCTGATACATGCATACGTCACTGCCATGCTTCATTTACTGGTATCATCACTTCAGTCAGATCTATTACATGTCATTTTTACTTGGCCAGAGAGAATAGACGAAGTAGCTTGCTGCAATTCAGTGACAGTTGTTATCAGGAAGTGGTTTGTCACTGAAATTGCCCCTGTATTTTATTGCTCAGTTTCTTTTTTTTTTTTTAAATCTGTGTGTTACAGGCGGAAAAAGCTGAAGGGTACATTGATCTCGCCAACTTCGTGATAGATATAGCCATGGAGTGCAAGAAGAAACAGTAAGCTCATATTTTCTTCACGCATCTTCTGACCTATCTTGATGAAAGTTGTCATGATTCACCCGCCTCCAGTGGTTTGATAATAAAAGGAACTATATTTATATTTAGACCTGAAACACTCCCACACCTTGATGGGAAGTGAGGGTGATAGAACAACCTGAAAGGGATCAATAAATTTGAGTTGAACTTGCAGTTCTCAATGATTAGTTCTTTACACTTCTCTCACACAGAGTCCATTTGTTCCAACAGAACTAATGGACTAGAATAAGATTTTTTTAGATTACAGTGGGTTTCCTGATATTAACCATTTTTTTGTTCCTTTTTGGCTTCCTTTTCTGGGTTATCACTACACTCTAGCTTGCACTGCTCTTGTGGGGGGTACTGAAATTGCGCAGCAGTTTGTTTGTTAGATGAAACATTGTACACACTCGCACCTTATTGTCAGCCCATTGATTAAAAACACTTGACTTATTACGTTCAGTTTAAATGCTTAGAAGATAGGATGATTAGAAGAGCAAGTATATGTTTGGGTTCTTTTGATCGACTCTTGAGGCTTTCACACCACTCTAAATGCTCTGTCTGTTTTTCCTTCCAGCGCATTCAAAGCCTGCCATCCTCACGTCATGATGTTTTATTTTGCTGCTGATAGCCACGAGCACATGAATGTGTAAGTCACATAAAAGTGCAAAGGTATTGAATCGTACTTTTTTTTTTCCAGAAATTTCATAAAGTTCCATAATTCTTTGTTTTCAGGTGGTTGAATAAGCTTGGATTGGCTTCCATTCAGTATGAGCCAACAGATCAAAACACTGCAACTGGTAAGCACCTGCAGATGTCACTGTTGTTGGGTTAGTTTGAACTTAGACTTTTAAGTTTTTTGTTTGTTTGTTTGTTTGTTTGTTTGTTTGTTTGTTTGTTTTTCCATATCATAAGAGTTCTGAAAGAAGAAACTTGCATTTGCACATTGTCTATCAGCGATTGCACTGATCTTTTCCATATATTACAAGATTAATTTGCTGAAGGGTCTTAATGCACTGCATGTGTCTTATCATAAATTCTTGCTTTTTGTGTCTCCCCATTCAAATGTGGATGTCCAGAGTGTTATAGTGAAGCCAGTGATCACGAAGAAGCTGAAACCACAGAGATCCCTCCTCCACCATACTCTGAGCAGGGTCTGCGGGACCCCGTGGAGGCATCTGAGCCACCTGGTAGCACAAATCAGGTCAGCAGAGATGCATCTAAACATGAATGTTTTTTTTTATATAATCTAACAAATGGATTGTGTTTACTGCAAAATGTCTAAAACACATCTAACAGCAGTGTCTTTGCTTTTTCAGGGTACGCTTCCTCCCCCTTACTCATCTGCAGTCCCAAGTGAAACCAACGATTCGCTCTCCTCACCGGTCAGTACAATGACATCGCAGAGCTCTGCCTCTTCTTTGCTCGACAAGCAGCGGCAGTCATGGTTGGACCTGGTCTCACAGGCATCTCCTCCAGCTGGGGAAACAGCGGTGGTGTGCTCAGTTCAGGTTCACTCACACCAAGCCCCACAAGAAGACACGGAGAAGGAGACGGCACTGGCGACATCGGCCCCAGAGCACCATTCAGATTCAACTGGGTCCAATGAGGGAAGCCCTGCTGCGGAGGGGGAGGAACACAGGGATGTTTTAGAGATCAGAGATGAAGGTAAATCTTCCTTTAGCTAATTTATTCTTTGATTCGAAACTTTACTTTTGTGTTCAAATATGGTATTATTGTTGTTCCTGTATTTTCTGGTATATTCCTGATTTTGCTATATTTCTTAAAAAAAAAGAAGAGAGAATACAAATTTGTGTAATAATTAAACTATAGCTGTGTTGTTCAGTTTGAATCTTCCCTAGAGCTGACCATTACTCATTGCGTTGTTCTTTTTTGTTGGTGTGATAAATTGTAACCTTATCTTGTTACAGGCAACCAAGGAAACGATTCTGATGAGATGGAAAAGCTGTATATCCATCTAAAACAGGCCAGCCTCTCGCCAATTGGAGATCGTAAACCATCCACGAAAAGAGAATTCAGGGCCTCCTTCATAAAACGCTGTAAAAACACGACGGTCAATGATAAGCTGCATCTTATCAGGGCACTCAACAGCACATTAAAGGTACGTTTTCGTTTTTCTTTGCTTTATGTACTAAAAATAAGATCTGATTCTGTATCATTAACATAATAACAAATGGATATAATTTTATGCGTTGATATATTTTCCTATTCTCTTCTCTGACACAGGCAAAAGAGGCAGATTTACAGGCAATCGAGCAGGTGCTTTTGGACCCAGAGCTTACCTCTGATAAGTTTAAGGAATGGAAGGAGGCCAATGCACCCTTGGTGCTGGAGATCTGCAACAAAGATGACCAGGAGGTGGCACCAGAGGAAGTAAATGCTGCACCAAAAGTCATTTCTGCTCCTGTGGTAGAGACTAGTTTATAAAAACTCCTCATGACTCTTTTTTTCCATGTTTTGGACTGTCGGGACTTCACTCATTTACTATGAATACACACATTGCTGTTGATCAGTCTTATACTGAAGTTCCATATACGTGGATATTTAAGTGCTGTTCAGCACATAATGATCTATGAAGAGTGTTTTTTTATTCCAACATGAAGATGGAAACAAGATGAAGATGGATTACAATGAACAACTTGTGTCAAAATGTGAATGATCTTTAGTGTTACGTTTCCTGTTCAGTTTGTGGTATTAGGAAATTTGCAGTTCAGTGGGGTTTCTATTGTTGTTGTTTTTGTTCTCTCATATGCACTCACTGTTACTGTCAGGATTAGTGGAGCCCGTTGAAATAATTGATCCATTATTCTCTTTATGGAAACACTTGTTTTTATGGACTGATTTATCCACTTTTGAATTTATATGGAGAGAACTTTTTAAAATCTGTTTTCTGTAGTTACTGGTGCCATGCACCACCCATTCCTGTTACAATATGTTTTACAGCAATGATTAGTATTTGGTATGCTCTTGAGTTGAAATCTTGCCTACCAGTAAGACTCTTCAGACTGAACTGTAATGCCTGTGTAGAAATCACAAATCATGACCATTTCAAGTTTAAAGGAAATCTTCTTTTTGCAGTAATTTAAACAACCAGTAGGAAATGATTGAAATCAACTAAATCAAAACACCTGATAAAATCCAACAAATGCAACATTTCTACTACAAACATTGACAGTGTAAAACAATGTGATAAAGACTTTCTGAATATATTTAACTTGGTGTGTAGCAGTATTTATTAGCATTTTAGCACAAGTAGCTTGGTGGATACTCTTCTTGAAAAAATCCCCAGGACCATGCAAACCAGTCTGGTGTACCATGTGCTAGTTCAATAGATGTGCTGCCTTTCATAGGGACATGAGGCATTATGAGACTTCCCAGTTATAGGTTTAGGAATCTCGGAGCAAACCGGGGCCTATTTAAAGGGATCTAGCTTGACTTTACATAATGCATTTTGCCCTTCCTTGAACTCCGTGTCTTATGCATGCTATAAATTCACATGGTGTAAATAATTGTACATTAATGTGTGTTAACTGTTTTCAACTATTGTAATAAAGTCATTGTGCTGTTTTTGTATACAGGGAAATAAAGAATCGTCACAGTTTCTCACTTCTGTTTTGTATTGTCATTGGTTTCACATTATTTCCGTACAGCAGCTCCTATAATGTAATTTGGTACAGTCTGTAGTATCCCGAAATTGACGCTAGGAGTCGCCCGTGTCTCTGCAAATTCCCTATTGAGGTTATGCGCCATATTGGCAGTCTCCTCCATCTCACCAAACGTCGAGCATGCATCTCTTATACCGGTTATTGAGGAGATATCTGTAAATATTTGCAGTGACCTGCGAGCTGAAACGCAACACCATGGAGGCCGTTAAAGCCTTTAACAACGAGGTTTGTTTAAAACCTGTGCAAAAATGTCGAACGTTTTCAAGATATGTTGACTAACTCACATTTGCGGTAGCTATTTAGCTAATGTTAGCATCAGGTAGCAGAGGGGTGAGGAGGGTAGTATCAGTCACAAGGCCGCTGTTTTTACAGCGGTAGATCCATTACCTTACTTAGTGTGTAATACACGTGCAATGACGATCCAATATTACAGATGTGTGCAGAGTCTACTTCAAACCATCTAACGTGTTAGTGTTAAAGTCTATTAAATATTTTAGTCAGGCTGAAGCTAGCGGTAAAAAGCTAACCCTAAGTTAGCAAAACCGCCTCAGTTACGTGATAACTTGGTGTGTTAACTAAATGATGTGAAGATCAGGAAAATGCTCCTCATTCCATTTCCCTAGAGATATAACCTTGTAATTCTGTTTGTATTGGCGTCAGTCAATTGCAGTATATTATATTGACAACGTCAAAAATCAAGGATAACAAAACTGCTAGCTATGTTTATCGTAAGCTATCAGAGGGCTCAAAGCTAACAGCGCAGCTATTATTTGTCTGCATTGACTGAAGTCTGAGCTGTAGCACGATCGGTGTAAATGCTGACCTCACTACCCATTTACAGTTAGATATTTTACGTTTTAGATTACTCAGTCGAAAGCAAGTCAATTGAGAATAGTTATTCTACTTTACTAGTAATACGATAATAACCTGATTCAAAAGGTCAACTTATTGCACCGCTGAATATAAGACATACCCAAAATAAGGCTTTTATCATCATTATTTTCCAAACTTTTGACAGCGAAAGGATGCTTTACACATTTATATAGTGGTTAGGCGAATATAAAGATGTATAATTTTACTGTTGTGACATATTACATGTTGAATATATGACATGTGGTCTAATTTCATCTTTCAGCTGTACTCATTGAATGAGTACAAGCCGCCCATCTCCAAGGCCAAGATGACTCAGATCACCAAATCTGGAATCAAGGCTATAAAAGTAAGTATGTTACAGGATGAGGCAGGTAGTTGATTAATAAAGAGATTGGTATTTAACAGAAACATTAGTCTCCTCCTTAAGTATAGAGTAGCCTATATCTCTGCTAAACCATCCGGCAATGGATTTTTCCCTTCATATAAAGTGTTATGAAGTTGCTTTTGAAGGTGATTAGGTCTAAAATCATTCTACTTATGTATTTAAGATATGAATTACAGAAGAATTAATAAATTGGGAATATGATTTGGAATATTTCAACATCTATTTCAGTCTGAGGTAAAAGTACGCTGCAGTTTGATTAATGCCGGACAGGTTTTGAAAGGTCTTTAAAATTATTCATACAGTTTCTTATAACAATTGTTAGTATTCATTTATAAAAGACAGATGAGTTATGTTCAATAGGATAAATCCTTAAAGATTAACATGCAAATAGACCATGTGTGCTTGTATGGCTCAGCGATATGGACCAATATACATAGCTGTGTATTAGCTATGCTATACAGAACAGCAATAACAGATACATATCTCAGATTTTGCACAAAAAATTATTATTATGATTGCTATTCGCTACCCCTGATTGACCAGGGCAGATATGGACTTGTAGAGAATAAGCTACAGATTGTCCAAAAAGGAGTTTTGATTTTGCAAGCCTGTAGCTCACTTTGCCTGCAACTGCAGAGGGGTTGCAACTCAGGGCTCCTAAGGCAGGATTTTAAAACTGGTTGTGAAGAGGAGAGTTGCATATAATGGCTCAACTTCAGAGAAAAACTGGTTATCTAAAGCAAGCAACATCAACCGTGTTGATAGAAATTTCATTGAGTCATTTACATCTTGTTGGGGAATAAAATATCAGCAGTATCTAAAAAAACAAAAACTATATACTGCAGAATATATGTGGTGGAGCTGGGGCTGGAGATTTGATTCTGATTCATGCCACAGTAAAATACCATGTTTTTGACATTGTTTTAACTCTGAAGAACAACCAGTGGAGAAAACCAGTGGAAACCATTTATTACAAACTCTTACATTATGCAGTTTTGAATTAACTTGAAATCACCACAAGCTTTTTAGGTCTGTTAGATACGTACTTTTAAAATGCTTAGTTAGGAAAATCATATTATCTACTGAAGTGCCTACTAATGATACCGCCACAGACAGTGAGAAATCATTGTTTGCTGTGATGGATATAATCCTTCTATAACCATCATAAATTCATAGTCGTTGATTAATTATAACACATATAATTTTTAGTAATGATTTGATTGTCTGTGTTAATTTTATGCTGTCATCACAGTACACGCCTGCTGTTGACTAACAGGCATACCTTGTGTGCTGTTTTTGTTTTGTTTTGCTGCAAATTTAGAATAATAACTTCTTCCTAATTAGTATGCTATCCTTTCTTCCCTGCTTATTTGAAATAACTGATCTAAAATAACAGCAACCTGGCAATTATGTTAAGGAGGTGATGCCTACATTGGACACCCATCATTTGCAGTATCTGTAGCAAATCTCATCAGGTGGACACTGCAAGGGATTCTCTGTTTTGATTATGTGTAGGCGCTACGACGCAGGGGGTTTCTGTAGAGTTGAGATTTTGCAAGACTTAAACCCCAAAGGGTGAGAGCAGAAAGATATTTTTAGGCAGTTTCACACTTGTTTTTGTATTTACAAGGTTGAAATAATTTCTATTTGTTAAATATTATATCGTAAAACGATACACCATTTCACACATTTCATACATTAGTAATCATGGACGTGTTTTGACAGTAAATTTTATGAATATTTCTCTCTTAAAATTTGTGACGAGTATTAGTAGACAGTTCATCTGCCCAAAAATATGGGAAATGGGCAGATTTAAATTGGTGAGAATCCAATCCTGTTCTTTATTTCATGTAATGATAGCATGGGATATTGAGCTATCATAATTCTAGTAAAATATTTGCAATCCCCTCTGCTTCATATAGATGAATAAGTAAGATTTTGAAAAATGAAAACTATGCCTTTAATTTGCAAATATCACAATACTCTGTAACTAGTAGCAGTCAGTACCTGCACTGACTAAACTTAGCCACAAAACTGGGTTGTCATTCAGGTTTTTTTTAGAACTCATATCCCAACACAGTAACTGCAGTTCTGCTGATAGTACTTGAAATGTTTTTTTAAGTCTAAGGAGATCCTTGTAACGACCAACAAGTGCAACTTGTTGAAAAATTCAGCTAAGTGCATCTGACAGTCTAACAAGCGGTACTACAGACCACTAAAGAAAGGTTCATTTTTATATTTTTTGCTGTTTTTAGTATGAATAACCAGACCCTGTATAAACAGTCTTTCAGACAGTCTTGCTCTATAGGCATAATAGACAACGGTGGTATGACAACAAACAGCAACAACTTTCAGATATCAGTTAGATTCAGTATAATAGTAGATTGTATGATAATGTAGACGTGGATGTCAGAATTTTGAGGAAAGAAAATATCAAATTATGAGAACCAAAATAGTTGTAATAATGGGAAAAGCTGAAGCTGGTAAATGTTGTCAGTGTAGTAATGAATTTGGATACAAATTTGGATATAACACTGGTTTTAAAGAAATTTTAAAATCCTGAGGATTTTCAGACAAGTGTGTCCATTTTTATCCCTGCGTTTTGATATAGAGATTTCCCCCAGCGGGCTGCACCGTGATCCTTGTGTTTATTAGCTTATATCTGAAGTCCAAAGAATAAAGTATATTGTCAAAGCAGTTACATTTATATATCTAATGTTTGTTGCATTGAGAGTGTACTCTTCTAGGTAGGACATCTTTTGTGTGCATCATCCGTGTGGTTTTGTGCTTTTCGATGCTCTATAGCTCTAATTTCGGTGTCAGACTGTTGGCCAAGAGTAATAGCTTAAAGGGAAACAGCGATACTCAGCATCATAATTCTTTAGGTGCCAGTTAATCAATGATTTTTTTACGTCATCCTTCTGTTCTGCCTTTAGGGCCATTTTGACCCACAAGGCTCTGTTTTTTAAATGACTTTGATTTAGCTTTGATTCTGTAAGGTATATTTAAGTAACAGTACAAATTTGTCTTGGATATGAAAGCATAAAAGCAAAGGCTTGTATTGCTATGTTGGATCAGTGGGAATAGAGCTCCACACATCTACAGATGAGGGCATATATTAATGATCTATAAAGAAATAGGATCTGCCATAGGAAGATTGTGCTGTATCATAAAACCCAGTCCTGTCTCTCATCAAACTAATTTATAAACTGACACACAAATCAGGCTAAACCAAGCATCACCCCATACTCTTTATAGCATTAACCATTATAATGCCCTGTCTCGGACAGAACTGCATGGCATTATTTACATAACATACCATGAATTAGTCATAGCCTGACCAAATGTAGGCAGCAGCCACTTTGGAACCCAGTTTGCCTCATATTTCTTTTACCAGTATTTTTGAGTAGGTTTTAATTGACAGTTTGATAAATTTTAGTGCGGGTCCATCTTAAAATCCTCGTTATTTTCGGACCTCTAATGATGCACCTTCTGTACTCATCTGCAACATAAACTGGTAAATCATGGAAAAAATACTTCCTTCTTTTACTTTACTGATATTTATGGGTTCATAAGGAGTCGTGACAAGGTTTTCTTATTCTATTTCCCAGAAAGTTTCTTTCTTTAGTTTGTCTGCATGGCTGGTTTCCTGCACCTTGGTCCTTAAAAAGAAGAAGAGAAAAAAGGCTGGTCAGCAGTAGTTGACCTATTGCTCATCTTTGCTTAACATTTAAATTAAATGTGAAACTTTTTCAACATGCATAAGGGATAAAAGGGCAATTTAATTTTCAGGATAAATTACAATTAATTATTATCATTCCATCATTCCAATTATTCTCATTCCGATAATTATTTATCATTCCAAGTTTAAGTTGTACATCACATGAATTAAATGAAAAGCCTCGAGATGTGTTCAGGACACCAGCCGTCAACAATAAACCTTCCGCTGATGTTTTTCCTGTCATATTTGTACTTTTGTTAATAAAGGAATTGTTGCTGTGCTTTCTATTGCCTGTGAATAACACCCGTTTCCCCTTCCCTCAGCAGCTCTCCCAGCTCCCCCAAAGCACTGAAAGTGAAGCAGGAGGATGGGGTGGAGAGAGTTACAAAGAAATAAGAGAATCCCTAACCAGCTTAGGTAGGAGTATGGGTTGTTTCACAAGGAAGATGGGAGAAGACTAAAATCATTTAAACTTGATTTGCTCCCACACACCTGTAGAAGCAGGGCTTTTGCTGTTTTGGTTTTCATGCGTTGGTTAATATTGATTTGTTGATTGCTTGAAGCTGAAAGTGTAGACTTGGTTATTGTCTTCTTTACAGATACAAAATGAGTGGTGCAGTCATCTTTTTAAAGTTTTTTTTCTAGGCTCTGATCAGATATACAGTAGTTGGATGTTGAACATTTGTTAGTGTACGTTTTAAATTCAGGAGTTGTTGGGAGATTATTACACAGTTATATTAGTGATCATATACCGCTAATGTTGACATTTTGGCAGTGATAACAAAAATTCTTTTGGTGCTCGAATATGTATTTGTTTATATTATATTATAATCATTGTTCCTCAGCGGACATCATCATTTTTTTCCGAGTAGATGGGAAGGACGGAGTGGTCTGATGTCATTCATAGGACTATACTATTGATTCATTCAGAAAACAGTATAGGAATAGCGTTAGTAGCAAAGCTTTTATCAATACCGTCATTTGTGAATATTTGTTTTGACAGAGCAGCAGTGATCATTGTGTTACATAAACAGTGTAGTTGGCACAAGTTGGATCAAAATTCCCAGATCTGGGATGTTTTGTGTCATGATAATCTGTTCAACACTGCTTGCTAACTGCCTTTGCATAAATGAAGACGGCAATAATGGCACTTCTTTTGGCATTTTGGTCTTCTTTCTACATTGGTTGTCCAATTGCTTTTGCCAAGCAGCAGCTTTTGAACTAGTTTTCTCCTTTTTTTGTCTTTTAATTTGATATTTTAGTTTTATTTCCATATAGTTTCGCAATGACTACTTCTCAGGCAGTATTTTTGAAACCATAAGGTTTGATGCTGCGCTGATTGCTGTCTGCAAGAAATCCTTCAGGACTTAGAGTGATGAGTGATGAATGACATCTTGTCATGAAATGTGTTGAACCCTAACCCTAAGACAGTAAAACTCAGACAGTGCTGCTTACATGCATAGCAGTATTCCAACAATTTCTTTTTGTCTACATATTACAATATTCTAATTATGGTGTTTACATGAGTTGTAAATTGGATACGCAATTCATATTCCTCCTTACATTTTACAGATCAAAGTTCAATTAATGATGTCCACTTTTCATCCAGTCGAAAGACTTAAATTGTGTTCAACAAAAACCTTTTTCTGAGCACAGCCACTCAGATGGAGTGTTCGCAAATCCTGTGACAGAAGGAACCAGTTCTCTGAAAAGAAGCCTAAAACAAGTGATGACATACCTTTTTAAAGAAGAGAAAAAAAATCATATGAAGTGGAATAGGCAACTCTGGAACCTGTGTCCTTAACCAAGTGTTGTTGATCAGTAGGAATTGTTGTGCCAAGATGCTGCAAAGACACAGATAGGATATATCTTTTTGATTAAGGTGTATACATCTTTACACATTGAGTCTAAGATCGGTTGGCTCCACCTTACTCAAATCAGGTGTAACTTAAAAGTAGGAGATCCTGGAAAAACTGTTGGAGCAAGCTACATTTGGAAAATGCACAATTCAAAAGTCCAAACCCCTTTCTTCAGTTTTCCCCTGAAGCCGCGCCCCAGAGCAGAGAAACGCGCATGCTTGTTCCCAAGGGTTCACGAGCGCTGAGCAGCATCGATTGTTTACTAATGAGCCCGGCAAGTGTCTGCGGTTTTTAAAAAAACAGCCGGTGGAAATCCGTGCGCACAGATTATTAAACTGTGCTCTCCGTTTTGCAACCCGTGCTCGCGGTTTGATAAACTGTGCTCTCTGTTTAATGATACATGCGCACGGTTCATAAAACTATATTCTATGTTTGCAGTCCGTGTGTGCACAGATTGCTCAGGGATCTCAGTTGAGGGTTTGGATTCCATGGCCTGCAGCTGCTAATCTATTGTCATATGTAGACTTAATGCAGTTCTGTGTTTTAATGCATAAGTACTTTACACTGAGATAAAAAGTTTAACATTTGCACCAACAGCTAACGTTAATATAACACCCTCCTTAGCCAAATTGGTTGTCTCTGGTTGTCTCCACTGGCTTAATTTATTTGTTTATTTATTTTTTACCACTGGCACTTGACAGGCTCCGTAGTTTTCTCCAAAAGTCATAAAGACATAATATTATCTTACCTATCGAGGAGAAATGGGGCCGTCATGGCATCACTCTGCAGCCCTTTCTGTTGCTTTAGTTGCGCCACCGATGCACACTCTGCTCTTGCTCCGCTCTCCTTAAGCTTTTTTCTTGGCAGCAGCTTCTCCAAAATAGGTTTTCTTTTCCGACCTGATATAGGCACCTTTTCTGCCATATTGTGTTTAAGTTCTGTATTTTGATGAAGTATGCTAGCTAATGTAGCTAGCCGAGCTCTGGCTCTGCCTTTGTTGCCTTTGTACACCAAGCCTTTGAGAGCTTGTGATTCATGTACGAAGAGGGGTAGGCAGTTGAGTTTGATAGATATATCATCATCCAATGGGCCAGTTAACATGATTGGGTGGTGTTTTTTCAGTTCTGTCCGTTCCACAGGTGACTAAAATATTTTATTTTTGTGTTAGAGCATTTAATTAATTGGCTGCAATCATGTTGTGAAGAGGATTTTAAGCAAAATAGTAAAATATGCTCCTGGAACTGTTTTTCAAGGATCTTCCACCCTACCTTTTAATCTGAATATGACATTTTTTGGATTAAGGTCATCAGAAAATTCTGTTTACATGGTAGTGTTTTATACCATTCTGTTGCTGCACATGTAAACAGCCAGTGATGTAGTGAATGTACACTAATAGTTATGGGGATATTTAGTGTTGTATGTTTATACGGCCTCAATTTTGTTAAGCCTTTTTACCCTGACTTAACTTTGAGTGATATTGCAGAAACATAGGCACATTTGTATCAATGTTACTATTTATCACTATACTGTCAGCAATAACTAGTGACAGCCATAATTTAGATGACTCATACTGAGCCTGTTTATATAACGAATGAATGATTGAATACTATAGTATTTGTAACACCAAATCTGGACTTTTACAATATATGTAGCGTGTTAGTCTGATGGAAATCATACAGTCGAAGATTGAACCACAAGTGGATTTGGTTGGAAGTGAAATCACAGCTGTATTAATATTCTTTACTAGACATCTTTAGTTTACTGCACACGCTCCATACTTCCATCTTTTTGTATGTCTCTGTGAAAACACTGAGGCAACCAAATTCCCAATAAATCTGCTCTCATTCACATAAGTGTCCTTTTCAGAAAGTGCAACTGAGACTATGTGTCAACTTATTTACTTGAAACATTTGAAGTCTGTTACACTGCATCAGTAAAATCCTACTTTTAAAACTGCTCAAATAAAATCAGCAATCGTGTCACTTAAAGACCAAGTGTTTGCAGTAAATGCAGTCATACTTGCATGTACTATGATCTCCCCCAGAGAAGGTTAGAAGTTGCAGAATATCTCAAATGTCTTTTTCTACACAGTCCACGGTGTAGAGGCATAGGACATGAAATATCTTGTTTTCTTTTCTGTGTATACTAGGACATGGCTGGTGGTCCAGTTAACTCGGCTGTACATGTAACTGTACTGACTGCTCACTTGCAGCTTGAGTCTATAAAGGGAAACTAGGAAATATCTGCCAAAGTGAGGGTCTGTGTTACTGCGTCAAGAAAAGCTTATGCTGTTGTCTAAAGAGTTCAATGAAGATGGCTTGACCTAATCTGGGATCATTCATTTCTGTTTTTATATAGATATAACAATACATTTTATGTGATTCCAAGATGCACATCCTTGTTGCTTCGTACTGTGTAAATGCTATACTAAGTACCTTTTAACTAATTTATTTATTTTTTAAACTGACCAAGCACCTAATCGGCTTCTCTCGCAGACAATTTTTAATATGACATGAGCACTAACTTTGTTATCGATGCATGAATGAGTTCAAAGATTAAGGTGTTAATTTCACAGATTTATCTCTGAATTAATGGTTTAATGTTGACAGTCATGATACAAACCCCAAATTCGTTTGATAAATGTAGAATATACATCTTTTAAAATTATCTGGTAACCCCCTGAAATTATCTCACGATTCCCATTGGGGTCTCAACCCCAGGTTTGAAATCCACTGCTCTACAAATAAAGTTTATGTAAGAGACTGACCATTTTTCTGCTCTCCCTAGTATTAAAAGTGTTACAAAGATTGTAAAATTTATGTTTCTAAATTTTCACGAGTTCCCTAATAACTTGATTAACATAAATACATATTCAGGGGATTCAACTGGTAACCTCATCTACAGGCCCTAATTCGGTCCATTCTTGCCTTTAGATTTCATATTGTTGCTCTCCTCCAACTTCGCACAATCATGAACTATATAAACTTGGCACAAAACGTAAGGAAATGTGTTTGTTTGCTCAGTTATTTCTTTGTCATTACAACGGTTCTTGCCAGTAAATCTTTTACCAACTAGAAACCCTGTTTATTTCATTTTTAAATAGAGCTGCAATTGTAAGGAAGATGCATTTGTTGAAGAAATTGCCAGACCTTCTCTGCCAATGACAAACAAATTATTCTGATGAAAGTTAAATAAACAGGTTTTCCAACAGTAAGATTAATTACCAAGTAGCATTGTTACAGCAGAGAAATAATCCACAAAACGCAGACTTTTTGTGCAGTGGTAATATGGTAATATTATTTGTTGTTTAGTTTGCACTCTTGTCTTAGTGGTCATCTCTTTGAGCTACATCTTCAGTGTCTGGTTTTCCACTTATTTCCATGACATTAAACACTTATCATTTGAAAAATAACAGTTACCTTGAAATTGGCCTTATTTATGATAGCCTGCCCTGTTAATTGAGCTCCTTCAGCTTGTTTTACTTGACTCACTTTTTAAAAACATCTTTATTATTCATTTTAGAAGGAGTATTGTAAAAAAAAATTTAACTATCTTTACTTAATTTGGGTAATTATTGTTTTACACTCATGTTCATCTGCTGTAACAGTGTTACATAGTCCATCTTAGGCAGAATTTTGTAAAAATGTGGTGGTACTGAAAATCAGACACATGATCAGTCATGCAGTGTGAATTTCTGGTCTTCTACTGAAAGCAATGTTTAAGTGAGACTGTTGGGACCTGCAATTTGTACATATGAATCCAGCTTTACACATTTATACAATCCAATCCACTTTATTTATAAAGCACATTTTATTACCCTCGCCAAGGCACGGATGTTATGTTTTCTGCAGCGCACGTTTGTCTGTCCGTCTGTCTGTTTGTTAGCAGCATAACTCAAAAGTAATGGACGGATTTTGATTACATTTTCAGGAAATCTCAGAAATAGGATAAGGAACAACTGGTTGGGGTGATCCAGATCACCGTCTGGATCCATGAATTTTTTTTAAGGATTGTTTTCTATTGGGAGATAGGGATAATTACAGTGTCTAACTCAGCAGACAATGGCAAAAAAAATTACTATATGACAACATAGTAGATTCAGAATGTTCAAAATATAGGGGATACTGGGTGGGGTCTTTGGCCTTTTGGGAGTTTTCTCTGGTGACTGACCCTATAGCTTTAAGGGTATGCTTTGGGTTGGAAATACTTGTTCCCATAAACTGGACATCGTGACAAAAACATTTAAGATCCACACAGCTATGCTATTTAGCCATGACAGCCCTTTTTCTTCACCAATCTGAGCTTGTAGATAGATCAGCAGCAACTGGAGACAAGTTTCCTTTCTCATTTACCCTCACTTGCACCTTGTTGCCTTTGCATCCACAGCAAAGCCAAATTACCACTTTATCCTAACAATGGCCGACCTGATGTGTTGTCTCCCTCTCTCACTGTGTGTATTCTGCACGCAGCAATGAGAAGTATGCTGCTTGTTTGAAATACAGAAAAACTGTTTCTGCTTGCTTTGGAGTGGCAGCCTTGAATGTCCAGGCTTCAAGTTTATTACAAACAGACCTGTTTTTATATGTTACTGAGATTTTTGTGCAGAGGGAGAGAGCATGAGCGCCTAGTTGTGCGTTCCAGGGTGGAAGTTATTCAGTCATGCTGTTTTTTCTGTGCATTTCTCCCTGTGTTCCACACTGCTGTCCATGTTGGTTGAACACCCTTAACTGATGTGTTTCTTAATGTGGATGGGAATTTCCTGTATAATAAGTGCTACATATGTCATATGCCTTAAAGTTGCAAAACATTAAAATCTAACTTCTCAGGTATGGAATCAGGTGTTCCCATGTTGAGACTGAATAAAGTTTCCAATGCTTTGAGAATAACTTGGATTAAGTTTAGACCATATAAGTAAAGGTACAATGCCAGAGAATGATAAGTAAAATAAAGGTAGATAAGCTGCTGGTAGTCTTTCAAAGAGGAGACATCTTTTTATTTATTTTTTTGTCATAGCATAATTTCAGTCAGAGGTATTGAATATTTGTTGTTTATACAATATTGACCTATCTTTAAATGCCTTAAGTTTTTTGTTGGGTGTGTAATCTGATGCAAAGTGGGTGCAGGTGACTTTGAGAGTTTTTTTTTAGTTTTATAGCTTAATTTCACCTCTATATTATTTCTGGATTACTGTGTTTCCACCAGAGCTTCCATAGTACCACTTAATCTTTTAATCATTTTGAAGCAAATATAATATTGACCACTTGTCTGAAAACTCACTTGTTCCTAGTTTCATGGGATAGGGATATATCAGTTTTTGTTGTTTTTAAACAACAAAAACAAAATTTTTGAGGTCTTTATTGCCTATTCTGCTTGACTATTTTCTTTCTCCCTTAACTTCTGACCTAAATGCAAAATACGTAACAGCATTACTTAAAAAGTTCCTGAGGGAATTCAGTTTTACCCACATTTAAACTTAATTGAGAGGTTTTATTAGTCTAAACCGCATTTTTTGTTTGTCTTTGACAAAATGTATAAACAATTTGTTTAGGGGAAAATTTTCTTAACCTCAGCGAAATAAGAAATTGTGTGTTTTACTGGTTTATAGAAAGTGCATCATTTAAGTTGTTAAACTAACTGTGTTCATGGTGTCCAGCTGTACTTAGGTGTGTAATTCAAGCTTAGACAGTTAGATGGGATGTTTTCTAACTTTTGAAAACTGTTAAAAAGTGGTGCTTTGGGTAAGCTTTACAAATCTGTGGGAACAGAAAAGGTTCCTGTGAGATTTTTTTTTCAGGCATACTAGATGAATGCTGAATTGAAGTTATCTGAATATTTCATGAACCTACCTATGCAGAATATCCTCTAGGCTTGATCAATTGTCTAAAGTCAGGTCACCCTTAAATCTTACTTATTTAACCACATTTGAATTAGCATTCTTGATTATAAATTACTACTATTATTCATAGATATTGCTCAATTCTACACTAAATGGTGCAAATTAGATAGATAGATAGATAGATAGATAGATAGATAGATAGATAGATAGATAGATAGATAGATAG
>JAOXYM010000021.1:7684118-7695064 GCA_028567055.1 Leptatherina wallacei
GAAAGAAAGAAAGAAAGAAAGAAAGAAAGAAAGAAAGAAAGAAAGAAAGAAAGAAAGAAAGAAAGAAAGAAAATACAGTCAGACAAACAATCACACCTATAAATAAATGAAAACTGGTAAAAGTTACTAAAAATAGTAATATAGAGCACAGATAGACACAGTTCAGTTCAGACATCTGTTGAACAGCCTGATGGCAGAAGGGACAAATGACTTTTTAAACCGTTTTACAGCGCAGCAGTAGAAAATATGGAATCATCTTTCTGTCTAAACATGGATTAAATATAGTTTTCATCAACACAATACCCTGTTCTTAGTATTGGTAGCAGAGAACGGGGCACTTTAAAAGGGTTTGGTTACATTTTGACAGAGTTTTGTAGTGCTCATTGAAATGAAAGCAACAAGTCTTGTTTGTTTAGTCTGTGGATATATCTGGCAAAAGTTAAATACGTGTTACAACAAAATGTGTCAGAATTTATACAGGTTTATATTACAGAGAAACCATTTTAAACTGTTTTAAATATATTTCTCTTAAGTCATATTGTTATGTTAGTCTCTAATGTAACTTTGGCATTTTAAGTATTTATTGAAATTCTTTCTCGTATTTCTTTAAAAATGTTTAATTATTTTTGTCGTAGCTGACGTATGAAACAAGTGAAAGGCCAAATATTGTTAGGGAATAGTTCACTGGTTTTGTGGGGGTACCAGTATTTTCACTAATAGTTCAAATTTAAAACCTTTTATTTTTAAAGAAAGTAATAAGAACGTTGTATTGAGATTTTGGCTTTGGCTTACCAGTATAACGAGTACTGCATGTGAAAGTCCAACAAATGAAAAGCCCAACAAACAATGTTTGCATCTTTTAATACATCTTTTAACCAGACCTTCAAGCACAAGTTGTGGTGCGTTTTAGTTAGCTTAGTTATTTTTTTATTTTTTTATTTTTTTATAAAACACTTGAAATTGATTTTAAATATTATTTATAGTATTAATTAAAATAATATAAATTGATTGAATTTCAAATTCAGATTTTCCCCCATTATTTACTACAATAAAAGCACTGGGAGAGTATTTCACCATTTGGCAGTGCTCTTGATACTGCAACTTCAGTTGTCTTCCACCAGTACAAAGCAGTTTACCTGCACTGTCGTGCAGAACTCTGAGAAAGTGTCATGCATTGTCTTTGGTGGTGATTTTAGATGGCAGACGTTTTGCATTTCTTTTCATCTTTGGTTTGAGTAATCATACAATGTATGCATCTATGCTGGTATCTACAGTTGGATATTATCCAGGACACATTCCTCCAGCACACATTTTGCTCAAAATTAGTTACACTGAAAAAAAGTTGATGATGTATGTAGAGCATATAAGGTAATGCAGAGGAGCGCTGCGTTTAGCAAAGTTGCATTTAAGTTCCAGTGATTGGACAAAATTGCAACAATGTGCAGAATTCTCAATCATTGGCTGAATTTACGTTGATGGTTGCGATTGAGACAAATTCCCGGAGGTTAAAATATTTTACAGAAAACTGCAGGTTTCCTGCTGTGTAGCAGTTAATGCTTTGAATAATTTTTGGCATTCTTGTTAAAACAAGCTTTTTGACTGCAAATGTGTCTCTTTCTGATATGCTGTAGATTTCCTCCCACTGTCTCTTAGTCTACTACAATTGATAAAGAAAAGGGTGTTGGGTAATAACATCCAACCTGAAGTTTATACCGTTGAAATTGTTCTGGAGCGATCATCAGAATTTTAAAAGCCTGTTTTAGATTTGGGTATGTGACATCACTGTCATCATTAGTTTGATAATTCCATTTATTTACAGTTTTTATTGCTCTTTCAGTAACAAATCTGTTTGTGAACTCTAGAAAATAGATTTTACTTTGCTCATATGCTGTCTCTAATACCATGTCTTGTTGACCAATGTGTGTTTTTCTTTATCATATGACTTGGAGAGACAGAGCTCCACTCCAAGCACAAACATATATTTTTCTCATTCATTTGGCTTGTACTGTTAATAAGTAAAATAAAATAAAACTTATCCGTAATAGGTAAAAAGATCACTTAGCAGGATAGTGTGAGAAGGCATGGGAAATTCACTTATATAGCACATTACATACGTAGAGCAAGCTGTTGTGCAGTGTAGTCATTTATTTTCTGACAAGATTTGTTGTCTGCTCCAAAAAGCAGGTAATATTTCAAATTGTGTATAATTCAGACTTTTGTAATGTTGAAAATTGATGCATTAACATTAGTATGTCTGACTTAATAAGGTTGCAGTTGAGGTTTCTTCCAGAAACGTTTTCATCCATGCATGCTCAGTTACTGTTTCTCTTCTTTGTTAATGTGATGCTAGACAGGTTTACATTTTTCTGACAAGTCAAAGCTAAAGATTGTAACCATTAGGGCTGGGACAATATGCTTTCCTCCCGATTCGATTCTTAATGATTTTTTGGGTGCTATTAAATTTAAATTGCCATTCTTCAATATTGCCGATTTTTGGGATCTTTAGTTTGCTTTTTTTAACCCCAGACCAGGTGAAAAAATTCAATCAGGAACCATATTCTTTTTAATCTTTTTACCTGTGGCCCTTTGAGATCCTGTGATGTAAAGGACTTTATAGATCCAATGTATTATATTATTTATTATTTTATTTCCCCAGAAAGTCCGTTTTTAAGATTTATTCAGCAGCAATATATTTGAACCAGCTCAGGATGAAGCATTTTGATTTGGAAAATGCAATACACCAGCCAGACCATAATTCTGCTTGTTATAAGTAACGACAAGACAATTTTTTTTTAAACCGATTTTTTTTAACAAAAATGACATTTAGAAATCGTGAAACCAAAAATCATGATATTTATGTGAATCAATTTTTTCTCCCACCCTTAGTAACCATGTAGTCATTTATTTCATTTTAGTTTTATAACTAGGGCAACTTATGAGGGACATACATTTACAGTATGCCACTGCATTTTTAAGTTTGCACATATTTTCTCATGTCACAGAAACAGGACTCATGTGTCCAGTTATTAAGTAGCCTGATTTTGCTGGATCTTTTGGGGGGAGGGGGTTAATACAAAAGAAATAATCATTCAGACCATTTTGTGATACTGATTTATTGATGTAAAGACCAGGAAGCAGCAGGGGATTTGTTTTAAAAAAGGCAAACCTTCTCTGACTGACAGAAAAGGCATTCAGATTTTATGGCTTGCAAAGAACAAAATGCGTAACAGGTATTGCTATGAGTTAGGCTCAACATTTATGGGGACGCAGTTGACCAACTTGACTCCAAACATAAAGCATAAAGCTTCAATCAAGCTAAGACAGGTCAACCAGTGGTATTGCTGTGAATCTGCCAACAGGATTTTAAAGGCAAAAATCTGATTATCAATGTGCAGGAGAGGCTAGCAGAGTCTGAGATAATGGAAAACAATAGCTCCCACTCACCAAGGTCAAGTGTTATGTTCAGTAAAAACGGAGCATGTGTGCAGTTCATTGTTGGTGTGTCAACCAGTGAACTTGAATTGACGATGCAGCATGATGCATTCAGTTTTTTAAATGGCATAATTACACAATGAACTGTATCACTGATGAATGCAAGGCAAAATGAATCAAATAGATGTAATTGAATAATGTTAAATGAAGGGATGATTAAGAGAAGAATTTGCTTTACTTTCTCCTAAAAGCAGCACCTCACTTATATAGATTACATAAAGCTGTATTGTTATAACTTAAAAAGGCAGCAATAGTGTTTTTGCCTGTTGTAACCTCAACACAGCCAGTTTGTCACGTGATGGCAGCAGTGACCAGCCCGGTGATGTCGTTGTGAATAAACACATTAGTTTTGAAATGAAACAGCAGTAGTTCTGAAAACTTGCTCCTTATAAGAGTATGTATCTGTAATAATGGCCCCCATCTTTTTTTTTTGGGGGGGTCAAGTTAAAAAACAAACAGAACGATACTTATGGTGAATGTTAAATTAAATGGTGCTTCTAAATTTTGTGCTTTTGCTACTTAAATGTTCAGCAGGGATCAACAGAAACAATCTGATGACTGAACTGAATTAATTGATATAACAGAATTACTTACTTGAATATAAGTTTGATTTTGACTAATGCACCTCACTCTACTTAATATCATTGACATCACAAGATTCCTCTGCAGTATTCATGATTAACAACCTTAATTTTATCCAATTCAACTCGTGTACTCTGACTCCCTCTGCTGGCTGATTGGCTCACGTACTTTCAAACAACCAGCTACTGTGGAAACTGATGTTGCAGAGGACACTTTTTTTTTTGGTTCGATATAAAATGGCTCTGTTCTTTGATTCATTCCACCCCGATGCAGTTTTCCAAATATAAAACATGGTATGAATCTTGCCATATATTAATGCGTAAAGGCTCAGCAAAGGCATCAGTCAAGATTTTCCATGATTTCAGTGTAAAATTTTTGTAACTTGACTGCACTTAAAAAAGAAGGGAGAAAAAAAACAAGATTCTACCAGGCATAAACCAATGTTGTCAGTAATGCACTTGTGTTTCTTCCTCTGCATTTTCTGCTCAACTCTGCATGTTGCAGTCACTTGGGGGGGGGGGGAATAATTCATAGACATATTGTGTTGGGAGTGTGGGAGTTAATAATTAGATTATGTCAGTTCTCCATGTGTATTGAATTGGCTTCAATCAAAGATAGGCTAGATTATTAGTGAATTGAGTGGCAGCTTCTGGGATATTTTTGAAGTATGCTGGGGGTACATCAAGTGAAATTGCAGGCATTGTTTTGGATGTTTTGACAACATATGACTATGACAAAACTTGTCAGGTTATATCAAACCCGTTCACTATGGTTGTTTTTAAAGTGCTTTTTTAACAAAACAACAAATTGATTAGAATGATAATAATATAATATAATAATAATATACATAATATTTGAATATTTCCTGTAAATTAAGTTAGTTAACTAGTTTAGTGCAGGTTGACCAACAATTTTATTCTTCCCTGTCAAGCCCTAAAACACTATTTTTTTAAGCTTCTCATAAACTACAGTTTTGGTTGCTATGTTAAGCATGGCTGACCAGACAGTTAAGTCAGTAAATGACAAATATTATGAATACTTGTACATCTTTACTTGTGTTGGTGCATGTAAATACATGTGTTGAAGTACGGTGGAGTGTGGTTGCTTGTGTTACATACCAAAACTATCAACATTTAACATAGTATAGATATATTTTGCTTTATAGATAAATGTATACCATGCTGTACGTTTGAATTACATTTAATTACACAAGTGATCAGTTTTAGTTATTTTGCTAGCTTATTCTTTGCATCTTTAGTCAACTTTTAATCAGTAATTTGTCTTCAGCAGAAAAGAAAAAAGCTTTTGAAGATTGCTTGAAAGATTTTTCTCTCTTTCTTTTGCTATGTCATCAATCTGTGAGTCTTTCTGTACACATAACTGTTTTTTTGTTTATTTATTTGACTAAATTCCATTAATTTCACTTACATTTTTATTAATTCATCATCTCAAGGCACTTCCTCAAATGAAGCAAACAAATTCAGTTCAAATCTAATTGCACAGAAGCCGCTCCAAGTCAATACCGTCAAGTTTCACTTCAGTCCTGCGCCGTCCATTTCAGTTTAATTCAGTTCAGTATAATTGTATGGATATATTGCCACTTAGTAGTCTATAAATAGGTTTGTCTTGCCTTGCTAAGGAAACCAACAGATTGCATCAAGTCTTCATTTTGATGCTGTTTCCTGTCCTGAACATGCACAAGCCTGCGGACAGTAGTGCAAAAAATAGCTCCCTTTCAACAGGAACAGACCTTCAGGATTAAACTGAGTGAGGGTGGCCATCTGTCTCACTGGGGGGGCGGAGAGGACAGGACAGAGACACCCAGAAACACAATAACACAAAGTCAGGGATCTTTGTAATGATAACTGTAATAGCACATAAATACAAGGAATGTTAACCTGGCAGAGCCCCCCCCCCCCCCCACCCCACCCTCTCAGCAGCCCAGGCCTATAGCACCATAACTGAAGGGATGTCTGAGGGTCACCGAAGCTAGTCCTAACTATATAAAACAAAATGTGAAGTTTTTTAAAGTTACAGTGTGTATCTGCCTCCCATACTCATGCTGGATTCCTGTCTCTTGAGAAGGGAAGCTGGATAACTGAAGGTTCTGCCTACCATTCTCCTTTTGGAAACTAGAAACCATAAGTAAGCCTGCTGTCTGAGAGCTAAGTGCTCTGTGGTGAAATATTGAACCATAAGGTCTTAGAGGTGATAGACTCTGGTCATTAATAGGTATGAAGAAGAATTTTAAGAATGGTTCTGGATTTAACAAGGAGATTGTGAAGGAATTGGACACATATAATCTCCTCTTCTCTCAAATCAGAACCCTGCTGCATCATTTGGATCAATAAAAATTAAAGCTAGGTTATTTTTTTCCTCATCTCTTTTGAACATAATATTCCTACTCTTGTTCTACAAAAAAAATTGCTTGTATTCAGTATAAATATGCTTGTTTTCCATTTTTTGTTATACTGAGCAGCTGTTTCTGACTTTGTCAGCTGTAACTATGCTCTTAGATATTGCAATTGAAGTCACTAAAAATGCCCTTTCTTTGCTTGACTTTCAGTTCTACAAACATGTCGTCCAGAGTGTCGAGAAGTTCATACAGAAGGTAAAGATATTTTGTATCTGTATAAACAGATTACTCAGCAACAAAACATTGGGAGTAAAGCTTTAGAGCACTTGTACTTTTCACCAGTTATGATGCAATAATTTGGTTTGAGTTCCCCTCGTAGCCAGTCTCTAATGATGTGTAGTTAATATACAGGAAATTACTTCTGCTACTGTCTTATGAAATGAAATGAAAAATACTTTATTTATCCCTTTTGAGGGAAATTATTGTTGTAGCAGAGGGTTTTTTTTTTTTTTTTTATCTCACTATTCTACCAACAGTTTGTGACTGAAGTGTAGGTCGCTATCGTGATCACATAGGTTATACAGCCCTCAGACAGAAAATTCAGACATTTCCTTTTCTTTTTTTTTTAAACATCCTAACACAGCTGTGTGTCTTCCACAGTGCAAACCAGAATACAAGGTCCCGGGGCTGTATGTCATCGATTCCATCGTCAGACAGTCACGTCACCAGTTTGGCACAGAGAAGGATGTTTTTGCCCCACGCTTCAGCAAGAACATCATCCCTACGTTCCAGCACCTCTACCGCTGCCCTCCAGATGATAAGGTGAGGCAGTCTTTAATAGCTTTTCGTTTGCTCTACACAGCCAAAGCTTTCACTTCTCCCAAGAGCTCCTCGCCTGTTACTGCACTGACACAGCTGCTTTTGTCCTTTTTGTTTTTTCGGTTTGTCCAGAGTAAGATAGTGCGAGTCCTAAACCTGTGGCAGAAGAATGCGGTCTTCAAGAGTGACATCATTCAGCCTCTGCTGGACATGGCAGCGGGGATTCCTCCTCCGAGTGCCACGCCTGTCCTACCCAGTAGTGCTGCTCCTGTCAATAACACTACGCCAGGTCAGTAAGAATACAAACAAGCCGAGTGCAATCCACATCAGGTATCGGATCACCTACTTGACACCACTCCTGGTTTATTTAACAGTGATCTTTCTTTGTTTATTCAGGAACCCCGGCTACACCGGCCACTCCAGCAAACCTAGTCCAGGGTCTGCCCGACTGGGCGTCCCAGATTACAAATACAGATACTGTGGCTGCTGTTGCACAGATCTTGCAGAGTCCCCAGGGACAACAGGTTAGTGGATTCTGAAATGTTGTTGTTGAACCAGCTCTAATACTGGTACCTTAGATTTGGTTGGTAATTTTTATAATAGATTTATTAAATGTAAAGTGATGCTCAGATGAACATGCAAGGTTTCATTGAGTAAAACAAAATTTGGTACCCAATCGCATTAAACCAGAGGTTTCAGATAGAGGTTAGATAATCAACCAGTATAGATTCAATTCATTATGAGGCTGTAATTGCTCTGTAATTTGTGTAACTTAAGTGTTCAAATGTATCAAATAGTCTTTGTGGTAATCTATTACAGCTTCAGCAACTGGTACAAAGTTTGCAGATGCAGCACCAGAAGCCCCAGCCTTCCCTGCTGCAGGCCTTGGATGCCGGCCTAGTGGTGCAGTTACAAGCTCTGACAGCTCAGCTCACTGCTGCAGCTACTGCAAACAGCCTCAACCCTCTGGAGCAGAGGGTCTCCTCTTTTAATAAGGTAACACTGCAATCAGTGGTGTCTTTATTTTGACTTTTATCAGGACGTTCCTGATTGTGTTCTATTTTCTTTCGTAGAAACTTTTGGGACCGTTTGATTTTGGGAACGATTCTGAGCGCAGTGAAGAATCTAAAAAGGACAGCTCATCATCTCAGCTGTAAGTTTCGATTTTTTTTCTTATGTTTTTTTCCTCTACACCAAAGTTGGTCATTCGTGATCTACAGTTCATGTCCCTTCACTGTGTCAGTCACCTCCCATGAAAGCTTGTACTCACTCAGGTTTCTGACCACTTGTAGGCCCATGGTGTCCGAGCCCATTAACAGCTCACTATTCCATCAACTGGCTGAGCAACTACAACAACAAAATCTGGAGCAGTTTCAGAAGCAGCTGCTAGAGCACCAGCAGAAGGTATATCGTACAGAAAGCCAAGACTTTGATGCTAAACATGCTTTGACTTAATGATTTATTTTAAATGATAATTGCTGCCATCATGCTGCTTGTTATTCTTTACAGAGATTTGTTGTTTTGTTTCCTGCACAAGTTGCTAGTTGTTCAATATTCTCATAGCAAATAGCCTTAAATGTTGTAATGAAGGAGTACACATACTGTATGTGCAGTTCTATTTAAGACTTTAGCCTGTGGTGTTTCAGACTGGAATACAGGAGCACTGAGGGTATTCTCTGAAGGGTGTTCGCTGTGGGTATCTCTAAAGTCAGCTTGATTTTTTTTTTCAGCTCAGACTACTACAGTCTCATATTTTGTCGTCTCATCACTTGTAGGGCTGGGCGATAAGAACCAAACTTCATATATATATACAATATATATCTCAATATAATTTTTAACCAAAGAGACACTTCTGATTTACATCCTTGAGTGCTAAATGAACTTTTATTAATGAAAATACAGTTGTGCAAAATACAAAAAAAATAGATACTTTTAACACAAAAGAAGCTATCCCGATATAAACCATATTCCCTCATCTATATTGCTTGTGAAAAAGTCTCAATATTTTAAAATCTCAATATATATATTGCCCAGCCCAAAGCACTTGTATGAAATATTGATCATAAAAACAATTTAATGGTCACTATTGGTACTGAACCATTACTTTAAGATGGACGACATATCCTTAAAGACTTAAGAGCACAAGAGAGATAGGTATAGTAGTTACCCTCAGTTATTACGCTAATTTGCCTTCAACACACTTTAATCGAAAGCCATTACATTGTTGTTGTCTCTCCTTCAGGCAATGAGCATAGAGGGGCAGGACTCAATATTCGGGCAAGAGAACTCTGTTGCAACTGCTCAGAACAGCAGCCAGTCCCAGCTTTCTGAATCCGATAATAAGATTGATGACTCCATTGACAACCAGCAGCAGGTATTTGTGGCAGCTTGTAATTTATACTCATTTAATGATCATTTAATAGCCTTAACCCTTATTCCCTCCTCGTGACAATTTTGTCCATTTTTTGTCAATTTTTTATTAACTTCGTAATCATTTCAGCTGTGCTGCAGCTGGTCGTATGCATTTCTGCATCAACTCTTCTTTTTTGACAAATATTTAAATGTCTTTTATATCAAATATGTATGATGATTTTATAGCAGTTTTTGTGCATGGACACTTGTCCACGAGGGTCACCAGAGGGTGCTAAATTTGAGGAGGGCACAAGGGTTAACTTCTATTGAACAATATCTTCTGTAGGACATGGATCTGGATGAGGGCCCTGATGGAATGGAGGAGGAGATCTTTGAAGCAGACGACAAGAAGACTCTAAGCACACGGTCTAGAACACGTTCCAGGTCTCGCTCCAGGTCAGTCCCTGTAGTTGTAATTATAATGCTGTTGTGAACTGGGCAAACTGGTTTTTGATGCTCAGAAGGAGCTGATTTGTGATTTCAAGTTTAAAAGGACAAAAAGTAAATTCAAAAGAATTGATCATATGTATGTTTTATCTATTGGCAGGTCCCCCAAAAGGAGAAGGTCCAGGTCCCGCTCTGGCTCTCGCAAACGTAAGCACCGCAAGAGGTCACGGTCACGCTCCAGGGATCGCAAGAGGAAGTCGTCACGGTCCTACTCAAGTGAAAGACGTGCCAGAGAAAGAGAGAAGGAGCGGCAGAAGAAAGGATTACCTCCCATAAGATCTAAGACTCTGAGTGGTAGGAAGAAGTTGTTGAACGTTATGGTTTTTATTTCTTGCCAGGGATTTTATTGATGAATGACATGAACCCTTTTTTGTCTTCTCATTCCATAGTGTGCAGCACAACTCTGTGGGTGGGCCAGGTGGACAAAAAGGCCACTCAGCAGGACCTCACCAATCTGTTTGAAGAGTTTGGCCAGATTGAGTCCATCAATGTAAGCAGACCTCTGCCCCGGTTAACCCTTTAATGTAATTTCAGTGTGTCAGCCAGTTGTTTGATCTCCAACTTGTGTCTGGTGGAGCTTATGTTAATAGTTTTGACATTTGTCAACTACTACCTAGCTTTAATTCCTCTGTCTGTACTTAGGGTTCTTATGGGTGTTGGAAATCATAAAAAATTGGTCTGATAAGTGCTTTAATTATTTGGAACAGCGTTTGAAACTGCTTTAAGCTATAATTTAATAACTTTTGTGATAAACCACTATCTGATTTAAAGGAGTCATCACCTGGTATATTTGGTTATCCATTCTCCCTTAAACTTACTTTCAATCAATTCTTAACAT
>JAOXYM010000021.1:7695164-7708238 GCA_028567055.1 Leptatherina wallacei
GTTAATATACCGCCTCAACACCGATACACATGTTTTAACTTGAAAAAGTGCAATTTCCGGGTGATGACTCCTTTAATGGATTTTTGTTTAGACGGAGCCGAATAAAGGGGATTATTTCACCTAAAGCAGCACAGCTATGCCCATGTCAATGATCAGTAGTGTAGATGGTCAGTACAGTGATATAGCAACACATGTTCCCTGTCTATCATCCCTTGCTATTTTTTGCATTTTTCATGCCTTTCAGTGCAGTGTGCTTTTAATTTGGGGAGATAAAGGGCAATAGTACCAACTTAAGGTATTAGTGAATATATATTTAGAGATCATTCACTGATTACCCCATGTGTTGTCCATGATGTATTTGAGAGTTCAACATGAGCAGTAAGCAGAATATTAATTAGTTTTTTTTTTGTTATTAATGAAGTGCACTTAAGTCAACTCCGCATGACTCACTACCACTCTCAAAGACTACTGTTCTTTTCTGTTAACAATATATTGAAATTGAAGTGATTTGTCAGACAGGTTAAAAGGGATTTATAGGATGCTAAGCATGATTTTAGATGGGTGACACTTTTTGTGAAATGAAGCTTTGTTGTGTTTCTCTTTCATTTGTCACTGTTTTGTAGAATGCTATTATAAAACATGGCTTCGGTTCCTTATAGCACAAACCATATACACGTCGAGGAAGTTAGATAATCATTTTGAGTATAGACATGCATATGATCTGTTAAAGTATTTGCAATTAATTATCATGGCGAGTTCCTGGAAATTCCTTAAAATTCCCCCTTAAAAATTTGACTTGGAGCAAAGTGTATTCTGTCTGGTATCCTTCAGTGTAGTCATGTGTTGTTGTTTAACCTTTTCAACCTGTATAATGTAATCTACGTGTCTCTGCAGATGATCCCTCCTAGAGGCTGTGCCTACATATGTATGGTGCACAGACAGGATGCATACCGTGCCCTCCAGAAGCTCAGCACTGGCTCTTTCAAGATCGGCTCCAAGATCATCAAGGTCTGCATTACCTTTATAATTTAATTCATTCTGCACTCAATCTCTTTGATGTTTCTTCTAATTAAATTTACCATTGACTTCCAGTGGTGTAAAACCTAGCTTTCCAGGCGCATCCTAGTATGCTTAAAGGAAATTCAGTAGAAAAGGGAGAAAAAAGAGACTGCATTTTGACCTTTGTTTATCTGCCTGATCCAGATTGCATGGGCTCTGAACAAAGGTGTAAAGCAGGAGTACAAGCAGTTTTGGGATGTGGACCTGGGTGTCACCTACATACCATGGGAGAAAGTCAAGATAGATGACCTGGACGGCTTTGCTGAGGGGGGAATCATTGACCAGGAGACAGTCAATGATGGTAAGAGGGGAAAAAAAGACCAGCTTTCTTTGACATTAACTCTAGGTCCATTTATTTAGATCCAGTGCTTGTTTATGTCAGCTTCACTCATGATTAAAGCATGACAGCTATCCTAACAGACACTTCTGGCACTTTTTTTTTCATACCTCATTCCCTCTGTTATTTGTTTTGCCATTATGTCCAAATTCCTTTGTACAAATGTTATATCGAAATGTAAGGATTTAGCAAAAAGAACAGAACTGATCTAAATCCAAACAAATAATGCTTTGGGTAATAATTCTAACTTGAATATTTTCTTATATGTGACTGCAGAGTGGGAAGCGAATAAGAACTCTGAACCAGCCAAGGAAGTTATGAGTCAGCCAGTAAGCGCTGAGACTACAGCTGTGTCCAATACACATACCGAGACCTACAGCCAGCATGTTACCATGATGCCTGTACAGGTACAGAACAGTTTCATTTGCAATCTGTAAATGGTCTGTAAACATTATTTTTCAGGTTTACAATGGAGTTAATTGAGAATTGCATTCTAGGTGTAGAAGCTTAATGATACAACAGATTTGAGCAAAATCTCTGGGAAAAAAATTTAACCAAGTCACTACTCAATGAACTTATCAGTGCTTTCTTTGTACACTGTTTTATTCAGCTACCAGTGGCCCAGGCAGTTCCGGGTGCAGTAGGCTTGGTTCCTCCTAACTTCCCAGTCAGCATGGGCATACCTCCACCAGGCTATGGGCCGCCACCGCCCTTCATTAGAGCTGGATTCAATGCCACACAGCCTCCACCAAGTAAATAACTTAAACTGTTGTGCAAAGATTACATATTTAAAAAAAATCTCAAGCTCACACTGTTATTTTCCATTGTTTAGGTTTCATGCAAGCCGCACAGACAGCAGGCATGCCTTCATTAACTACATGTAAGTTTCCTTCCTATGACTGATACCTGCACATAGATTTAAAGTGCCTTTTTAGCTCTTTGGATTAAATATTTTGCTTCTTTTGTGCTCTTGTAGCTCTAGTGCAACCATCAATGGCCTCAAGCCAAGAAGCTGTCAAAGAGACCCCATTCAGCTCTATGATCCCTCCATCCAGCGCAATCCCTGGCAGCTTCATGCCCTCAGCCATCCCGGGAGCTGGCGTGTTCAACCCAGTGGGTGTTCAAACTCAGCAAGCCACTAATGAGAAAACTCAACAGTCTGCAGAGGGTATGGATGCTGCAGCAGAGCTCACACTACAAGGTGGGTTGAAGCTAACATGTTAAAGAAACTTAGATTTTTTTTTTTACATTATTTTATCAAAGTTTATATTAACGGTTATTGGAACTGTGTGTTTCCCCAAGAAGAATGTTAACATTTATTTCTATGATGTATTTTATTCCTAGGCATGCAGAATGCAGTCCGTGGTGGGATGGGTCTACTTGGCATGCACCCCACAGCTTCCCTCTCACATCCGATACATCAAGGTCTGGGTGGACAGCGGATACCTGGCCTGTTGCCCCTGGATGTGCGGCCTAACATCCTTCAGCCTGGGGCTGCCGCCCGCTTCCCGCTCCTCATGCAGCAGGGCCCTACCCAGCAAGGCACTGGCCTCCTTGAGAGTTCCCTCCAGGCTCAGGCCAGAACCAGGGTACCTTTCCCTCAGGTGGACCCCTTCAGCAGGGCCCCCAACCTGTCTGGTGAAAACTTATCCAAACCAGAAGGCGAGTCCTCCTCTGGGGCTGATGAGGGCAAAGACCAAGACTACCGCTTCCCCCCAATGGAAAAGCAGAGCACAGGCCTTCTACGGACCCCCCCACCAGAGCATAGAGACCCCCATGGAGGTGGTGGAGGGGCAGGAGGAGGAGGCAGACCTCCCCTGCTCCAGACTCCTGGAACTCAGCCGGCCAGAACCAGCTTAGTGGGACGTTTGCAGGCTCTTGCAGGCTTCACTCCTGATAACCGCTGGAACCAGGCCAGGGGGGACTTTGATGAACGAGATGGCATCCGTGGAGGCCCTCAGGCCCCAAGTGGTCCGAAAGGCTTTCAGGACGAACGCCCCCCACCTGGACAGAACTTTCCCAGCCGCTTTGACAACCGTCCTGGAGCGGCAGGTGTAAATACCGGAGCCCCACAGCCCTGGAGCCGTAGTGGTGGTGCCCCACCTCCGTTCGACAGTGAACTACATCAAGACCTAGATGATCGAAGGCGTCCGTGGGAGAGGCAAAGGGACAGAGATGAAAGAGATTTTGACTTCAGGAGAGATATGAATGGTAGCCGCCACAGCCGTGAGAGAGGACGAGAAAGGGAGCGCGAGAGAGAGGGGGAGCGCGGTCGAGAACGCAACAGAGACCATGAACGTGACAGAGACCATGACAAAGAGAGGGACCGTGAGCGTGGAGGCTGGACACCTCTCCTTCCTCTACCTACACCACTGCTTCCCACTCCTCCTCTTAATCCCAACCTGACACTGAATCAAGGAAAAATTCTCGCCCCACTCAAATTAAACCCCCCGATTCAGTCACGATTCCAGTCGCCTCTTCTGCCTCAAGCTCAGGCCAAAAATCCTCTTTTGGGTCTGAATCAGCCACAGCCTCAGATCAGGCCTCCTCCTCCATCACAGAACCAGGCTTCTGTGTCTGAGACCCAGTCAGAAACGCCAGCTCCAACTGAGACTCCTCACACACAGTCACCACCCTCATTCCATTCACACGACCCATCACCTGACGACCAGGGTCAGAGCACATTGACTGATCCTCCCACCCAGTCCGAGTCATCTCCTCAACCGGAGACTCCTCAGCAAGCAGAGTCGCCACCCCAGCCCACTGCCCTGCTCCCCTCTAAGACCACTGCTTCTCCAGACACTGAATCCCCAAGCCACGCCTCGCAGCAGGCTGAGGCCTCATCCCAACACTCACCTGTGGCCTTCACGCAAGCCGACAGCCCCCCCGAAGATCCAACTCCCTCTCTAGAGAAGCAGGATCCTCCACAGAAGGATGAGGAGGAGTCCCAAGAGGGAGCCTGCTCACCCCAACCACAATGGGTCAATGGACCTGGAAAGGACAGTGTCGGCGTGGTTGAGCCCACTCCAGAGGCCTCTCCTGAGCCTACCCCAGACCCTGCCTGTGATTCTTTGCTCCCAGAAACGGAGCCACAGCAGGAGCAAGTTTCATCTCCTAAGGACCTAGACAATGAACAGAATGAGCCCATGGAGGAAGCTTCGAGTCAGCCAGTGGTAGACACTGTCACAGACACTGAGGGGACATAATCATCACTCAGTAGGTAAAAGATCATTTTGTAAAGTTGTCTCTTCTTCTCTGTACTCATGTCAGCAAACTACCACCACAACACGGGACATGATGATTATTGACTCACATCAGTTGTTGTCTGATAACCAATAACAAATGATTTTATCTCTCACAAATACCAGTGTACTTAAATAGAAGACTCCTTAGGTGAATTATGGATAGATTTTGTTTGTATTTTATTTCCTTTTTCCTTTTTTTAAGTTGTAAAACCACACCTCCAATTTTAAGTAATATAACTTGGTAAAATTCTATTGCAATGCCTGCCAAAATGTTTTTAATTGTACTTGGGGGGAAATTAGCTGGACCTTCCTATGGAAGAGAATAAGAAATCCTGGCTGTTCGACAATGGATTGAGGCACGATCATATGTGAAACTTGAAAATAGCAGCTGGTCAGCCAATTATTGTCTCCTCTTCTTTTAAAACCGATTCTGCACAGTTTTACCATGAATGCTTTTATGTCTCTTTCTGTTTTTAAACAGAACAAATGGCCTACAATACAGTGACACCAGAACAGCTGTTTTAATTGGAAAAAAATTACAATTTTTAAATTGAATTGAAAACGTGAAAATGTTGTACCCCCGAAATAAATGTGTGTAATTTGTTTCTAATTATACAGTGAACACAAACAGAAATTTCATGCCGGGGGGGGGGGAGGGGAAGAAGATGAACAGAGGGATGTTCTGTTGTTCGGTGCATATTGTTTTAGTTTTAAATAAACATGCTTTTTCTGTTTAAAAATACATGCTTTAGGACTGTTTTCTGACCCAAGACCAGTGGAAAAATAAGACTGCTTTACTTAAAAGACTCATACACACTGTGTGCTGTCACTTCAGTCGATTTGATGTTCTCAAGTTGCTGCTATACCATCTATCCACAGAGCACTTTGTTGGATGCAACCATGGGACTTGTAGATTTTAGCTTCTGATGACTTCAGCCTGTATGTTTGCCTACGCTTTTTTCGCTGGGTGACTGTTGAGGATGGTATTGTGCCTTTTTTGAATGGATTTGTCGTTCATGATGCTATCCGACGCTTCTGTGTGATGTACTCCACTGTGTATGCAACTCGGTTTCAGAGGGCTCTCTGAAACAGATGCAAACCCGCACAGCATTGACTGACCCACCGATTGAGTGGTAGCTGCACAGTTTGTACAGCACTCACCTAAAGGAGGACGATATGTACTCCATTCTGTGCATGCAGGCCTGTAGCCATGTTTTAACCTTCGTGTCTCTCTTCATTTCATACTTGTAGTGGTTTTCTGTTGAGACATACTTCTAGTAATCCGTTAGTCTGGTGTTCTCTCAGACCAAATGTCTACTACAGGAGTTGTGATGTTGAATAAAAGTTGAAGGTGCATCTGATTTGTTAACCCTGTTATTGTCATGAATTCTAATACAGGCTTATCAGATTAATGATTTTACACACTACACTTCAGATCTTTACTGACGTGAATCATGTTTAGTTTAAACCAATAAAAATATACAGTTAAAATATATTACTTTTACTGGTACCTTTCACAAGTCCGTATTTCTTAGCTGAGAATTAAAAACTAACCGAAACTTCTTACTGATTTTAGCATGAGACCAAACATTTTAGAAGACTTGAAAGGCTGAATAAAGGTCAGTCACACTTTTAACACATTGTAATATTCAGTATTTCACACCTCGCAATAAAGCTGTGGATCATTACCAAAACACCCTCTTTACAAAGCTGCCAAATTACACACTGATTTCATGTAAATTACAAACAGCCACCTGGTGCTAAACTCTGCAGAACAAAAGGAAAACAAGTAAATATAGAAGGGGGAGAAGTAGATGTTTTCCTCCCTCCTCCCAGCGCTGTCAGGGTCCCATCTGCTACAGCTGGAGGGAGTGCTTACTCAGCACACTCTAGCACCAGCACATCTCTGCTCACTTGTGTCCTGGCTATTGTCAGAAAACTCAAGCTGGAGGATTTATTTAAACTATCACCTCCATCATGGAATCTGCTGTTGCTATTTCAGTGCTTTTTTCTTTTTATGGAGAAATAACTGCGTGCTGCATGGGTACTCCCAGTGACGCCTGAACTCAGCCTAATCCAAACAACACACAGGCTCAGGATTGAGTATCTTTAGACCTGAGAGGGTGTAGATCTAAGCTGAAAATAACCACTTTTATCATGACTTGGTCATGATAAATTTCTGCTTCCCACCTGGCTCCTAAAGTCCCAGGCAGCCAGCCAGGTCCAGCATCCTACTGACCTCCCCGTTGAAAAATTTGACATGCGGAGACTTTGACTCAACCATTATCTGCCTGCAAACAGACACTCATGTACGCAGCAGTTGGCTGCCGCTCACATGGACCATAATGAAATAAATCCTCACTATACTCATTCAGCATCTAGCTGTAATCTGTAGGAGATTAAAAGGAATATCATGAATAACCAGAAAACATAACGAAATAGACTTTTCAGCTTCAAATGGAAGTATGGATTGGGGTATGATTTGTTCCTCAGTAATCCCCCCCCCCCCCCCAAAAAAAAAAAAAAACTCTTCAAACCTGTCTCTCATCTGGGTCTAATGGTATTTACAGTGCCAAGCCATTTGCACATCACAGCCTGTTTATACTCCATATAAATGCTAGCCAGTCCCATGGGAATGAAGCAAAGCAGACCTGACCTTTAGCTGAGGATTACCCCAGCATGGGCAGCTCATCAGAGCACCTAAATCATAATGGCATGGAAATAATGATACATTGCTAGTTCATGCCCCAGTGGAGGTAGTAATGTTTGCTTTTAACTGAGGTCAGATGCAGAGAAGGTCCCCACTGTGACAAAGTCAATTAGACAGATTGCTGAATGTTAGCTTGTAAATGGGTTTAACTATGACAAGAGAATCATAAAATTTTCTAGTATTGTATTGGCTGAAGTTCAACACCTGATTTATTATATAAGGATCATTTTCAGTAATTAATGATATAACAGACTAAAGGTACACGTCCACAGATATTAGGCTGCTGCCACAGCAAATAGTGTCAGTACCACATGTGGCCATCTGAGGTCAGTATTGCACCGCAGCGCTTATCAGCCAATCCATGTTGGATTCTTGGAGTGTGACAGCTTTAAATCTGCAGTGCTCACCTCTCTTACCTTCTGTTTTGTGTCCCACACCAGTGCAGCAGAAAAACACATCAATACATATCATTTTCTCTGTTGAGACAATACATTTATTTTTAGACTAACAGCATAAAAATATCCAAGCCAAAGCTTCATGGTGTCACCTCAATTAAATTCATTCATCAGATTCCTCTTTCCAGACCTTTTTGGGATCAATATAGAAGCAGTGTGATAAATGCTGTGAGGCCCTTTTAGTGTGAGACTTGGCTCGTTTTTGCAGCTTCTCAGTTGCTGCATTCTTAATTGATTAAAACTATTGATTAGGTCTCCCATAGCCACCAGACTAAAATCAGCCTCTATCTGCTATGGGCAGATACTCAGGTATCATAGAGGCTCACAGTGGATGTCTTTGCCAAATGGAGAGAGAGAGAGAGACAAAGAATCTGTGTTTGTGTGACCAAATTCCCGGGTGCCAGCGACAGAGTTTGAACAAAAAAACAGAGCCATCCATCTTCCGTCCACCCAGTTACACAGGAGAGGAATCCCCTATCTCTGCTCACACTCATAGTAATTACTCACCACAGTGAGAGCGAATGTAACTTTTCTTTTTTTTCCTTTTCTTTTGACTGCTTTCAACAAGCCACTGCCCATCTGGCTCACTGTTATCAGGATCAGCAGACTCTACTGGACTGAGAGGGGTTTAAAGTCGCCCCCCCCCCCCCCCCCCTCACCACCACCAACCAACAAACCCATCACAAGTTCAGTGCCACTGTCGGCGCCTGCAAATAGGTTTAGAGAGGAGCCTGGTGTCCCATCACACCACAGGCAGCCAGGGATTCTATGTATTCTTGACTAAATATGGACTTAAACAGAGGTCTTGAGGTTTTCACTGACCACCTTTTAATTTCCTGTATGAGCTGTTACACCACAGCCAAGAGGAGGTTAGTTTTTATTAAGTGAAGAGAAGCAAAAAAAAAAAGTAATCTCTTTAATGTAAAAAATATGCTGAGGCCACGATGCCATCTATGATATGGGATGGTTTAAAACTGCAGTACTGGCTTCGTTTGATAGGTTCTAGAGCACCATTTGGGATAAGCCACATCTTAAAAAGGCACATAGACAGACAGTACAAATGTACACAATTTTGAAGTAGTTGGAGTGTTTTCATGGCTGCACCTGAGGCCACTGGATCCACTCGAAGATGAAAATATGTCAATATCTGGAAGAATTTTGGCCAGTTTTGGGGTTATCAATGGATTACATGCACCAGATAATCAATACACCTCTTTCCAAGCGAAGGGTTACCAAAAGACACCTCTAGATAGTTTCACCACCCACTACGGGTCTGGCATGCTTTTCTTCGTTTCCAGTTCTATTTTCATTATCTGTCTACACTGAGATAGTTTTCATTCTGCTGTGGTGTAAATTCAGTTTTACAGGTTTTGGGTTTACGAGGAAACGTCGTGTGAACAGGGCTTCAAATGAGTTGTTTATATCTACTTGCCATGGTTCCACATACATAGCGGCTGCCATATTTGTGCCACCATTTTCTACTATGGTGTCTCTGAATGGACAAAACATTGTGTGTGACGTGAGAACCCTCTGAGCTTTAAAACTGCAGTAACAGCTTTGTTTAATAGGTGCTACAGCACTGTTTGGGATAAAAGGACCATAGAGAAAATTCCGTGAACATCGATATAATTTTGAATTAGTTACTTGTAATGTAGTCATCGCTGCACCTGAGGCCACTGGATCCAATCGCAGATGAGAGCGTTCACATCTGGAAGGACTTTGGCCACCGACAGCCACCGTCCATTCACAACTGTGCTCTACTTATGAAGTCATTGCTATGCCCATCTTTACCACTAGATGTCAGTAATTCTGACATACTGTACCTTTAATGGTCATGCCCAATCGGTTGAAGTTCTCTTGGTTTTACTGATGTTTATCAGAGGAGAGCATCACTATTTGGTCCCTTTACATTTACTATCTATACTAGAGATACAGCAATGTTTTTTCTTTGTTTATTTTTTTCACAGAAATTCATGTTCTCGAGAGGATACAACTAATTACCACCTCAGATGGGCTTTTTGCTAGTTTTACTTAGCAGAAAGCTTACATACTAAATTAAGGTGGTTAGCAGTACTTAGTCGGCTTACAGTCTGTAGATGTTTCTGAAACATCCTCAGGAGGAGAGAAAGCCTGTTTGTAGAGGCAGTGTTTATCCGCCTACCAGGAAGGCAGGTTATCAGTTGTCTACATGCCTGTCACTGTAGAGGTTAACCCATCAATGCAAACATGGCTCACAGAGACATTACACTCACATTCTAGGGTGTATGTTGACATCTGTTGACACTGATGTTGGTCACTAATCTTCCCTGTTAGTTGCACCCTCGTTTCCAATCATTGAGCACATGTTATATGTTTACATGTTACTATCTGGCCATCTTTAAATCATCACAGGAGTTTTGTTTGTGCTTCTGCTTCTTGTCTCCAACTGTCTGCACCTTTCATAAGGGTGAGCCTTGGGCCTCCAGGGGGATGGGAGGTTGTAGGTCACTGTTGTTGGAAACACAGGGAGGAGTATAGGAAATTAAAGAAATTGTCAAGGAGACAACCGCAAGTAACAAACACCTTTCCTGAGCAGTGTGTGTTTTTATGTGGAACTGGGGTGATGGGGGAGCTTATTAAATCTGCCAACACAAACCAAGACTATGCGTGTTTGTTTGGAGGAGGATGGAAGGGGAATGCGAGGAAGGAGATACGCAGAGAGGGAAGTGTGTAGAGATGCTGAGCAAGCAGAGTGAGCGGTTTGACAGCGCAGCACATTGTGCCTGGAAATGGGAGAAACTGGGAGACATGGGATGCATCGGGAAAGGCGGGCAGGTGCAGGCTGCAGCCTGCTTCACTCACTTTTACATCAGCACTGCTCTCATGAGAGCGAGCTCCTGCAGCCGTGCACACTCATTTAATTTTCTGAATATGAAGCCTCTGCTCATTCTTCCTCTGCAGCTACGGGAGGTGTGCCATGAAGGCTCATGCAGCATTAACACACTGCAGGCGTTTTTCTATCTGCTTTATTCTCGCGCAGTCTGTGTTGCCTCCTTACACGTCTGTCATCATTTGAGAGACATAATAAAACCTGGTTATTAAAGGCTGACTCAGCTCCTTCCTGCAGATGAGACATCTGCTTCATGGACCGCTAAAATAAGCCTCATTGTTTCCACAAAGGTGTTCTCTGTATGTGTGTGTGTGTGTGTGTGTGTACCTGCCCACACATGAACAGATAGTGAGTGTTTGTTCACCCCCCGGTTTCCTTTGTTTCCTCCCTGTGCTGTTTGTTAGCAGCAGCTAGCTGATAATTAGCCCTGAAGGCCTCCTGGTTGTCTGCCTATTTGTTTACGATGCTAAGAAGCAGAATCCCTCCTGAGAGTCGGAGGCGTCACTCAGAAGTGTGCACAAGAGACGGAGCAGACGGTGTCAAATTAAGAAGTTGGGAAATTCCTGACTCACCAGAATCGTAAGGAGAGGGGAGTAAGAGGAAGTTGACAGATTTGTAAAGATCAAGGTGGTATGATCAAACTAGGTGACTACATTTTTTATAACCTCACAACCTGCCACAAAGGAAAAAATTGACGATTTGCAAGGGTTTGAAGGAGAAGCTAAAGTTTCCTTATATAAAACAAACAAGACTTAAATGTGTGAAAAAGAACAAAGGAAACAAGCTCTCTCACTAACAGCTCCTTTGTATCTGGATTTTAATTTACTTGCCCAGATATTGAGATTTCAGACAATCCATCTTCATTTTGGATACATTGTTCAGTTTTCAAAGGGACTGATCATTTAGAAACATTATGTAAACACATTTCTGCAAAACTGCAAGTTTTCAGTGCCAACAATAAGCAGAAACATGTGACAGGGCAATGAAATGGTCAAATGTTTTCACTCTGAAGGAAAGGAAATTATATAATACAAGTTTTTTTTTTATCTTACAAAATTTCTCAAAACCCATGATACACTTTCATATTTTTTGTGTTGTGAAAAAGTAACACAGTAAAGCCATCATTTTATTCTATAGGAACAAATACAAGCTCAAATAGTAGCGTAACACTACTGTTTTCAGTTCTTAGCTTATGTTTTCAGCTGTCTAAAAACATCCTTGTTTCATTTCAGATGACTGAAATTAGTTTCTCTTTGATTGAGGACAAGGAGTTTTTGCATTTCAAAATGTTTTAGAGTTACATAATGCATTCTTGCCAACATTTCCTGAACCATGAATAGAGGAGTCACACAGAAATCACCATGTCAGTGGTGAATATCAGCAGATTCTTCAGCCAAACAAATGAATGTTTTATCTGCCTTTTTTGTTATTGCAGAAATTTTATGTGTTGCTTTATTTAAAGGCTCTTATATTTTTTATTTTTTTTGGGGGGGGGGTTATTCCATTTCTTTCACTGTTGTGAATAACTTTTTTTATATGTAAAAGGTCTGAATATGAGTTACTCTTCCCCACAGAAAACTAGAAGAATCCTGACCATGCTTTTATTTAGTGTTAAAGTAAATCAACCATTATAACAGCTTAAAAAATCATTTTTTAAAAATGTGTCAGAGGTATTAAAGAACTTATTCAAGATGATTTATCATAAACAGTTTCTTAAACTATGTAAATATGCTCTGCCTAGCAGGCCTATGAACTATTGATGAAAGACTTCAGTACTTGTCTTTCATTCTTTGAGGTTAAAATCATAATTAGTTCAAAATTATGTGAAAATAACCCAAACAACTTAAATGCTTGGGGCCAAATTGACCAAAGCAATTAAAGCCACTAAAGAATTGCTGTAATTTTAAGTGTTGCCCGAGTTTACAGTAAAGAACATCAGCGAGCAACACCCAGCTCATAATTTAACTCATTTTAACATTTGGAGTACAAAACTTTCCTCCTCTGCTTTGTGCCAGTTTTGTACCGTAATGGAAATCGGATTCTTTTTTAAAACAATCTATTGTTCCGTGAAATCCAGTAACATACACATCCTGTGTTACGAGCTGGTTTCCCACACAGCCAGAAAGTTCTGCTCTAAACTCTGCATGCTACACTGCAAGCTGAGACGTTAGCGAGGCTTAGCATCAGAGCAGCTGCTGCTGCACATCAACACACTCGTGTAATATCACTCGGCTTGTACTCAGCAATACCCATTTTAATCTCATGTTCCATTTAGGCTACACAAACGTCACTGGATTGTGTTTACATGACTCCCCACAGCCATGCGACAGACTGGCGACCTGTCCAGGGTGTACCCTGCCTTTCGCCTGATACTTGCTGGGATAGGCTCCAGCCCACCT
>JAOXYM010000021.1:7708338-7727961 GCA_028567055.1 Leptatherina wallacei
CTGGGATAGGCTCCAGCCCACCCGCGACCCTGCATGGATTAAGCGGTACAGAAAATGGATGGATGGATGGATGGACTCCCCACAGCTAGAGCCACTAAACATTCTCTAATGATATCTTTGGAAGAACCCCTCCATATGTTGTTGACAAGTCAAACTTTTTAAAAGGTGCATCACAGACTGTGTCTTTAAGCTGTAAACTTCTTCAGTTTTCTTGCAAATTGGCATTAGAAGGGCAAGAAAAAACAGGCAATTCCTTGTCAGCCATTACATTGCATCATCAGGCGATGCCCCCATAGTCTGCCATCTTGTCTGTATCCTGGTTGCTCTTGAAAAAGACTGCTTGACCCGCTTTGTTGAAGCTCATGTTTTTGCATCATGTCTGCATAGTAAGTAGACTGGGAGTCCTCAAACACACAGTAGAATGAGCAGCTGCCATTTTTGAGCAATCATCTGACTGGTCCTTTTCTGCTCACAGGGGGCCTTAAAATCACAGGAACAATAACAGAGTTTCATACAGATGGTGACGAGACACAGCAGCAATGTACCGTATGAGGGGAGGGGGGGGGGGCCTATTTTTAAACATTAAAGCATGTAGAAGTAGCTGTACAAGACAACAGAAATGAAATCGTGTACTTTTACATGACCACAAAATAGACACTAAACCTAGAAAAAAAGGCCAGTTTTGGTCATCCTTTTCCAAAGAAAATTGTAATTGTTTAATTCAGTCAAGAGCAGACATACAGTCCTGTAACTTCCATTTTATTGTGTGTGGAGGCATGGTTAAACTATACTTTATTTATTTTTAGTCCTGTGATGGCTGTGTTACAACTATTGCACCTAAAATGTACTATACCCTTTACAGGTGAACTCTATTTAACTTTGATCTAAACTTTTGAATACATATGTATAAGTGTTCAATGTTAAAGTAGTCATTGCGCAATATGCTTATCTCTAATGAAGTGATTAGCCACAATAGTAATAATAATAATAAAAAAACAAGTGTGTGAACCATGAATTGACCACTAAATGTTCTGGTTCAACGAGTTTGTATTCAAACAGTCCTCTTCATCATCCAGATCACATTTTGACATCGTAAGACAAAGATGGCACCTATCACATGACAAGTCATTGAAATATTCCCACTGTGATATCAATTTCACCCAAAAGTTGAAAATTCCTAATGTATTTGTCACAAATGGGCCTTTCGCAGTTAGACACACCAAATTCTCATAAGAAAGTCCTTTTTAAATAAGATTTACCTGGAAGATAATGCGTAAAACATGCCGAAGAAGATATTGTTCCTTCACATAGTAACAGCAACCTAGAGCCAATGTCCTGCTCGGGAGTCGTTAACCCCATGTTGCTCGCTTCAAACCTCCCTCCTGCCACTTGTCCAATCTGTCAAGTGTGTGTGCATTGGGGGGTGTGGAATTTTGTCAATATCACCCATGAGGGTTTCCATGGCACCCCACTGATGGGGATTAAATATTCATGATCATGTTTATTAATGACCAGCAGGCATCAGGGCATCTCCAGACTGTCACACACATACATATGAAAAAGCACGTAATCTTTTCCTTTTTGAAAACTCATTTACAATTTCTCTCCAGCACTTACACCGTCCTCTTCTCCTTCACAAACACACACAAACGCAGCCTCTTTCCACCCTCCCACCACCACATACCACACATACAGACACAGAAAGAAAAGCCCATGCCTCCCTACAGAAATGCTCTGATGAAACACTCTGGAATGAGAGTCCCTTGTCTCTTTTCATTCTTTTTAACAGTAGTTAGGTCTAAAGAGAGTGTGTGTAGGCGTGTATGTGTGTGTGTATTTATGGATCCACTGTCCTGCTCAATTGAAAAAGAACAGATTTCCTGTCTCTAAGTCTCTCTGGACTGCCGTTCCGAAAGTTTCCCAAGGGTGGAGGGATGGACCGAGGACCTCGCTGAGAACATCTGTGATGGCCGGCCCCAGCAGAGACTGCAGTGTGACAGTTCCTATCCGCAGCAGATGTCACACCAGTGTGTGTGTGTGTGTGTGAGAGAGTGTGTGTGTTCAGGGTTGAGAAGTCCATGACCTACAGAAGATGTAGAGGAAATGCTCTCTACACTCTCACACTATCTCCCTTCCTGTCCCGTTTGTCATTAATCCTTTTTTTCTTGTTAACTCTTGGAGACGTGGTGGTAAATAAGGTGGTGGGAAAACATGACATGAGCATCCTATGATAATCGTTATTAAATAAACTCAGTTACGTCACCGGAAAAGCTTTGAGTTTGATTAAAGCTGTTTTGCTACATTTCTAACTGGCTTCTTCGTTGCTCCTCCCTTCAACACAGGGGCCATTTGTCCTCCTCTGATGTGATATAAAAACTATACATGCTTTGCCCCACAGCCTCTGCAAATGAAATGACAAATGAGAGATGAGCATAGGAGCGCTGATGTTGCACTCCTCACATCCCGCCATCTGATTCCACATCTTTCTCTCCTCTCTGTTTCTCCATAGTTGGACTTTCCCCTTCTCCCCCTTTACCCTCATTATTCTTTCGCTCTACTTCCTCCCCTTATCCCTCTTTTTTTCTCCTTTGGCCATTTTTGTCTCATTTTACCTTCTCTGCCTCCCCATCCCTTGTGCTCTGCTCTCCATCCCCCACACATCTCTTTCTTTTATACACCCCACTAAAAGTCTCAGTCTGCTCAAATTCCCTGGTAACAGAGCCCCTCAGAGGGATCTACTGCCCAGATCATAAATGTTACTAAAAATAAAATGTAAAAAAAATTTCCATCATGTCAGAGGCGGGAGAGCAGCAAATTATCCAACCAACTAAAGCGATAAAGTTTTGATGAATTTGCCTTTCTAGGGGAATCACCAGTTAGGTGGTCATCTCACCAGTTTTTAGTGGTCAATGGTTTTATTGCTGTTATTTCAAAGTGAATGATTTTGATTTCAGATGTTGGGGTGAGATAGATTAAGCGAGCATAGGCCTAGCAGTGCTTGAAAGCAGAGAACTCTTTAGATTTCTCCAAGTTTCTTCTTAAATACAGCCTAAAAATTCCATCAAATTTCCACACAACAGATAAAGAGAACCTACTGAAACAAATGATTTGATTCACAAGCAAGGACCACGCACCACAACAATTTGAGTTTAGTGATTTAATAAACTGCGACAGACTGGCGACCTGTCCAGGGTGTACACTGCTTCTCGCCTGCTAATTACTGGGATAGGCTCCAGCTTCCCAGCGACCCTGGATTGAAATAAGCGGTATAGAAAATGAATGAATGATTTGAATAAGATGGTAGGATGAGGTTGGTAAAGTTGATTAGATGAATCAACTGGGATGTCATGATTAGATGCTGGGTGGAGGAAACTCACAATGGGCGTCCGGTCTCAGGATGTTAGCAACCCTGGCTTTTTAGAACCCCCTAAAGATGGTGCCTGAAAAAGAAGGGTAATAGGAGGGACAAATGGAGTAGTGACATAGAGGAATTGGAGAAGTAAAGAGGGCTGTAAGAGAAAAAGAGGAAGAAGGAGGCTACATGAACAAAAGGAAGGCTACAGGGAGGGTGGAAGAACAGATGAGGGAGAGGAAAGGCGTAAAGGTGGGGTCAAGAGAACAAGATAAACAAGAGTTGAGGAAGTGAACTGAGTGTAAGAGGGCTTACCAAGTGATTAGAGGTGTGGTTGAGGCGTGGACCTATTCCTGGACCTTAGTTATCCTCTTAACTTCATAAGTGTCATATTAGGTTATTTATCTTTCAGAGGAAAATTACCCGGTATTATACATCTTTATTAGAGCTGAATGATCATCAGTCACTTTGAGATAAATTAATTCAAAAAGTTTTAAATCAATAAGATGAAAGGAAACATGGATGGAAGTGTATCATGATGCAAACAGAAAAAATGTCAGAAAAAGAACTGTTGATGCTAATCAGGATGGAAAAGGTCACAATACCTTTAAAGAGTTTGGACTCCACCAATTTAAAGTCAGGCAGGTTGCACACAAATGGAAGAAACTCAAAACCATTGTTACCACCTCCAGGAGAGGTCGAACAACAAAGATAATTCCAAAAGAAAACACATTTCATTATCTGCAAGGTCCCGGAGCTTTAAGCTACTAATGGCTTCTCTCATTTTGACTGATGTTAATGTTCTATAAATCCACCATTATGTGAACATTATGAAGGCTCCACTCCCCAAACAGAGCATTACTACAGTTTAGCTATAGATTACATGAACAAGGAGGGGGTTTCATTCTTAGGGTGATGATTTGTAGTTTCAATGAGAAGCTTTATGTTTGGAAACAGGAAAGCATCACATCTCTACATAAGAATCCTATTCTTCTTTAGAAATAGTGGTGGGAGTATCATGGTATGGACTTGTTCTGCTAAATCTTGACCAGGACAGTTTGCCATCACTGATATAAATATAAGATACGAGTTATGAATTGTTAAAGTAAATGTCTGGAAATCTGTCTATAAACTGAGAAAGTGGGTCATGAAGACAGACTAGTACTCCAAGAAGAGGAAAGTAAATGTTCTGGAAATGAAAAAGTCAAACCCCTGAACTCGATCCGATAGAAATGTCTTAAAAGGATTTGAAAAGTTTCTTAGCAACATCCCAGAGGTTGAGACACAGAGTGACCCAATTATTACACTCATGCAGCCGATGTCGCTAACTAACCTAACATGTTTATTTTTGGACCGTGGGAGAAAATCTGATCAAATGAAAACATTTTAACAGATTAGTCAGATTAGTTTATTGTTATTTCTATTGGTTTCCAGACTTCCTTAGTCTGAATAGCTTCACATTGGCTTTAATGTTGCAGCACATTGTGTGCAAAAAAAAAAGAAAAAGAGGTGAACCAGGTTTGAGTTTGGAATCTGCACTGACACCTGACAACAGACACATTAAAAACAGCTCCTAATGCAGTCTGACACAGTATACCTTCAAAAGGGGGTATTATATTCAGCTGGAGTCAGAAAGGCAATGCAAGATTTGAATGTTTTCATCCTTAAAGTAAAATAAAGTAAGACTGAAAAGTGCAACTAAAACTTAACTTGGAAAAAAAGAGAAAAAAATTAGATTGAAAAAAGGAGCAGGCTGCCACGATGGGGAAGAGGAGGGTTTGAAGGTTGGTGCAGAGGGTTTGACAGGGTGAAGAAAAATTTGTTTCTAATGAGTAAGCAGACAATGTGCCCTTCTGCCAACCCATCTCGGCTTCCACACACATACACACTCATGTATATTATGTTGTCACATGGGACGCTGGGAGAAAATGAGAAACTTGAATCTGGCACTCATCCCGAGTGTAAGCGTTGGGGAGGATGAGAGTGGGCAAGGTCTGACCTGAGGATTCAGGACAGCGCTACGGGATAAAAATTGGTGGAGGATGACAGGGTAACGAGATTGCATCTACTTTGCAATCATCCTTCTGTTGTCATAGTACCACGCCAAAAGAAATACAGGCTGGAGGAATAGAAGAAACGTTATGTAGAAATTTTATTTATCATATCATAATCACAAGGTTAGCTACACAGGCTGAACAACAAATGTACCAATTAGTGGCGAGTGTCAGCTGTAAAAGAGGTCTGATGATCACTTTTTAATGAATACTTTTGGCTCACATTACCTTGGATGTGGGTCCTTACATTTTTAGTTTCATATTATGATGATAATACAGCTGATGCGACCACAGTTTATATTTGAAAATGTTTCACTTCAGTAACTACATATTCATACGCTGTTAGTTCAGCTTCTCTGGAAACGGGATTAAAAAAAACTCCACAGAGTACTTTAATTGGATATGTACAAAACTACCAGACTTCTCTGCATGTTTTAGATTTTATTATTATTGAACAGTGTAGACTATGGTAAGGAGATGATTAGTATATTTCTTATCAACCTGATACACGTTACATTGCAGTTTGCAAAAATCTTTCATAGGTTTTTAAGTTCTTCAGCCACACAGTAGTTGTTTATTTTTTCCCAGGTGGTAATCCAGTATTTTAATGTTGGCCATTTTGTTAAGAAGATAATGCCCTTATGCACTTAGCTCGAAATGTTTGGTGAGGAAAAACCTCTTCTCATAGAGCCAGAAGTAGTTCAGGTTGGTCTCACAGTCGTGAAGCTGTTACTGATTGAATTTGATGATGTTGTTTTGGAAAAAGCAATAATAAAAAAAGTCTAAGGATTTAGAGGTTAACTCAAATGATTCTCACGACCACCCAAATCACCAGACTTAAACATTAAACCTGTCTGAGATGTCCTGTGTATCCCTCCTAAGACCTGCAGCATCCTCCCCCCCTCCTCACATAAAGCTCCAATATCCTGTTAGACACAGTTCAGGATTTTTAGCAGCAACAGCACAAGAAGACAGTGAAGTGTTTCTATCTTTTTGCTAGTTGCATTTAACTGAAAACCATTGGGGAGATTACATGGTAATCATGTTTTACATAGCTTAGCAAATAAAACATGCAGCACACAAACATTGTAACACGTAGACACCTCTGACACTCTGGAAATAGTCCAATTTCACAGCCAAAATGAAGAGAAATGCATAGACGTGCATGCATGCATCCATTACCTATGATTTGCTAAATAGGCCTAATAGTCAAACATGCACAAACACACAGACAGGGCTGTTGAATACAGATGTTGCATGAGACCTTTCTACTGCAAAACTGGAGTGTGTTGAGAGCTTTTCTGTCCGTATAGATTAACCTCTCCCATGTGAATGCAATAATGCACACATTTCAAAATGCAACCTAAAGCCCTTGTGATTTTTTTCCTTTTGAAAGACTCTTATGTGAAACTGGCTATTCGCTGACACATTCTGAATGAGTGTCGAGCTCCCACTTTTTGTATGGCACATAGTGCTGGTTACAGTGGTTTTCCACTAATGATTCTGTACCATTATGTTGTTGACTTCAAACTGAAATGTCTAAAAGCAGACTGTTTTTTTTTTTTTCTGAGATTAAATCAAAAACAAAATGGAAAACTATCTACAAAATAGACACTATGAAAGTATTTGGTTGGACATGAAAAACTGATGCATTCACTAAATGCTTGGCTCTATAATTTGGTTGAGGGCATTTAAATAGCTAACCCTTTAAAGCTTTTTCTAAAAATGCAAGGTCCCAAAACCTGGCGCAGTCACGGTGGAATGACAAAGATGGGCTCTTAAATCAGTATTCTCATATTCATAAACAGTGGGCACTGATGGAGACATTCCCATATATCAGCAAAGAATAGAAAATGCTTTTTTGTCCTTTTTTTTTTTACAAATTTAAAGCCTTCAGTGCTCACTGCTAATCCATTTACGCATTCATCTATTCCATGTAAAGACTGTTCATGCAAAATTCACTGCAACATTTAATCTATCTTCAGCTAAAGGTGACTTGTAATGTTTTGGTCAACGTGCATCACTCATTACTGTTTGCCAAAAGAAGGAATCTGCATGCAAACATTCTCAAATCTGTAGAGCCCATTGCAAAACTATTCCCATGGATTAAAAGTCCAAATGCCCATTTGTAAACAAAGAATTAGTATTTATACCTTTTTTCCCCTCAACTGATTTAAGAGGGTCTCCATATCTATCAATAACCCCAAAATCCATGTTTACTTTCTTTTCATCTTCTTTAATTTCTTAATATTTCATCAATCCAAATAATTACACTTTTTTGTTTAAAGGAAATTTTATCCATAGAACAGTCCAGATTCTTGCAGGTCAGATTTGACCTGAAACTCTACAGACCTTCAAAATCAGACTAAATGATAAAATGTAGTTCTGTTGTTGTTGGTCAGTTAGATTTGCTAACATTAACATTAGCTTATATCTCATCTGAAACCAGATTTAATTTAAAACCCGAGTGTGTGGAAGTTGATAACTTGCAACCCCATAAACAAATATAGTGAGGGACTTACTGTATGTGCTCTTTGCCTTTGAGAGAGATTCTTGTTTCCTACTTTAAAGAGTTGTTACTTTACTGATTCATCTATTCCGTGTACTTTATTTTCTACTTTTTATGTATCACACATCTTCATGCACATCACTTAAGTGGAACATTTAAATCTTAAGAGACCTGTTGTTCTTTTCATTGCTAATTGGTTAATAATCATATGAGAAGGGTTTCAGTGATGATCAGAGATTAAAGGCTTGTGCCATTTGTATACTGAATTTATAACAGATTTCTTTAAAGATTTCTCATAAATATCAAAGACATGCTCCTAAGACACAGAAACTTGTAAGCTTATAAACACAAAGCCTAATCCATTGTTGCTGTGCATGTCTTTACAATACCTTTAAACAAACCAGTCCAAACAGCTTGAAAGGGAAGTATCAGCTTTCCATAAGAAGAGCTCTTGGTCACTCATTTCCTGCTTTATCTCAAACCCGAGCTACCAGACAGATAGCTACCCAGACTGAGTTTTCTGCTAGGTGTTGATTTTGGGGCAGTGACCTGAACAATGTGTATGTTTCCAATTTAAAAAGCAAAATGAGCAGATTTTAACAAGGCCATTTTAACAGGCCTGTACTCTGCTCCCTTCACACTTGTGTGAAAGTGTTTCTCAGCAGGGAGCGGGTAGGTAATGGATGTGGGAATGTTACCTTAGCCGACTCGGCAGAGGAACAGTTGCTGTCTCTAATAAATAAGGATTTGTTTCAAACACTTTGTTTTGAAGGCCAATAATATCAGAATCATAACCATATTAATAGGTCGAGACCTCGTTTTGTGGTTGAATGTTGTTACAATAAAGATTAATTTCCAGACTCGGTGCTTGTTGTTTGTGTCTGAATTGCCAGGCTTGTTTTCAATTTGTCTGTTTCTTTTATTGAATTTGAATGAGCTGAATTTAACCTCAGTACAGCCTGATGCAAATCACATTATACTTCAAAGTGAATTATTGCATTTGGCTCATTGGAATCAGCCTTTACCGTTTTTACTGAATAGACCTTTTGATATCTAACAAATATTGGTTGGCTTGTAATGTGTTCTCTCATTTGACTCAATTTAAGCTTATGAGAACTCAATCAAATGCTCCAGTGTTTACTCTCAATTCACCTCAATTGGCTGCAGAACTGTATTTGTAATCACTCGACCTAGTGAAGAGATTAGAAATATGAGTCCTTTCTCATATCTTTGTGGAAGATATGATGAAGGAGTCATATCTTCCATAGTTTCATCCACTATTACATTAGTCTTGTATATTTTTTCTCCCTGTTTGGAAATCATACAATGCCCTGCCCTGACAGGACGACAACTGTGCTTTCTTTAGGACATTTTCCTTTCAAAAGCTCTGGCTATAGTCAGAATGAAAATCCAGGCAGCTGAATGTTTTTAAGCTAAAGTAGGTGGGCAATGTTCCCTGAGAGGAATCGCTAACAAGGTAGGATTTCAGTACAGACAGAGGAAAAGACTTAAAGGGATGAAGAAACTGTTGTGTGGCTCTGTAGTTTTAAAGGATTTGGTAAAGCAATAGAAGTGATTTCCCTCGGCAACAGATGGTCATATGTATTTGGAAGCTTGTCGGCGAAATCTAAACACTGGGACATACTAAGAATGATTCAAACTGTATTCTGATCTGATTAGTTTCCTGCTGCACAAATAACAATCCATGCACTGCCCTGGCTGATGTGAATCCACTTTAAACTGGAAATTTAAACTGTGGATGTGCAGAAAGAGCCTACACAAAGATGTGCAAAAGTGTCACGAGGGCTGGATTCACATTAACACTCCCACACATTATTCTCACCCACTGTAGCAAGTCTGTGTAGTTCACAGCTAGCCCAGGCTTACAGTAAATCAGGACGCAGGCATGAAATGAAAATCATTTCAGTCATGAAGACAGACATGAATTGAGCACTTTTATAGTGGCATCCATCACAAGTTTTAATAGTAATGTGGGTTTGTGCCTGCACCACATTTGTGTATTTTGCAGATGGAATTTGCAAATGTCATCCCATAAACTACAGAAATATGTGTGGTTTCTGTTCATATCTCAGCTGCTGTATAAGTAATTATGTTGTTTTCCATGGACACACGCGAAGAATAAGTTGTCAAAAACCAAGATCAATAGATTATATCGTGTGACAGTTTCACAAACTGCCGTTGGGAATATGGTGGAGCAGTTTGTTTACGTATTAGGGAAAAAAAATCTTTCTTTTCTTTGAGTTCTGTCCTTGAATCTGTACACTGTGTTTTTTCCAGTGTCAACCAATTTAAAGGACAGAATGTGAGATCGGCTCTAACAAAGGAGTCATATCTTCCACAGTTTTATCACAGTACAGACAGCATTGGTGACGGTGCAGAAACATCCTTTAACGCTTCAGATCTCTGTATTTTGCAGAATTCTCACCCCATGTGTGAGGCTAACTTAAAACAGACCTGTGAAATACATGTAAACATGTTGGTCTTACTGAAAATGGGCAAATTTTTATCTCTCAGAGTCTGACTGATACCCAAATAATGCAGTTATGAGTCAAATTACATCTGCATACGGATGTTTTTTGGACTCAGAATGAACATTTCAATTGAAAAAAAAAAAGAAAGAAGAAAAAGTAAGCATACAGAGATTTAAAGAATTCAACATTTACCACCAATTGATGTGTTTATAGGTCATTTGGATCATTATCAATGTTTAAGTAGTATCTACTGATGCAGCAAAGCTTAGGAATGAGTTTTATTCCTTCTGTTTTCTTATAGTTTCTTACTTTTATGAAGTCTGTGCTACTAATTTCTTGCACAATCCGCAATCAGACGCTCTAGATGTGTTCAGCATTAGCACAATGACTCACTGATAACATCATAATTCTTGCTTGATGGTTCAGAGAGGTGTGGATATCCTCCCACTAACCTCGAAATGATACGTTTTTGCAGGAAGTCATGAGTGTAAGTAGGTGTAAGCAGGCAATCAACCAAAGAATGACAAATCTAAGTGTTTTCCTATGAGGCAGTTTTAGGTCTGTTCGATGTAATCATGCTCCATGCGTGTATACTTTAAGCGTTTTACCCAATAAACAGCAGCACTTCTCTTGCAGTTTTTGCAGCCTCCTTATGCAGACTAGTTCTAGTTATGTCCACAACGACATTCTCTTCTTCCTTGAATAGCTGTCTAAACTCTTTCTCCACATGCAGGGACACAAAAGACTAATTCAAGCCATCCCCCTGTCACACCCTTGTGATAGTTTCCTCACCTACAACTCAAGTAATCAACAGCTCGGTCACCTTCCCTCCCTGCTTTCTGCTGCTCTCCCTCTCTTTTCAGTAGTGACAAATCTGTGTGGAAGATAGGCAGACAGATGATGCAATGTGTGGGGGACAGATCCATCACATGTGGTTTCCCACGCCACTGCATCCATACAGGTTTATACTTCCTCTGATAACTGGTGTGGAACACTCAATCAATCATCTGCCTGCTCCATCACCCGTCATCTTCAACTCCAGGATTTATGTCTGCACATAGTGGACTTCCTGCTGATCAATGTGGCATGTTTGGCCTTTTAAAACAACAAACTACAACAAAACATTGATCTTTTTAATTAAATTTGAATGACCTTGCATGTAAATCAGCAGGTTTAAGTGCTCTGTCTGTACTTTAAAAGTCCAAATAACATTGGCGTGAGGGGTCAGCTGCTCCGACACACAGTTTGCTCGTTGTCATCATTGATTTCCCATTAGCTGGGCCCGCAAGGAACCTGCAAGCTATCTCTAGGATCAGACCTGTTGTGTTCAATTAAAAGCCTCTCCTACATGGCCCAGCATTTTCTTTCCTTATCTTTACACATGCCCGTCTAAAACCTTTTCTGGGTAAAGATTTCCTTTGTCTATTGTGCTGGCTGCTGCTGTAGCCTCTTTGTGCTTTGGCTGCCATATTTAGAAGCAAGTAAGTAAGTTGTTTAAGGGTGTGGTGTGAGTGGATCTGATTATAGGTCTTCCTTTGTCTTTTGTCACACACGCACACCTTTTGACAAGTCTTTCCTTGTGTTTCTGGACTAGACAGCATCTTCCACTCATGGTTGCCGTCCTTGGAAACAACTATGAGAGCCACAGTGAGCTTTGACCCTGACAGCGCTAATAAGGCTGGTAACCACACGTGGATTTGGAACAGGCCAAGCTTGGCAACTCTGTACGTCATACAGTGGTAATAATGGCTGGATAGGAAGCAGTGCGAGTATCAGTGTGCAGGGGATTTGCACCCCTTCTCTCTTTTTCTCAGAAACACATTCACACATACATGCATTTCCCATGACGACCCTATTAGAGGAGCCATAATGACAGGACGATGTGGAAAGAGTCAGGTTGGCTGAACTAGAGGTGTTAAAAAGCCTCATTTTAGGGGAAAGAAGTGGGGTTGGGGTGTTGATGATTAGCGTGTGGTTGTGTGGAATGTGGAATGTGGAAGCCTATACCTGTCTGCCTATCTGTGTAGAATATTTTTTTTGCATCAGCAATAAGAAAAGAAAAAAAGAAAAGAGAACTTTTTTTGGGCTGAGCTCACCGTTTTCTGCTAACTGGTGTGTTTTAGAGCAATAAAGTGACATTACCAATATTTCATTCTGTTGGTTTTCCACTATTCCTCTGGGAGCTGATAGGAGCAGCCCAATCAGGACTGCTGTCTTGTGCAATAGCAACAGACAGACTTACGGCGGACTGACGGGTGGCAGGATGTCCATCAAAGTCAATTATGCTTAATAAGATCCGGAGTGACCATGGTTCCTGAAAGAGAGCACCATGTGGGCAGATAATAACCAGAATTTGGTCTAAATAACATTTTGTAGTGGCAAGAGGTCGGCAACACATCACTGGTAACACTTATCATGTTTGCAGCCTTCAGGATTATTGTTGTAATAGTTCTGCTTTTTTTTTTCTTTTAATCATTAACCATGCATCAGAATCCCTTCAAATCACAGTCATTTCAGCTTCATCACATCCCTACTGTAGTGATTTGCATTCCCTCACAGTCTGTTTGGGTAATCCTTTGATACTCCTGAAGATGCATAATAAGATGTACATACCAAAACAATATGCTTGGCTAACTGGAGCTAAACTCCCCATGGCTACATCCAACCAAGGGGGATGAAAAGCAGTTTGTTGTGTAGACAGATCCTGATCGGTTTGTGATGAAAGGAGCAGAGCATTACAGGATCTGCTGCTTCAATGGGCAGGGCAGAGATAGGAATCATCACTCTGGCCCCCACTGTAGCAGCTGTAAAGAGGCTGATATGGAGATTTGATGGGTCTGGCCAAGCAGACACGCCTGGTCAAAGAGCCACATTACGGCACATTAAGATTTACAGCCTTTTGCAAAGGCAAGTGAAAGCAAGATAGCTGGTTTATCACCAGCATGTTCTTAGAAACTGGTGGTATTTGGACTGGGAATCATCAAGAGAAAAAGAAAGAGAGGAATGGGCTCAAGAACAACAATGACCAGTGTCATCGCTAGCATGCTGTCTGGTTGCCTGAGAAGAACAAACAAGTTTCTTATCTCTGATCATGCACTCATTAGTCCACGTGACAAGTAAGGTTGTTAGTGTTATGTAGAGTATGCAAAAGTTGCTCATCCTTTCAAGTCAAAAGAGCTACCTGAAAACCGATGGACAGGAAACTGTTCAGGTGAAAGGACACCATTCATCAAGCTGTCAGAAGGAAGCAGAATTTACCTGGAAGGAACTGTAGATGTAATGGATGAGGAGTTAAAATAATATGTGTTGCACAGGTACAAGTGAAGTTAAACATGATTTAACAATTGAAATAATCATATATAATTAAGGGCTGTGAAACAAGCATACAGAGCATAAACCAAAGCTTAATTTAGTTTCCACATGGCTGCTATGTTTGCTACTTGGGTTGCCAGTTGAATTAAGAAGATTGGGGATAAGTGTTGCCACACTTAGTTGTGTTTTGGCACCAGTTTACTTCAGTAAGCCAGTCCAGTAATGGTTGCCAGATCTTGACAGTCTTGATCATGGCCAGTTTAGCAGCTTTTGACAATGGACAGTGAGAATTTAGGCAGTTTTAGCAATCAGACTCAGGCACTTGTGCATTCAACAGATTAATCTACATTCTACATTTCTTCCGGGCAAGCTTTGTGCAAATACGGAGCCAAACCACTGAAGCTACCAGAGAAAAGTTGTTTTTATATAAAGAACATCAAATACTAATGAAATGTGTGCACAAGTCATTGTGCCACATATCCAGAATGGCTTGTCCAGCTGCTCTGATCTTTAACCTATTTTATTAGTGTTTTTTCATAAAGTGTTGAGGCCCACACAAGCACTGACTTCATGCAAACAAATCTAATGATCTCTTTTTATTCAAGAGAAAGTGAGTAGCCGCTGCTTTTGCTTTAGACCCTGATATTTCCTCCTGTGGCCCTAAAATGTCCACGAACCACTGTTTAGAAATCCCCGGTTTCCCTTATTCTATCAAACTCAAATCTACCTTTCACTAATCCCCTGGAGCTTCATGCCGTATTCTTGCATACGGCCATCCCCCTTCTCAGTGTCCGCTGGAAGGAGGAGTTTAACCCTACATTGTCTGGGAGGAGTCCGCAGTCTCTAGGCGCTCCGTCCCAGGATCGTTTGCTCTGGAAACGGAGATATCGTAGAAGGAGACTCCAAGCAAAACCAACTTTATACGTGCGTTTAAAGCTATTACTTTATATTTGAACGTTTCTAAGAGAGAAACATGTGAATGCAGCGTGAAGTAAAGGAAACATTACCCGGTAAGTTGGAGACGAACTTATTTCTCACTCACGGTGCCTGTAAATGACTCCGCTCAACCGAGAGCTCGCAAACGCATCTTTCATTTAAGGATATTCGCGCAGTTAAAAGAAAAAGAAAAAAAAGTTTGTTGCTGCTTTTCTTTTCATGTGCGAGGGACTGATTTGTTTGACCACTGACCTTTTATTGACTGTTGTGAAAATGAAATCCCTCCGTTGCAGCAGAAACCCTGCACAAACACGCGGCTGTCTGGTGATGGTAATTGTGTCACGTTGAAATGCGTTTTATATCATGGGGTTCTGTTTGGAGAGCACAGTGTAATAATAATTCAGAGAATGACCTGTCCTTTTCATATTAAAGATTATGAAAACCTCAGCATGAGTGCTATATTTAGTTTCCCCATTAAATCTTTTCAACTCTGTGAAACACAATTGAGATGATTAAAAAAATTACATTATTATGCTCAGCCTTGGATATGAACTAAAACTTGCACTAAATGCATTTATTTTATTATTCCAATGTAATATTGTGGAGTTGACCGATTTATGGGCTGGGATATTGGGAGCATTAGTCATTTCACTAAATATTGAGTTCAGATGTGATTTACATTCTATTAGTATTGTTGTGTGGCTGTGTGCTGGGGTGGAAGGGCTCTTCAGCTACATACAGAGGCAACAAAAGGGCCCTGGGACCCCTGGAGTGGAGGGCCAACCCAGAGCAAACAGCCATGAATCAGGAGGGGAAGGCCCGGCATGCCTTTTGGCATTTTGGGCCCTTTGTCATGGAAACCCTGCACGGGAAAGTGTCTTCACTGTCCTGCTACCTTTGCATGCCACTGAGGAGGGTTGTAATAATAAAAACACAAGCTAATGATTGACTTAATGGGATGACTGGGTTGCTTATTGATCTGTCTGATGGCTCTGGCTAGAGTATCATGCAGCCATATCTTAGTGGTGGAGTCTAATTCTGAGAAAGTGTTAAGAAAGTGGTAATTAATGACCAATAATCATAGGAATATGGATTAGTTATGATGGACTTGTTTACTTATGGGTATCAAACTCGGCCTCGTATTAATGTAATGGGAAACACGCTAAAGACTTACTGGTGTTTAGATTTTTCTGCAGGAGGAGTCATGCTGTGCGACTGGTTTATCCCCCCCCCCCCCTTTGCCTGTTCAATGTACTATACAGATATCATTATTTTCTTACACAATTGGACTTGTTCGAATGTGCACCCTGTTTTCTGTTTGTTTAATTTGGAGATCATAATACTAGAACTGTAGGGTCAGAAACACCATCTGCATATTTTGGCTTTAGCAGTTTACATTTTTGGAGCAAAAGAAATCCTCAGCCACAAGGAACATTATGTTTTCAGTATTCTGTTTTTTCCCAGACTGTTGGAGTCTTGAACCAGAAAGATTCTGATTGACTGTGACTTGAACATGTGATTGTTTTGGTGTTCAGGCCTTAGTTGTGTGACATGAGTTATGAGTTATGCTTTTCTTGCCGGCAGAACTGACAGTCGCTGTCATTGTTTACTAGTGAAGAAAGGAAGAAGCGCTACTTTCTCTCTTTTGGGTTGCACTTACATCACTTGTCTTTAATTTCCAGGGTTCAGTATCATAGTGAAGCTGTGACATAATTGCCACAGGAGCTTCCTTTATGAAACAAACTAGTTTGAAGTCAGTTGATGCACTGTGCGTAGCTTTTGGGAGCTATTTAAAGAACAGCAGTGAGAGTGTTGACTGCTCTTGTCTTTGGTGCTTTGATGCTTCATGTGAACAGTGATCTTCATCAGGCAAGAAACTTGGATCTGTTCTCCTCTCGGCAACAGGCTGTGTATGAGCAGCTGCCATCAGTTCTGAAGTAGCAGATCTCTGGCTGAGAAACACCAATGTTTCATGCCTTCTACCCTGCACATTTTTTTTCCATATAAGGTGCCGTACATGTGACTTATTGGCATGGATAGCATCTAAGCTTATTGTCACGCTGGGATGAAGACCTCCTTTCTCTAGATAGAGCGGCCATGCAGGAGGGCAACATGATGCGGACAAATAGATTTAAAATGGATCAGGCTTTTTCTTTTTGGTCTATTTCTCGACATGTTCTCCTCGATTACAGGGACACGTCCTTTCAAGGCTTTTGTTTCAGTGTAGATGGTCCACTCAGGCAGGGTAATGGTGGCCTGTGTGTTTCTATTTCTTTCTGCTGTGGTTGAAATTATATTTGGCTTTGAAAGTATTCGCTGGTAGTGTGTGGCCAACAGTGTCTGGGGTGACTGCTATAAAAAGCAGGTGAACTAAAAGCTGGCGTTGACAGCATCTTGGCCGAGACTTCTCATTTGCTACTCGACTGAGATGCTGACTTAAAGACACATGACAATCTCTGACCCCGTCTGAGTGCTTGCAGCTGCAGGTCGAAAAACCATAACCAACACAACATGAAGTTTAAAGATCCTGTCTTGATAAGTAAACCCTTTTCCTAAAACTATGCTCCAAAAGAGACGCGTTGTATCTTCTCTTCTGCATAATTTAGTGATTCTGACTTTCACATGTGGTGCTTCTTAGCCGGTCCACTTTGAGGCATTAGTTCAGTCAGTTGGATTTGTTGTATCTACCTCAATGCAGGATCCCATGCTCTGCTGCACATGCAGGAACCTTCTGTCCAGCTCAGCATGGTCTCATCCAGCTTAACCCATAAAGCCATTCATGTTCCTTAAGAGCTACAACTTTTAGGTCTTTGAGGAGATTAATGCACAGGTCTAAATTGAACTCGGCTCATTCGGGGTCACTTGCTAAAGAATGGCTTTAAAGGTTTGAGAAGAAAATGAAGATTAAATGGAGACAGACTCTTTAACATGGTGTTAAATGAGGTTTTAGATAGAGTTCGCATTGCTGGTGAGTGGGGTGTGTAGGTAATGAGATTGGTGAGGTAGCTCTTAAACAGCACCAGACCACTTCACTGGTGATTCAGAATTTCATTAACCTCAAAGAAATAACTGCAAGACGTACAGTTACCACTTTCTTATTGATAGCAGTATAAATCTTGTGGTGATTGGTGTGCACGAGGCAAAAAGCTCCCATGGCAGCAGTTGAGTAGCAGTGCGTGTAATTTCTGTAAGCTTCCTAGACGGTGCACCATATTTCAGACTAATAAAGGTGCACTTTAAAGCCAACCAAGTGATGCACAAGCTAGATATACAAGAAAGTGTTTGATTTTTGAAATGTATGAATAACGGGATGAGGATAAAAGGGAACACTGAGTACAGAAGCTAATAGTTCAGGAGTATTGATCCACATATGGGGCTTCAAAACTTCACAATACGTCTGCTTCACAGACCCCACTAATAGTCTGTATGATCTTTTATGCTCAAAGCATGTTCTTTCACAGCATCAGTGCTTTGTGTGCACCTTGTTTGAGTCTTTGATTATGAATTCAAGCTGGACACAGTCAAGGTGTTTCACATCTGTAGGCATAAAAAGGGAAAAATAACCAACATGTGCTGGCACATTCAACAGCCCCGTTTGTATGGAAATAGCCCATTCTGCACCCCCTCATTGGGCCTAAGCTGGCTTTACTGGTCAATCCTTACAATAGAAATTGTGATTGATCAGCCCTACCTTAATCTACTAGCCATAAGGCCCCACTTACGACCAGTGCCCTATTGGAAAGGCAAACACAGCTGGTGCTACAGGCCAAAGTGCCTGGTGTTGTGATGTTCAGTTGGCGCCATGTGTCTTGTATTGTCCCCAATGATGGATTGACTAAATTCAAACACATCCCACCTGCTCATCAGTGGATGGAGACTGATTACCTTTTTGTTTTTGATGAAAGCTAAAAAGTGCACCCCCCCCACCCCCAGTCAAGCACTTCAGTCTTTGATCCGTGTGCTGTCTCCAGTCCCCATCAGTGAAGTTTTTCCGTTAATTTAGATAACACAGCCGGATTAGAACTTTTAATTTCATATGGTTCTTTCAAAGGATGAACAATTCTGAATCTAAGATACTGAAAGTAGATGGGATTGTTGAGATGCACATAAATCCATGATTGACCATATTGTTTCTAGTTTCCATTTATCATTGTCTTGCCTTCAGCGTCCATGTATCCATCATGGCAACAGAAAAATTGCTATAGCTCTGCAGTCGTCCAAGATATTGATGTTGTTTCCGATCTTTTGCTTGCTCAGAATCTCGCTCCACTGAACTGCGTGGAACTCTTGTGTGCCCTTATCTACAGAGTTTCCTTGGCTTTGCGACAGATGAGCATTGCTTTGAATGTTCTCTGGCTGTATTCATGTAATGTTGAGGAACATTTTCAGGCTCATTAGCACTCCTCTGCCTGTTCAGCCCCCAATCCTGCTTTAAACAGTTGGTGGCTTGATCTCTGAGAAAGATAAGCTCTTTTCTCCACTTCTCGGTCTCCAGACTTTGTCATGTTGGTTCAGTCATTTGGAGCCTGGCCAGCGTAAACAGAGACAGGGTCCTGATTGCTTTATGTTACCAGCAATCCTGGCATCCACTCAGCAAACATGCTCAATTAAAGCTTCCTTAAAAATTCTGTCCTCAAAGAGGTAAATGTATCTAGATAACCTGTTTCCTGAGGTGATGTCATCGTCAAGGCTTATTTGGCTGACAGGCCTCGGCTGTTTAAAAGGAAAAGGGTACAGTATACAAGTGAAGGAGCTCATTGTTATGCGTGTCAAAGATAACAGCAAAGAAACAGAAGTTGTCTGAACTTTTTATCCGTTTTGGAAGCACAGGACTCTTTGGGCGTACATCTAATTGGTGTAATATGTGGATTACGTTTCAAATGAAGGAAACGAGTAGCGTATCAGCCAGGCCACAGCAGGGAAGCCCATGTGTGGGCTTATTTTTACAGTACGCTTTTGATTCCCTTG
>JAOXYM010000021.1:7727969-7760785 GCA_028567055.1 Leptatherina wallacei
TCTAAGTTGACATGGGTTTCCCTCATCGTCTAGAAATTTCCAGCTCCACCTGTCTGTGTTCAGCTGGACACAATCACTGCCTGGCTGCTGTTTGACTTAAGTCACTGATAGGGTGGTTTTTACAGTTTATAGGTACAGGTGCAAAGGACTATGGAGACTTATCGACCCAGTAAGCTTCCCTCAAATGTATATGAGTAGAAGCTAAATTTCAACTCTCACATTCTGAGCCCACTGACAACATACATGCATACACAGGTCAGGTAGAAGGTCGGTATTATTTGTAGCTGGTTCCTCTAGTGGTTAATGCCAAGTCAAGCAGATTACCTAGAGTGCAGGTCGCTGCTCTGCTTGTTTCAGCTTGGGACAGTTGTGCAATATTAATACATCTCTGCTCCCAAAAGGTGCCACGAGGCTTTTTCATAGATGCTGCCTCTCTCTGCAGTCTAGCCGATGGGGGTTCACAGTCATGTCAGAGGATTATTAAATCTTGCCACGCACAGAAACTCGATGCAGTAACGCTGAACCTCCTCACCTGATGGCAGGAGATGTAGGGCAACTAGCTCACCAGGCTGTTACATGTGTGAGCAGGCTGTACATGAGAGGCTATAAATGGTATCTGACATTCAAGTGTCATTGGAGAAGTTGTCTCCTAATTTGTCCGCTTGTTCAGTCCTAATGTTATTAAAGGTGGAGGAGCCAACATGGCGCTTGGTTTATAAACTCTGATCTGATTCAATGTCCAAAACCTGTGCTTTAATCTAAGAAAGGTTAGCAGTTATAATGCGGTAAGAAACTCCAGGAATTTAAAGCAATAGTTTGGACATGAGTATGCTTTCTCTCCTAGATAAACCCTCACTTATGCTTCTTTTACAAACGTAAATACTTACATTTCAAATATTGTCAAACGTCACTACTCATGTGCTGCCAATCGTGCTTTATGTCTGGGATCCATGAGCTCTATGAAAATAGACTAAAATATGCACATAAAGGATGCAGGAGACTCCGTATTAACATGGAGCATCAAATAGACTTAAGGACTCATTTACGCTCTATAGTAAATAGCATATGTATACAGAAATTGAAGCTGATGTCAGAACTCAAAAGTGAACTCTAAACTCTGCACTGCCCTCCAGTGGGTGTATTGTCTAAAAACCATACCAACATAAAGGAAGTATGGAAGTATATTTAGACTTACCGATTTGTATGTCTGGAAATCTTCTAGAGGATTGGATCTATGTGGTAGGAGCAGTGGCGGGAGACCATTTACATGGTCTGATGTACACCAGTGCAATTCAGGGCCAGCGTCTGGCAGGATTTAGATGTTTCCTGCTTCAAAACACCTGACTCCAATGAATGGGTCATTGTATTGAGTTTGACAACAAGCTGTTGGATCCATTTAATATGAATTAGGTGTGTTAGAACACTGATGCATCTAAAACCTGCTGGACAGTGGCCCCCGTGGGCTGGAGTTGACTAGCCCCGATGTACACTATTTAAATGGAATATTGGATCAACATGGAGGAAATGATGCAGCCAAACTGCTGCTTAGGATATATGTACCCATGGGGTGTGTGCCCTAACCAGTTATAACAGGAGTGAAGAAATTCTGAAGCAATCATTTGAAAAGTCACAGAAATTATGTATTGAGCATGTTCCTATTGGCTGGTTGGTAGCTGATAAGCATGGCTGCACAGTGCCGCCAGAAGGCGATGGTATAGGGAAAAATAACGACAGTTCTTCTTTTAGAACTGATTTAATTTCTGGGAATATCTGAGGTTTTATTTCTTATTTGGGAAGTTGCTGGTCAGTCACATGAATTTATTGTTTATCAGCTCAGAAAGGAAACAGCTTGTGACTCACATCATTTTAATCTTTGCCAGGTCAGACATGAGTTGCATGAATGTTTCCGTGCCCTCTAATGCACATCACGTCTTCTTCAAATCTGGCAAAAGAAAAAAAGAAAGAACCCCCAAGCAAGCACATAAACATTTACATACAATGATGCAAGCTTTCTTTCATTTTTTTTTTTACATTTTTTATTCCCCTTTTGTTATTTGCATCTTCTGAATGCAAACTGAAAACTGCACTTAGTTTCATCAGTTACTTTTATACATGAGCTACTGTTTACAACACTGCAGATTTAATCCATTAAGCATTGATACACCTATATGCTGCCCTGAATGGATTAAAGCAGCTTAAAATGGTCACGATTGGTCTCCTTTTTAAAGTTTCCTGCACAGTAACCCTTTCTCTAGCTGTGTCCCCTGTGACTTTACACCACAACCACAACAGCATCTTGTATGGGTCATCTCACACAACCACCCAAACTTTCTGGTGGTTTGCCACACTCAACAAGACTATTGTTGTTTTTCCCAGATGGATCTGGACCTGGATATGAATATTCTGTGTACACAGTTTAGACTTTACTGGATCAACTGTCACAACAAGAGATGTAAATATTCTGTGTGAGCAATATTAAAGGGCCAATGTGGTGAACAGCTTTTATGCTTGCATTCTTTTTAGCTGAATAATAGGAAGGCTGCATAACTGTCTCAAAGCGCCGATCTCGCATGTTGACGGAGTAGCTATGTGTAAACTCCTGCTTTCATGGTAGGAATTTTTGCAGCATATCAAAGGGGGAAAAAAACACCTCTTCAGCAACCTTTCTTTTACATACTCCTTGATATTCGCCTTGCGTGTGGCAGGATCTGATGTACAGCAGTGATGTCGGTCCTTGTAAATCATTTCCCCCTTGAAAGGTAAAATCATTTATTCACAGCCTCTTGAGGTTAGTGAGCTGAGGAGCACGCCCTGACTGCTGACTAATAGGTGGCTGATATTGTGTCACTCATCCCACTGACATGCAGCAGTGGCATGTAAGGTGCCTGCATTTCCGGGATTCATCTTCACTGTCAACACAAGGTACTACTAGAAAGCTTAATTTTAAGTTCTCCAGCCTCAGGTGTCCTTGCTCAGGCTTTTAGATGTGACAGTTTTCATTGGTGTTTATCAGTTTCCTCTCCTCATATGTCTGTTTCTGCCTCGCAGTCTCTGGCTGTTAAATAATGACTTTAATAACCTGTGATATGATCTTTTAAATTGTTTTTTGTAAACCATTTTTGTCTCTTTAGGCACTGCTCCCCAGTTGTAATTTTGTGCGTATGAGCGAGCGGTTTTGTCTCCAGCTGCAAGCCTTGCGGTCTGTTCATGTGGAGAAATCTGCCTCACTGGAAACTTGTGGTTGCCTTTTTTTAAACTCTAATAATGATATTCTATAGTGCGCAGGGCCAAACTTGCATCCTCAGGCTTAAGCTAATAATAGCAATGACAAGAACCACTAGGAACTGGGTTTCCCTCCTGACTGTTGAGATGATTGTTAGAGTCCAAGGGGCTGAACTTCCCCTGTCATTTTGTATTAATGATCTCGTGTATCATGTTTCTCAGCTTTTTTTTTTTTTTTTAACTCTGTGAATTGAATGTTCATGTGTAGTGAAAGAGAATTGGATTTCAAGAGAATCCTTAACATGTTTAAACCTTCTTTTACACACTGTCACTCACTTAATTAGCCCTTAAATGTGACCAAAAAGATAGCAGGCCATTTGTCAGTGGGTAGCATCTCTAACATGATGATGTGTGTGTATGCGTGTGTGTGTCTAAGGGGGTTGTCTAAGTGTTCGTGTTTGGTCCCAGACATGCCTGCTGCTTTTGCCAATTAAGCTATCATGCTGCGCTACAGGCAAATATTTAAACAAGCTGCAAGACTGCACTCATTCTTTCCGATCTTTAACCACTCATCCATACCATCCTGCTTAATGTCTGGGCCTTTTTTTGGCTAGCTGTATATGCAGGAGTCCCAGACCAAAACCCATTTTGAACATGGCATGAAAAATACTGAAAAACTAGTGATGCAATGGGCAGCTGAATTGTCACCAGCACCGCTTGGATGTAGCCTCTGCAGACAAGTAATTTTGATTAGATTGTTTTACTTATAATGCTCTGTAGTACTGGTTTTAAAGTAACATCATGCCCTCCTTGATGTCTGATGTTCAGCAACCTCCTTTTTTTAATGCCATTTTCTTTTGCATTTTTTTGTTTTTTTTTCGTGGAACATTTGCTGCATCTCCACCAGGAATGAGAGAAACATTGGAGGGTTTGTGGTCAGCCGTTTGCCTCAGGGGTTAAGTATCATTCTCCATTCCCTCTAAGGCCATTCCAGCCGAGGAGGAGAAGCCTGTGAATAAATGCCACCCTTGTCCTCTCGTAATGGAGCAGCTTGACCCTTTGAGACCTCTGCTGGTTGGAGCATCTGCCTGTCGATTCCCCCCCCCCTATAACCGCCCTGTGGGACATCGCACTTCTGCCTATGAGCAGTAACTTAATTAGCTGAGGAATTCATTTTACTGGATAAGAATTAAGGACTGGCCTGTCATTTTTCAATGTCAGAAAAGAAGGAAAGAGGCTGTCAGCTCGGAACATGTTGCTGATTTACTGTCTGTAATCGTGTGAAAGTTTCACCCTGTGCACCCTTCAGGGCGACTGCGTTATGAGCGTGATCCTCATTGACATTCTTGAGCCCCGCTGTATAAATGGGACAATAATGAGTTTGGCAGGGGCTTTAATTTAATCTGGTCTATAAAAGCGGTGCACATGTGGCACAGCTGCTAGTATTTAGCCAAAAGCTTGCCATGCCTCTAAGATGAGGTGCCATTCAGTGTTTGCCAGTGCCAGCGGTGGCTTGTTTCTGTTTTATCTGCCATTTATGAACCGCATTCCTGCGTCAAAAGGCTGTGCAGGGCAGCACAAAGGAGTTGGTTTTGCAGAGATTTGTCTTTGACTTTTTCCCGACTATCAAATGAGCTCACGTGCTCCTGCATCCTCGTGACTACGAAAACTGGTTGCACAGGTCAGCCTTTTGTTGTTTTGTGTGTTTTAGATTTTAATGGCTAAACACAATGGCTGCTTGAGAGCTTTTGTGGAGCACCTGTGCTGGATTATAGGTCAATAACGGCTCCCAGCTAATTTCTTAAGATAATTCAGCAGTTAAGGCTAATCTTGGCTTTTCCATTTGTGCTCCTTTAGCTAGAGTCTATTACTTCTGCCCCCACTTTTTAAAAAAGCAAAGCCTGTTTGTACGTGAAATAAAAAACAAATGTAAATTTTCTTCAAACAGGTTATTTTTAAAGAATAGCATGTTAACCTATGACACAGTTTGGAGACAGAAAGTAGGTCACAAATTTTGCACAGGCCACCTCCCGGGAGAAAAAAAACAAAACATGCAAAGTTGTGTCCAAACAATCCGACACTAACCGCAGCGTTTAAATCTGTTTGCAAGTCTTGTCTGTGATGACTTTCAAATATCTGCAAAGGATAAGCAGACAAGCTTTTTTTTACCTGCTGAGATTTAAGTGTTTTTAGAATGAAGCTTATCATCGGATAACAAATGTGGAATAATCCTGACAGATTTAGTTTTATTACAACAGCCAATAAACCTCCACACCCGCGGTCGTTAGCATTTAGTTGTGGTGACAACTTGTGTGTGTTTTTCTGCACCTGGCTCCTCACCCATCATCAGTACCAACAGCTGAGCTCCTCTCCTCTTATCTTTGCTGACGGTAACTGATACTGCAGATTCTGGTCGGCCAGGGTTGAAGCTGCAATAAAACAATTAGTTTTAGTTGTCGACAGCAGGAGCAGTGACGTTTCCTGTTTGAGTAGTTTCTTTTGACTGAGTCATATTCCAGCAGCTTGGATGCCAGAGAAAATAACTTAAGTAACTTTTCATGTTTTAAAATACAGTTTAAACTTTAATTTTACATTCCATCCTGTGCATCTCTCAGTATTTCAGTCTTCACATCAGGACATTTATAAATAGATGTAGTTTAAAAACTGCTAGAATATAAATAATCAGGCCTAAAATTGTAGAGATATATATGATCATATTAGTTTTGTTATATAAAAGCAGGAGATTGTTATTCTAGGTAACTATAGCTGAACACCTTTGATATTATCTCGTTTCAGTTCTAAATGACATGCACAATTCAAGCGAGTTCTACTTTAATGGAAGTACATTTTACAGAAATGAGCAGTTGCTTTCAGTGACATTCTGTTATTGCTTTAATTCCGATCATTATGACGTGCAGTAAATCAGAAAGCCAGCCATACCCCTGCACACACTCTTACAAAAACCTCAGTAAATGCAACACTGTTCTAAGTCATTAAAACCTTGAAAACAAAGGGGCTGGGGGGAGGGGGATGTAATTTAATCTTAAATGATCGAGATGCAAAAGTGGAAGATTCTGATTATGATGTCGACTGAAATCGAAAGGATGAAATTGGAAAAGTGAAAGTCCAACAATGATGTTGGTTTGAATACTGTTATTGATTGAAATATTCAGCTTTTTGGTGCACTTTTCTTTTCATTTTGGATTTGTAAAAATGTTTTGACCTCAAAAGTAACAAGTATTTACACAGTGACAGGAAAGAAGAGAAGTCCTGTATAGAAGAAAGATGCGTTAGTAATCATTTTATAGTCACATCGCAGCCTGGAGATCCCCACCCCTATTGAAAACTCCAACAAAGTTAAACAACAAACTTAACCACAATTTCATCACAAATGAACAATTTGGACTTAACAATAAACACTCCCACACAGTCCCGGCCCTTGCAAATATACTTTTACTTTCTTGCTTTTAATGTTATTTTACACAAGACATCTAAATTCAGGTCATTTCTATAAATTAATTGCATTTTTAAAAGAAAAAGAATAAAAAACAGAAAAACTCTGAAAAATCTATTTTTCCACTTCAAACCAACAAGAAATGTTATTCAGTCTCTTCAGTAGAAAGTAGCTGTGAGCAGCCTTACGTCAGAACATTGTTAGGTTACATGAGCTCACATCTGTATTTACTAAAGCTGTACTGGAAGTGGGATACATCCCTTTTGGAGGGTCCATAAATGTTAAAGGACATTTACACCCTGACTGTACATAAACATGCATGTGCGTAGGCTGTAGGTATAGAGACACTCATCTAAATAGAGTTGAACTCACCTGAAGGATGGTTTATTTAGCAGTGCAGCCTGTGGTCCTGTGTTTACAGAGCTCTGATGTAGGTCCACAACCTGACACTGACAGCTCCACCACTTTTATCCTACCATCTACAGCCAGCCGGCTGCCTCCACTCGGCTCGGCTAGAGATGAGGTATATGTCTGTCTTGCGCAGTCTCATCAGTGTGACGGGAACACTAAAACTTGTCTGGTGAATCATCACATTAAGTTACATTTCAAACAGGATGACGCCTAATTCCTGCATATTTTTTTGTATTCTTTATTTTTTCCCATGATGTTTCACTTTAATCCTTCATTCTTGCAAAGACGGATAATCCTGCTTGTAAGTAGTTGAGTTTGACTTATTTCAGGTATTTCTTTAAACAAATCGGTTTGAAAATGAGACAAACCAGATCAGATGGAAAGCAGACGATGTGTGTGTTGAGTTTACTGAATTTTTGAATCGCATGACATCAGACCTGCCAAAAGTGGTTAAAGAAAGACTTGGATAACAGTATTAATTGCTTCAGGTTGTGGCTCCTAACAGCTCGGTGAACATGGGTTCCTTTGTTTCATTTGTTAACCTTGACCACAATGAGCAAACCTACCAGACAGGCCCAGACTCGACCAACCACCACTAATAGACTTGAAGGATCATTGTGGTTTCTTCCTGTCAGTTTGTCACAGTTAAAGGCTTTAGCAGACATGACTGTGATGTATAAACTGCAGCAAGAGTGCTGAGCTGGCTCCAACAATTACTGTGACCCGGTTGTTGCCTGGTTTTTGATTTCCTATCTATTCATCACATGTAAGGTCACTGCCTTGTATTATCAGTCTGATGGTCTCTTATCCTCCTGAGTGATTCATGCTCTGTTTGGCCTGACTGTGATCTACGCTTTGGCCTTTAATAGACCATAAAAGTCGAGACGCTGCCAGTTGTAGAGCTAGTTTACCAAGAACATATGGCTCGGCTTGGCGTGGGGAGATGAAGTTTGAATTACCTTTTCTATCAGTTTCAACCTGTCATGTGACTTTTGGAGCCTGAATCAATAATTAGTGATTTAAAGAGTGCCAGGACATTTTGAATGAAGCTTAGCCTTGCAGTGAGTGAAAGTGGGGACCACGAGTAGTGGCTTAAATCGGCATTCGGGTGGGGGGAGGCCATAAGAGCAAACTGGCGTCAGAGCTCCTCAAGAATGCGGAGAGGAATTAATGCATGCCTGTGGCAATGATGGATGAGACTGGGCGCCCCACACATGCAGACGTATACCCACAGAGCATCTGGATGTAGACTGTTAGGACCTCCCCTGCAGCAATATGTGCCAGTTTAGCAGGTGTGTATGTGTGTGCCTCTGCTGGGAGAGAGCCAGAGTGTGGCTGTTTGCCCTACTACCCCAGATAGAGCTGTATTCACCAGCCGCTTGTCATTTAGATTTGAATGCTCAGCTTTTATATCCCAAGTTCACCTCTGGGAAACTTTGAGCGATTCACTTTGTCCCTTTCAGATCGCAGATGAATTGATTTCTTCTCCCTCAATGGGTTACTCCTTTCTAATGCATCCAGTGATGGATGCTGCATGTGCGTTGGTGAGTTCCTACTTGTGTGTCTTCTCTGCATGAACACAGACATCTGCCTGCGCATGTGTTCTACCTGCTCCCAAAATCGCCAGTATTTAATTTGTTCCCCTGAAACCTCTGGTGCTTCTGCGTGACCTCCAGCAGCAGACCCCTGTGTGTCTGATTTTTGTTCTGCAGCAGTCAATGATTTCTGATGGATCACCTTAGGGAGCCACCAGTGTGTCTCACATGACTTCCACAGTACAGCACAGTGGCTGCCGCTATGATAATGAGTGAGTGATTCGTGGGCTGAGCGCATTAATCACCTGAGCTCACACTACGTAGAGTGTGACAGATTATCCTGCAGCACACAAAGGACAGCAACAGTCAATTCTGCTGGAGATAATGTGGTGTGTGAATGGGCTTCATGCAGGTGTGGTATGCAGACTTTTGTTCTCAGATATGCAAGATTCACAAAGTGATTGTGAAACTCAGTTAAAAAAAAAAATCTGAATTTTGACAAAGCTTTGGTCTTATTTGTGATGCCAGAAATTCAGGTCGGCCTTCATGAAGGTTAAAGTCTACATTGTTGTTCTTTTCCCTTTTCTCCATCTCTTATCACAAGGGAGATAATTAGACATCCATTCTCCCCCTTTAAACAACAAAGCTGTCATGCTTTGCCTCATCTTCCAGGACAAGGGCTGGGTGTGTGTGCACATTTTTCCCACCAGCCTTTCAGGTCCTTTATCTGACCCTGTAGCTGCTACAGACTCCATCTCCACATATTTGCACCATCTAAAATTCATTCTATTACTTGTTCCAGACATTTTCCAATTTAATTCTGCAGCTTTCAAGGACAGAGATTCCCCAAGACTCGCTCTGCTTGAAGGTGAAGCTGCTGCAACGCAGATGCTGAGGCTGTTGTGAGAAGATGCTGATTGCACTGGAAAATCAATCCAGCTAAATTGCTGCAATATCCAGATACAGCAGCTCTGGAAGAAGTTCAATTCCATGCTGTGGGTGTCTGCTTCTTTTTCTATCACAAGTATAACCCTCAAGATGACCTTCCTCTGTCCATTAAGCTGCTTAATTAGCAGAGAAGCTAGCTAAGGGAGAACTGATTAGCATCTGCAGTCTTCCAGCTGTTTGTACGTTTTTATTTTAAACCTGTGAACCTCTTCTTCCCCTTCTCAAATCATTCACATTTAAAAGTGCATACTAACATTGTCACACAGTGGCTTGACACAGACACCCCCTTGAGGATGTCCAGAGTCACTGTCTTCTCCACACAAAGCCTCGGAGGATGTGAATACCACATGCCTCATTTCAGACGCCGTCCTTTCACATGCATCACTCCTCTTTTCTTAGCGGAGCTCCCGCAAGCAGCGGCGCATCCTCATTAATTCAAAGTTGGTGTTGAAATGTCTCAGTCGCGGGTCGACTTGTTTGACGGGAGCATCCATGTGTAGGAAAGTAGGTGAGGTGACAGCAGTTTGGGACAGACGGAAAGTAAGGAAGAGAGGTAGATAGGGGTGGTGAATGAGAACATAATTTTGTAGAAATGTTTGTGTTTCCTTGATTTACGCATTTCATGAAATTAAACTCATTAATTTGGATGAGTTTATATCAAGCTAATCATAATCGGCTTATTTTATATGCCAAGACGTTAAGAATAAATCAGGATTCCTAAACATGTCGGAGCCTACTAGTTGCATTGAAAAGGATAGGGAGTGGATTTGAGGGCGGAACTCAGTTTCAAACAAAAGACTTGACCTTTCACCCTGATTTAAAGCACCCCAGCTTAAGTAAATTCCATCTGTCACACACACACACACACACACTCCAACTCCCACTTCCTCCATCCGACTCATTTCACATGCATTTCCAGTCTCTTAAATCCGTGTTTCTTTGCGAGGCAGCGTGCTAATTGCTGCTAATATTAGGCAATTAAAACCTGTTTATTTCTTCCCGGTGGATATTTTCTTCACAAATTACCGCAGACCACAGTCCCCAGTGAGCAAGATAATCAATGGCATCAAACCGTAAACGGCCTCCAGCCACCAGAATAGCTCCATCATGCTGTTTATGACAGAGATGTGAAATATTAGCAAGCAGACTGAAAACTCATAATTCTCACCCCGGTTCTCTTCTTTCACCCCCGTTGACGAAATTCCCCCATGAGCAGCACTCCAGCAGTTTTTCCATCAGAGATGGATTATCACGAGTAATCTGCCTGGGATTAAATGTGACTTGATAAATGGGTTTTGCATCAAAAGAATCATTTACATGGAAAGTTAAGGTGTCTTCCACAGCACATTAATGGGAGGGATGCCTTACTGTAGTTATTAAAAACATATGAAGTGCCGCAGCGTTTCTAAATGGGGTGCATGCACAGCTGCCTTGCATGTAGTTAGGATGAAAATAAAGCACATTTCTGTTATTTAAAGGTATGATGGTGGTTTGTTTGACTGCTTTCATATGTTTTAAATATCATTTTTTAAAGTTCAAATATCTTTTTCCCTATGGCAGGATGGAAATATTCCAAACCGATTATTTTAAAATAAACCTGCAGAAAATATTGTTGAATCCGTCCATTAATCTGTTCATCTATTTCATTTCTGCTGATGATCCATGTCTTCTTTAATGATCAGTTCATGAGGATAAATTCATTCATGCATGGAGATTATGAAACAAGGATGCAAGTCGCATTCTCTGTGATCCGACATGATAAAACATCCTCAAACCATTGGGAAACCTTTACAAAACCAGCACGTGTCACATAGTGTGCTGTGTTGGGTCAATTGTTGCAGGATCTTTAATTGGAGCAGTAGATCCATGAAGGATGCAGATTCTGTTGCAGCCTTATCATTAAGCTGGGTGAGAAAAGGCCATCAGGCGTCATGTAGGCCTCCGTATCAGAGGGAATTCCCAGTATTTCAAACATTACCCTGATAAAGTCGTCTGACCCTGTGTCAACACACATCCACAGACATAGTTCTCCTGATTTTCCCCATGGGAAATCTTGTTAGATACGCTCTCCTTGTTATTTTCTTTTTTCCAAGCATTTCATTCCAGCTCTGCTCCTGGTTAAAACATGCCAATGAACACAAGCCTGACTTATAAGTTTATTCTTCTTTTATTATACGACCTTCAGCTTCTTATTAGCAACTTCTGCATTTGTTTAGTGTTTGACGATGTGAATAAAAATGACTTGGAGATGCGTGGATGAGTCAGTTGCCCAGAGCTCGAATGCAGAGGGATTTAATTCGGCTCTGGAGAGCAAAGCTCATCGGAGCTTTAATTGATCATAATTAGGGGTCAGGCGATTTGGCCGGGTGGAATTAGACCCAGCACCTGCTCTGCATGAATATGCATCATCCCAGATCCTAAGTGCCTCTTCTCCTCTGTTTTCCACGATTCCCACTCACTCCAGGCGTGATGTTGTCCAACCTTTTAGCTGCCAGCATTTATTATAGGCGGACAAAAGCCTTTCAGAAGATTTCAGACTAAGCCACGAGGACTATTGTGTCGTTAACAATGTTGTTTAGCCCTGGTTGAACGCTGCTGATATTGTCTCCCTGGGCGGACGTCTCTATGTCAAGCAGCAGGCTGATGGAAGGCTATTCCACAGCTGCTCATACAGCGTTGCATGGACAAGATGGAATAGGTATTTAGATCGAGATAACTTTCTACAGAAGAACCCAATTGAGCATTCTGGGTAATAGGCTGTAGGCTGTGATGTTTTTCATCCGTATGGGTGACGTGAAGCGTTTCTGAGCATCGGTAATATTCAGATGTAAACATCTGACTCGTGAGCGAGTTTGGTAAAGCTTGTGGAGCCAGCTCCGATGGCATATTATGTTCATGTGTGGCTTTCTGAATGGGTCCAGTTTGACTGCATGACCACAGTTATGCGAATCGTAGACAAATGGAGGCACGCGCGTGTTTTTAGCCAGACGGCGGTCTCAAGTTAGTCTCCGCTGGGATATGGCTTAGTCACAACACTTGGAGAAATCCTAATTCCAGGGAAGGTTTTTCAGTGTTTTTTTGCAGCTGTAATTGGTCTTTGATCAAAACATGTGGCATTTTTGGCCCCTCTGTTACCCCCCATCCATCAAACTGATTTTTTTTCTCCTGTACTTTTTTTCACTCACTGCACTTTTCCCTCTGACTCTTATAAAAGCACATGTGCACAAACTTGCAATTTCTTTCTGTGCCCCCCTCCCCTCTGTTTCTGGCTGCCTCTCTGGCCTCCTCCTGGGGTCATTGTGGTATTTAGGGTCAGACAAGAGCTCCAGTCATTGCGCCCTCCCCAGGGCCTCCCAGGCAGCGCGGCAGTCATTACACGCCAACTTGTCTCGCCCAATCGCCTCAAACTGCTGTGAAAAAATCGCCTTGGCCGCACCAAGCCCTGCATCCTCCTCCCAGCCAACGGAAAAGCTGGATGTTGGAAAAAACAAGGCAGTTGACTAGTGGAGCCTTTTCTTCTTTTTCAGAGGATGTATGAGGGCTATAAAACATCTTTGCCTCTCCTTCTGTGAGAGCTCTTCTGTTGAGAACTTTTCACTTTTTCCTCCCTGCCCTCTGGCTTTTCCTCTTGGCGCTCCGTCACCCAGAGTTACCCTGGGAGGATTGTGATTCGCTGCTCCTTCAAAGCAGGGAGGGAGTTTCCACGTGTCCTCCAGTGTGTCTGGGTGTGTGTGAGTCAGACGTGGTGTTTGTGTGTGTGTGTGCATGCTGGTTTAAGACTCTCCAAGCATTGCCAGGGAGAATCTACTTTGAGATTCAGAGAACACAAGCTAGATTTCTCCTTTGCCAGCTCTTCAAAGAGCTTTTAGATTAAAGCTGGGCCACTGAGGTAAGTCATGTTATGGACTCTATTGTATCTTTCTCTCCCTTTGTTTCTTTTATTTAATGGATTAAGAGGAGGTCAGGGTGAAGAGGTTGTGCTATTTCCTGTTGCACAGGTGTGGGGTCTACTATGTATTCACTTGTGAGTGCTGTTTAGTGCCTGCTTGTATCTGCTAGATAGCAGTTTCTATAGCTTTGTTGATCCAGATCCAGAAAACTGACCTTTGATAGTTCAGAGTTTATTATGTTGGCTGACAAGTTTCAGGTATTTCAGCCTTTTATCCCAGACACAAATGGCTGTCTTACTTTATATCTGAAATGGGTGGATACTTGCATGGTGGAAGCGCATAGTTTGAAAGTATTTGGAAACATTTTCATTTACTTGGCATGGCTCTTTATCCGCGTGGGCATATGTATATAAATCTCACCGAGGACTGCCATGTCATTTTTGGTTGGGAGCCAGGCAGAGCTTCTAAATGTATAATGAAAAAGTTTGAAAGACACTTAACAAGCACTTTGATGGATGTTTGGTGGCTTTGGCTGCATCTACTGCACAGTAATACGAGCTTTCAGTGAATGATTCATACATAGACATTGCTCCTCGTAAGCAAACAACTGCAAGATACTTTAAATCTTGTTCATATGAAGAGAAAAATCTCCAGTTTTTTTGCTCCACTTTACCCATTTTCTCATCTTTACTTCCACTTGTTTGTGTATTAAAAGGGCTTTTGCATTAGTTGCAGCTCTGTTCCTTTAAGAGCTCAGTTGGCTGTGCCAGAGGAAAGTGATAGGAGACAAGTCTCAGGGGCTGTGATTTGACAGGAGGAAGGCAGTGTGATTCGGTTAACAGTCCCTACAACAACAAATGACCTCATAGCTCTTAGACGGCAGCATTGCAATTCAAAAAGCATTAACTCTTGTTGTTTAACTTTTTTGTTTTAGATTGTTTTGGCCACTTCTTGCTCAACTTGCATTCCTGATTGCTGCTTTATCCCAAAAACATTACATTAATGTTGTATTGTGTCATCTGGCAAGGCAAGGCAAGGCAAGGCAAGTTTATTTGTATAGCGCATTTCATGTACAGGACAATTCAAGGTGCTTTACATACAAAAAAAAAGACTGAAACAAAACACACCTTAAAATAGTGTTTAAAATATCAATGTTGTGTTAGTGCACTGGTCTGGTCAGTCTATAGTTCTTTACTTAAAGTCTTTTTTTTGGAAAACCGCCAAACAAGTCCTGCAATTTCCCAGTCTGGGATTAATAAAGTATGTCTGATTCAAAACTTCAGAAGTCATGCTCCACATGCTCAGGTGGGTTTTTGAAATCGTTTGAGGTTGTAGCTGCTGTTCAACAAATGCACGGTGGTCTTCATGAAGGGGAAAAATTCATGCAACTACTGTTTACGCTGTGCCAAGGTGTGGCCCATTCCTCACCGGTATCCCAGACTCAAGACGGACACGGTGTCAGACTAAACATGAAGCTTACGTAGGAGTCACCCGGGGGCAGAGGCAGAAGAATGCCAGGTCACGGGGTGTGCCGAGGAGCGCCGGGGTGGCAGTGGTCTCTTGGCCTTGGAGCAGATGGCCTGTGCGAAGGCTTTTTGACGAGAACAGAGGCCCGAATGAGAAGAGGGAGGGGAGAGTTCAAGACTGGGCGCAGTGGTTTGCAGCTAAAAGGAAGACTTGTCTTGTTGTTCTCTCCAAACAGTCGCACAATATGCCGGTTCAACTCGCAGCAGAAGGCAAACGTGTGTCTTAGGGTTTGTGTGTTGGCACGCCTTTGAGCCTTTCATACTCGCAGCTCTGCTTTGCCTGAATAAACTTTGCAAGAAAAGCATCAGTAGTGGCGTTTAAAGAAAGCAGTCACTGTGACAGTTTCGACAACCGGCTTTATGGTGACTCTTGGTGTAGTCGGCAGCTGCTTTCTCAGTCTTTATTCAAGAAAATGAATTGTTCAGTACTTCCTATTCGTGTAGAGGCTCTTTGAACCATTTTGCCTTCACTTTTCTCACTTTTGGGTGCAAGAAAATATGATTTCTGCTTAACCTGGGTCAATGCATGATGGCGATATTAGCAGAAGTCAGGAATTAAGAAAGTATGCCACATTTCCATCTGGTTAATAAAGGACATTTAGATGTTTAGGGCTTGTCCACTCAAGTAAGGGCAATGGCTCCAACACAACCAGCATAATACAGCTTGAAATCACTTGTATATTACTGCAGCTTTTACAGGCTGTTTCAGAATAATTTAACGTCTCTGTCCTTAAACTCATGATGAATGAAGCGAGCGTTTAGTTAATCTCCTGATCAGCTCTGTGTGATGGTTCAAGTTCATTACCAGACCTGCATGTCTCTAGCCAAGTTTCCACTGGAATATCAAGAGCTACTTTTTCATCCTCATTCAAAACAGCTGCAGAAGGAGAGAATTAATCCCTGCGTGTGGCTCTTGTCATGTTTTTTTTGTGACTGGATGTTTGCCACATCTTTGAACTCCAGGACCTCTTGTGCATAAGTTTATTTAAATCTAATGGAATTTCCTCATCCTCAGCAAAATCACGAATCAAATGCACTTTTTAAAAGAAGTTAATTTACGCAGCCAGCAGTGTTTAATCTGGCCTCTGAGTCTGAGAGCATCCAAGCAGAAGCAGTTACACAGTAACGCTGCAGGGCTGCGGATCACTTAATTCAAAAAGGTTAGGGTTTTTGGCAGTGGGTTATTTACACTGTAACCTTACCCATCCTGTTCGTGTGCTTAGTGGAGTTAGCGCTATTTGAAAGCAGTCTCAGTACTACATGCTATGTACGTGTAGGTGGGATTGCATTACACACACGACAGTCACACAGCCTCAAGATGCACAAGAAGATGCCTGGTGCCTCCGTAAATGTCGCTATTTTAGCGCTTCATTGCTCTGGGTACTACTCTTTGACAATTTTGACCATGACAAGCGGAGGGGGGGGGGGCACGGAGCAAGCGAAGCTTCCAAGGTTTAAAAATAAACAGACGGGTAAACTGTTGCCGGCTTTGAAAAATGTTCCCAAAACCAATGAAAGACAACGTCATTTCTCTTGTGGGGAGGTGGAAAAATGCGACATGTTTGGTTTGGAAGGCTGATTCAGGAGAGTCTGAGCTCTACTGCACTGCTTTGTACAGTACAAAGCTTTGCTGGGCTGAACTTTATCGGGCAATGACTAAACCTTTTGCAAACCCCAGAGAAATGACAGTTTTGTGTTGTGCTCAGCTATTGTCCTGATTTATTTATGTGAGAAAACAACTAGTGCCAATCCCTGTCCTTTGCAAAAAGCTGGGGATTAGGTCTGCTCTGTGACTTGCATACCTGTTATCAAGCATGCAGCTCATTACACAAAGCAAATTACAGTGTGGTGGAAAGAGACTAAGTCAGCTTCTTCCTGCGTGTTTCAGGTGAGCCAGATGACGGAGGAAGGAGTTCACTTTGAGAAATGAGGCGCATGTAGAAGCTCCAGCCTGAGAAGACGCTTTCAGAGAGGTGAGCCTAACAACTGTACAATGTCCTTTCTCTTTTCCCATTTTCTATAGAATAAGCAAAAGAAGGATGTGACTGAGCAGAACAACGTCACATCCGTATCCACATGTTTTTTAAAAGGTTTTAGTTCTTTAATCTGCTTGGTGAGCTAATTAAAAGACTTTAACTTGAAGGTTTTAGCCTGCACTTGTTATGTAATCGCATCACAGACACCAGCAGACACGGCAAGCGTCTACTTGCGGCAGCCTTCCTGCAGTTCATCTTCCACAGCATTTCATTCTGTAATGAAATGTCCGTCTGCTTCACGGTTTTCTGTGTCTAATGTAAGAGTGTTGTGGACAGTCTGGAAGTGATTTTTCAACGTCCTGAGCATTGTCACACATAACAGCCATGACGGCCTAAAGCCTGTTCATTCCACTTGAGTTTTCTGTAGAGAAAATGTAATAAGATGAGATGGGAAGACCTTACCTGTTAATGACCAGATGTGGCACAATTACGTATTGCTGTTTTCCTTACAAAACAGCCCTTCCATTCTGTTCGGGTGAAATTTGAACCATTTGGACATTTGACAGCAGTAAAAATACTCTAAACATCATGAAGACTTTTTTCCAGAATTATCCCAAAATTTTAAATGTTATACCTCTTTATCGGTGCTTCACATTTTTGTGCACTTTTAAGGCCAAATTGGACCCCTATCATAATTTCCATGATTAAAATAAAGTTTAAGATTTAATTGGGCATGAGATCTTGTGTCTCTTTGGCTTTTTAAGGTTCAAAGGATGAGTACATTTAGTTATGGTTAAAAATGCTAGAATAAAGATAATTAGGCCTCAAACTGTGGTGACATATATTATTATGTTATTTATGTTATATAAAACTGGTAGCTTGTTATCGGTAACTATAACTGAACGTCTTGATATTATTTCATTTTTATTTCCAAACGAGATACATAAGGCAATGACGTTCTTCTTTTATAGAAGTACACTTTACAGAAAATATTAGACCAGCACCTCTTTCAGTCTGGAAACAGCTGTTGGAGATACATGTGATTTGCTACACTGCTTTTTTGGTCCCATCATTTTTCCAGATGTGTCATATAGGTGAAATTTGTTGTTTTTGTTTCCTGTTTTCTGTATGTTTCCAGGCCAGGATGGGAAACTCCGAGAGCCAGTACAGCATTGAGGGTCCAAAAAGCACAAGCTTCACCTTACCTGGGAAACAGAAGCCATATTCATTAAAGCTCCGCTCAGCCAAAGACGATGTTCTGTCACCACATACGTGGTGGAAAAACGCCCCACTAGGCTCAGGGTACAAGGGCAGGTGTGTTGGTCGTGGCTGCCTGTCCCCCCCTAAAAGCAAACAGCCTTACTCTGCCCAGCACTGTGATTATGTCTCCAAAGGAGCAAGGGGAAGCCCAAGTGAGTATCGCTGGCATCGGTCGCCTGGATGTGGCATGCGAAGGCGGCATACTTCAGATGACTATGAAGAGAATCCGTATGGGGCTGAGCTCAAAGGGCATGCACTGAATGGACATGGTGACGAGCATGAGGATTTAGAAGAACAGAGCAGTCCAAGGGTGGTGATCAAGAAGGATGGTACTCTCAGGGTGGAGTTCACCAACAGCTCAGGCAACCCCCTCCTCCTGAATGAAGCCTCTGGTCCTGTTCAGCTCCTCAAGTTCTCTCCTAATCTGGAGTCCACCTCCACTCCCAGCCTGCCTGGTTCCAGCGGTAGTAGGCAGGATGACCACCGCAGCGGTCCACCCCCGGCCTCTACTTCCTCCACTGCCAGAACCAGCAAGGGAAGCTCACTGAGCTCTGAAGGCTCCTGGTATGACTCTCCTTGGGGGGCTAGCACTGAACTCTGTGAGCAGGACCAACCTTGTTCTGCCAGCAGAACATTGGTGCACACCCCCATCCACCAGCTTGACTCCTTTGCAGAACAGTCCCCCCCTGTGTCCATTACAGACCTGTACCGGGACTCCACAATGGCTGCTACTTTCCCCACTGCCAGAGATTTATCTTCACAGCTACAGGAGCCCCGGCTGGGCCAGAGACCACAACGATCCTCCTTTGCATCTGTGCTGGACGTTCCTCTGGAGGAGGAATGCCCAACATCCCGCCAGTACTCGTCATACACCTTGCCCTGTCGCAGGCCTAAAGCCCACACCATTAGTGAGAACATGGACCAGTACCAAGACCAGGCACAGCCCCAGGAGCAGGCCGGCCAGGAGTACGGCTTTCAGAAAAAAGGCTCCATTAAAAACCGCATTAGACGCTTCAGTGACTGGACCGGCAGCCTGAGCCGCAAAAAGAGGAAGTCTCAGGTGAGTTCATATGAGACCAGGTTTATATCTAAGACGTTAAATAGTTTTTAGTGTTTGGAGTGACGGCACCACTCATGGCCAGTCTTCTGCTTTAGCTCCTTCATCAGTAGCAACCAGGTGCACACATTTCCCTGTCTGCCCAGGTTTTAGTTGATTTTGGAGCCACAGCGGTTGTCCTGGCATGGCTAGGCACCAACCACCGTCCTCTGGTCCTTCAGAGCCACAACACCAGCTGTCTGAGGACAGGACACAGTGGGGTGGCACAAAATGAAATTTGTAAGGCAGCCAGTGTCGGGTGGTGTTGTTTCATGAGGATGGAAGAAGAGTGGGAGTGACTTTTAATACAAAGCAAGACATGGGTGATCCTCAGAGGAAGAGGAGTCAGGGACTGATATGCAGATGTCAGGATGGCTTTTTCTGGGTGGGTAAATCTGAAACATTCATTTGATTATGATTATATTAAGCTTGTTTGTGTTCGTGTATATGAAAGAGTGCTGATTCGACCTTTTCTCTGTTTGCGACAATTTAATTAAATTTTTTTTAACAAAAAGCTTTCAAACGTTTAAACTAAATGATGTCAGAGAAAAGTCCAAGGTAATTTTAGACGCGCACGATTTCTTAGGAGTGAAACGATACTTGCACGGGTCAGTAGAGAGGTTAGAAATAACAACAGCTTGTCTGCACGTTGCCTCCACTTGTTTCTAAGAGTCATGTGATTTCGTTGGACAAGCATTCTGCATTCTTCCAAGCTTAAGTTTGGCTTAAAACATTTGCTTAAACTGAGCCTGAACCCGTGTCCCTCTCTGTCTTTGAGGCTTGAAAGCAATTGTTTCTGCATTAATTCGTTTAGCTTTGCCTTGTAAAAGTTTTAAGAATGCTGTTTGGGTACTGCCAAGAGGATATCTGTAAGCCTCTGAGAGGCTCTGTAGAGTGAAACTAAATCCAAACTGAAGATTTAACCCCACCCCTCCTCTAACTTTAATGACGGACTTATGGTTGTTCTTTTTTTTTTGTGCGTGTGCAGATTTTCTGGGCTCCCCTCACGTTCCTTAGAGAGTAAATCTGCTAATAGGGATTTGTGCTCAGTCGCTTGGGTTTTGCTGCAAAACAAAAGACAGAATAGAACAATTACAGTATTCAGAAGGCATTTTCTTCTTTGCTGGTGAAAGAATTTGTGAGCCTGTTTTTGTGTTCAAACAGCAGATTATCTTAAGTGAAATATATGAGATACCTGACCCTGCTGGGACTAATGACTATTAAACTGGCAGTATCCATTCATTCTTCTCCTAAGTCTCTTACTTGCTGTTGCGCCATTCTAATTTACAGCCATGTGTTGGTGCTTAAATGGTTTGTGTTGGAAATGCTCGGATCTATAATTTAGGTTGCTATTTTTTTTAGGTGAGTTAAAAGCAAATAAGCGCCTGTCTAGGTTTGCAATGAGCCTTTGGACTGACATTTGGACTGGGGGCATTTTGTGCCAAACTCTCCCAGCGTCTCTTTTCAACAGGTTAATCGAAATCAGGAGCACCTCGAGTGCTGCTTCCCCTCCACCTGAACCTCTGGATTTAAAGGTCAAACTGTGACCCTGATGCTAAAGACCAAGAACCAGCTGCAAATTGACTGGGGTGGGGGTAAATCTGGGCTAAAGAAAACTAGGAAAAGCTTGGGAAAGGCCCATCCTGTGCACAGTATACATTATTCCTACAGCTTTTTTTTAGAAAAACTTTTTTTCATAATAGTCAAACAAAGCCTTTCCTTAAGAGAATGTGGAGTTCAGGAGGTTCAAGGAAGTTAAGCCTGAGCTCTATGCTGTTATGTGACCGGCTGTGAAAGGGAAAACTTTCCCAAAATACACACAAAAAAGGGAATATAGAAATGGTGTGAAACATGGATTAGGATGTAGAACACATGGACAGAGCTGAGTGAGACACATGAAGGAAACAAAAGACGGGAAATAAGCTCTGCCATGACAGCGCATGCTGAGTGTCTGCATGTTGAGAGTGCTCCCTTCTGGTGCTGGCGAGGGGGGCTGAATCGATGCTGCAATCTAGTCAAGTGTAGGTAGGCTGTCATTAGGGATGAAAGGATGCAATTCCATCAAGTATTCATTTGGGGAATTGGGAAGCCACAACAGTCCTCAAATGACGTAAAATTGTCTGAGCCGGGGGGGGTTCCAACCTCCCAGGTGCCATCACAGGAGAGCTGGCCCACTTTCTCAGCTTAGTGAAAAATTTAGTGACTTTGAAGTAGGTTCGAGCGGTTTGACTAGATTTTTAAAAAAGTTTTGGAGAGCTTCGGGGCTAATTGAAAGGAGCAAGTTTGAGTTGTGGCTCAATGGTGGGACACAAATGCTTTCACATAGAGAAGTCTGAACATGTGAAGGCATAAAAGATGTGCTTTGTTCAAATTAAATCCCAATCTTTAATGAAACAGTCATATTTTAGTTGTTTTAATCTAATCTGTCACATTCCTGCCTCCTCAGGAGACCAGGTACAAGGACCTAAGCGATGCTTTTGACAGTGGGGTTGACGGCTTGACTGCAGACACCAGCTCCCCTTCTCAGGTCTCCAGCCTTCTCTGGTTCCCTGGAGCCTCCAGGGCCCAGTCTTCAGGAGCCATTCACCAAACAACCAGCGATGCCCTCCGCCAGAACATCTACGAGAACTTCATGAGGGAGCTGGAGACTGGCACCGGACAGGGTGGAGGTGAAAGAAGAGACCCGTCCACAGGCACAGAGGAGGGAGAGAGCAGCAGTGAGTCGGCCGAGGGCTCCCTGGAGGAGCTGGATCTTCTGTTTGAGAAGGAGCAGGGGGTGGTCAGACGGGCCGGTTGGCTCTCCTTCAAACCCCTTATCACCCTCCACAAGGACAGGAAGCTGGAGCTCGTGACCCGCCGCAAGTGGAAGCAGTATTGGGTCACCTTGAAAGGTAAGCTTTAATCTGATCTCTTTGAAACTCTGCCAACGAACTGACTTGCGGTTTTAAAATAATCGAGAGGTTAAATAGATTATCTAAATGACCTCCCTGGAATTTAGTTTTGACAAGCAAATAGGTTCCTGTTTATTCTCAGGGTTTTCTTGACTGTATCACTGTTGACGTTTAGTGACTTCCCTCCTAATCTATATTCTCTAAGGGAGTGATGCTGTAGCTTCTGGCCATAGTGGTAAAATAAGACAACTGCATGAATGTGGTTCTGCTTTTATGAAGTTTTTCACAACATTTTTGTCATTTTTTTGAATTCCAAGTGGTCTTTTGGGAGCACATAAAACTTTATTGTTGCATCTTTGTTCACAACAAACACATTTCTTGGCTTGCATCTTTTAAACTCTGGATAAACTTTCTCATCAACATGTAACTTTTTTTTTTTCCATCTTTCAACTGTTTCCATCTTTATCCATCTGTTTTTTTCTCCCAGGTTGCACATTGTTGTTCTTTGAAACCTATGGTAAAGGCTCCCCAGAACAGGATCTGTCACCCCGCTACGCCCTACTGGCTGAGGACAGCATCGTCCAGGCTGTTCCTGAACATCCCAAGAGGGAAAATGTGTTCTGCCTTAGCAACTCCTTTGGAGACGTCTACCTATTCCAGGTGATTCACATCAGCTGACTTACTGTTCAAATCTGTTGCCCATCAATCAAAATCAAATCTTCAGATAAATCTTGAATTTTTTTTAATTATATTTTAGTGATGATGCAATAAACATACTGCATGTACTTGTAGTAAGTGGTTGAATTACAGCAGACACTTTCCTGATTGTTTCCTGGAGTTTGGCACATCTGACCTACATATCACTACCAAATTCACACCCAGCTTTGGATTTAGCTTTACATCTCATGAAATGACATGTGGAGCTGATCCCAGAAAAAAAAAACAAAAAAAACAAGGAAAATCATGTTTTTAAACATGAAAACAGCCTCGGTTTCATTGTTTTATTTCCTCTTACAAAACCTATTGAGCATGAGTCATTGTCATTTAAGGAGGATCAACTGGTTTCTCATGCAGAAAGTTGCCATGGTGATAATGGCAATAACCATGACTTGACTGGGGAAATGCATTCTCATGCTTTCTTACAGCGTCATAGTTAATCAAGCCTCTATCGATCCAGCGACTATGTCGTATAATAATCCAACAACAGTGCATTGGCTTCTGATCTCTGAATCCAGCTGCTAAATGGAGCTCTAGGCTAGCTGCTCCATCAATTACCTGTCTTTCACTGCCCTTCTAGGCCAGCAACCAGACCGATTTGGAAAACTGGGTGACAGCCATCCACTCTGCCAGTGCCTCACTGCTGGCCAAGCGCCAGGGAAAGGAGGATACCGTGCGGCTGCTGCGGAGTCAGGTCCGCGGCTTGCTGCAGAAGATCGACATGGACGGGAAGATGAAGAAGATGGCCGAGTTGCAGCTGACCGTAGTCAGCGACCCCAAGAACCGCAAGGCTATTGAGAATCAGGTGAGGATGATATTGATGTTGCAACATTATAGGAATTCAGAATATTACACAAAGGATCCGCTGGAAAGGTGTAATGGTGCCAATTTTTAAATCCTCTGTGTGGCAATATATCACATCGTGCGTGCCGCAGCCGCATCATGTGCCCTACTTAAATTTCCTGAATGGGTGACTGTGGTAAAGAACTGGTGCTTTATTTTTGTCTGTGGGTGGTTGAAGTGGCCTAAATGCATCAGTCCCCAAACGCATCTCGAGGGGCCCGGGGGAGCAGCTCATTCCCCAAGCATCAGATTGGGATTCCAGATGTTTCCTGGTAATGGGCTCTCAACGTGCATTATCATATCCCCTCTTCTCGTCACTGCCTTGGGGGAGAATCCAAAGCACTCAGCACTGTGCTGTAGCCTACATACTGCAGATTAGAGGGGCAGAAAAAGACTTATACAAATACTTTTACAAGGAATTAACGTTAGTTAGCAGTGTGGGATAATCCAACTGCTTTTTTTTTTTTTCACCTGAAGCTTCAGTGAAGTTTATATTAAAGCAAATTTATCTGTGAAATGCTCAGCAGTATTATTGGGTTTTTTTTATAAAAGGGCCCAAAGTAGAAATGATGAAGACTGGAAAGCTGCCTGAAGCAGTGACCAATGGAGATGTCACTGTCTGACTACCAGACTGACTTCACTCTTATGTCTGTTTCCAATTAGCCAGCATGCCACCTCAGAGAGACAGACAGAGTTGGACTGAATGATAGGGTCAGAAGTGGTATGGGACAGGACTCTGATAGAGGCGCCTTCAGGCTGATGATAGATTTAAGGTTTCTGTGGGGTTGTCTAGCAGCAGCAGGGCACTACTTTGATGTCCCTGCCTACCCCCACCCATGTCTACTGAAACCAGTGCCAGTAGACTTTGTTTGAAGTCCGCCTTTGCCCCCTTACTTGCACACAAACACACTCACACACGCACAATAAGATCAAGTTGCATTGAAAGACTTATCATGCATTAGGGCTTTTACAGAGAGTGAGGGGCAGATGTTGAAAAGGGGGGAGAAATAAGAAAAGATGAAGATCTGTTTAAAATAAGGCTTCTGCTGAGCTTAATGGCTCTGAAAGGATGTAAATAAGTTGTGCACGCAGGCCAGATGGGCTCAGACGTTGCTTTGCTTTACACTGATGTTGGTTGGTTGTTTCAGTGCCCCGATTCAAACCCGCTTAACGCACGAAAAAAAAAAGATGGAGTTTAAGGCTTAACCACAAAAAATTCTGTTCATCAGTGATTCACCCCGGCGTGAATCATCAAATCGAATTTTACGCACAAGGCTATTTTAGAACATCCCCAAATGAATCCATGGAAATTTGACAGCTGACAAACACTGAAACCCGGATGGCGTTCTAATCGGTCATATGCAGGGATTTTGTGCCATATAGTTACACAGGGAGATGAATTTTTTCCAAAGCAGCAACTCCTCTAAATTTGTCTTTGCTTTTGAGGAAGGAGCTTCTCTAATGTAGTCAGTTCCTTCTCTTCAAACTACTCATTAGAGTTCAATCACAATTCCTTCTGTTTTATATAATGGCCTAAGAATAGCAGGCTTAAAAAAACTGTGTTTCCTCTTTTTTTTGTGGATTTTCATGTTTTTAAGGAGAAAATTTAGAACAAAAAGCAGAACTATTTTTTTACAAAAAAAAGTTAAGCAATGGAAACAGCCTAAAAATCATCCCTGTCTGTGATGACTCAATTGTCTTTGTGCTAATAATACAATGCTTAAAATTATTGTCTAAATTGGACTACTTAGCTTTTAGTTATGAGTTTGTATTCTTTTTTTCACGCATTTAGTAACACATATTCCTCTGTAGTGCAAACTGATTGCTGCTAATTAGTGTCCCAGTCTATAGTTAAAGTGAGGCACCATAATTTTGCTGACCTCTGGCCAAGTAACAATTACAGGATGATGCTTTAACTCATGGGAGAAAAGTCATCAATTTAGCAAAGTGACTGAAGTGAGGATCTGCGAACTTTAACCGCTAAAAGCTTCTGGTCTTGTCAGCCTAGAAAGACTGTACAGTAGCTGTGGGACCCATGAATAAATTGAGCGAGTGTTAGGCTTTATTGCGTGTAAAGTTAAAAATGCATTGCTTATTCTTTCAAAAATTAGCTTCAAGGCAATTGCTTGTTCTGTCAGAAACATTTATGCTTCTGTAGGAGACAATTTAGAGAGAATTGCCGGCTTTAAATCTTACCCTGCTGCCTTGGCAGAGGTGCTTTTAGTGCAGTTTGCGCTCTTGTGTGTGTGTGTGCAGGCTTACATAAACTACTTTGCCAAATTTGATGAAATGTGGTGGATTAGAAGAGCACAAATGACAGAAAAACCCCTGACATATTTAGTGCAGTTCTAGGTCACAATACAATTGTAAGATTTTTGCAGTGGGCACAGTCTGCACCCCCGTCTTTTGTTGTTCATTTTTCAGTTAAACAGATAAGTCTTTTTGCCACACGGAGTACGAAGAATGCACATTCCAAGCTGGTCTCCTAACGCTCCAAGTCTTCAATGGGAATGTCTGAATGTCGTTGACTCAAGGCTTGTTAACCGAGGCCACCTGCACGGTTACATACATAGTTTTTCACAGAGTGTATTAGTCCTACAGTTTTTTTCTTTGCATGGTCTTTGTTTAAGATGTTTGTTTAAGATGATCATAAAACGCCACCCTTGGGCCCTTTCGCAGTTTGCGCCTAATCCGAAAGAATGTGGTCAATGTGAATGGAGCCTAATGGGACAACGCCACAGGGTGCGTTATTGTAAATGAACTCGCCGTACAGACGAGACCTATTAAAGTCAGTTGTTATGGAGGGTTGTTTAACTTGAGTGCTCTCATTAAAACCAGTCTCCAGCCAACAAAATAACCACTTTCTTATAGCTTACATAGTGCAAACAGGGAAAGGAGAAAGCAACTGTAAAGTGGGAGTGAGTGGAAGTTTGACGGGTGGTCTGCTTAACATCATGAACCTCCCAGGACCTGCATAAAAATGTGCATTTGGATTTACTGCACACACACACACACACCCTCCTTCTTAGCTAGATATGCAGTCATCTGTCACTATCAACCCTCCACCAAGTCATGCCCTTACCCTCCACCAACATCTGCAACCAATTGCGGCTTGAATGAAATCCCTCGCCTGACCCTGGATCTCCTCCTTTGATTCCAAACAACAGCTCCCCTCCTCCATCCAGCAACACCCACCCCCCTCCTCAACGCTGTCCAAAACAACAAATTCACATTGAGAACCAAAACTAACAAAGTATTATTTCTCCTCCTTTTAGATCCAGCAGTGGGAGCAGAATCTGGAGCGGTTCAACATGGACCTCTTCAGGATGCGCTGCTACCTCGCCAGTCTGCAGGGTGGAGAGCTGCCTAACCCAAAGAGCCTGCTTGCCATCGCCAGCCGACCCACCAAGGCCACCTTAGGACGCCTGGGGATTTTCTCTGTCTCCTCCTTCCATGCGCTGGTAAGAGAGGTTGCAGAGAGTAGATGAACAACCTAAGAGCTGATCCAAAACGGAATCCAAAAACCTTTTAATCAGTAGCACAACTTTTGTACATTCCCCTTGGGCTTTGATCGAAGAAAATAAACTAATTAAGATGGTCTGATTACATGGAATTTCTTGTTGATGGTGTATCTTCTCAGATCTGTTCCAGAGACGAGGCCACAGTCAGGAGGCGCTCTTTGTCTGTCACATGCAGACAGCGCAAAAGAGGCCTGTTCTCCTCACTAAAAGGCCTCGATAACCTCACTAAAAGAGGCCGGGAGAAGAGACCCTCTGCATCTCAGGTATTATTTCTTTTTCTGTTAATGCCACATAAACAACTTGATATTACCAGAGGTGGTTTAATTCTTATTTTTATTTCTATATTATTATTTTTTTTTCTCTCATTCAAAGACAACCCAACCCCTCCTCCTGCCTTAAACTCTTCTTGACAAGAGCCCCTTGTAGCAGGAGATCTTTGCTTTGCAAACACTTGGCAGCACCAATCCTAACATGTAGCATACAAAAGTCATGGGGAAAAAACTCAGCTAAAAGACTCTACCATGCATTGGCATCCAAACGAAACACTTCAAACCCCAATCAATTAGTTGGGCATGTTACAAAAACATGTCTTATTTCTCCATTTCAAGCAAACCACACAAATATGGTGTCATCTGAAAGCAGATACTCTGGGTCTGTGTCATCCTTGTGTGACAAAAACTGTGAGCCAGCAGCCAAGGAGTAGCAAAGGGAATAAAAATCACTAAGTCACAAAGCATGTCTTACTTTTGTTGTTTTGGGGTCAAAAGTTTTATTTTACCTCAAAAACTCTGCGAATGTGTTCTCCTATTACTCTTTATTTGCTTTAATGATTCATGAAGGTCCTAGTAGTTTATATAAAGATGCAAAAGTTTTATAGTGAAGTGTTCACTCTTCCTTTGATATAGTATCTTGGGCTTCACTTCTTTTTAGAGTCGACAAGAGGCAGAAAAAGCAGGTCTCGACAAGAACAGGTTTAAAGGAAAATGTACATTACATTTGCTTCAGTACACGCAAAATGTTGTGAGACTGTGCGACTTTGTGGTAAAGCTATGACAAACCAGATTAAGTCACAAGATCAGACACTGCAGACTTTTGAATAATAAAGGAAATCCTGATGTGCACGAACATTCAAAATTAATCACTTTTAAGTTGGGCAGTGCCACACTTCAGATAAAATTCTCCTGCAAATTCACCACTTATGAAAAAATCTTGTTGGAAAAATAAAAAGGCAACCAAAACAACCACACAACATCTTTAGCAGAGGTGAAAGAAGGGAAATAAGATGAAAGGTTACATAATGAACTTCATGCCAGGATCGCTGTGTACTTGTCTGCTCGGAAAGCTTGACAGCAGCACTTCGGCCTTGAGGTGACACTGTGTAATCTCCACTGAATCCCAGAGTAATGAAACACTTCAGGAGGTCTGGATTAGGAGATCTTTAATGCAGAATCTCCCACCAGCAGCAGGGAAACTATTCACTCATACGCACTCACAACACAAGCAAGGAAATTGATAAGCATGCGTGGAGAGAAGGATGACACATACTGTCAATGCATGTATGCAAGCGTTCTCTCTTCGGGGGAATACCGCTCATATTGATATTCACCCACTCGGTGCATGTTGTGCATATTTGTTAGAAAGACAACCTTCAGCCATGTTGCCATTCTGCTTACATGTGTGTACTTTGCTTGCGTTGACATGAAAAAAAAGGCAAGAGATTGTTATAATCGTGAAGCGCTTTCAGCACATTTTACCCACAAGGGAGTTTTTATTAATTAAAAGCACATAAGCTCACATCCCTCCCACTTTTTACCAAGTTTCAAGTGCAAACCACCCATCAGCATAAACACATGGGAGCATTCCTCACCCAGGTGCAGAAAGGGGGAGGGGGAGGGAGTTTAAATCCTCTCAGATTAGTAATTAGGCTCATACGGGCTGCTTGTTTATCAATACAGAAAGCCACCACTCTGCTGTGAAGGTAAAACCCCTGGAGGATACTCAGGAAGCACTCATTTACTCAAGTACTTCATGGAACTCTGCTCATTGGCATGTTTTAATACTGTGACCTCAGTCTGATCTCTTTGTTTTTGGACTAATGCGGCCATGAGCTAATCGTATTCCTCTGTAGGCGATCCCCGACGCCTGACTGCTCACAAAATGTTCCCTCCCTCTTACCCAACTCCTCATCAATCCCGCCACCTGCTCCGTTATATATCTATTTATGCATTGTTGCATGTCTGTCAGTGTCCAGGTATGCATGTGCGTCTTGTTATTTTCCACGGGAGCTCCAGCAGGCCGGCCTAATGAGGCACAGTTACATTTCTCAGTGCAGAAGGCCGAGGTGGCGCTGCAGCACGCACATGAATTATTAAAAGCCATATGGGGTAGATGGCATTCACCGCTCTCCCCTCAGCCCCGCAGAAACCAGCAGATGGTTGGTGTAAAGATGCTAAATATTAAACAGCCTCTCTTTATTTTGCTCCCCCAGGTTTCCTGACTCTTACAAGCTCTTTTCAGTGTTTTCTGGTGTTTTTATCTTTACTTGGAGGCTAATAAGGAGCAGTTAATGGCTGCTTAGTGCTTCAAGGGACTTTCAGAATGCTCGGTTTTCCTGGACATCTGCTGCTTTTGTTTTTTTTTGTTTTTGTTTTAAGAGTGACAGATCACTGCAGTTTGAATTACATCATCAACTTCTTGGCTGCTCTCTCCTGTGACACTCACAAGTGACGCGTCTTTTCTTCGGACGGGTTTGGACAGCGAGGCTGTCTCAGGAGCCAAGCCATGCTCCGCGCGCTTTAACAGTTACCTTCTCAGGTTTTCCTCATTCTATTTTCTTTGAGATATCGTCTCGTTTTCCCCTCACTTTTGCCCTTCCATTTATCCCCTTTTTGCCCCAACTCAAATGCATCTTTTAGCTTCTTTTTCCCAAGTGTATTTAATCTCTTAGACCTCACATTTTATCTCACTCCCCCCCCCAGCTCTTCTCACCATTGTCCTCTCTTTCAAACCGTGTTTCTCAGAGCTTAAACATCAGAGCGTTACCCGGCGGTCTTTCTCCCACAATTTCCATACTGACTCATCTGTGTTGACTAAGCCTAAATCCCGTTTAGTACTGCGACGCTGTGCTCGGGAACTTTGCCCCAAAGTCATGCCCCCCTCCACCTTTCTTCCTCCTCGGTTTCTATTCTTTCATCCATCTTAGCGGAACTACAGTAGGGAGCTGGCCGTTAGTTGACTGTGGGAAGTAGGCCAAGGTCTGAGGATTTGTGGGAGACTTGGTAAAGCTTTCTAAAATTAGATAGTTTACAGCGAAGCAGCACTGTTTACAGACACTTTATAAATGTGCTCATGCTGCGGAGGGAGATAGACTGCAGATCAGAGGTCAGACAAGGCTTACTGCCATGACAGGGGATAGAGTTTGTTTTTGGTTTTTTTATGCTGGGATTGTTTTTATAGAAAAGTAATCTTGAGGCCCTGCAAGTCACCAGTTTTAAACAGAAGCGTGGATCCCATCAGGAGGAGAAAATCCAGCCTCAGCTCATATTTTAAGAACACATTTCTGTAAGCAGTTACTTCTACACAACAACAAACGGTCAGGTTAAAACCTGATGACTGCAGCCTGTTTGAATGAAGACCGATGCCCCACCCTCATATAACACATTTCTCACTGTAATAACTGTATTATAGATATATTGACTTAGCCAAACGCAGCATGCCTTATAGTCACAAACCGGAGAGGAGGTTGAGGAAGCAAGAACTAATCCAGAATTAAGATACTTCAGCACAGAAGGGTGGATGTAGATGGGGAGGTAGGGGGGCTGCTTGGCCTCTCATCGAGTCAAACTGCTTCCTTCTTTCATGTCTCTACAACACAGAAACCACTCTGCTCACACACACAGTATAGTTCCACCATTGCACCTTCAAAGGCTGCAGATCCCGTTTGGAAGGAGAATCAAAGTCCTGCTCTCACCACAAGTAGTTTTTAATTAACTACCTAGATACTAGCCCTGTGTGCGCGTGTGTCTAATATTGTGTTGCTGTAGCAACGTTTATGAGTCAGTCAGTGTGGTGCCCCCTCGTCTGTGCATCTTACCGTCTGCCTCTTGATTTCAGATCTTTGAGAGCGTTGCTGGAGGTCAGACGTACGCCCCACCTCCCAGAAACTCTGAGGTGAGTCAGAAATATTCTGTAAATTTGTCCGTTCTGGTTTATGGCTCTCTTGATATATCTTCAAAAAAAAAATCCCACTACTGTCAGAGCCAACCTTTTTCACACTTGTCAGTTCGAGCGTGACGTATCCATGACAGAAATGGGTCTTCTCTTACTTTGACCTCTGCTGTCTTTCATGGCTTTGATAGCGAGCTATGAAAAGATATTGTTACGCAGAGGACGTTAGAGGATTAAAAAGCATGTGTGTTTCTGCTCGAGTATGTTACTTGTTCGGGATCAAAGTAGAGATTCCTTTCATGTTGATCTGCAGGTGTCTGCAGGATAAACACAGTATATCTAATATGAGAGGTCCAGAATGTAGAACCATTAAAAACAAGTGTGAACAGGGGTCCAGTACATAACTGCACCATAACTGTGTGTGTGCAAGGCAAACATGTTGAATGATTGACAAGTGTGTATTCTGACCATCTGTGCAGCCAGACGGTGGAAGATTGTTGGTTGCAAATGTAGCTAAAACTATATTCCACATCTTTTTAGATCAGCCTTATTAATTTCCCACATTAAAGCGGCACTGCTAAACTTTGGCAGATCTTTGCACTTTGGCACCCCCTTTTGAAAGCTAATTAGCTTGCAGGCATGCAGGGCAACAGCGGCTCTAGGAACGTGCCTAATGAATGTCAGTGTGCCATCAAAACAAGTCAGAAGCACCTAGTTTTGGTGCCAGAAACTTGAGTAGGCTTGCTTTAACATCCGGGCAATGTTTTGCAGATTTGTAATTTTGCTTTGGGCTCCGCAGGAACAGATTCACATGTTTTAATATTCAAATAACACCTTGTTTTTCCTGAGGACTTTTTGTAGACTTCTGAAATAACTTTAGCTCTGTTTCTTTAAGGGTTTCCCGCTGAAAGGCACATTCTGCAGGTGCTTCGACAAAAACGAGGAAGTGCAACATTGCTGCCTCTGTAGTTTGCGGAATGCCGAACATAGTGACATAGATATGCAACAGAAGAAAAGTCAGCTCTACAAAAGGTTCTGGGGCAGTTTCTTGACTTGAGGGTTTGAAACTGTAGACACTTTTGACTTTTGAAGACACTTTTGACAAGCTCAAAAAGCTGCATAACACACTAATGAAAAGGGAAAACCTCAAACTGAATATGACCTCTTTAAATAGACAGTTGAAAGGGTATGATTTGGGCTGAAACCCAGTTATTGACAAGAACCAGGTTACAGTGAAGTGAGAATCTTATTCTAAAGCAGTAGGGATCAGAACACAAGGATATTCATATATTCCTTTATTTTTATATATATATATATATATATATATATATATATATAATGTGTTGTATTTGTATATGT
>JAOXYM010000021.1:7761040-7795022 GCA_028567055.1 Leptatherina wallacei
CCCCCCACCCCCCCCCCCCCCCCCCACACACACACACACACACACACACACACACACACACAGACACACACACACAAAAAAAAGCCTGAAGGATTAGTCCTGATGATACAAATCTGTGATGGATGAGTATAATGGGCACTTTTCAGGCCGACCAAAATGGGTGTTATATGAAGATCACAGTTTAACAGGATGCAGTGATGATTCATAGTAGGAGTCTGTGGAGAATGTGGTGAGTGTTAAAACTGCCTTTGTTTAGGGTTCAGAAAGAAACTTGTAACAGGAAGTGGTTTGAGAAGACAATAATGGCTTTCATTAGGTCGATGCTTTAATGTTGATTTAAATGCTGTGGCTTCTCTTACGGTTCAGTGTTTAAACCTCACTGAGAGTCTGACGGAAATATGCAAAACGGTTCATCACAAAGATCCATTTTGATTCAGTGAAAGGTTAGCAGATCTACTTTTTTCCCCTCCCCTGCACATGCAGTACACATGCATGATTTTGCGCCTGTTGTACTACTTGGGCCTCAAATCCTGGGAATTACTCTAATAAGCAGTCGTCTTCCTCTAATCCTTTGCAGTAAAGTCAAGGTAAGGGTGTGTCTGTGTGAGTGTGTGCTCGAGGATGTATAGCTGTAGCTTGAAGGGGAGAAACAAACACCTATATGGGATGGACTTGAAGGATTTTCAGCTGTTTGGCTCTATGTAGAGGTTAAATATTACAGTGGCAGAGTTTTGCTCCTTCTCCTTTCGCCTACTCCTTCTGTCAGCAGTGGAGTGACTCAATATGTTTTGACTGTTGGGGGGGGGGGGAAAGTGACTAGCTAAACTTGCACTACTTTAGGTATAGCCATTAAATGCTCCCATTTTCACACTTACAGGTAAAGAAGTGTGAAATTTGCTTCTTTCCTGCAATTAGATTGTGTTTTAACTCTTATGCTTTTCATTCCTATCCTACAGACTGAATGACATGCCTTAGGAGGAAGGTTTTTTTATTTCACTGGCTCTTGACCAGCACGCCATCACCTCTCATCCATGAAACACCAATCCCTCTCTTGCTGCCTTTCAGCACGCTCCACTACCACTGAAAACACACATGCTGCTGTAATTTTAAAATTCTGGCCTGGGAGCAGTGAGAAGCGCTAGCCTGTATGGATGCCCACTGTTGTCACCTTGTGTCTGACTCAGTGGAAAGGAGGAGATTGGGTGGAGCTTTAAGGAAACGAAGAGTAATACTCTTGAAAATAGAAGCCCAAAAAAAGTCTATAACTGCTTCTTTGGGGACAGTGTATCCATTCGAGGTAGCAACGTAATGTGTGTTGCTAAGAGGAACAGAAAGGGTGTTTTGTTTTTGTGCAGCATCTGTTATTCCACCTTCCATCTTTAGAAGCTACTGGTTGGAAACTGGTTCAACGGGAAATAATTTCCACACTTGAGAGGAAACTCTGAAGTATTGAAATATTTGGCTGAGCCCAAGCATAAATGGCATACACACACTTACCACACAGAGTGCTTGTTGAAGTCCAGCGCGTGGCTGCACTGTACGCTTGGCAAACACTTGTGGAACGTTGACCTGGCAACTGGCGGTCCTTTCTTTAACCATGAATGAGTGCACAGTCTTAGTCAGCCCTTAGTCAGGAAACCAAATTTTAGTTTTTCCGGTTACACTCATGTTACCGGGACACAGACAAGGTTGTTATGCACACTGGTTGCTATGACACCCTTTTTTCAGCCTTGGTCTGTAAGCGTGATTTCACATCCGAAAAGGTGCTTGCAGGAGGGGATGCTGAAGCGGTACCTTGTGTTCATTCTTCCCAACAAGTGAGGGAAACATTTGGTAGGAACATAGGTCGCCTTTATTTTTGGACTGACTTTAGACAGACAGACATCATCTCGTGATCTTCAGAGTTGCTCCGAGAGCCCTGCTTGTGTGTGTGTGTGGAGCTAAGAAGTGCTTTGAATCAAGAGATTTCGACTTGTCCCTTTGAGCTGTTTGTCTGGCAGGAGAAAAAGGCTTTTCTCCTTTTTGAGGTGATTCATCAACAGCAAGCAACCCGCCACTGAAATGGACAGTAAACCTCACACACACCACTCTGAAACCCTCAGACGCTCACACCAATCATCATTTTAAGATCCCGTAAAACATTTCTAATTATCCCTCTTGGTCCCATTCCACAGATTAACTTGATTATCGTCAGTATATTTGGTGTGACAGCTTTTCTTCATGATATATGGTCTTAAAAATTGTGGTTTTTTTAGGCTGCACTGTGGTGCCTCCCCCTAGCCACTCATTGCAGCAGTGGCGTTTTCCCTCCAGAGACACCAAGTCGCAACCAAAAGCCCCAAATGGCTGCCTGTGAGGCCAACCCCCACCTTAATACCCAGCTCAGGCCTTACTGCTAATGCCACAAATAATACAACACATAATTACCTCCAGAATGCTGGACTGATTTGTGAAAAAAAATTGTCCCCTTACATCACTTGGCTTTTAGAAAAAATGGACTCCTTTAAAACTCTGCAGATATCATCTGGATGTCTAGACCTGCCAGTTGGCTCTTGCCAGTCCTCTTGTGTACACGGTCATTATGATGTCTATAATGTGGAGCAACTGCCATCTATATCGTCAAATGAATTTCTGAAAGGCTAATTGTATGATATCTTTGCTCTGCTGCTTGATCCACGGCCAAGCATTTAGACTAATGGAACTGTATTGATTTGTGTGCTGTGACTCTAACCCACTCCCTCCTTTTCTCTGTTTACTTCTCTCATCCCTCTTTCCCCCTCTCTCCATGTAATGCTGCTACTTCCCTCTATATCCTCCCTTCTTATAGAGGCTGGATGTACTGACCAGCATCTACTCCATGTCGCCCCCTGAGGGTGGTAATTGGGATAGTATCAGTAGTACATCAGACATGCTGACGTTTGTTCACATGCCAGACGGCATGACAATCCAAGTTTCTGTCAGAAGAGACCAGACAGCTGCTGACCTTCTCTGTGCAGCCTGCAAGGTGGGGTTTAAAATCATATGTCATCATAGTGAGGGAACAATATTTTAAATAGATGCAGCAAAATAAAAAATAAAACAAGTAATAATGACTCTTGGATTTAGTAGTATTATGTGGACATCCAGTCACATACAAGCAAGTAACACATACTCATCCAGAGCCCAACTTCGCATCGTCCTCGATGAATAGATGCACATAAATTGACTTATTCACACATAACATGCATGCTGTCCCTTGGGCAAAGCGTTTTTATGTTTTTATCACCAAGTGTAAAGTCGTGAATAATTGACACCAAAGCTGCGTAGCAGCTGCCAGGATAAATGTTGGTGCATGAAATATGTCAGATTACTTTCTGCACACAGGCCGCTAAGCATTAAGAGGCTCTTGTGTAAACAGGTGAAACAGCTGGACCCGGGCTCGCACTGCCTCCGACTGCACAGACTAGCGGGACGGGACGCGGAGGTTCGATACGTGGGTTTTGGCGAGCTCCTTCAGGATGTGGTGAGAAGAGCAAGCGTGCACAGTCCAACTTAGACGCACAGAAATCCTCATTATCACCTCTTTTTTTTGTATTGTTTATTGATTTGTTTCACATCACCCTTTAGGTTAATGATCAGCTGGAGGTGGTCCCAGTTAATGTGTTTACGCTGCACATGAGAAGGCCAAGTAGCGCTACGGACTACGGTGAGTCAGATGTGAATAGATGGAGTTCCACCTGGTTGAGAATGTGGCTTTATGTCCAGCTTATGATATTTTTTTAAAATCTTCCTTCCAGGTTTTGCAGTAACAGGACACATAGACAGCCAGAAGAACAGCAGGATTTTTGTCAATGAAGTACTCCCTGATGGACTGGCTTTCATTGAAGGTGACTCTTACTCTATCTTAACTCCTATAATCACCAGTAATTATGACACATACAGTCTGGTCTGCCTCTTCTCTTAAACACACTCCTCTATGCACTTAGGTCTTCGTCCAGGGGATGAGATCCTGATGCTGAATGGCCGGTGTGTGTCGGGTCTGGACCTGACGTTGATCCAGACTCTGTTTGCTGAAAAAACCCTGGACCTGAGGCTGAGGCGGGATGGTCCAATGGTGCCGGCTTTGGCCTCAAACTGCCTGGCCCCTCCTTGCAAACATAACCAGGAGGTTCGCAGCAAACACTACAGAGCCAAGTCCTCATCAGGTGCGTTAACCCACATGCACAAACAATAAATAATGGCAAACAAACATTTAATTGGGGTAATTAGTTAATTCTTTGTGCATATGAGCAGATAGCAGTTTAACATTATGGGACTTGATCTGCTTTCTAACTGTAAGAACTTCAATACTCAGCATCAGGCCTTTACTGGTTCAACGCTTTCTTCTGTGAGCAAACAACCAGAAACTGCTGCACCTTCAAGTTTAATCCCAGTTTTCCTTTCCTCTTTTGCTGGATTTAATATTGGGGTGCTGTTCTGCACGTTTATGTATGTAAAACTAAAAGTTATGGTCCATTGGTCACGTTAACAGTATCCTCTGAAATGATGAGTAGTTATGTCACCTCAGCCACATGAGAGCTACTCCACTTCCTTTTTAAGTAAGATCTTCACTTCCTCAGGAGTTGCGCTCTTTTGCTCTCTCTCTCTCTCTCTCTCTCTCTCTCTCTCTCTCTTTCTCTTTTTTTTTTTTTTTTTACTGACAAAAGAAGCAAAGGAAGGAAAAAGCTTAGTTAGGTTTAGCTGTTCTTCCTATTCGATAGGAGAGGAAAGGCCAAGAGGGGCTGTCGACCGCAGAGGGTTCGTTATCTTTATGAATAAATATTATCCTGTCAGCTTGGTTTAATCTCACCGCGGACATGAGGTGTCAAAACTGAACAGTAAGGTCGTCCGTGTCGCTGAACAAACACAGCTGATGCCAGCTGGTAGAGGAGCAGTTTGTTGTTCAAGGCATGCAATGAAGGTAAGGGAGGTTCAACCTGTGAAATATCATCTGCAAGCTTAGTAGTTAATTTTTTGGTTTTTCCAAAAGATGCTTCCTTTTTTAAGTTCATGACATGCAAGCTCGTACACAGGATGTTGTGGGTTGATGATATGAACTTGATCACATCGGATCACCTTTCAACGTGCAGCTGATGGTCTCCTTTAAAACATGCATTGCACATTTTTTGTGCATATAAACAAAAGAGTGATTTTCAGAGAAAATGTTAAGTGTCATCTTAATTATAGCAATTCATTAGTCCAGTGCAGACATAATGGAACACGAAGGGATTAATGACTTGAAGGCCTCATTAGTGCAGTCGGTTTGATGAAAGCACCTGCAGTTTTCTAATCCGCCTCTAGAGGGTGCATTGTCCCAGGCAGGCTGATGGAGGAGGCAGGGAGGCAAACCAAGACAGTGGAGGAATTAACACTTATGAGACAGAAAAGACAAAAGCCTTCTTTTCTAGAAGGAACACATCCATCGCCTGGTCGTCCTTTAGGCTAATGCCCATGTGTAAAAAGAGAAGAAATGAAAACAGAGGATTAGGTATCTTGGATATCTTTAGAAGCTCTACCTCTAAGAGATTTGTTTACAGTTACTTTTGTTTCCTGCAGTCATATTGGCCTACCTCCCAGGCTGCATCAGGAGTAACGTCTTTTCATGTGCCAACTGCTGGAGTTTGTCCTTGAGACCCTGAATTTAAAAGACTTTTTTTTATTGTATTGTAATAGTGGTTAATATGCAAATATACTTATTATTTAAAGAGATTTGAAAGGAAATTAGCTGTGAACTTAATCTGCTTCTTGTCTGAACAATAAAAAAGATAACAGAGATTTTAATTATAGCTGCCGAGTCTCCTCTCTCCCTTTTTGGGATAGCTAAATGCCCTTGCCATTTTTAGTTTGGAGATATATTTAAGGACTTTTTTTACTGGCAGACGCCCATGTTGGTTTCAAATGATGACAAGCCAGCATTGTTTGTGTTTTGTGGTTGAGAGGATGAGCTAGAGCAAAAAACCATAAACCACAACAGGGAGGCGGAGCTGTTGATATGTAACCAAACGACACAAAAGTCACAAACAGACTTTTTTCTCCTGCTCTTTCTTCACAGATGTTTGTGCTGCAGTTGACTGTGGAGAGTCCCTGTGCGTAGGACTGGAGAATGGTCACTCCCACTGCGCACACAGGCCTGTTCAGCACAGCAAGGTAGGAGGGGCTCGAGTGCTAGAAAGACAGTATTTCATCCCACACTGTACCTCTCTTTTCTTCCAGGTTTGTGCAGGGGTGAAAAAAAGAAGCTGACAACAAATATGCATGTTGTTGTGAGCTTGTGCCCACTTCTTTGGCAGCTGTGAGGCTGTCACAAAGTAGACTGGCACCAATCCGTAGCCTCACTATAATTAGGGTGGTCCATCAAAGCCACTGGTATAAACACAGCTTATTACTGTCACATAGACAGGATCTAGACTGAGAGAAGAGGTTGTCCTGCAGCACACACATTTATACATGCACATGCAGACAAGCATGTTTCAGAGGGTGAACTAAAGCCAGTGAAGAGATGTAGTTTTCTTAAGATGTATTGAAAATAATTAAACAGGCCTTATTGTGGCTGTTTCTCTTTAAGAGTCCTGGCTTTGCTACAGCACACTGCAGCTAATACAAGTTTTCCTTTCAAACCGTTTTACAGAAATATCTGTTCTATAAACATGCCAAACACTCGTCCCTAATGAATTATGACAGATTGCATTTCTATTTCTGTCCTGTCAGGTTTTTGATATGTAAACTGACTTTACTGAAGTCAATAAACCGAGTGTGGGCCTGTCCCTTTGGGAATTGCGCCTCAGCAATGTTGTAATGTAATACAGGAAAATCTGTACGCCGGTGTTTGAGAGCACTAATGGGGGTGTGTGGTCACTGCAAAATGCCATGTGTTAATGATGTAGACATGGCAGAAAGCCTGAGAGCGGATGAGTGCATGGTCGTGCATATTCACCTTCTCCGGAGTCGTTCAGCTAATATTTCATGTCCTCCAAAGCTGTGTACTGTAATTGTTATTACAGTTGTGAGTGCATGTTTGGCTAATTTGCCCACTGTGTAATACGGGCTAAATGAAAAGGGAACCAGCATTAGTACAATGCTTATTTTCATCAGGGCATATTAGATGGAAAATCCAGGCCAAATATCCAGAAAGCGTAGTTAATTGCTTCTGGTCTGCCTGTTTCAGAAGATGCTATGCACTAACTGACCTAAGTTCAGCCAGGAGGTGGATTAAAGAATAACACTCCTCTGATCTCTGTACTGGCTCTGTTCGGCTCTCCCTCTGTTTGCCCAGCGACATGAGTCAGTTCCACTGCGCTGGGATCTGCACTGCAGCACTGCTGCTTGCTGCTAAGCTCCCTGCCGTGTGTCTTTTTACTGGGGGATGATTGGAGTATAGGTGTGTTTCTGTCGTGTCTGTCAATGTATACATATAAGACACAAAAGGAGGCGAATCTCACCTTTTCCATCAGGGAGTCAACCCCTGTGAAGGGAATTTGAAGATGAAACGCAGGACGAGATATTGGTGCTGGTAAACAACATTTTGGTTGCCATGCAGAGCTGGATTTAATCATAGCTCAGCTATCATTTTTGCTCTCCAGTGCGGAGAGAAAGAAATCGTATCACCGGATAGAAAATCGGCCATGTATCAGCGTATAAGATCACGCGTGCATGCACACTGCCGATGGAAGTCAATGGAGATGGATGGAACGGAAAGACTAATTTCAAGCCTCTTGTCGCACCTCGTACTCGGCTGCCTCACTAGACTGAATTCGTTTGATTAATTGGTCCATCGCATTCCAATTTGTGGTTATTGCAAAAGAGAAATCTATGTTTTTTTTCTCTCTCTCTCTTTCTCTGTCTGTTTCAGATTAAATTCTGTTCTTGGTGTTTTTTATTGTTCATCCTCAGGATACAGATTATGATTCTTGTGCTGTGCCTCAGAGTTATTTAATGAAACATTTAGCTATAAAGCACCGTAGCAACTGGTTTAACACAACGTTGTGCTTCTGTTATGAGCTTAACTAATCGATTGCTGATGTCAACTGAAGTGGACCCTGATAACTCCCATGAGGCACCTCAGACTGAATTGATTTGACATGGATGGAGGCTGGAAAGATGAGTTTAGGAGAAATTAAAAGTAGCTGTAAGCTCGGTGCATCACCATTATTCAGAGATTTCTTTAATTTAATGAAGAATTAATACATTTTTATTAAAGTAGAAATTGTTGTTTTGCTGCTTTCAGCTCCTCTAAAGGAATATGTTTGTTTTCAGAGTCGGCATTGATCTTCAATCGAACATATTTTGGTTTGTAGGAATATTTCACCTGCTTCTTTTGCGATGGACCTGCAGTGAAGACCTGGCCTGACTGAGCTTTACTGATACAACTCTCCAGCATTTATATCTATGGTGTAGATGTGACCAGAAAAAAAAAAAGCCCTTGAATATGTGCATTACTCAGGGGAGCTTCTGAAACCATTTTCTGACCAGGTTTAGGTGCCGGATTTGTGCTACAGCCAGTTTAGATCTGGTTTAACTTCAAAACCTTCCAAGAACCGGTTTGCTTTTCACAGAGGAAGAAGAGAAATAAAAGAGAGTAAGGGACAGAGCAAGAAATAAGACAAGAGTCAACATTGGACTGGCTGAAGAGAAAGAAGAGACAGGGTGCAAGATGAATGCTCAATTAGCTGTCATTAGATGGCACCTCATTGAGAAAAGTTCAGTAGTGTAGCTTTAAAACACTGAACTTATTCTTTCTATTGTCTTGTATCAAGCAGCCCAGGTTTTTAATTCATTGCAGTAAAAACAATCCTAGATGTCTGAGGCACTAACCAGTAGTATGTTGAGTCCAATAAAGCAGCGTTTCTCTCTTAATTTAATGAACACGGTTCATGTTTTGCTGTTATGTTACTGATATACATCTTTATTGTCAATTTGCATCGTGTAATAAATACTTTATTATTCATACACTCTGGAATGAACAGATTGGCTTATTGTAAATAGGCATTCATGTCTTGTTTTAAACCAAAGGTTAGATAGCCGACAGACATATTAAGCCTCTTTGCTTTTGTCCAGACCAGACAATCTCTAAGAGCATTTGAGTGGACTTACTGTATGAAGAGAGCTGTAACTGGAGCCATGCTCTGTCTGGCTCAGTTTGGAGAGATTCACTTTGATTCACTTGATTAAGGCACTGATGTTATTAGGCTCTGACTCTGGGTAATAGTACAAAATAGGCCTACACACATTTCTGCTGTTCCTCCATATCTCATCCTCTTCTTTTACCCTGGTGCGTCTGCCCTTCTTTTTACTGGTCTCAGTGGACGAGAGGAGTCTGAGGTGTTTTAACACTTTTTAAAAATGTGTGAATTGAAAGCAGGGTCTTGGCTCTCCTCTCTTATCGTGGCTCCCAGACTTCAAAAAGATATGCCGACAGATATTTGCATGCTTCAAACGTGATCTTCCTCCTCCTCATCCTCATCATCATCTTCCTTGGAGCTGCATGCATTCCCTCCCTTAATGCTAGAGAATCTCCTTTACCCGGCTGCCATGTGTGTATAGCTGTTGGGGGGGTAATTTGGAAATGTGTCTGTGTGTGCGTGGGTTATGACTAAGCCCATCATCCACCATCTGGCTGTGAGCAGGCTAATAATCTGGGCTTACTGCTGGCAGACCAGTTAATGCAAGCCTTCTCTTGTCAGTCCACTCTATTGTAAACAAATTGGGGGTGAAAACTCGGGACCCCAACCCACTATGATACCAGCCTGGCTGGAATGAACTCACTGGAGGCTGCCGGTTCTTCAGCTGCACCAACTGTGGCCCCAACGAGGAACAATGAAGATGCCCGGCCGTGCCTTTATACCACTACCTTAATGGAGCTCTTTATGCACGAGCAGTCACCGGCCCATGCCTTGTGGTCCCTCTTGGCCATGTGCTGGTTCTGGTCATCCGGCTGTGAAGCCGAGGATAAGGAATTTTTTCTGGGATCTGGGCTGCTCAGCCTGGGAAGGATCCTGAAGGACAAGCTTGCTTGCCTGGCTGAAGACATGACTGACTGCCTGCCCTGCCACAGGGACACTAAGAGGGACAAACAGCCGGTAATTATGGGCCGATTTGCTGTTTGCTTGTGGGTGGGTTTAAATGAGAAAACTAATACTACTAGGATTCACACTTGAGCTGTAAATTTTCACACAAAACCCACAAATTCCTGTGAACATGTTTAAAAATATCCTCACAAATGTGGAATTAAGTTATTGTGAGAGAATGTATCAGGTTTTTATGTGCTTTAGTAGATTAAATACTGCATGTCTCAAGGGAATTGAGACAGGCACTTTGGTTCAGTATATAGCAGGTCTGGTTTTTACTGCCATGATGTTGGCTAACCAGTCTAGGTTCTGTTAGAACAAGCCTAACAATAAGCTACTCTCCTAATGGTATTTGACTTCCTTATAAGTTGTTATTTTTGGCAGTTGTACGGGATGTGTAGTTCAAGTTTCATCCTTAATGTCTGATTTATCCAATTCAGCGTTTTTATCAGGGCATTGGCTGCCATGAAGCCAACACACTTGTTTGTCATCAACATGCATTTCCACTTAATCTTTCATTTATTTTTAGGCATCTTAGAGTTAGAATATTGTGTAATGCTGCCTTTCCTTTGCCTTTGTACCAGCCGTCATCTAGTGGAGTGGGCCTGAATAGCCTGGGGGACTGAGTAGAATGGGTGCTTTAATCTGAAGCTGGCTTCATTATTAAAACACACTCCTTTCCCAAAGTCCTCCGAGACACGGCAGAATAATATTTGTTAAGGATGAATAATAAAAGGCGTAAATGGGCTTGAGTGGAGCGCGACGGGACCGGCCCTCCCCCTCATCTTCCTCTCTCCTCCCCACTGCTGTGTTTGATTTATGAGTCTGTGTCTTCTTTTATTGGGCCTTTGAAAAGAAGATGGCATCGTGGCACTATGGCCCACTAACATGGCAAATGAATCACAGAGCTGCCTACTGGCCACCGGGCGGCCGCTCCCTCTTTTTCTCTCCCTTAAAGCGCCATGATGAGGCTGTTTCCTGTGAGAGATGGGCAAAACCAACCCCAGGGGCATGCCTGTATTTCATTCTATTTTTCTTTATCCTCTTTCTCCCCTCATTTGTTTGTTTATTTTGGCAAAGATAGGATTCCTCTGTGGCTGAAGCACAAGCTTCTTCTTTGATTTATGCAATGTTTCATCTGCAAGGCAGGCAGCTTCTGCACATGATTTGGTGCTTTAAAAGTGATATGGAGGTGGTGTTTAGTGTTTATCTTTAACCCAACCAGTCTGATGCAGCTCAGCTGTGTTATTTTTTCTTTTGTTTTTTGCATGTGATTGTGCCAGGGGGGGGGACTCGAATGGGACATAATTATGTTTAGCAGCATGCTGTTCTAGATTAGTCCATTTAAAACAAACAACATTGCTGATTAGCTGCAAAATGAAAACCGTCGATAGGTTGACTGTAAAACATTGGTAATATAGATGGAATGAAATGTTCTGCAGGAAAACCTGTAGTCCTGGAATTTCTGTACATGTGTACCACCCAGTAGATTGAATGCCCAAAGTATACCAAATGCCTTGTTACCCATGACCAAGTGGCAAAGGGTACCATTAGCATGACCTGAGAGGCCAGTGCTGTTTTTTAAGGGCAAAACAAAATGATAAATTATTAGCCAGGTGTTGTATATGTAAATATGGCTACCTCTGCTTTATAACGTCTCTCTATGCTCCCAATGCAGAGCTTGTTGTCTCACATGGCATTTCAGGATGTGATTAGAGACTATGAGGATTGTCTTTATACTTCAGATACTGTCCAAACAACATTACACATGTGTTATTTAATCAGTGTAGAGCTTATCCATGATGTTAAAGTGCTGACTAAAATCCATGAGGAACAGTAGGAGTTTAATGCAATCGTCTACTTAAAGGAAACTTTACAAGATGGCCACCTTCTTAATCCTTTCTGTTAGTTCTGTTACTCATCATAAGCTAGTTGCTAAAAGCAGCCTTCATATGTTTATTTCCCCCACATGACCCTAGCCTGTGCTTTGAGTGATACGTGTCATGTTTTATTCTTGCGCGTGGCCATAGTTAACATTCCTGCCCCATTACCCCCCCCCCACACACACACACACACTAGATCAGAGCCTCCCATTTTTGAGTCAGCCATTCCTCTGTGTGTGGAGGTAACAAGCCAGAACACTCTTCATTGTACTGCTGCTATTGAGAGACTGGACACCGGTACAGCTTCTGGCCTCTCCATTCAGCTCTCTGGAAATCACAGCAGAGAGGTCACCTGGAGCCGGAGGGGAGGGATGGAGATCTCTGAGGGGAAGAGGGATGGATGGCAAGGTGCAAAGTTTGAGATAGTAGGAGTAATGCTGATGCAAAGAGACGGATGGTAATAGCTTCTAGTGGAAGAAATCCCCAAAGTGGCCAGACTTTACACTACTGATTGATATGCAAAACAAGCCGGCAGCAAGCGCTTTTTCCCTGCCTACGCTTACAGAACGGCAGGATGAAGGATCAATGGCTCGATCTCCATCAAAGCCAACTCCACCCAAGAGGCAGAGGTGTACTCAAGACTAAGGCTTCTGACCGGGGCCTAACACAGAGACAGGCGTCAAGTTAGAGAGCGTGGGGAAGGGGAGGGAAAGGTGAAGAGATTTACTGACCGTCAGATGAAAATTGGAGAGAAGGAAAAGATAAAAATCTCCTAAAAAATCTCCTAAGACAATCAAGTTATACAACCAGAGACGATTGTGTGGAGCTGTCATGCCGACAGCCAAGCGAGGCAGGCTGCGTTGGAAGGGCTGCTCGCTGGCCCGGAGGACCCAGCGGCAGGCCACAGCAGCATGGAGGCTGCTGTACAGACTGCTCTTCATGGTAACCAGGAGACTGGGAGAGGTAGCCACACTTATGGTCTTGTTTCTTTTTCTTTTTTTTAGGAAAAACTATACCCATTAAACCATAGAAAGTCATAGAAGGTTGAAATATAAATAGTTTAACTTGAGCGTGAGAAGAATGCTGCTGTGTATGTTTAGCTTGAACATCGAAGCAATCAAGCAAATTACACGTGTGCAGGCAGTTGAGCTACTAGATGTTGACAGGATGCAAAATTGGAGACAAAATAACAACGGATCACGATCAGTTTTTTAATCTGGGGCTGGCATTTTCTTACTCGACTAAAAGGCACAAGCAGTGATAGAAAAACAACGTGGAGTCGACACCTGTAAGCAAGAAAACCTGAATAGGAATTTACAGCAGCGCTGTCGGATCCACTTGTTTTTGTTTGCCGCTCGCAGGCTTTTCTCCCGCCTCTGCTGGCTCTCATCCTCAGCTCTTAATTGGTTATTTGGGCTAGCTGTCAGGCTGTGTTGGTTGGACTGTTGTGAGGCAGTTGCAATTCCTGAGTCATGACTGTGCAGCCCCCACCCATCCTTTTTCCTTGCCTCTTTCAGCCTGCCCACCTTCTCTTGTCACGCTCCAATGCAGATATCTGTCATTTAGTCCTGATGAAAACTGGTGAAAACGTCTATCCTCGTGCACACGTCCAAACGAGCATATTCACTCCTTTCCCCAGCTCTGTTGCTCCTCCATCATCTAATCATCTTCCGTGGATTTGAGGTGATCATATGTCCATGTCGTGCCAGCGTGGGGGCGTGATGGGAATTAGCTCAGCACTTGAGTGGAGGTATAGGCTACCGGGTGCATGCGTGTTTACAAAGACCCCAACAAGCCCTCCCCTCCTGGGTGCCTGTAGCTGAAATAAGCTGCAGATATGACCCTTATCAGTCTCCACAAGGCTGCTCTCCCCTGTCTGGAGCTACCATAGGCTATTTGATGAATTTGTCGCTTTGATACCCTTCAACCTCGGTGTTTCCTTCAGGCAATCGTCCTCGTCTGTCTGTCTGCTGGGAATTTTCCCACTGCGTGTATCAGTGAATGAGGGTTGATTGTGCTGTGTGTGGCATCATCATCATCATCTTCATCATCAGTGGCTGAGGCAGGCTTATGATCTTTTAAAGGGAAAGTATGTCAGCGTCAATATTTGCAAGCGTAACTAAGTGCTGGCATGCAGAATGTTGTATTTAAGGTAATTTTTCTAGACAGTTCTGGCTTTAAAGTTTATATTGATTTTACCTGATTTTTTTTATTTCTTTATTTTTTTACAAAAAGTATGTCCATTTGCTGCATATGAGTGAGTTTTATCCCCCCACCAACACACAGGGAGACATCAAGTCCCCTCATAATTATCAGCCCACATTCAAAGAAGACATCGCAGTGCTGCTGTGGGTGGTGGATCACTTGAAAGAGGCTTAGACCAGACATGCATAGAGAACAACCCTTTTCTTTCTCTTTCTTCTCTTCCAGCCTTAAAGCTGCACTGAAACACTGGGAGGGCCATCTCTGGGGTGACCATGCTATTACGAGCTAGCTGACGAGTCACCAGCTTATTAATGGAATCCTTGATTGTCCTGTTGACTCTCTGGGAGTGGGTGGGGGTGTTATGGGTGGGAGCTGATACCAGTATCGAAGCTAAATGATTCAGACAAGCTGTCACACACTGCTTGGGTTGTATGCATGCATGCGCGTAGCTTGCAGCGTCAGAATGAAGGGTGTATCGATCCATGTCTGCCGCTGTACGCTGTTTGGTAGGGAGCCGCACTTGACTGCTTGCTCATGCAATATTTTGAATAGCAACACACAAACACACACGCACACATAGGGGAAGGCAGAGAGTGCTGAGCAGCTGTTTTGCTTGGCACCATTGTTGTCCCACTGCTCTGTGTTGCTGTGCAGCAGATTGGAACCTGCTATTACTGGCACTTATCAGCGTTTGCTGATTTCAGGGATTGGCCATAGATTATAATGCTACATCATGTCATTCACGGGGAATAAGGACCGGCCATCACAGGAGTAGTTTTAGTATGAAAAAAAAAAATCACAATATAATTGATAGCCTGCATTGTGCAGTCCAGCGCAGCTTGCTGCTGTTGATGAAGTGTTTTGCATGTTTAGCTTGTCTAGCTTGTCAGGTAAGAAATAATGATTTTGATGAAGCGGGCGTGCATTCACAGCAATGCTTAAAAACAAAAAAAGGTTTCAAAGTATGACTAATGTGAGCTTTTTCTGCGTTGTTTCTAGGGAATTAGAACTGAGAATCTCCTAAATGTTCATTTTTCTACCACAGCTGCAAACAAGCTACAAAAAACGAATGTGCCACAGGCAAAACCTCCCAATATGGTACCTGCAACTTATGTTAATGTTCCTTCCTGAGGCTGTACAGTTAAAGTGAGTGAAAAGTGATACAGCTCATCTGTTTCCATTGAACACCTCTCCATGGGGTTCCATCCTTGTGTGATTGAGCACCCTTTTCCTCCAATTGAGGCGATTACCAACTAATACATGCCCACATGAGACTTCCTTGCGTGTCTGATATTGTAAGGAACTGACGAGACCCAAAGCTTCGTAACTACCCGTCATGGATTTAGAGGGACAATGAAATGTGCTGCAAGTCTGCTGGGATCTAGTTAGTAGTGGGTCTTTGATACAAAGCCAATTAGCAAAAACCGCATAACTAAATCTCCATAACGCTCTCAGAATCCCCTAGGGGGGGTGACTGATCGTGCTCATCCCGAATTATATACATAATTATCTTATACAGCTTTGGAGCAGAAATCATTAGTAGTAAATGGTTAACTGAAGGATGGTTTTAATGAATCCTTGGGAATGTAAAGATGTGCATGTGTGTGTGTGCATGCAGTACAATGTGATCTGTATTTTTATCCAGCTGAAAGTTTTAATCCCTGAGCTGCCTAACCTAAATACACCACTCGTCTCTCTGTCACCCTCTACAGAGCGTGGACACAGTGTGCACTCTCTACCAAACCTTCCAGGAAGGCTCGGGCACTGGGGGCGTGATGGAAGACGTCAGGGAGCCTTCGGTGAGGCCGGGAGGGGAGGTGGGCCCGGGTCCGACCAGAGAGGGCACCCTGCTCAGGCCCTGCTCCAAGCATATGAGCGCCACCGAGAGGCTGCGCAAGGTCATCCAGGAGCTGGTGGACACGGAGAAGTCCTACGTGAAGGTGACTGCCTGAAGCTTTGACAGCTGTAATATTAGAATTTAATCTAGGAAGCCAGCATGAATATTTGATCAGACTCGACCTCATGCTTTCTAAAGATTTAGGAAGCTGCTTCACCATCCCATTTATTCCAGGCGGTGAAGAGATAACAAAAAAAGTGAGCGATAGAGAGTCCATTTTCCTTTGACACGGGTGGAGTCGGCCTCCTCCTCCTATCTAGCCTTATTTATTTCCCTCCTTCCTCCATGTTTTGCGTCACGACCCCTTTCTACCTGACAGTCATGATCTTCTTAGCTCTACAAGGCTTGTCCTGTTGACATTTTCCCCTCTTTCTTCTTCACTCCCTCCTTTTCTCCATTTAGTCCCCTTCCTCGTGCATTCCTCTGCTATTGAGTTGTAATTGAAGGAGGAAATTGTCTTCCCAGAGTAGGTTGATGCAGGCCTTTTCGTCTGTATCCATGCACCGCCACCAGCCGATGGCAAGGGGAGGGCAGGAGGAGGAGGAAGCACATAAATCAACCTAATGAGAATATCCCTACTGATACCAAGACAAGCTACAGCCACATTAAAGTGGGAGCAGGGGGGAGGAAGACAGTTGGAGGCTATAAAGGAAGAAATTTGATGATGAAGGGAATTTTAAAGAATGGTCAGGTTAAGGGATAATTTGTTAATATGTAGTGACTGACCGTCTTTTTCAATTTTTCCCGTGTAGGACCTGGACTGTTTGTTCGAGATTTACCTTAAACCTTTGCAGAATGAAACCTTTCTAACCCTGGATGAGGTAGGTGATTTGCCTTTTAAAATAATCTAAAACATGCATGGGGCGGTGTAGCTGCCAGAGGCGAGTCCTGGGATTTACTGATTCTATACGAGACGTCAAATTCATTGAATGTTTATTACCATCAATGAACTTCTGAACTTTTCTGAGCCATCTTCCTTATTACCACTTCAACTAGCCTGGAGGAAAAATTAACATTCTCCTGCAATGACCTTCCACTATTCCAAAGGGACACACTATAAAGGCTGGCTGAAGAATAAACCCACCCTTAAAACATGCATCCCGATTCACTGATCGCCGTGCATGCTCTTTACCATAAATGTATGATTTTTCTCCTTTGAAACCATTTTTATTAAGCCATGGCAAGGTACAGTTCTGCTGCAGCGCACTAATGAACTTCATGGCAGGCATGACCTCAAACACACAGCGTCCCTTCTAGAACACCCCAGTCGATAGGCCACTGAGTACTGGGGCAAATCAAAAGGCCATTAAGAGACACAGGGACGTGTCCAGACACGATGGACAAGGACGTGTTGGCCCCCAAATGGCTTTTAATGAAGAGTATTGCCGACCCCGGCTGTACGTGTCGGGAAGTGTTAGACAGTAGACGTTACTACATTTATATGTGCTACATTTCATAGCTTGTCCCTAAGTGCCTCTTGTAGGAGATGGAGCTATCTCAGTGGAAGTTTTATAACACTCCAGGGTGCCTGTCTGACTGACTGTTATGAATTACAAGCCATCGAAGGTGTTTTTTCTTTCACATAACCTCATATTCGTTCATTCTCTCCCCTCTCCTCCTCCTCCCACTGCTCTATCTCTGCTGCTCTCCTTTCATACATCCTCATCAATCAACTTCCCACAATTCCACCATACATTTCTCCTATTTCTATCCATAACTCTGCTACCCCCATCCCCTGCTCCCCCTTCTTAGATGGAGAGTCTGTTTGGCAGCCTGCCTGAGATGCTGGACTTTCAGAGGGTCTTCTTGCAGACTCTGGAGGAAAGGATCGCCTCCTCTCCTGACTTCAGCACCCTAGAGACTCCATCACAGTTTAAGGTGAGATTCACACATAGTGAAATATCTCTTTATTGATTAAAAGTGAGCATTGTTATCAAACCAGGTGATTTAAGCCACACTTCTAAGGAAAGGCATGATCTTTGAGTTCTCTGGGTTTATAAATAATTGAGGCGGTGCGACAGGAGCATCATCTGCTGATTTATAGGCTTGACATGACAAGGTGTGGGGTCTATTGATCGAGGCTGCGGTTCAGTGGTTGGATTTTGAGCTGCTGAAAGCCTGTTCGCTCAAAAGGTTACTCGAAAGGAGGACGACAGAGGGGGGCGTCCGCATTGCCTCCCATGAGAGGGGAGGACGGTCGTGACTTTACATGTTCGCACTCTTTCATCCTCTCTCTTGCTTTGTGTAGAACCACTCTCCATCTGTGTGCGACACTCACTCCCTCGTCTTTGTTGTCCTCACAGAAACTGCTGTTTTCTCTCGGGGGTTCGTTCCTCTACTACGCCGACCACTTCAAGCTCTACAGCGGCTTCTGTGCCAACCACATCAAGGTCCAACAGGTCCTGAAGAGAGGTACTACATCCTATTAAAGGATACACCCCACTTTACAGTGTGACTGAGAATCTGTGTATGATAAAAGTATTTTTTTCCAAACTATGCCACACCCCTGTTGAAGTCGGCTCACTTGCACTTGCGTTGCGTCAGAGGCGCCTTTCGGCACTCACCTCTGGAATTTTGGCCTTCTCGTTTGGGAAGGAAATCAATTATGCATGAAAGTTAAATGTCCCAGAGTGAAACAGGTGGATGAAAGTGAAGTGAGTGATGCCTCTCCAATTTAACTGCAAACCATGCTCCATCTGCAACATCCTGCAGAGAAACAATAACCATCTTAAAGCTGCAAGATGCAAAATGTCCTCCACCTTTCGTTTTGCAAGCTGCAGTTTCAAATCATTCGTAGTTTAAACAAATACAAGCACATCTTAACACACAGACTTTGCATAACATTTTCCACTCGGTGGCTTGCAAGCCCTAATAATTCCTCTCTCCTCCTGCGGCATGTGACAGCGTAGGAAATTTTAAAGTTGATTCATGTCTGCTAAGATGGCGGCCTTTCTGACACTGTTTGGGAGCGCTGCCCGGCAAAGAGAAAGATGTAAGACGACTGGCTTCTTTGCCGTCACGGGAAGGTTTGGAGGGCAAAATGCATCCCTGTGCTGCTTAAAGCTGCCCCCGTTGTCACTTCTGTTTGGGTTATTCCTTGAAGTAAGCAGCGGTATGGATGTATAATAGGATTAGCACTTAAAAGTCTCCGATGGGTCAGATTTACCTGAAGGAGAAATATGGTGATCAAACAACACTGGTGCATGAAAGCGTTTTAAGCGCTGTTATCTACTTTGATCTTCAAATTATGTTAATGATACATTATGCTTTCTCTTTTAATAAACATAGCCCATGCCAGATTTGCCTTAGCATTCACGCAGCGCCATCGGGATGCAGCATGTCTCCGTGTGTGCGTAAAGGGGAAAAAAGTGCCAGATTCTAAGTAGCATTATTCTTTATTCAAAGCTTTAAATGTTGGGGTGTGGCATGTTCCAGCAGGTGAGCACAAACGAACATTGGAGCAACAGGTTGCACAGTACACATAAAAAGCAGCCAAGTGCACAGACTGAGTATAGTTTACTCTGCGCGATGATGCACACCCAGCGCAGCCTGATCTCAACCAGCTGATCCACACCAGAAATCTGAGGGTGTTTATCATCCTTTTCAGTAATTATATGCACTTTTCTGCCATCTAAATCCCCCGCCCCCCCCCCACCGCTTCCCTATCCTGTTATGCCAAGGGCTGCTGCAGTCCCTCTCTGGTTTATTTGTCGACTCGTTAATTGCCTGCCAATTACTCCGGGAGGTGCCGATGCGGCTGCCAGTCCGTGGCTGGAAGTGTTATAATTAATACAATAATGGCCCCCCTCTGTAAGTGTTGTGGAAGAGCACTGCTGAGGGAAAATGTCACCACCTTTACAGAAGAGCCAAACTTTAAGTTCAGCTTTGTTTCGATCATTTCAAGATAATGGTCTGAGTAGAACGGCTGCAGCAGGAGGTGCAGGTCTACACCACCCCCTGCTGGAGACAGGCTATTGCACCGGGATTCTGCACTGACCAATTACAAAAAGTCTGATGGTAGACTAAAAAAATCCATTTTGATTTAATGTGTTTGTGCTTATATGTTTGTTCTTTTTCTCTCTGTCTTTTTTTTTTTTTTAAAGCTAAGACAGATCAGGCCTTCAAAGAATTCCTGGATGCGAGGAACCCCACCAAGCAGCACTCCTCCACCCTGGAGTCGTACCTGATTAAACCGGTGCAGAGGGTGCTTAAGTACCCCCTGCTGCTGAGGGAGCTGGTCTCCCTCACTGACGCAGACAGCGAGGAACACTACCACCTCACCGGTAAGATGCAAAAAACACAGTTCTTATTCACGCTTTGCATTTCAGTTTAATGTTGATATTTCAAGTGCGTGAATATTAAGTGACAAATCTTCAGTGCAAATACAAACCTGCCACTGTAATGCAAAGCAAACATTTGGACTTCATGTTGACGCATTGTTTGGTTTTCCATCCTCGCAGAGGCTCTGAAAGCCATGGAGAAGGTGGCGAGCCACATCAATGAGATGCAGAAGATCTACGAGGATTACGGCTCCGTGTTTGATCAGCTAGTTGCCGAGCAGACCAGCCATGATAAAGAGGTGGATACGCTGTTCAAAATGAGATTCATGAACGTTGTGAGATATGTTCTTGAACGCTCTTACTAGAGGACTTGCTCGTGGAAAAAATTTAAATGCTAAATCCTTATCACTATTAGTTTATGCTACTTGAGCCCAGCTAACTGTGAGTACATCAGAGTGGAGCTGTTAGCGTGTGTGTATTGCCTCGAGGGATTGAATAAATTTACAAATTGATGGATTATTTATTTGAAAACCACTGCAGTATAAATATTCAAAGTGAATGCTAAATAATGTTGTCAACTGTGCTATATATTTTCATTGAATTTAAACGGCTCTTAAAGACCATAAAAAGGTTTCCCTTAAAATCAGCTTCCAGCCTGTGTAGAAAGACTCATTGCTGGTGTCTACTGAAATCCATTCATAGACATGATTACTTAGTATGTATCTCCCATTTCCATGAAAAGCTAAATGTTTTGCTTGTTATTCTTAAGCTTCAGCTTTCTTTAAAACTGTCTGTTGCCTCTCGTGTCCCTTCTTAGGTCACAGAGATTTCTATGGGAGAGTTTCTCATGCATTCCTCGGTGATCTGGCTCAACCCTCATCCGTCGTTGGGCCGCATGAGGAAAGACCCGGAGCTGACTGTGTTTGGTGAGTCTTCATGGATGTTTGCAGTTGAACGTTTAATCTGTATAGAACAAGTGAACTGGATCTGTTAAGGAGCTGCACGGCAGCACTCAGACTGAGACTCTCTCTGAATTTAAATATCCACAGCTGTAATGTTGATATATGCTTTAAGGCTTCAAGCTGGCATCTAAAATGCTTCTGTGGGTTGAACTCTTTCAGTCGGCTTTTCCCAAGAGGCGTTTTCAGTCAAAACTAAGACGCTGGTGTGTGTTTTTTATTATTATTTTTGTTCTCCCCTCTTACCAGTCTTCAAGAAAGCAGTGATATTGGTCTACAGGGAAAACAACAAGCTGAAGAAAAAGATGGTAAGAGCTGTGTCTGTTAGTTTCCTGTTTGCTTTGGTGTGAAGCAAGGCGTTGTTCTTTTTAACTCCCATTTGTTTTGCTTTGTTTTTCTGCTTGATGTCCAGACCAACCCTCGCTCTGCACTTTGTCACGGAGATTCTGACCCGTTCAAGTTCCGCTGGCTCATCCCGCTCTCTGCGCTGCAGGTCAGACTGGGAAACACTGCAGGTAAGACACGGTTGCATTATGCACAAAGTACATGGACTAAATCTTTGTTAGCCTCATATTTCCCCGAACACACCTCTTGGATCACTCCGCGCTCCCACACACCCGTCTTCTGGCATTTCTGTTCAGCTCCCCTCCTCCTTTATTATCGCCTTCTGAAACCATAAACCATATTTGGACTGTGTGATTAAAAGCCTCCCCTTCATTTCTTTGCTCCCTCAGGAACCGGCACAGAAAGCAGCTGCATCTGGGAGCTGATTCACTCCAGGTCTGAGGTGGAAGGCAGACCAGAGACAGTCTTCCAGCTGTGCAGCAGGTCAGAGATTAAACTGTCAGGTGGTTAGTAATCATGAATGTCAATTATTCATGGATTCTGCATTCCAGTTTGTACCCTATTAAAGGAATTTGTAGCAGGAATAGTAGTTTTGGCATAATTTCTATTGCTTGTGTTGATGTTCTACTGGATGCTGTTGCTTTTCCGCCTTACTTGGAGGGGAAATGAATAGATCATATTATTAATATTTGTAGCCTGTCATTGCACAGGTAAACAGTGGGCACAATTCTCTGACAGATACAGTAGGTCAGATAAAAAACAATAAACCATCTACTGTATCATTTTCCACAATGGGACAGATGTGTATTCTGATCAGTTTGAAACGCTTCATGTGGATTTATATCTGATGCAAGGCTCTGATTTCTCCTCAGTGTGCCAGAGAGCAAGGTCAACGTCATCAAGGTGATCCGTTCCATCCTCCGGGAGAATGTGAGGAGGAATATGAGGAGCGAGGGGACATTGGAGAGAAGCTGCAGGGAACGCCTGACCCCTCTGCGAAGCACCGTGCCCTCCTCCGCCAGACTCGGTGAGTCATTTATTATTGAAAGTATTTGTTTTCATGATCAACACAGATAAGATTCTTAAGAATTTAGAAGGTCATTTAAAAATTATTTGCAAAATATTGTCAAGTGTTTTACAGTTGTTTTATCTCAGGTTTAAGGTCATTAATTCTGTATTGTTCAATGTTTTTTACTCAGATAAGAGCAACATTTCTGACTTCCATCTCTGCCTTTGTTACTAGGTTCCTCCAGGGCTTCCTGGTTGTGTAAGCAGCCACTTGAGGATGTTTCCACCCAGGTTGGGAATCCCAAGCCGGGGCCAGACTCAGACGAGGGAAGCCTAAGCAGTGGGACTTACAGCTTTTCTGGGGCTCCACCAGCCTGCACCACCTCTGACTCACATATTTTCCCTACTCAGCATAACTGGTCTCAGTCTCATGGGTCCGACTCGCAACCCCGCTCCACCTCTGTCAAAGAGTCGGACATTTTAAGTGACGAGGACGACGACGGCTTTAGCGAGGGGGCCACAAGGAGGGACAGTGGAGATAGCAGTTCCCCAACTAGCGCAATCGAAGCTCAGTTCCTCCAGCTCAAACTGTCGGAGGATGCAGTCTCAAAGTGCACTCCAGCCCCGTGTGTTCAGCCGGAGAGAATGGGGGACACTCCGGAGATCCAACCGAAGCTAATGCAAAGACATTTCAGTGCTGTTAAGAGAAAAAACAGTAGTTTCAGAAGCAACCAGGGGGTACTGTTGCACATGAAGGAGCAGAACAGGTCCCTGGACAGCCAGACGGATCCGGCATCGTCTTGTGGCGCAGTAGACCTCAACACGCTGCTGGAGCGAGAGTTCAGCGTCCAGAGTCTAACGTCTGTTGTGAATGAAGACTGTTTCTTTGACCCAGCAGACAGCTGTGCCACAGACTCTGGGAACACCACCTCTTCTTAGAGGCCAACACAGAAAAAGTCAATTGTATTGGTCCCAAACGTTGGTAGTCACAAAGTTGAGGGGGGGCTGTCCATAGTTCCAGTCCCACTGGTGGGGAAACCCCTGTTGCTAACTGTAGCCTCTGCCAGGGTGGCTGTGAAGCTTTGCCTGAGCTCAGAAGCCAGTCAGTCTGACACCCGCTGGCAAAAAGGTTAGGTGTAAATGATCTCTTGGCTGGCAGACCTGGTTTCTTTTCATGCGAAGTGCAGCGAAGTGATTTCTGTCCCAGTGATGACTGCAATGAATCTGCCAAGCACTGATGTGAATCTGTGAGCTCCTCGGCTCTCTGGGCTTTGCCTTCTCTCCAAAAAGCATCTGAGTGACATATTATATTCTATCAACCCCCCCCAGCTTGCACTGATTGGCAGTTTTTATTTGATATTTGACCTTTTCTGTGAAGAAATGGGGAGAATGTCATTGTCTGTCAATCTCAAATGCTTCGAGAGGGAGCGAAGCCCACAGCGCATATTGTAGCCACAGGACACTGAGACGAATGGAGTTTCTCAGACAGGCACAGTAATCATTTTTGGCACTGTTTGCCTGGCAGATTGCTGAAGTCTTTGGTTTGATGTAACCAAACACTGAAGATCACTGCTAATACTAATTTAATTGTACTTTAAACTGAAAGAAGACCATTACAGTGAGCTTATCGCAGAGTTCCACCTAAAGAGCTGCCACGGTCAAGTCCAACTTCTTGGCTCAAACAAGCAGGAAGGAGACTGATTTACACAATGAAGCCTTTTTGCTGTATTTTGTGCACTAAAGTACACTGTTTGCCTATATATTTATATATATCTATAACTATATATCTATCTAGATATAGATATATATAGATATATATTTGAATTATTTTGTATATGTACAGATTTTAATGTTATTACCGCTGTTTTTATTTATTACTAGGACTGATTATGTATATCTCGGCTAAGATACCTTTTGGGTGAAGGCTTGAACTCTTGGCTACAGATTTGGTCTACTCTCAAATTAAAAAGATAAAAGTTTCACTTCATTTTAAATGTAGCCGGCTGGATGTGGTTGTTTGGCTAATGCATTGAAACAACTGATTTAAACTGCAATAATGTTTTAAATCCAATGTCTCTTTTTATTTTTGTATGCATCCTGTATATATGATCTTTTCTAACATTTACGTATGCTCATACATACTTGACATTGTACAGTTAAGAAGTAAGGCAGGAATATGCAATAAATGCAGCTGATATTTTTGTAAACAGTTTGCCACAGCATAAAGTACATTTTTATGGTACTATAAGAAAGGAAAACCATTACCCTTCAGCTTAACTTTACAATGCCTTTAATGCTAGTATACCAATGAATGTGAAAGCTCTTTTCTCATGGAATTGTTTTCTAAATAAAAGTTTTATCTGTGAATGACTATCAGAGAATGGTGCCTTTTAAACTAGCTTTCAGTTTTGCACACATCCTTTATTTTGTGACAGGTAAAGCAGTTCTGGGAAGTAAGCATCTTATTTGAGGCTCAGTCCCAAGGTTAGACTTGACAGATGGTTCCTGATTGGCTGTCGTAAACAAATGGAGATTTCTGCATCCTGCTTTGGAAGCAACAGAATCATAATTATCTGACAGAAATGGGGCACAGAAATGTGAAAAAAAAAAAAACAGTTGGAAGAGCTTTTGTGTGTGTGGATTTTATATATGAACATGATGAAACCGATCTGTCACGAAGATTCAGCATCGTTTTTGAGACACCTGCTTGTAATCTGTCAAAATCCTAATAAGAGCTGAATGGAATTTCACTGAGGAGCTTAAAATTAACGTCTATAACCGTCTTTATAAATGTGATTTCTTAATTTTTTTATGTTTTTATTTGAAATTTTAGAGCCCTTAAAGCACAAGAAAAGATGAAATGACACAAAAGTCCCAAATAGAAAAGTTGTCTTACCATACCAAATCATCTAACCCTCCCTTAGATTGTTTTCTTTTGTAAAGAAAATGTCAAAATGTACCTAAGCTCACATTATTTTGCTGAATTCTAAAGATTCATTACAAATAGGTTCTAAGGTTATGAACTTTAAGTTTGCCCTTTGGAAGAAAGTTTCACAATTTTTTTTTTCTAAAGCCCTCACAATCGTAATCATGAGTCAGAATAATTAAATATTATCACCTATCCTCTGTAATTAAGCTTCAGGAAATCAAAACAATTGTACATTAATCGCAATCTTCTCCCTTAATGAGTTATAAATTTATACAAATAAAAATAGTAGTTTTTAATCTCTTGCAAGCACATATTGGTTCAGTTGTATTCACTGATGGGATTACCAGTCAATATACAAATCTACAAACACCCACACACCACTTTATTAAATACATCCATGAATTTTAATATTGACCAAATTTCAATACCTTATTACTTTGGATGGTGATGATAACATGATCACCCTCAGCAAAATCATTTCTAAACAATATTAAAGAGTTAAAGATGGGTTCGGGGAGCATGAGACATGATTTCCCCACATGGACTGGCTGATTAAAGTCCAGACTTTAACCCCACTGTTAATCTTTGGGTTGTACTGGAGACTTTCCAGAGTGGTCAGACTCTCCCATCATTAATACAAGATCTTTGTGAGAAAGTAGATAGAAATGAATAATCCAAAGTTATCCAAATGATGCCACAATGAATGAATGTGTTTTAACTGCAGGTGATCCAACAAAATGTTGGCATGTGTGCATTTCTTTTGCTTCTTTGGCTAGGCTCTATGTCTATACAGACCGTGTTGTGCTCTTTTAGAGCCTGTGACAAATCACTGGGAGTAAATAAGTCATGATGGTGGCTGGTTGCTGCTACAAACATGATGATGGTAATGATGAAGAGTGTTGGGCTGAGGGTCATTACTCTTAGGGTGCATTTTGCACATACCATAGCCATGCCATTTCCTCCAGTCTGAAGACTTAAGTAGCTTGACTATGAATATTTCCACATCGATAGTTCTTTACTGCAGAGGCGAACATGCATGTAATGCACCATTTGTCTACTTTTTTTAGATTAAAATTTTTACAATCAATACATGATATGACCATAGATATACTGTTAATGTGATGCATCCTAATTGCCTCCACTTTGGCTTCTGACTGTTATGTCAGAAGCCAAAGTAAGTTGGAGGTGGCCGTAGCGGCTTGCTGAGCATCGCAACTGTAGAGCTGCAGCAAACTGTCTTACTGCTGTGTCACAGCGGCCTGAGGCTGAATGTTGAGTTTGACAGGATTCTGTTAAACACTGCAGCCCAGGCAGGAGTCTTCAGCGACATATAAGGAGAAGCTCTTTGTATTTACTGACAGTCCCTCATCATATCCATGACAGCAGCCACCATTGCTTTTGCCTAGTTGACACAGGTCCAGGAGCCAGTGAAGTGAAAGTGCTCTGGTGTTAACCTTAAGAAAAATGATCTATATATATATGCATATCCTAGGGAGTAACACAAAATGTAATATAAATGCATCAATGACAAGAAAGACATGCAAAATGACCAAAGTGAGACATAAAACAATCAAAAATAGATGAATACTGACCAGAAAGACCCAAAATGACCAGTAACAATTAACATAGACAACCAAATGTGACACAAAATGACTATAAAGAGACCTATACTAATGCAAAATTCTGCAGGAAAAAGTTGTAGAAAATTTGCTCGTCTTCTTGTGCTTCTCTTTGAGGCAGGTGTCTTGGTCTTTTCTAAGAACAGTGGGAGCCTTTTAAATGTCTGTGCCCATGGCTTGCGTTTATTGTTTGTGTTTGAGATATCGGCTTCTATTTTAATGGCTTTTCTAAACTGAATTTCAGATACCAACTGATGATCTGATCAGATGGACATTTAGGATACTGAAGAAAATTTCTGTAATGAGACAATATAATTATAAGTCAAAATAAATCAAGTTACCTCTGAATAGTCAAAGTATTTATACTCATACATGAAAATCTTACATAATTAAGCTGCCAATCATCCATCCAACATAATTTCCCACCAGTGAAATCCTGTTGTTTTGTCTCCTTCTAAAGCAAAAGATAAGCATGCTACAACGGCTGCATGTGTTTCTTTTGGGTCACTGAGCGGGCTGTAATACACACTGCCCTCCTACATATCAGCCATGTAGATTCTCGATTGTTGTTGGCGATTATCACCCACCTCTCATCAAAACTGAGTGAAGTCTCCCTCTGGCAAGTAGACCAAAGCGCACCATCTGCCACACTGGCAGGGAGCAGCACAACCATGTTCTGCCAGAGACAATCTATTTTACCATTCAGAGAGAAGTATTTAAAACTTGTAACGCCCTCACTGATATAAATCTTCAAATATCAAAAACTGGTTCATATTAGTTACTGTTGATACTTTTGTAGCAAGTGTTTACCCATTAATAATTCAGATTTAATTCAAATAGGTGATAATATTTCATTATTTTGGCTCATTCTCAGTCTGACAGAGTTTATCTGGCAACCTGGGTATTTAGATGATTGTGAACAGCAGGGAAACATATGTACACAAAAAAGCAACAGATATTTACACAAAAAAATCCTTTAATAAGAGTCCTGGTTTAGAATATTACAAGCTTTTTTTCAAGCTGAAAAATTTGCAGCAATTTCTTCAACCCTTTAAGCTGTCTCCCAAGTGACTGAGCAATACACTCTGGAAGGAAAAAATGTCCTGGATATGGCGCTGCCATGTTCTCATTCTCTAAATCACCCTGAAAACACTGACATTTCTTCCAGGTCCCACAGGACAAGGTGCAGAAAGAACTGGGACATAAAGATACACTTACTATCCTGCCTTCTTTTTTTCATCCACAAAACACATGACTGTGACTATCACCTGTCACATCCTAGAAAATGGTGCGCTTACACCATTCATGTATTCCAAATAGCCTATTTCTCCCTGGGTGCAAGAAGAATGTTTAAAAATGCATGCTTATGCCAGGTGGAAATGTCAAGGCTAAGAGCAGTCTGTTGTCTCTCTTTGCTAACAGAAGCTCTTAGTAGGCTTCTCTGGGTTTCCACGCTTTTTCAGCAGGGTTGCAGAGCACTCAGAGCTGTGCTGCTCAGCGTGTCCGTCTGAGGCTGTTTTTTTATACCAAGTGAGGTGCTTCAGTCTGAGCTCCTCTCTGAATTCGTAGCCGAGGAGACCGGGCTCATGGGTGCAGAGATGAGCGTAGGCATCCGCTAAAGCCCTGATCTGGGGTATGGTGAGTTCTGTGGGGCGTAGAATGGGGTCCACGTCTGCCTTCTGCATCATTTCCTGTGTCAGCTCCGCGCGGCATGCCTCAGGGAACAGCTTTCTGGAGTGTGAGATGTGAGAAGATAAGATGGTACCGATTTCAACATTCAGGTCGCTTTGATATCTTAATGATCATGCAAGTTTAATGGCATTAGAAAGTTCAAACAGAAAGAAATTATCCCTCAGCAATTATTTCAATTCTGTGAAGTTAATTGAAATCACACAAAGCGCGGCTCATGAATTGTTAATTCATGTAGTCAACGAATGTCGGGAAAACTCACAAACTTTTAGCATAAAAAGTCCTGATTTAAATTTAAAATTCGTATTATTTTTTACCGACTTTCAACTTCCATTACATTCAACAAAGACAGTTCTTTTTTTTTATCTTTAGAGACAGTTCCCTGTCTAAGATCTGCATTTGTATCCTTTTGCAGCGAGTTTGTGAACGTTCGCCATTTCCAAAGCCTCTGCAGCACAGAGACGTTTTAGCTGCTTCAGCGCTGATGTTTCCTCACCAATTTGATGCTGCTGCCGCCAACTCCGTTACTGTTACATAAAATACGCTGCCTCGTCTTCCTGTGCCACCCCAATGACTCATAATTGCTGCTCTCTTTCACACAGCCTGTGTTCTTTTGTTAAATCGGGCCCACATACCCTTCCCCAACAAGCACGGGGGCGATGGGCAGCGTGCACATGAACACGGCTGTGTGGGCTGGTTGCTAGTGGTTTTGAATAGAGCTCTGAAGTTACTCCACTGCTACGGGTTTGGTTACAAAAAGCCTAAAAAAAAGCTGTGTCTTCATCTGTCAGTGGTACACGCGAGAAAAAAACAAAAAACCAAAACCACTAATTAATGATGAGATGAGGACACCGCTATCAGAGAGCAGAATGAAAAATGTAGAGAGAGAATGACAGATGAGGATGAAGATTAAAAAGTAACACAGAAGTTGAGGATAAAGTCATGTCAAGTTTCATAACGATGCTTACTCTACTCCTTTGTAGCAGTGCTTTCTACGGAATTGGAAAATGTTCCTGACGACTTTCTCCACCAGCTTGAAAGGTTGTTGAATCTGGGGCTGAACCAGAGGGGTGAAGTGAACGACTCCCACGTCCACCTACACACACACAGAGACAGCAAGAGGAAATCCAAACAGCGGAGAGGTTAGCAGGGACTACAGCTGCGAGAAAAACAGTGGTAGTAAAGAGCTGGCAGGTGTGACGACAGAATACAAAGTATGAGAGAGGAAAACTTTCATGATAAACGGTGAGTGAGATAAAAAGCTGTATAAAGAGAGAGAGAGAGAGAGAGAGAGAAAGGGATCGACACACTGAGCTAAAACAAAAAAAAAAGGAGGGTAGAAATAAGATGACGCAGCATGGCTGGCTGGAGAGCTGGTTCTGGTTGCCACAGTAACACCTGTGCAGTGGACCATAGAAACTGAGCCCCTCTCTGTCCCTGCATCACTAGTGAGTTTCTTAATACCTACAAGTCTGACTCACTGCAGCATGCACCTCTTCCTCACAAAGTCTGTCAATATGTCTCGAGCATTTTCACCGAGTACGAAACCAGACAGAGCCCGCATCCTGCTTCCTGCTTCATGGAAGACTGGATAAAGGGAATTATAACTCCTGGGGAAAACCAACAAAATCTTTTCAGAAAGTGTAAACTATCCCCAGTCAAACCCTGATGTTGGGAAGCTCAGCTTAGCAAGCATATTTCTGAATAATGTATGCAGTAGATGTAAATTTTTGAAGGTCAACTGAGCAGAAATATTTCCCACCAGTGTTGCAGAACAAACTAAAGCAACAGCTCCCGACTTATTTGTCTTTTCTATTCTCACAGCCCGGCCAGACTAAATCAGGCAGCCATTTGACCCCAATGAACATTTTCCACAGAATAAACAAAGTAAAAAAAAGAAAGAAAAACAAATGAATTTTAAAAGCTTTATGATCAAGCAAAGGTTCAACCCAACACTGTCAACGGTAATGCAGTCAGTGTTACAGCTGACCTGATATTTCTTTTCCAACTGATCTACTTTAGAATCCATATAGTTCCTCCTGAACAGGACTTAAACGCTGCTTTGGGCAGTGGTCTGTTTGGAAATCTGAGCTGAATTACAGTAAAGGACTGGTGGTGGGAATTTCAGCTCCAGTTGCAGACTGGCAGCCACCTCCCGATCCTCCCTGTGTCAGCTCTAAGCTGACATGACATGCTGTTGAAATAAGTGTGCCAGACTCAGCAAAGCGTGGCTCTTGGATCCTTAACTTTAAAGCCCATTTACTGTACATCCAAATATACTCTCTCTTCATTCGATGGCTTATTCTCCTGTAAAGCATTATCCACACATTTTATCTTGATGGGCTCAAGACTATTTCTGAATCTCTTCATCTGCGCTTGTGCAGCACTGGAAAAAAAAAGGTCATCATCTTTGAAGGATGTTTCACATGATCCCATTCAGTCCTGCATGTTACAGCCGGAGGCGTTTCTGTACAATCAGGGTGATCTTTTGCTGTGTGTGGAACAATGGCACAGCCAGACAGTGGGCAGCAAAGCAGAGCAGTCGGCTGTCTATCTTTCCATAGTTGGTAACAGCCTTACTTCCCCGGTGAGGGAGCACTGAGTCGAACTGTAAGCTGAGTGGCTGAGCAGACTGACAATGGGGCTCCATGGAGACACATCCGCAACGTTAGTCATAATAATAATAATACATTTCATTGCCTTTAAGTGCTCTTAGGCATAAGGTGCTTTTTAAGATGCTCAAAGAGTTCTTCTATAGCAGGCTAAGAATAAACTTCTACATCAGTAACTAATGGCCCGTCTGAATTGAATGAATTAAAAGCAGAACTTTTTTTTTTTTTTTTTTAAACGAAGGATAGAAAAGCTGAGAAGGAAAAAAACCATAAGAGATCAGGAATGCAGGTAATTTATCTGCATCTTAATTTAAGGTTTAAAAGTAAGCAAACATGCAATTAACACAGGTCCCAGGCACCCCCACCTATTCACACTTCACAGAGGTAAAATGAAAGGACATCTTATTCGGCTCAACAACCCTCCTGTTGTGAATACAAGCCCCGAGGGGCTCTTCGCGCATCTTTGCAGCTTGTATTTGTGGACCGTGTGACTCACTCGTTCACAGCTGCTTTTTGCTTTGGGCTCGGGGCTGGCATCGATAATTAGGGGAGGAAAGCTAAAGTGGTCCAAGGTCGTGCAAAGGATTTCTAATGAGCATTTTAGATGCCCCCTTCTCTTTGAACAACTGAGGCAGCGCTGTAAACCGCAGCACTATCTCTTATCAGATCTACAGATCCCTGTGTAGTCCAGAGATGCCCGGCTGCGGCCGAGCATCCTGCCGCAGTGGCGTTTAATGGGAAGGCGGTGGTGGAGACTGTTTGTCTCAACATCCCTGAAGGCTCCGTGCTGTAATAGTGTGGAGAAAGCTTCAAAGTCTGGGGTTCAGCATTAGATGGTTACGACGAGGATCATAGAAAGAGGGATGTTCTAACTGCAAGTGCATGCACTCCACAGCTGTTAGGTAAATCTACTGTTCCACTTTGAATGTTGATTTTTGTCATGTCTAACACTGAACGATGACTTCAGGGTTCACTTGTTGTGATGAATAACCCTTTTAGTTCACATCTTAAAACCGAGGCCATGTGACAGGCATTGTCAAGAGCGCCGGGTGCCAAGGCTACATCATTTGTTTCCGCGTTATGACAATGAATTCCTCCACCTGTCACATCAACATGTAAAGAATTTAATATGGATTTCATATTTCGATTTGTGAAATGCTTTTATCAGTGCTTCAAGGATGCAAGATCAGACCACCATCTGCTCGGAAGAAGCAATAAAAAGAAATGCCTTTAATTTCACTCTCTGCTGGAATAATTAGGCCATTTATATTCCGCACATCATGATTTAGGAGAGAAGTGAGGAGAAAAGTCGATATTGGGACTATACAGGCTGCAGCATTTCAGCCATCAGCTTGTCCAAGTCACTTTGCTGCTATGATTTATGTATGGCCTTGCTACACGGCTTCACTAGGTAGCACCACTGTAATATATCCAGCTGCCTGCCATTAATCCTTCCCCTGATAACCTCAACATGCAAGGAAACTCCACCTTCAATCACCTGGTGTCACCTGGTCCCTCTACTGGCGGCGTTTTCACCACAGGCCTCTCTGCACAACCCCCACTATCCTCTGCCTTTAATAGGGAAACGGAACTTTTCAGGCAGGCTGTTTTACCGATCCCCTTAAATCATCTGTCCCCCCCCCCGCTTCACCCTCCTCCCTCTGATCCTCCTGGAGATCAAGCATGCACAGCAGATAGACAAGAAATGCTCCGATGGGAAAAAGAGAAGATATTTTAGGCTTTTGAGAACAAATGTATTTAGAAAAACAAGTTATGTAAGGATCTATACTAATTCCTCATGTTCCCATTCTCTCAATTTACATAACACGATCAATTTCGAAAACAAAAACTTCAAACATTTACACAGATTCTCAACCCATGACTTGTTTTATAGCAAAACCAAGATCGACTGAACAGAAGCGCCATCTGTTGCCGAGTATTACAGGAGAGATTCCTCTGGTGGAGAATGGGAAAGGGGGTAAAATGTGAAGGATTTCTAGCTAAAAGCCACACGTCTACTTTTGTCCGCAACCCAAGACCTTTTCTGCCCCACTTGAGAAAAAAAGTCCCACATCCATATTAACACACTTGTGCATTATCATATTTCATGTTTGACCTTCCCAAAGCTCAGCAGGGAACTCCATTACTCCAGCTTTTGCCCTGTGGTGCTCCAACTTCCCTTTTCCCCCCCTTATTTCCATCACCGATGTATCTTTCTTGGTGAGTTCTTGCCCAATGGGGTGTGAGCAGTAATTTGTCATGTCCCTCTAAGCGTAACCTAGACGAGATGGCAGGGGCTCTGGGGCACCACCTGAACCACCAGCACTTGAGCTTACATAATGGCAGGTTCTGAGAAAGAGCAGGGGAATGGAAGGAAGCTATAAACAGCCAGGGAATACATGAGAGAGAGAGAGAGAGAGAGAGAGAGAGAGAGAGAGAGAGAGAGAGAGAGAGAGAGAGAGAGAGAGAGAGAG
>JAOXYM010000021.1:7795122-7805282 GCA_028567055.1 Leptatherina wallacei
AGAGAGAGAGAGACAGAGAGAGAGACAGAGAGAGAGAGAGAGAGAGAGAGAGAGAGAGACAGAGAGACAGAGAGAGAGACAGAGAGAGAGAGAGAGAGAGAGAGAGAGAGAGAAGAGCTCACAGAAATCCTGCAACCAAAGAGGGAAGAGCTGCATTAATCATGACAATACCTTGAGAGGACATCCTCCATTACATCAGAAGTAGGAGGCAGCCCCTTGGAAAGGAGAAGGCAGCAGTCGGTACCACTGAATATACTGGGATGATACTGCTTGAGGGGTTTAAGAAGGAATGGCTTTAGCTTTCTGTGCATGCACTCCAGCATACTTCCTATGAAGTGGCCCATGAACACAAGACATTCAAGACTGCAGCCTTAGTCTATAATAAGTTCAGCTCCCCCGAGAGATGCTGTTGTCAATGAAAAAGCTTGAACTTTGCCCAAAAATGTGCAGGAAATGAGGGCAGCATAGGGGAAAATAGATGTGATGGGATATTTAAAAGCTCATAAATGTCTTTTATTATTGTACACTTGGGAATTATGTCATAATGGAGAAAGATTAAGAGAAGATTTAGCCAAGCCATCGCTGGCAATTTGACAATGTGTCACATCCGTTTTGCCTGGGACAGGTTTACACATATTATGCATGGTGAAAATGGACCGGGGCCCCGCTACACAAAAAAAAGAAAAATAGACAGCGTTGACAGCAACATCACAGCTATCAGACGACACCTTGCATCTTAGCTGCGAACAAACGGCCCTTGCAAGACGATGAGCATGAAAACCAATTACGCAGGGGAGGACATAAAAGGGTAAAATGCAAATTGATCGATAAAAGCTCCTCATGTGGGCGAAGAAAAAAAAAAGTGAGCGTGGCTGGTCCTTCCTCAGAGCTATGCTGCAGAAAGGCTAGAGAAACTGCTGTGGGGTGAGACAACAAAAGGAGACCACACTTAACAGCCCGCAATATCTTCACACATCGCAGCATCAAATGTCTGCACCCACCGGGTGCATGTCAACTGTATTTTCCTCTTCTCTCCTTCCATCTTTTTTCCCTCTCTTTTCAAACCATTCCCTGGATAATCTATTTATTTATTTATCTCACTCCCAACAGAACAACACCAGCATCAGCACTTAAGATCTCATCTGTTACAAGTCGACAGATCACACGCCATGCTGTAGTGTGTCTGCAGGAAAGTGGAAAATTTCACATCTCGCTGCAGTGGTATCCCACACAGAGTTGTGAGAATGTGCTGCTGCTGAAGGTCGACACCAACATCACATCAGAGGTAATGTGGTGTGCGCCATCCCGCTTGCTGGCTAGATCCCACTTTAAGTGAAGGGTCTCTCAGGGGTAGTTCGGGGGGGGGGACGATGGAGGGTGGAGACAGCAGAGTCAAATTAAACAAACAGATCAATAGCTAAACAAATCGGTTGCTACCAGCCTTTCTACACATGATGGCTACACATCACTGCAACTAATAGCTGTAGTTGAAAGATAAGCTAAACAATTTCCCACAGCATGCTTCCCCCCCACTCTTTTGCCCATGCAGCAAAAACTACAACATCACACATCTGCATGTACAAGGATATCAGGTCTTTTAGTCCTGGATGATTTTTTTTTTTTCCCCCCTCGATCATTTTGTCCTCTTTGTCATTCATGAATCAAGGCCGACCTAGCCACTCCCTCACTTGTTATGTCCTCTACGGAGAAGAGAAGAAAGACGGGTAAAGACAGGGCAGCAGCTGTGAGTTTTAGCCTCCCGCTGACTGATGGAGATGACGCTCTGGGGAGGGTCACTTTTGGTTTGGTGGAGTACATACAGTCCTCTGGCCTCGGACATAAACAGACCAAAGCTTATAGAATACAAAATCTGACCCGCTCATCTGATTATAATGATAGCTGCTATTCCTTCTGTCTAAATTAGATTACCCCTCCCATGGTGGTGTAGCACAGCTGTGATTGGACATTTTATCATGACTTTACATCCGTCACTTCTCATCTTGTAACAGCAGTACTGCATTAGAATTACGGGGTAGCTCTATGCAGGTACATGATCGATTCAATTTTGTAAGGTTGGGTGACATTACAGAGCAAGAGAGTAGAGCACAAATAATAAGACCCTCGAAAGCCAATCGCTGTGTGTTTGATAAACAGGTCACATTTTGGGAATCTTCATGCTTCAGGCAAGGTGAGTGGATTAAAAAAACAAACAAAAAACAAACATACAGGTAAATTCTGATACTTACAGGTTACCTAATTAATGCATTTATTATGTTAAAGTCAAGTTACTGATCAGTTCCTTAAGCATTCTTAAAGCCAGCTCCATCCCAAAGATGAAAGCTTAATTACAAACCCGCCTCCCAAAACCGCTCATACCTACAACCTCATAAATAACCATATAAACATTGGTTTGTACACAACATAACATGTTGAAGGTCCAAAATCAACTTATGGATAAATTAGTTCTACACTATAAATTGTTTGAGCAGTAGCCTCTAAATTCACCTGTTCTACTGGAGAAGTTGGTACTCTCTATCCAAGGTATGGAAGAAAGTATACTTATATATATATATATATATATATATATATATCAAGGTTTACAGACTTCTGAAGCAGACTGACATGTAATAGAGCAAAATATTTTGAATCATGGATTTAAATAAAAAAGGAGCAATCTGACTATTTGCTCCAAATGATTCACGAATATACAAGGAATCCATGACTGAAAAGCATCAATCTTATTTTTTACTTTTTAGCTCTTCCCTTCAGGGATCGCCACAGCGAATCATCTGCCTCATCATCAACTAAATTGATGTAGTTTTCACTACATCCATAAATCTCCTCTTTGATCTTCCTTTAGGCCTCCTACTAGCATCTATAACAACACTAAGGAAACACTTAATGATTTCTGATTTGTGGATCATCTCTGAAAGTAACTGATTATGAGAAGAATGATAAATCCTTATTTCTGTTTTTTTGCTTTTGAATTAACAATAAGAGAACTTTAGTCCCACATCTTCATAGAGCAGCTACAGACCTGTTTCTGCATCCATGTTAGTGAAAAGCACTACTGCATCTGAATCTGCCCTCAGTGCTTCCTGGGTACATTCATGCTGTCCACTTATGATGTAATCACTTGAGACACATGTTTCTGGTCTGAAAAGAGCCTCAATATGCTCACTTCTGATTGCACCACCAGTCTCCCCATCCAGTATACAAAACAGACATCAGTGATTAAAGTGTTTAAACACAGGTTCTGATCGGAGAACAAAGCATGTCAATAGACTAAATATGCTAACTATGTTTACTGAGTGAAATGAATAATACTTCATCAATCCCAGAGGGAAAAGTGCTGGAAATGTCTGATTTAGACAAAAATCAGGAGGTGACTGTGGATATAGAATAGGATTACAACATGGTTATTAATTCAAAAATTAAGTCAACAGCTGTGGAAGAAATATTAGGATCCTTCACTTAAATTAAGGCCCAATAAATCATCTTAAGCTGCTTCATTAGAATTAAAATTATTGGGTGAAAAAACTTAAGTGAATGCACTTTGCTATCAGAGGACAATGTCACTAAAATATTAGTCTGAAAAAGTTTATATACACTTTTATACACAGGAATGAGAAAGATCAAAGGGATTGTGATCATTTAATAATCACATTTCAGTTTGTTTGGATGCCCCATTGCGTTCTTGCTTGCTCTGAGGCTGTCTTGTTGGATATCGTTGCACATCATTTCCTGCACAAGAAATAAGAGTTTTAATCGTCATCACAGAAGAACATTTTTCATCCTGAGCTCCCTAAAACCAGGATCTGTCTATTGTTATTCAGAAGGTCTTAGAAGTGGACAGCATGCTTTTTTCTATAATCTAAATATATCAAGCAGTTTCTGTCACATGGATCATGAATTTGAATCAATGAGCCTTTCTGACTCCCCCTCTCCCCCTTCTCCCCCCTGCTGTGGTCTTATGATTAATATCAATATGTTTTACTCAGTGATTAATGTATAACTGAGTTAATGTGCTGTTCGACCTGGTCCACACATCCACTCTGAACCGGGCGAAAGTCTTAGACAGGAAGCAAAAAGCGCAGCCATCCCCAGCTGTCTTTACGCACCTCCGCGTGCGGCGGTGCGCTTTCTATTGTCTTCCTCAAAAATGACGCCACAACCTGAACACGCGTTTTATGTTTGTTTGGTTTTTTTGGGGGGAAGATAAAGCCGTCAAAAACGCAGAGACACTACGTGGTGAAACGTGATCCCAAAATATGTATTTTCTTCTTTTCTTGTGGATGTCCTCTCCAGGGCTCTGCGCTCGTGTTCCAACAACCATGATCAAAATATGGTGGGGAAAAAAGGCCGTTTTTCGGCTATGTTTCTAACTTGGAGTCATTTATTCTATGTTCTTCAAATGAGAACTGACTATTTCTTCTAAGTTTTGTTTTGTCAATTTTCTAGTAGCTATTTAGATTTTAAGTGGTGGATTTGAGTCGAAAATGAAATATTAATCAATGCTTTATCGATGTACAGAGGTACCGCGGTTGAAGTTGTGAGGCAGAGCACACACACCCACACACACACACAAACACGCAAACGGGAGAGAAGAGAGAGAGAGAGAGAGCTGAGCAATGATAGGAGGAGGAGAAAGAGGGAGACAGCGGCAGCTCCACGGTTACTTCTCGCAGGCTCTGATCGAGTCTGTGTGGTCTCTCGTGCGCTGTTGCTAAGGAAATGGATGGCTTGAATGGACCCGTGGTCCGGACTGAATCGTCCTCGCCCCCTCACCAGCCTGCTGTCTTTCAGTGTGTGTTTACAAGGATCACTGCGAACAACGTAACGCGTCGGCGCCAGCTCTGCACCAGCCGGGGTAAGAGATTATTTCAGCATTCCCCTCATCGGATCATAAACAACAGCCAACAACTAGACTGACCTCTGAGATGATTAAGACAGATAGAAATACATACATAAATGAAAAGTAATAATCACAGCGCGCCGGCGTAACATAAAAAAAGTTGAATTCTTTGGCAGCCAACATTATAATGCGCACCCCGATCCAACGTTGTGTAATTGGTTAAAAGCTTGGCTCAGATTATGAGGTAAACGGTACAGAAAGGGAAGTGGTATTATAGTATATAGAGGCTCTGCAGCTTTAAGTCCACATAGCTATTGAGCATTGCAAATACCACAAACTCATTTCTCCCTCTCCAATAACAGCTCTATGGGGATCTGTTAAAGCAAAGGAAAAGACAGCATATAGAAAATGCACAACAAAGCCCGGTGTTAGGCTCACCTACCCCACTGTCAGCCAGAGCCAGCTCTTACCACTCATGCCTCATGCTGTCCTTTGTTTCCAGCCAGAAAAAGTCAGCGCTTGTGTGAGGTGAATGAGATGAGGAAAAAGAAGAGGGGAGTGCAAGGAGACACACTCATTTCAATTTCTCATTTTGGTCTCTCTCCTCCAGTTCAGTGGAGCCGCAGCTGAGGAACTGGGGATTTAACTGGCAGCTGGTGCACTACCAAAGGAGGAAAGATAGAGAGGCAGCTGGGCAGAGGGGTCGACAAGCCTGGCTGGCGCCGGGTGAATGCTGCTTGGAGAGGACAACGGCTGAGGCAGCAGCAGGACTGACTTGAAAAGGAGCATGGCATCCACAGGCATGCAGATATTTGGATTTGTCCTGGCACTGCTGGGCATCATGGGTGCCACGGTGGCCACCCTGCTGCCCAACTGGAAGGTCAGTGCAGACGTGGGCTCCAACATCATCACAGCCATCTCCCAGATGCAGGGGTTGTGGATGGACTGCACATGGTACAGCACCGGCATGTTCAGCTGCACACTAAAGTATTCGGTGCTTTCGCTCCCTGCGTACCTGCAGACTGCTCGCACCACCATGGTGCTGTGCTGCGTACTCGCCGCCATGGGCCTCTGCCTTGCGTCCCTGGGACTAAAATGCACACGCTGGGGGGGTGGACGACGCTCCAAGCGGCACGCTGCCATCGCCAGCGGCGGCTGCTTCGTCGCTGCAGGCTTTCTGTGTCTGGTGCCTGCTTCTTGGTTTACCAACGAGGTCATCACCAACTTCCTGGACTCCAGCGTGCCCGAGAGCAATAAATTTGAGCCTGGGGGTGCTGTGTACGTGGCCTTTGTTTCAGCAGGTTTTCTGTTTGTGGGGGGCTTTATTTTCTGTATGTCCTGCTCTGGGAAGAGGCATGGCCCTCAAGACCTGGTTCTGCTCCCTCCCCCTGACAAGTTGCTGCTCCAGCAGCAGCAGCAACAGCTGCTCCAACAGCAGCAGGAGCTCCAGCACCAGTACTGCTCTCTCTCCCCATTAGACAATAAGACTGGCTACAGCCTGCAGGACTATGTGTAATAAAGCAGCGCTGCGCACGCTATACGGCTAAATGGAGACAAGCCTGAAAGGAAACCATCACAGCGTTCTGGGTCTTCTTCAAACTGAGATGGAGAAAAAAAAAAAAGAGAGGAGGGCAACAACTTTGAATTCATTTTTCCTCTCTCCTCTACCTTGTTCGTCTCCTTTTTTTCTGTTTTGCAAGCACAAGCAGTGGAGGTATTCCCCAAGCAGCGCCTTGGAATAGTGTGAATGTGTAAGGAGCGAGGATAAGGTGCTGCAGGACTGAAGGAAGCCGCTAACCAAATGCAGACATCCTTCATCAACAAATCACAGAAACATCTCCCCGGGGAATGGATTAAGCAAATAAGGAAGCCTTCCGTGTAGATTTCCCCCCCTCACCAAAGGTTTGAATTTAGAGAAAAAAGCAATCATTCAGCTGCTATTTACAATCGTTTGTATCAGTACCCTCCCATTTGACAGAAAAGGCAATATAAAACCTGAGAGCAGTAAGTAAAACCCCCTTTCATAGCAAGCCATTATAGTTTTTGTATACTTATTCACTAGAATGCAACCTGGAATTGATTGAAATAGTCATATTTTTGTTAGCTACTAGAATGATGTTGATATTTTGCCTCTAAAGCATGCCGTGTGGAGCCTGTCTGTGTATTAATACAGCGGAATGCCTGGTAGAAGACTGAGCCACACAATGCCTGTGCCTGAAAAGCTGTAGAAACATTACCCTGCTGTAACTGTTCAAAGAGGACTGTCAAGGAGGAAGAGAAGTGGGCTGCTGGGCTGGTTTTAAGAAAGAAAATGCAGAAAAGCAGACAAAAAGATGCCTGCGTCTCTCTCTGCAGGTGGAAATATGAGAGGCATGGAGAGAAACTGACAGGAAGAGATTCACTGCTTCAGCAGAGTCCACTATCTGATGTGCTGTTTTCATTTTGCCATCCAAACACAAACATGTCTGTAAGTAGCAAGCCACCCATCCCAACCCATTCCAGACATGCAAACCCACATGCTTAGACATGTTTCGTGTGCCTTTATGTGCACTTTAAATATTCAGACACTTTTTTCTTTTTTGCATGTGCTTTTCACTCCTGTCATCTTGCCTCTGCACTGCCATGGAAACAAAATTCAATAGTAGAACGTCTCTATTGTCTGAGAGTATGTGCATGTCAGTCAGCGAAGTTCTTTTAGGGAGGGGGCATCTTTTTTTCTCTCACCACGACACAGCATAAGCTTTAAACAAGACTCTTTGCTCATACTGCTTCCACTAATTCCATTTCCACCTCTCCGGCCAGAGGTTTTAGGAAAAATGCTCTGAAACGCCATCGGGTAGTGTCATGTTGATGAGCGGATATTTAGCGGCGAAGCGGCATAGGGCAAAAGCGGAAATTGAGAAGCTTCTTGAGTCGGCTGGATGGCTGTGCAGCAGGTGGCTAAAAAAGGTTTGAGTCATTCTCCATATGTGACTTGTTTTTCAAGTGCGTCAGCAGTGCGCATATGCTACCAGTCTACACCTGCAGGTCTCAGTGTCTTCAATCGCATCCACTTGACTCTGCAGATGCTCCTCTTATACCTACCTTTCACTCTTTTTTTTTTTTCTTATTTCCCCTGCTGTGCTTGTGTCATGCGTCACATGGATGTGATCCCTGATGAGAGAATGCTGATGCATATTGAAAGCGTGTCCCCCTCCCCTGACATGCACACCAGGCACACATAAACAACTCCAGCCACCCCACCTACTCATATGTCAGTTGCACGGCTGTGCTTTGGTGCTTATATTCTAGAGTGCGTCTACCTTTCTGCTGTGAGGGATGGGTAAGGGAGGAATATTGTGTTCAAGCTTCAGACAGGACTTGGCAGGCTGTGATGTATAGAACTGCACATTCTCTCCATCTCTCTCATAAACATGCAGCTTCCTGGGGGAAGAGCAGATGGCTAAGCGCAGCTCGCCACCTGCAGGCTGCTGCTGGCACACCGCAGGCATCTCTGTGGGCAACCGCTGTTGGCCCTGGCAGCCCTTTAGGGTCATGTTTCCACCCCACCCTGCTTCAGCCAATTTTCCCAACTCAGCCTGCAGCCAGCAGAACTGTCCTCCTGACAATAACTCACTGCCCAGGCACCATAACCAATGCAATAAACAAGTAAAGAATGTGCCATGTCATCAACTAATACCGACACGTTATGTGTTTTGAGAATGTGCCAAATTGTCTCATGATGACACGTTTTAATAATATCTGGAGTTCTTTTTATTTTTTTATTGCGTTGTTTGTACATGAATTATGCATTTGCAAATGTTTTATGGATTTGTGATTTGTTCTGCCAGACTAAGTCTCAAGTCAACTAGATGCTTGCGTACAGTCCAGTGCAGCTTTCGAGGGTTATTTTAAATCCTCTTTATTTCTCATTCCCCAAGCACAGCAAGACTTCACTGGGCATGAGAATTCCATAAAGAAGACACGAGTGTGGCATTTTCTAGAAAAAATAAAATATCAAAACCAAGAATTCTGATTCACTGTTGGTCTGTGACAACTGTACACAAGCGTCTAGGTTTATAAGGAGTTTGTTTTTACTGAAGGATCAGTAGTTCTTCAGATTGTTTTCGGTATATAATACAACACCATGCTCATGCCATATCTTCTTTATAAGAAGACGACTCAGTGCACTTTTACTTTGTGTTAGTATTCGACGGCGGTTTGACTCAAATGAAGGAGCATTTCAAGCTCTCTGGACCAGTACGAAGACACGACAGTAGTGGCACTCTGGATAAAGAAAAGGGAGTGTTTTCTGTCTGATACGATTCAGAAGGGAAATACGAGCTAAAGATTTCTATTTTTTGTGGCTGTGCAGCTTGATCATCGGCACGCAATTTCATTTGCTTCTAAATGGCCAGAGTGCAAACGTGACTAGGTCCTAAAAGTCGACAGAGACACAACTCTGCTGCATATACTGTACCGAGATGTTGGTTTATAATTTTGATAACTGCAGCTTATTTTTGTGAATGCTTTAGCACTTCTTACTTTGCCGGAGCATATTTGTGATGATGAACAAGTTCACAAGTTCTGATACAGTTGTCTCAATGTGCTTGTGCAAGTAGTTCTATTTTTTACCAATAAAACTATTTTGTGAAAGCAACACGCCGGCTTGTATGTTGTGTGGTTTCATGTGTGTGGCTGATAAAGATGGAGATAGCGTTCATCTTCCTGCCAAACGTACAGATTGCCGGATGGTACAGGCTGTTCTGAGTGCAGGCGGGAAGGCAGTCTGCTCACATGCAGCACCCAGCAACACAGCGCCATCAGTCCAACTAAAACAGGCATCCATAAAACATGGCTGTGTGCAAAGTGGGTTCTGAAGGAAGGATTCTTCTAATACTGCTCCCAAAAGCTCTTCCAGACTTTGCTTGGTAAGATGATAGCGCAAGCTAGTATATGAATGAAATAATAACAGCACCCCTGGGAGTTTAAGAGAATGGCTGTTATCTGTGTTGGCTGCTTTATCTGACACAAAGTAATGAGTTTGCAGACAACATGTAAGCCAGACGGGTGACGAAGAGAGCAAGCGTTTTAAAATAATCAATGACAACTGCAAGATAACATGCACAGTTTATGGAGTAAATCACAGCAATTCAAATTATTATTGACAAACAAAAAGCTGCTGCAAATATTAGATTCCCACTTATAAGAAGAACAAAGAAGAACCATTATTATTATTATTTCTTTATTTATTATTATTTCTTTATTTCAGACCTAGGGAGATCCATATCACAATCAACATAGTAACAATAATAAAACAAAACAA
>JAOXYM010000021.1:7812798-7823731 GCA_028567055.1 Leptatherina wallacei
TGGATTGTGGACCTACTACTGCCTTTGTGTTGGTGTATCCTCTCTGCTACTGAATCTCAGTATATTGGGTCATTACATGGTTGTTCTGTGCCTGACTAATTACAGTGGACATAAACAGGTGACAGTGAGTGTCAGTCTGAAAACAAAACAATGTGGTGGAGAAAATTGTCACTTGTCACAGGATTGTGAGGAACAACTCGAGACAGCAGCATTTAAAGTGCCAGAAAGCACAGCAGGCTCCATCACGAATGAGATCCAGAGCTCCGCTGTTCAGATAGAAAAATCTCACAAAAAGATGACCACTGGTGCAGCACTTCATCAATCAGGCCAGACAGAAGACATTCATCAGTCACAGGCACCTGACAGCCTGCTGGGAGTTCGCAGAAAGGCACCCGATTGTCGCTCAAACCACAAGAAGCAAAATCCTCTTATCTGATGAAACAAAGATTGAACCATTTGGCCTCAATTCCCAATGTGGAAGAAACCTGACAAGGGGGCACTTTCTTGTTAATACCATCCTTACAGACAAACATGGTGATGGTTGCATCATTTCTGTGGGGATATTTTAGGAAAATAGACTGGGAGATGAATCAGTATCAAGAGAAACATGGATGCACAGGAAAATAGAGGAACAGAGAACTGTGGAGGCAAAACGTAGGTATCTACCATCTTTTAGTCTTTTTTGTTGAACTACATATTTTTCCATTGACCAACAGAATTATTTTACAATTTGTCAGGGGCTTGCTTTGGGGGACAGAGTTTAGATTTCAACAAGAAAACACACGTGTCTTTAGAAAAACTGTGAAAAAGTGTCTGGATTATCCAGTCAGTCATCATCCCCCCCCCCAAAAAAGCAAGGCAGCTTTTGCTGCCAAGGGTCCTTAAATCAACTACTAAGAAGTCTGCTTACTTATATAAAGAGAATTACAGTCTCTTTATCTTCAACAAATTTTAATATCAAGCCTTAAACATGTTTTTCTTCTGTCACTGTGGAAAACTGGACAGATCAATGAGAAAAAAACTAACTCGCCAGAATGGGGAAAACTAGAAAGGCTATGTAAACTCTTCAATTGCTCTGTTTATCATGTGCATGTTAACATGCACACACGTGAAAATTTCAAGCCTCTAACAATTACTGCAACCCATTAAGCCGCAGTTTTGACATGCACATAAAAATGGAAAGCTCTAGAGAAAACAAATGCAGAGAAAGACAGAGTGTGATGAAATAATCATTGGAATCCATCTCTTCTAAGAGAATGAACAATCAGCGCTGGTCCCATTCAGTCGGCTGCATTTTACTCTTTGCAAGGAGATTAAATATTCATCAACAGCGGGTCTCCTAAAGAGCTACGGCATCTTCAAGGGAACCGCAGCCCATCTGACATCAACCTAACACCTATCCTTTAATTCGGGAAAAGAAAAACATGGTTTCATTTGTGCAAAGATGTAAGAGAGCCCTTGAGTTTTAAAAAGTCTTCCATGTCTAATTCAAAGTGCATCTCAACAGAGCTCTCTATTGGCCAACACTGGCATTTAAGATTTTGAATTTCATTTTTATTTTTCTTAATCTGCCCCATGGTTTCACTCTAAATCATCAAACAGAAGATCAAAAAAGACGGGGGAAAAAAAATCCCCACGTTGCATAAGACTGAACATGTTTCTTTCGCCACTGATGGATTAAAAGACGAAGATCGGGAAATTGGACCTAAAAAAAGAACGGGGCCCTCATTACAAGGCGGAATGTGATCGTGCCACATCTCAAATACCCACCAGGCATCATTACAACCTAGAAAGGGTCCAAAGACGGCAGAGAGTCAACGCTGATTCAACACTGTCTTAATGAAGCCTTGAAGGGGAGAAGAGTGAGGGATGCATGAGTGATGGGGACACGATGAGGGACTCTGATGGGAACATGGGACCAGACGATGTGCAGAGACATGAGCAGGTCTCTCTGTTACCTGAGGGGACTAATCTACCAGCCACCACTTGTCAAATACTCAGATACTAAAGACAAGTCATTTCAGCATCACCTCCAGAGATGTGTGTGTGTGTGTGTGTGTATGTATGAGGACATGCTTGTGTAGACAGAATATAGCCTTTGACAATATTCTGTAACAGTGTAAACACCCTAAAAGATGACCTAGTTAAATGAACTGGTCCTACCTCTGGCTTGGGGACAAAGGCTCGTCCAGGGATGGTAAAGCGGTTGTGGACTGTACAGAGATACTGAGCCATGATGGAAAGACGACTCCTCTGCTTGCTGCCTGTGCTGGCTGTGAACCTCTGGATGGAGAGAACGACTACTGTAAACTACTTACACACATTCAGCAAAAATCTGATTGATTGATGAGGTTTACACAGAATCTAACATATTAAAAGACAGACAAAAAAAAGTTTTGGTTAATTTTTATGTGTCATTAATGGACAGAACATTAAAAAAAAAAACGTTTACATCATGCAATGGTTTGAAGATTTAAAAATAAAATCCAGATTTATAACTTTAGAAGCAAGTTATCATAAATTATGGACTGGGAAATGAATATTTGATCACGACAGCATCACACAATTTTCTATAAAGTTGTGACTGCACAGAAAATAACTTCAGTAAACTTTGCTCACATGTAAAGTAAAGATGCAATAATCTCCCTATTTTCAGCTTAATCAGCTGTGATTGGTTGGCAGACAGACGATATATCTAAGATATATGCATTTCATCCTAAGATATCTTATTGTTATTTTATTCATTTTTCCTTTTTAAAAATCAGTCAAATAAACTATTCATGAGCCAAAGACTCAGATGGAAACATGTCTCTGATGTGGAAAAATTTTCCCTGTGAGTCACATAGAGCCGATGCCTGCCATTTATAATATGTGGAAGGTGAAAATAAGTTGTAGAGGAATGGCTACGAAAAGGTTTGTGAGAACAAACTTAATTGAAGGAGCTGCAACCTGCTGAACAAAAGCAATTTGAAGAGGCAAACAAAGACTAAATTAAAGTTTGCACACTGTAACAGGACGTACTGGTACCTCAATCCTTCATTTATTTTTCTTGGCTGATGTAATTGTTTTCATTCCTGCAGATTAGTCAAAGCTGTAAAAAAAAATAACAATCTTTTTTATTTAGATAACCTATTTTTATGTGTTTTCCAGAAACCATGAGCAGCACCAGCGTGCGCCTGTGTTGCGTTTACCCACCTCTGCCACTTCTTTCTGGAAAGTGAGTGTGAGTCGGGTGCGTCCGAAGGCGAAGGGTCCCGTTCTGTTGGCTATAGTTTCCAGCCACTTGATCATGAGTGGTGTTGAGACGCTAAATGGGAGATTCCCAATGATGTGAAGGTTTGGTGGGTCTGTGAATCCACACATGTTTGCGTACATTTTAGTCACCTATATTTACAGTACATAGCTCTGACTACCATAACGCCTCTTCTTACTTCACGTTCTCACCTTCTTCCCAAGGCTTGGAGATATTTGCTGGGAATCCTCGATCCAATCTGTAGGTAAGTATGTCACCGTGGACAATCCTCAGCTTGCCTGGAGCAGCCTCGGACAACAGCTGCGGAAATGACATGACATGAGTACATCTTTAAAGGCAACCGCACAAGAAAAGTCAGAATTAGCTCTTCAACGATGCGGAAGCTGATCACAAATCATGACCTTGAACATTGTGCTGCAGCCTGTCTGACTGTGTTCAGTTTACCTTCAGCCCAGGTATAAAGCGGGAATCTTTCTCCACAACAAGAAGATCTGCAGCTCCAGCATTGAGGATGGAGCGGGTAAGACCTCCGGGACCAGGACCCACCTCACACACATGGGCATCCTCCAAACTGCCAGCCTGGCGCACTATTTTGTCTGAAAACATGGAGAGGGATGACTACATTTACCTTTTTAATACTGTCTTTGGACACCGCCTGTTCAGATCAAGCAACATATTATGATACACTCCAATCAAATATCTTCCCCGGAGTCTCAGAAATATAAATTGAGACCACACAAAGTTTCAATACCTGTAAGAATGTGTGTTTTGAGGATGAGATGCATTAATGTAACAGTCACCTTGCCAAAGGACGGGAGCAGATCCGACCTGCACTGCATCACTGATAATTACATTATGGCTCCAGCTCTCAAGGGCTGCAAACAACTGAGGAGGTCCATTCACATTAGCAGATCTACCTCAACTTACCCACACAGAAAAGCCTGTCAGGTCCAATGTCTTTAAACAAGGCAAAGAGGAAACAACCTTTCAATAGAACAGACACCGCTGGTCCCGAGCCGTACATAACAGCTGCTGGTACATTAACAAAAAAAAAATGGAATTGAGGCAGAACAACTAACCTGTGAGCCTCAAATCCAAGAGAAAGTTCTGGGACAAATGTTTCTCAGCTCGCAGGTTGTACAGCTTTATCAGCTCGCTTACTGTGGGTAGTGGAGGCAGGCGGAAAGACGCCGCTTTCCTTGAGGCCGCCATCGTGCAGGTGAATGCTTCAGAAACAAACAGAAAAAAATTAGATGTTCAATCATCCTCCATAGCAACAAAGCAATTCAGTTAGAATATTGTTAAATAAAAGCAACATGTGTGACACTGACACTGATAACCAGTCTGAGACATAGTAGGTGTACCTTGTTTACTATTGTGTTTCTGCAGTACTGCTACGTTTCCAACACCTTAAATGGAACAGGCAGTCCTAAAACTATTGATTCAGGTTTCACCTTGTAATTGTTAATAATTCTTATGACTTACATGTCAGGTCACTGGATTGATCTTTGCTGTTCACCTGTGAGCTTAATCCAAAGCATCTCATCTTTATATTAATGTAAAGGTCTTATTATCTCGTGCACCACCAAGTGGTATAGAAACACAATACTTAATGTCTAACATAGAGCCCCAAAATCCACCCACTATAATATAAAAGCACATGTTTTTTTCCTGTTTGATACTCATTTTTGCACAAAAAAATGCTAAAGCTTCATTTATACACTGCCGCCCAAAAGTGACATGAACAGGCTAGTGCTGTAGCGTTGGTTTATCGTTCTGGAACTAATGAAGTGCAGCCAGGAGCTTTAATCTCAGTTTGACAGTTTAGAAAAGTCTTTAGCGTTTACAGCTAATGTTAGCTTCTTCGTCCAGATACTGTTTACAAACCCCACGAATGATTCGTAACGGAGACTTTAATGTAAGCAGTAGTACTGAAAATCGGTGTAAGCGTGACGATAAGACACAAAAAGAGTGGAATAAACATAAAAGGCAGAAAACACACAAGACTTTACCCACGTTTCTCACCAGTGCCCCGCTATCCTCTGGTATGTTTCCTTGTTCATCACTGTCACTCCTTGCTATCCAATCAAGTTACGAGAATGAAAGGTTTGCCCAATCAAATTGAAGAAGGCGCGGCTTAACATTGTCCTTGAGACCGGGACTCATTGTTGATGTAATGTTACTTCACCAACAGCAGATGGCGACATTTGAGTGATTCATGACCTAGACAACTTGTCCCCCATTTTCACTTTCCCCTTTTCTTTAAAAAAAAAAAACATGATTACTGTTTTTTTCCCCCCAGAAAAAAGCTCACAAAATAGATGCAAACTCTACATAAGTGAAATAGATGTGATTTATTATTACATCAAATTCTAAAAATGAAAAGAAAACAGAAAGAGGGAGGGCTGTAAGTCACTTCAAGCGTCTGGGTACTACATGAAAGCAGCATGAATACCTTTTTCCACATGAGAACATGGATAAATTGCCATTGTATTTTGTCAAACTGGCTGATTATTTGGAATGAGCCTAACATCCCTGTGATCTCCCCTCTCTTCTCACGACCCACGCTGGGTCATAGACGTCTGAGCTTGATTTGGAAATACCCGTTGCCTCCAGAGTTTGCCAGTTGACAGGCACTTCTGTCTTCTGTTGTGGCTGACCTTGGGACAGAAACCCAGACTCTAAAATGGGAAGACAGAAAAACATGGTGATGGGTGAGAGTCAGGCTAGGTCTACTGCTATGGAAACTACTTAAAAATTGAACATGAAGGTTGATAAAATATGCAAAAGTCAGATGATAAAAAAAATAAAGATCGAGCATTTCCCACTAAAGCATATCATATTCAAATGACCCTAAATCAAAACGAGAAAAAAGTCAGAGCCACTTCCTCTGTGTACCTCTATACCATGTGTTAACACAGGAAATGAAACATAAGTAATTAACATTTCTTACATGCTAAGTCATCCCTGGGGCTGGAACATCTGAGGAAAATCAAAGACAGAAACATTTAAAAGTATATCATTTCTTAGGCAATTTAGACTGCAGAAACAGACTCACATCAATAAACACTGAAACCACAAGAGATGAGATGCTGTTATGTTCGGCAATAACTTCTGCCGTGATGACAACTCCGTTGAGTCAGTATTGTTTTCCTGTATGTAGCTGAATGCGTTACTGATGCTGCGACAAGTTCAACAGGGTTAAAAGCCCTTAAGTGAAACCAGATGTATGTTATTGCGAATGAACTGTTTACCAAGGCAACACAAAATTCCACATAATTGTACATTTTTACTACTGCATTTTCTTGTTAAGCAAATACAAGAGTAGTTTAGAGGGAAATTGCAGTGGGAACATTATCCTCAATAAGATGTATGTTTTCATTAGATTGAATTACGTATGTCATCACAGTAACAGTTATAGTAAAAACAGTCTGAGTGGATCACAACTTGGGAGTCTCTCTTGTCAGGAGTTAAACGATTGTATGATGATGCCTGTTGAATCTTTTTATGGATGCAAAAATTATGTGTATTCGTCATTTCTGTGTCCGGAAGTAGAAGATCTAAACCGTAATTAGACACACTTGCCTGTCATATCCTATGGTACGGGACCACATAAAAGACACTGTGGTAGTTTGACACTGAAATTCCTGTGGTGATGATTGTGATCCGGCGATACACGTTTTTGTGGTATTTTTGTGGTTGTCTTAGATTTGTTGCCTTTTTTCGTCTTTCAAGCGTTAGACATGATGTACAGTAGAAGTGTTTGTGAGTCTGACACTAGCTTTGTTTTGTTTTGTTTTTTTAGATGGTGTAAAATGAACAAAAAGTTGTTGTTTTTTTGTTTGTTTCATATTTCATGACAAAATCAAGGCAATAAGTCATGAATCTGCAGGTTTATCTTCTGATGCCACTCAGTGGCAGGAATGTTAAAATGAGAAAAATAAATGCATGGAATTCCATTTATGTGCTTTCTTGCTACAAACTGATAAATATTAATATTCCATTCCAATGTAAGCTAACATTACTGACCTGCTGTAAACGTACTAAGCAAGCCGGTCAGTACGTTTAGCTGAGTATTGTGTTTCACAGCAGATAGGAAAGACTCATCACCCAGTAAGCCGAAAGGGACATTTCTAGCATGTGATAGGTGTTAGCACTATATTAGATACGTTTTTGACCTTATGTAGTATTATCTATGTGATAATACAATACTTCATAAGGTCAGAAACTTAAGAAGTATTGCTTTAGCATAAGTTTCCAACCTTAAAACTCCTGGAGGCATCATTGCCCTGCAGCATTGTGGGGCTGAGAAACATCTTTGTGGTCCAGCCTGGAGCAACATGTGACAGCTGAGTTTTGCTTTACAGCATCACATCATAACACATGTCAACACAGAGGCTGTGACATTATCGGAGGGAGCGAAGAAAAGAATGACAGTGACAGAGCAAGAGATAAGACAAGAGTCAACAATGGACTCTTTTTTTTTTTTTTTTACTTGTCCCATGTAGCATGTATCAGAAAGGTGGTCTGGGTGCTGTGTTGTGCCAAACAAAATTTGCTCTGCTAAGTGGAGCTATATGGGCACTGTTTGAGTAACTTAAAGTTTATTAGTAACTAATATGTAAACCATACGACTTTGCAAGATTGAAAAATTGAGATTTTCTTTGGATTTTTATTCCTTTTTCTAAAACCGTCTTCAATCCCCTCGTGGCAGCTGGCCAGGAACACCACGTTCTCTGCCGTCTCGGCCTAATCTAATCTCACTCAGCTTTGAAGGCTCATTAGCATCTGTCAGCACGACCAAAGGAGAAAACGATCCGGGAAAACTGAGGTGAAGTTTGAGCAGAACAAGTGGAAGCGAACAGAGAGCTGTAGGGGTGTTTTGACGAGAAATACAAGCATTGGATGGGACCTCAGTCATTACATCAGCATTGAGAAATGTGTGAGAAATTAGAGTACATACTATCAAAGATCACGTTTGCTGAATAAAACATTTTTCTGCCAAAGATGTACTTGATAAAACCTTAAAAAAAGATTCTTGCTGAGACTTACAAGCACCTTGACAATAGAACTGTTTGCTCATTGCAGTATTTTATCACCCATCTTGTATTAATCAGATCGGAGTGCTTTTCATTCTGATTGCATCACACAAGTGTGGGAATGGAAGCTAATTCAACTAGCCCTCATCCTGATAATGATTCATAACAACTGCAGCCTCAGTGGGCCGAGACAAGACCACCGTCCTGTGGGCATTGTGTATATAGAGTGAAATCATAACAAACCTCTTCCTCGCTGAATCCCACCAAATTACTTCATTTTGGGTGTGGGAGTTATGGCATTCACTCAAAATACCCTTCCCATGACCTTCAGTGTGAACAGATCTTCCTCTCTTGATACCACATAGGGGATTATTTCATATATGGGGAAAACGGTGCCTGTCAAATAAAGAGCTTTGTCTTTCTTTTTTTGGGGTTGGGGGGTGGGGGGGTCTTTGTTCTGATTCAGGTTAAGTGCTTCAATCTTCAATCTTACATTGTATTTTTTCAGTATTATGGAAAAAAATACAGGTTACTTTGCATCTTCTGGTATCAAGAGGTGCTTCAGACTAATGGACACAAGTATTCTGATCCAAAGCCTGATAGGAATAGAAATACTTCATGTAAACATACCGGTCCATCACGACCTCTGAGGAAGACGGAAAACAGCCGTAGGAGTAAGAATTGAAGTGTCTGATAATATAAGAATCTAAAAAGAAAACAAAGTAGAACGTGTAGACACCATGAACATTATTGGAGTATATAACAGGCAGAAGATTCTGATCCGAGTACAATCATTCAGATCTGATCAGCCTGCATGAAAACACATATTAAACACATAAAAAGTTATGCCTGGTGGAAGATTGATGTGTTACAACAGTCTTTTTCTGACTGTTTAATGAACTGCGCAGACAGCCTACTCTTCTACGTAGTTACCTGCATGCCCAGTATAAAAAACAATTAATTCGGTTTTATCTGTATGACGCCAATTCAGAACAAGGCCTCATATAGGCCTTTTATAGACATAATCGATTCAAGCCAATTCATTGTGGTCCAATTAAAACAAATCAACATTAGTCCAATTTATAATAACAATATTCATCCAAGCCAATTCATGAAAAATAATTGCTAATCTAAAGAAAATAATTGTGATTTATTTCAATTATTTTATGATCTGGTTTGAGACTGGGTTGGTATGTGTGTCTGCACAGTGGTGTTTTCATTTCATTGGAACAAAACATTACATCAGCACCACACCCATGTAATCCAGTAACAGTATGAGTAGGATACTACACTAAGGTTCAGACAAACCGACAAGTAGGGAGTGAATGCATCTATGTCCATCTGCAATAAGTCCTCAGGGAGTCTATCTTTCAGTTAGCTGCTGCGTCTTTCATTTGTTTTGGTTTCCACTTCGAGATCAAACTTTCTTTCTGTTAACTCGGCTTTTCTCTCTGGTCATCATACAAAAACATCTATTTTAAGTAAATAAAAATTCAGGAAGCTGAGCACAACACAGTATAATGTTAATATTGAAAGATACATATAGAAATGTCCAATGATGATCATGAGGTACACACCTCTGCTCCAACACACCTGACTCAAAGTCATTGTGCAGTACTTCATATAGGCTGTTGGATCCTTTATTATTTGAGTCAGGTGGAGGAGGGAAACACTGAAAACCTGCAGGACAGCGGCCCTCGAGAACTGATTTTGGACACCCCTGCCCAAGGGTATTGCTAATCTCCCATAAGTCATCCAATGTTTTGGCTTCAGTTGTTACATCAGGAAATAATTTACAAGCATGAAGAATTCAGGAAATGGCAAATTATCCTTTTTACATCTGTTCTTAAATAATTAGATAATTAGATCTGATGTTAAAGTCATTTGACCACCACACTGGAAGCATGTACTTGTGAGACCAAGAAGCATTAGTAAACCCTTTGCATGCAATGTGAAAAAACGAATAACAGTTAGCATTACCCTTGAATCATTAAGATTTGTATTGCTAGTTGGGATTTTTTTAAACCATAGTCAATGCCACATTATTCCCTCGAGGGTAACAGCTCAGGAAAGAAATATCCCAACTTTCTGCACGTTTTCTTTTAAAAAAAGAAAAAGGATGCTGCAGCATACTCATCTTACTTCTTCATTTGTTGATCATAATGTATTATCACTGAAGTTTGGGCATGTTATTAGTTCCAAAGGAGCCCCATCAGGCTGGTTTGCATCATATTTTTTCCACGTAAACAACATAATCCCCCTTATACAGTTATTCATAGAGTTTTGCAGGGTTCCGTGTATGCACAGATATACTTCACACTTTATTCAAATGCTGTCATTATCAGGCAACACAAATTTCAATTGTTATGCAGAGGACACTCCACCGTACTTATCTGTAAAAGCAAAAGAACACAATCACTTCATCAGAGAACTGGTTGAGTTTTCATTTTCTAACTCAAGCTAGAAAATTATGACTGTGATGAAGTTACTCTGGATGATATCACCCTGGCCTCCATCAGGTTGTGAGGATGTGACGGGGGGGGTTTGGACCCAAACGCAGTACGACCACGACACAGAATCGATCGTCTTTAACAGTCTTTATTGACGGACCAAAAACAGATAAGCTCACCACAGGCAAACA
>JAOXYM010000021.1:7823831-7838670 GCA_028567055.1 Leptatherina wallacei
GGGAGTGGGAGCAGGTGTGGCAGATCGCAGTGGAAAATACCAAGTCCAGGGTGAGAGGAGAAGTGGCCTATGACAGAGGAACCTTGTAATTATTGTAACTCGTGCATTTTTAAAATCTTTTCAACTATCAAAACTATTGTAAATTGATCCTTTCTGGGATTATCAGGATTATATGATATTTAAATTAATTAGTTTCCAAGTAACAGCCTTCAGCCTCCTTTGACTTTAATATTCCAACCTTTGAAAACTGATGTTTCTGGCTTTTATCCCTTTTATGCCTGGTGAAAACACCAATGCAGATGCAATTTAGATCAAACCATAATGGTTTCAACATGTTTTTCTGTAAAAGTCAATTTAACTTGGATTACCTGCATCTATAAAAGATCACAAGATATTGTAGATATGTGGTGGACCTGAAAAGTAGGTTAAGCCACAAATAAATAGGTAGATGAACCAAGCTTATGTGTGTTTACTGAACAGTGCCCTGGCAGGAAAGTTAACTGTTCCCATTGATGCAGTGCGCAATTACTGTACCTCAGACTTAGCTGCCCAAAATTAGATTGTTTTCTGCAAGCGAGACCAAAAAGACAGTCTCGCTGCCAAAGTCCTGTAGAGTTTGGCCACATTCAGCCTTCCTAAGTCAGCAATTGGTGGTTCCTTGGACCACTGTTAGGGCTCGGATGGCTGCTGTCACTGGACTTTCCCAGGATGAGAATGGCACTGCATGGTTCAGCTGTCACTAAGGGTCAGCGGGAGAGTTAGCTCTCTCTCTCGCCAGCCAGCCAAAGCATCCAGCATTCAGCTAGCCTCAGCTGCTAGCAGCACCCATCCTGGCAAAAGAGGATGAGTTAAATATAGAACTATACCGTTGACTTCTGGGAGTCTAATCACAAAGACAAGAGAGGGATGTTGGAGGAGTAAAAAGACCTCGCCCAGTGACAAAATACATCACATGGCACCTCAGCCTCTCTATTCTCCAGGCAACGGCCCTTCTCAACCCCTTAAGAGCATGGACTGCCTTTCTCTCTCATCCCACTTTCTTTTTTATTTTCACACACTCATCAGCTGGCTTCTTGAGGGGTTGGGGAGGAAAGAAAATGAGAGGTGCGTGCTTGCCTTCTGCGTGAAGCAGAACTGGGCAGGCTGTGGGAGTGACAGAGGGAGGGAGAGTGAGAGGGAAGTTACAGTGCACTGTTATTGCTCCCTGCCATTCCCTTCTTGACCTGAAGACCTGAAACAAGAGAGAGAAAGGGAGAGCAGAGTTTGAAATGGCTCTTGGCATTAATCTGTAACAGAAACTACAAGTGGACCACACAAGCCAGAGGATATAAGTGGACACTTCCTTTTTTTAAATTGATCTATTTTGCCTTTTTAATAGGATTACCTTCTGTGGCTAATTACTTTAACTTGGGTCTATCACAATAGCAGGTAAGTCAACTTCTTTTATGTTTCCTATAAAGGAAAAAATAAAGTTATATCTGGTCATGTGTACATAGAGAGAAAACCATGTTTCTGGCAGCTAATCAGCTGCTGTGGTTTCCAACTGAAGTACATAGATCTAGAGGGCAAGTGCTGCTGCTTGGCTAAAGCCAGAACAGAGCACTGGTCAATAGAAATCTACACAATATCTTAGTTATGGTTAGAACTGGTCCTCACCATATGAATGAGTGACTATTCTTAAAGCATGTCATTAATTCAACTTCACTTATTATCCATTCAAATGATATGAATCTTTAGTGTTTTGCATTCATTTACAGTAACCCTTTCCCTGAGAAGACAAGAAGCTGCTCAGTGCCGTTAATGCCAGAGCAGCTTTGGCATTATGATGGCAAAAACAGGGAAGAAAAAGTCATGAATAAAACATTTTTCAGGACATACATGTGACTGTATGAATGAGACCATTTACTGCAAAGAATTTTGTATGATACATGTGGGAGGACAAGCCCACAACTTCATCAGTAACAGTGGGGGAGTGGTTCACTATATGATCAAGAGTCTTGTTTAGTATTACATGTTTGGGCATGACATTAACTTAAAAGCACATGCGACCTTTGCTCTCAACTTTCCCAACAGCCGCCAAACTTCAACACCTCTGCAGCAACATGTAGCTTTTACTACAGCACAGCAAACACACACACACACACACCCACCCACACACACACACACACACACACCCACCCACACACACACACACACACACACACACACACACACACACACACACACACACACACACACCACTGCTTTAGTTTGGGCCTTGATGAGCTGCAGAAGGAGGACATCTTTCATCTTGAATATTTTCGGGGTTGTAGTGACGCCAAAACAAATTCCATTTCATATGCATGAAGTCACTGGCGTCTCGGAGGAGACACATGGCTCCTGGGAGTCGCTGTTTGTCAAAGCGTACATCACCTTGTCTCAGTAAACTGCAAAATGGGAAATCTCATGCTAAGTAAGGAAAGACACAGCAGAGGTGGCTTATTCAGGGGACTCTGTTCCTCCTGTCCTTCTATAGCCCCCAGTACACTCTGTGGCATCAACACTGACTCAAGACAAAGAGAAGTGGCGCAGAGATATTGCTCATTAACATTTTTGTGCTTGTTCCAGCTTTTACTAAGCACATGGCATGGGCAGTCTGTGAAGCTCAATCAGCCAAATGGCTGTTTGAAAAGGAGAGATTTGTGAATGTTGACCAGGCAGTTATCAGTCCCAGCTTGTAAATGAATCAGTCTCACTCTAAATCAATAATGCAGTCATTGTTTAAACTGAAACCAAGCTAGCTAAGCATGGGTGTTTGCCAGTGCAGCATTGATCTAAGATGCACTAAATGTGTCACTGGCTTACCTCATGACATTACTATAGCTCTATGTCACTTGACTTATTGGTGACATAGTTTATCCATGAGGTGTACTGAGAGAAAGCAGAGCTTTATAAAATCAAACACACTGCAAACTATAAACGCATGAGCAGCACTTGTTTAGTGTTTTTGCATTTAAGGCTCTTCTTTGCTTCTCTGTTGCATGTTTATGTGAGATGGACATGAACAGAAACACAGCCTACTGTAGGAGGTGGATCTTATCGCTGTCAGTAGTGGGTGTCTTCTCTCTTGGTCTGGAGGGCCTCACCAGCAGCTGTCACTGACACATGCGCAGCTCCAGTTGTATAAGAGTCTCTAGTCTTGAATTCCAAAAATGCAGTTTAGACACATTTGGATGTTTCGTAGAACAGTGGCATAACTCATAAGTCATGTTGCCTTCGTTTAAAAATAAACCTCTAAACTCCTTAGCAACTCAAGATCTTCTTAAGATCATTTGATATGTAGAGTGCAAAAGGGCAGATCACACGTGCTGTGAATGATTGACTCCTTATTGGGTCTTCATAGGCAATATGAGAGTTAGTGATGTCATTCATTTAGTTTGAACTATAAGATTCACCACCAGTAGGAATATCAAGTGTGTAGAAAATGATTCAAGTTCATCAAAACATTACAGACTGGTATTTGTCACTGTACCTGACTTTCTCTCAGCATATCACACCATCACATCTCTTTTGCAAGAGATATTTCAATTTCCATAAAGTGGATTTTTTTTTTCCATATTTCCATCTTCTTTACCAATCCCGTAAGCATATTTACTGAGTGAAAGTGGTACAGTCACAACTGCCTCAGTGAACTGTGTGATGATGATGATGATGACAGCCTCTGAAAGACTGCATACACCCAGTGATGTCAGAAGAGGATGACTGGTCTCTGTGGTTCATTGTCTGTTATCTCTGGAGACTAAATATTCACACAACAATTGGTGAGACAAAGTTCTTCTCTACCCACCATTTTATTTCATACACAACCCACTGAGAACAATGCACTTCTTTTTTTTTTCTATTCTTAACTCTTTGAAAAAGGTAAACAACAGACAATGGTACCAACACAAAACAATACAAATGCTCACTTATAAAAGTTAAATTGGTTGTGGTTTGGAGATTCGGACCAGTGTGGTCAACCAAATATTACATTATCATTCCAAGCGTTCCAGGTTGATTTTCCTGGCCTCCAGGGGGCTAAATAAGTCCAAAGCAGATGCACGCTTTATCCTTAATAAGATTTAAGGGCACTATTTGTGAAATGGAGTTTACGCCTCTGTTTTGGTCATTTGGCTCTGGTTTAGGAATCTCCAGCTAGCTGACCGTGGGTATCTCATCAAAATGTACAGTAAATTTTTATTGGTCTAAGCAAAATTTTATTAATGATACTAGTTGTGCACTTCCTGAGAGATGAGAATTGGTGAGGGTATTAGATACAGGACTTTCACCCAGGAGACCAGGGTTTGTGACATTTCTTGTGTTTCCTGAATATGCTGTCACTTTCTAAAAATGATTTTATTTGCCTTCAGTTGCTGTTGTGTTGGGTTTAACAGACACTAGTCATGCTTGATGTTATTTTGTAAAAAAAAAGAAGCAAAGAAATACAATTAACAGCTATGCTAAAAGATATAATCCTCACATTCATCAGTGCAGAAGGTTAGAACATAATGAAGGAAAGCAGAAGACCGTGTAGGAAAAAAAATTAGCATATGCTTTGTGCAATCTGTTATTATATAGCAGAGCTGTTCTCTCTTGAGTTCTGGCCTTCAGTTTGATCACTCAGCTTGGCCGTATTGTTGTGTTGCTTGTTTTGGAGAAGTGAGGATAAGAACTGAAAAGAGCTAACATTTTAAGTTAGCTGTTAGCTTTATCTTGTCACTGCCGCCTTCCTTTTTGTGCTCAAAAGCCCACTCAAGTGGGCACTTACAGAACAGACATAATACTGATCTAACAGCTGGACCCACCCAAAAAAGACGACAACCCAAAACGTACAACAGAGACAGACGTTCACTGATGGCTGAAAAATAAAGATCCCTATACAGTAATTGTATCTTAGACTTTGTCATTTCTTGGAAAGCGGTACATAAAAACTCATCCTGCAATTTATTGTGTAGACTGAATGTATCAAAATGCTCCTTTTTAGTTTTCAAGTATCAACAAACCACACAGGTTGGTGGTGTTTTCAGTGGTACAGTTGGCCGATCAGCAAACTGGGCTCAGTTTGTGAGCAGGTTGGTCTTTCTAGTGTTTTGTTTTACTAGAGTAAGTCATTTACAGTGAAACATGAGACAATTCTTGCATTACAAGGTAAATAGCTGACTTGATGCTGTGACATACTTGAGTTGCCTTGCTGTTTCTATTCATAGAACAGCTACTTGATCTCTTACATATTCTATATACTGTAAAGATAATATTCAACCATTTGACTTATCTAGAAAAATAATACTTTATTAGTTAGTATTGGCTTAGAAAGACTTCAGATTGATTGAATAAGATATTGCTATGGGAAGTGCTGCTTTGTGTTCATAGTTAGACCTCCGGAGTAATTATTTATATTGCATTAATCATGACAGATGGAAGTGAGGTGTAGCTATTCCAGCAGCTGCAGCAATTTGTATACTTGGTTTCAATAATCAAGTTGCGGAACTGAAGACAAAATAACCGACATCATCTACTCCCACCTGCACAGCAGTATTCATAATGCATGACCCAAAGTGGAGCATGTTTCAGTTTATTAAAGTTTGTTGTTGCTCCTGCTGATGAATGCATGGATATTAATGTTTATCAAAGAGTCTAGTTAAATATTTAGCTGCCACCAGCACAACTATCATAAATATATCATTACTTATAAGACTGATTCAGGAACTACCTGTGCTGAGATAGTTATGAGGTAAAGAATTTGTGTCTTTTTGCCCTAATAGCTCTAAATACATGCAGAATGCATTTCTCAGTTTGTTTATTAGTGAAACTCTAACTGCTCAAGCTTCAGTCTCCTCCAGTGAGAGGATCAGGTTAATGTGACATCAGGAAAATACTACAAGATGAAACCCACTACCAATGCTGACATTTTGCTCCACACTGGCATGTCAGCATTAGTATGAGTTTTATGTCACTTTGAGGTATTAATAGAAGCTGTCATTACAGTAAAACAGCCTGTTAATGTTCATTTTGTTCATTAAATCTCTTTGATAGGTCAATTTGAAAAGAATTAAAAAAGCTCCTGAATAATTGAATGCTTGCTTTTTTGAAAGGGACTTACAATCCTAACTTATATTTTCTATCAACGTGATTTTATATAAAATTTCTCCTCAGAGGTCATTGGATATCTCGATTAGAAGATGCTGACCAAGAGGATCCAAGCACACACTGTAGCTTTGTGCCCTTGCGTGCTCAAAATTCTTTCAATATCAGACGGATTGACTTGTAGCTTCCACTCTCATCCACGGCCGCATTTTTGATTGAAATTCCCATATGTTGGCTGACCGGGGTGTTTTTCTTCTCAGGACAGAAGAGCTCCACAAGCGTACCACGTTTTATCAGTGTCCTCTGGCAGAACGAGTTGTGAAACACTCGCATGCAAAGAACATTTCCCATTCCTTGTTTGGTCACGTCACGTTTGCAATGTGAATACATCAAAATGCTCTTAATTAAACAAATACTTTTTCCCTTAGCATGTTGCTTGACATATTTGCACCTGCTGCTCTCGTCCCTCATCTCTGACAAATGAATGTGGCTGCAAGCCAGACTTCCTTCTCCTCTCCACTTCCTCACTTTTTCTCTCTCGGTACATCATGGATAAACATGATGTTCAGCAGAGTTACAGCTGGATATTTATGTACTATCGTATAAATGTTACTATAGGATCATTACAAAAGAAATGGCTACTTTTTTGAATGTCAGTGTTACTACTACTGCTGGCAGTCATTAGCACTCCATATATCTGCACATTGAAAGGGACTACACTGATCCATAGATGAGTCATTTTTCATTAAATATGTTAAATAAGCTGACGAAATCTAAATTTTAAAAAGCCACATAGTAAATATCAGTGCTATCTGTGATCAGTGATCTCTAATAAAATTTTACAATAGCCTTTTTAAACCCTGGAATGGATGCACGTGCTTTGGTTGGGCCTATAAATACTCATATATATGTGACAGCTGGACTTGGGACAAACCATGAGATAGATTCAGGGTTCTGTTTTAAATTTAGGCTCAGGCCTTGACTGGAGCCTTGCTGGCTTTAAGGCCCTTCTTTAATACTAGAATGGGATTAGATGCCGGTCAATTAGCCATGCTGATTGTTTACATGCTGTAAATGTTTGGGGGCATTGTGTTGGTCTGAAGTTAGATCTCAGAATCAAAGCTGATTGTCTCCCAGCGCTGATTCATATTCCACAAAGACAACTGGGGGTGTTGCATGCCAGTCTGGAATGTAGGGCATGTGGCTCAGGAATTTCCATTTGTTTCATGAGAATTTATGACAACGAAAACTGCAGTGACCAGTCAAGGTAGATCTGGGCTTGTTTGATAGCTAAGTTTTGTCAAATTACAGCCGAGTCTGTAAAACTGCAGAGGGAATACAATCAATCTGACTTTCTGGATCAGACTTTTAATGAAAAATGTGCTGATCAATTTTCCATAATTGATCAAATGACTGGGGTGCTCACCTTTTGCCTCTATGTTTTGATATTATAGTTGGAATTTCTTCATTTTCTGTCTTCTTTTCTTGGGAAACCCATTTCACTGTGGTGAAAAAAATCCAAAGTCAAAATAATGAGATGGTATCTCACAATTCCTTGTTATTATCTCAAAAATCTGAGATATCAAGGAGGATTGAGTTTTCATACCTATGCATTTTCTGTACTTAACCTTTAAAAAAAGAAAAAGAAAATCAAGGATCAGCACATTTAAACACATGTGCTACCTGGATGCAAATCAACTGGAGAAAGACCAATTAGGGACAGATAGATGAGCATTTAGCAGCTCAACAGGAGAAACAGAAACACCTTAAGTTCTGTTTTTACTTGTTGATCCTCAAAGTTTGCAACTATCTTGTGAACTTAGTGAAGCAGTGGGAGATTATACTGGAGCTAAAAGTTGTGAATGTTGGAATTTATCAGCTGAACCAAATGTAGGATTCAAATAATAATATGTCCTGTCTGCTCAGGGATGTTATTCTGTAAATATACAGTTTTGTACTTAGCCCTTTACTGCATTAACCTATTATGTTTTATATGCCATTCAAGTAGCCAAAAATGTTTCAGTGTTTACATTTTTACATGTTTTCCTGCTCAGTTATGACTGAAAGCATGAAAGTGTTTGCTAGAAGTCCTGGCCCTCTGAAATCTTGTGTCCTGATGCAATTTGTCTGAGGCTGATGTTTTTCTGACCTTTGATTTGAGGTTTTATTGTACAATATAAGCTTTAACAGTTATTTCTCTCAGCTATCACAAACTCACTCCCCTGCTTGCTACATTGCACGAGAATGACCCTGCAAACTGAGATGGGCTGTTACAGTAGCTCCTCTGGATCTTCATGGCATCAGCCCAAACATTAAAAATAAACCGTCAAGTTCCTAACTCAGCGTCAACCATTTTGTTGCTTGTGCTTCGGATCCCTGCCCGAGTCATTTACAGTACTGCACGTTTTTTGTGTTTCATCACTCTCGTATCCCAGTGGTGGATGTTTTTAATGGCCTGTCATTCACCTCTGGGCATCACTCAAGCTCTCTGCTTAGAATGATCATACAAACACCTTGTGTACACAAGGTGTACTACAAGATTGGACTCAGTGATAGAGAGCCAGCAGCTGAAACTGATAGCTGTGGACAAGAATCAAGACACTCCAATTAATCTCTAGTGATGAATTGGATTTCAATGAAGCCAGTGTGCACTCACTGAACTTCCAGAACCAAGATAAAGAGTGTACTTGAGGTGTTGGTTTGTCAGTTGTTGTTTTTTTTTCTTTTTTTTTTCATTTACCCTTCTCAATCTTCTGTAGAGGTACTTTCCTGGAAATCACTGAGATTTAAAGAGGCTTCAAGCATCATTAGACTTCACTGCTTTCTTAACTTTCCCGACCACTATTAGAGAGAAAGATAAACATTTTTCTTTATGTTAACTAAAAGCTTTGATCGACTCTGTTTCAACCCTCTTGAAAGTGTATATAAAGAGTCTAATCCTCTCAGGTTGTCTTGTTGCTGTGTAGTTTGATTCATCCATGCTTATCGAGGTTTCACCTGTAGAGCAGATATATGTGTAAACACAGTTAAATGCTGTTGCATGTTATCTTTGTGCCTCATAGAGAAATAATGACAGTCTGGCAAGCTTATGTAGGATGTTTCAACACATTCAGGGGTCAGGTGCTATGACATCACCAGAGTCCTACAGAGGGGGAATTTGGAGGTTGGGATTGTTTTTCTGTTTGTAATTATGAAGAACTGTTGATGTCATATCTGAAATCATCATCAAGAGAGAGCACATACTTTGTTTTTCAAGGCTGCTCTAAAGAACTTGTCTTAAAGCACAAGAGAGTGTTTTAAGACATCTGAGACTGCCCTCCTCTCAAAAATATGCTCAGACAATAATTATGTTTGAAGAATATAAAGCCTCTAGTGGTTGTGAGAGTAATTGCATGTGAAGAATAAAAATGGTGTCCATCCATGTCAGTGTAAAAAGAATGTATTTTAGCCCTGATCATGATCCATTGTTCATCCTAACCTGGCAGTTTTTATTTTATTTCTAACCCTTAACTTACCTAAAACAAATCAGGGAATGAGAATATTTAGTTCTAACATGTCGTGCTTACATATAATCACCTAACCTCTAAAATGATGCTTTAAAAAAAAGTTACTTTGTTTGGAAGAAAGCAGTGCCATGGCAAGCAGCCAGAAAAGTCAGTAAATATTAACTCCCTTTTCGGAACAACGTAAATCAGGTCAGGAAACATTTAGGATTTTAGAGAAAAGACCCATCTTACACACATGCTGTGTGTCAGCTGGGCATGTGCCGGTATAAAATTCTGCCGGTATGATAACCTTGAGCAAAAATATCATGGTTTCACAGTATACCACGGTATTGTGACTATGCTCTTAAATATTGTTTTTTAAATGTATGGATAAAAAAAACAACTTATTTTGGTTGAACAATGCCTTTTTGTTAGAACATCATCTAAGGTACTTGTAACAAGAAGCAACAGGTAAACAGCAATACCACTTTGAGATATTTTTGCCAAACAACAACATATTTTTGAACTTGAATATTACTTTAGGTAAAAAAAAGAACTTAAACTGATGACATTTGTTGCATTAAGCAACTTTAATCATTGACGATTACTTAAATAATCAGTCTTAAAAGTTAGTATACAACACCTCAATACATGATTCATTATGTTCAAAGCCTGTTGTCACCTGACTTATTATCAGGATTAAAAAAACATTTCAAGTGAGCAGAGACACCTGGAAATAATCCAAGGGCGTCATAAATGTACTTCCAGACCACTGACACTCAGCATGCGATACACAACAGTTGTGTATCTCATGCATGAGGAATGTGCAGTTCTATTCACCCTCACATGACACACAGATACACACATACACGGTGTTGGGTGATTATGAATATCTATTCCAGATTAAAAATGTTCAGACAGTCATCCATTTGTAATGAGTTCTGCATTTTTGCTTTTGACTCATTGTTCATATCATTGAACAAAAGTGGGCCACAAAGACTGTGAAAAGGGAGTTATGATCGGAGGTGTAGTCAAGACCAAAGTCATAAAACTCTATATATAAATTGGATCAAGCAATAAAACAATGAGGAAAATTACACTACTTACTCATGTGAAATTTAGGTAATACTAAATTAGCTGAAATGGAAAAGTAAATGATAATAGCATGTAAAGAAGAGGAACTTTGTAAAGACTGGTGTGGTTTAAAAAAAATGCCAGCAAGAACCATAATGTTCCCACTAAAAATGTCCTACCTTTTCTTTCCTTGGTTCAGGGAAGATGAGATCAAAAAGCAGCAGGGTGGACAGCCCAGTCGACAGAGGGCTCGGGGTCCCCCATGGTGACAATGACATCAGTCAAGATCCGGAAGTGAGTCTACCTGTGAAGAGCCTGAAGGCCAAAGTTCAGCAGAGGGAGGGTAAGGATGAGGTGGAGGTGATCTCTGACAAAGAAAAACTGCTGCTGGATTCCAGTGAGTCTGGAGAAAAAAGAGGGAACATCATGGACTTGCCAAAAGAGGATCTGCTTAAATTGCTGGGAATCATGGAAGGAGAGGTTCAGGTAGGCTGGATGCTGTTTCCCTTTGGGGTTTTTTCCCCATCAGATTGTTTGTTACCTGTAGCAATAAGTGGGGCCAATACAATAATGGTAGAATAACATATATCTGTAAAAGACATTGCAGAAAAATTCAGTCTTTTTGAAGGATAACAAAGCAAATTTAGCACAATAGCTCTATCTTGTGGTTGAAAATGGCAGGTCAACATTCTAGAGGAAACGTGTAAAAGTCCATTATGGGTACCAAGGGATTTATACACTCCAATAAAGATTTCATTTTTAGATATATTTAATAAAAAATCTTATATTCATAACACATACCAATGTCTGAGGCCATTTCTAATGCATAATTTCTTTCATTTTGCATGTCCCTCTTCCTCTTCGAGCCATATTATGTAACATAATTTATGCATATCTGTCTGACTTCAGGCCAGGGAGGATGTTATCTGCATGCTAAAGTCCCAACAGACTCTTCCAGAGGCTCTTGAGTCACAGTATGGCTGTGCTGTCCCTGGCTCAGCTCTCAAGGCACTACAGAGAGACAGCTTCATCACTGGCACCAAGCAGCACAACCACAGTGTTTACCAAAAGCCTATGGCTGAGGTTAGTTAGCACCTGTCAGTTACAGCTACATTTATGTTGTTGGCAATCACATCCTTAGGGTTGTGACAGCTTCATTTTTAATAAAAGGTTGACTGGGCTCAGTACCTTTAAAATCCTAAAACATCAAGCCCAGTAATGTTGTTAACACCGAAATAAATATAAATTGTTTTGTGTGTCTTTGGTCCTCCTGTGTGTTTTTGCCCTTTCTTCAGCTGGAACATCTGCAGGAGAAGCACAAGGAGACATATCGACGGATGCTTGGTCAGCTGCTCCTCGCTGAGAAGTGCCACCGTCGCACAGTCTATGAGCTGGACACAGAGAAACGCAAACATGCTGACTACATGAACAAGAGCGACGACTTTACCAACCTCCTTGAACAGGAGCGAGAAAGGTGAGGAGAGAAGAGTGGGAACGAAATCCATGCAGCTAAACTCCTTCAAAACTTATTATTATATAATTGTTGGATTATATTTAAAAAATGGATCTCAAACTGCAGTCCTTGATGGGCACCCTCGTACAAGTTTCAGATGTTTCCCTGCTTCAACACACCACAAATTAATGGGTCATTGTGCAGAGCCTGACAATAAGGAAATGTTGTCCAGTGAGTTTTAATGCGTTTGGCTGCCTCTGAGCACATAGGACACAGCTGAATAACTCATGCAAGCTGCAAAACAAGAAGAAGAAGTGTCTCCATTATCAATAGATGAGGGGCAATTCCCTTTTTCTCCAATATTTCCTCTTTTCATCATTCTGATTTAAGCTATTGTTTGTTTTACATACATAAAAGACATATTTGATGTTCAGAGAATGTGTGTATTGTAATGGCATTTTTTTCCCTTTTTTAATGGATTGCAAGTACAGTCTGTCATGGGGAAAAGGAAAATGATATGATATGATGCAGGGGCTACATTAGAAGGTAATTCAACTACATTTTTCATACCGGTGCAAACAGCATGCCTTTTGTTAGCTGGTCAGACAGACTGGCTCACCAAAGAGGAGAAGCTGGGGAAAGGGAAACGGCTTGAATGTTGTGAAAGTGAAGAAAAGTGGTGCGATAATGGAGGCGCAAAGTGAAAACATGAATTACAGCACAAATGTGGTGTACAAAAACGAAAATGGTTTATTATCAGATGTGAGAGAGAATTTATGGATAGAAGTATAGTGGAAAGATTACATCAGCCTCTGAGAATGTGTGATACACCGCCTCATCAAGCTGGGAGGTGTTGCTTACTGAACTGATAACCTTGCATACCTTTGTATGAGCGAGGAACGGCCCAGGGAAATACTCCCATGAGCAGCAGGTGGAAAGACAAGTGGACGAATAAAGAGCATTTCAGAGGAACAAATCTCTCATGACATCACCTGTGAATGAAGTCATTGATGACATTGTGACCTGGCCTCTTGTTCAAGGGGACGAAAGTGATGAGGGGGGAGTTGTGTCACATGTGTTGAGGGGCCTCACAGAGCTCAAACAATCTCACTGGTGAGAGTGTACATGTGCAATGAACGCATAAGAGGAAAGAGGCCGTACTAATTGCATGTATTCACAGATGACAGAGTTTATTGGCTGATTTTTGGGAATTTTGTCGTAATCCCTTCAGCACACTAGTGTCCACCCACAGCAACTCAAAGGAGGAGATGCATTCATTGTACCATGGGAAGTTAATTTGTTTGCTTTGCACGTGTACATTTCTTGTTTGTCGTTTTATAGAAAATACATTCAGTCACCTGAAAAACAGGATTAGTTAAGTTGCCTTTTGGGGGATTTCAATTTGTTTATTGGCAGTATTGATCTATTGGAGGTCCACACAACCTTTCACTAGCCTTTAATAAGATAAGAGACAGATTGTAACAAAAATCACAGTCATATTAGCTGACCTGCTGTCATACAAACAAAAGACAGCTGGTAAAAATACAGGTTTCGGCTTAATGTTTCAGGATGATGTCATACAGAAAAGGCTCATCATACCTTCATTAAATTTTCTAGATGAAAGGTGAGTATTCTCGGATTTCAACCAGTTAGATAAGGAAATACTCCTTCTCATGCATTGCGACTTCCCCCAAACAAACTGCCTGATAATTGTGAGGTTGAACACTGAAAACTGAGAAATTTAATTTGAGTGATATTCAAACTTTACTTCAAAACACATCGAACCTGAGGCTAAATCTCTCCAGGGATGATTTCAGATAGATAAAATCATGCAATGATAGACAAGTTTAGGTTTGATTTGTAGGTAAATTTGTGCATTCTATCACTTTAAGAGAATTATATGTGACAATAGCCTTTCGGAAATTATCAATAGAAACAAGACTCCTCAAGCATTTCAGCACAGCAACACGATGAAGCCTAAGAGAATGCAGTTTTTCAGGTGTTCTGTTACAAGAAAAACACGTAACTGCCAAATTAGGAATTTAATCCTGGACTATACATACTATTTATGATGTTAAAAATGAACATAACCTTTGTAGGTATTCATCAAGTACCTTAACTCTACATTATTTCTGTTATCCAGCAAGAGCTCCTCTATTGTTCAGAAAAATTTAATAGTAAAGAAGTGTGTTCAAACTCCTACTATATGGGCATACATTATCCTACAACATTTTTTAAACTCAAAACTGAAGATGCCAGTCCTATTGATATAATTGATTCTAGGCCAAAGAGTTGGACTGACTGTCATGCCATTCCTATAGCCAGGCTGTCAGTGCCTAGCACTGCATGTCTTGTGATCAAAATAATTACTAAACTGACAACTTCTCCTCTGCTTAAATTTTGGTTTGCATGTAAGAGAGAGCTGACCTCCTTCCGATGCCAGGTAGTTTCCAGCAAGTTCTTTGGCTCATGCAAATGTTGGACTCTGTTACTTCAAAGAAAGAGCGGAGGAGGCAAATTCTCCAAGTACCTGCTGTTTCAGCAACTGCAGACCCTAGATGATTTCATTTGTGTCTACAGATTAACAGGGAATTGAAGGAAAAATGATAAAAACAGCATATTTTCACACCAATTCATGAAATATGTGTAAACATTAAAGGAGACATATTATGCAAAAATCACTTTTATAAGTCCTTGGAATAGTCTCTTACAATGTTCTAAGTCA
>JAOXYM010000021.1:7838770-7848883 GCA_028567055.1 Leptatherina wallacei
CCAAGATTTAAATGATATATCAGAGAATTGTTTAAGATTGGGAATAAAGTGCATAATATGTCTCCTTTAATGTTTGCCCTTCGTATACTGAAAATCCCTGTACTGGCTTCTAAATGATCATTTACTGTTATCTTTACAGTTTGGATCAGACAGAAGCCTGGGAATCGGAGCAACTGCCTCCCATCATTTGAGCCCAAGGTCATTTTGGGCTTACAGGTGTAGATACAGCGCCAACTAAATCACAAGTATGTTTTTTGAGGTGGAAATTTCCAAAGAGAGCCTACGGCTTATGGAGGTAACATACTGCGGAAAAACAGATTTTAAAAAGCACACAACAGCAGCGCCAACACCTACACAAAAACATGCGCAAATAGTTCCTTTCTTCTGTCACTGTTTTGACAATTTGCTCTTTCAAGAAGTTTGTCATCATCTTGTACTTATCGATGTGATCTGAAAGTGAGGAGAGAAAAGTCAAAGGGCTTGTGGCAAACATCTGGAGGAATGCAGAGGATGGGTACAGAGGAAGCTGCTCCTGACTGGCAGCCATCAGCCTTTAACACCCTCTTTACACAACAGAGTAATTTATATGTCAGGAAGTTCACAGTGGAATGTGTGAAGACTGACAGAAGAAATGGCCCCCCTTTTCACTGAAGGGAGTTTCAAAGTCACGCAAACAAAATGAATATCTCTGGACCTGCAGTAGATCAACAAATGTCAATTAAACTACCCTTCAATATCAGGAAGGGTATGCTACAAATAGCCTGATGATAACATGGCCTCTGATTTCCCTCTTTCAACACCGGGTCAGTACGTGCAGAAGAGTGCATTGTGACTGTGACTCTCTTGCCTAACGCTTAATGTTTTTTCTCTATCAAGAGAGGTCGTAACTGTCCAGCGATGTGTTTTTTGGCAGTGTCTGACACAAAGGGGCTGCAATACCTCTGAGCAAACACCGCAGGAAACATGGGATGAAATGTTGTTCCACAATGAAAAAAAAAAAGTTCTCTCGTGGATGTTGGCTTATGGATCACATCTGCATATCTGCTTAGAAAATGTTTCTATTTCTTTTGCACACAATTGCCCAAGAAACAGATTTAAAAAAAATAAAATCTTCAATTTGAAATACAATTTATTATGCAAAATAAAAATGGATTTCTTTGTCTTACATCTGTGCTGACAGTTAAACATTTATCTTTGCTCAGGAATTAATACACTGCAGAGGATAGCTCTTTCTTCATAGCAACAGTAAACGATGGTTCTCACATAGCTTAACCATCAGTGTCCGATACCACTGACATCATGGCTTTGACCTTTGCATGACAGTAATTTTAGAGTGCCAGTTTCTTAGGTGTAAATGACATCTGACTGTGTAAGTATGGACTTTATGAGCTGCACTGCACAGATCTGGACGGTCCCATTGTACAGTAGCCAGGCTTGCTAATCCTGGTTGGCAGTAAAAGCTATAAGTATTAATCAGTGAAGATGTTTATGACAAACTGAAAAGAAACATCTCGAGTTTCAAACTGCAATCATCTGCAGAGATGTGGAGTACCTAAACTGTGGTTTCTTAAATAATTAACTTTCTGTGCAGTCTCTTAACAATCTGGATATAGAACTTTGTAAACCTATCAATTTTATCCTCCCAGATCTTTTTTACCTCACGGGAGACATCTATCTCATCTAAATCTGGTTTCCTCATCATATGTACTTTGCAGGGAAGCCCATTCAAGTTTCTCCTCAAGTGAAACGACAGCACACATCCTCTTCCCTGTCCCGTACCAGTATATCTTCCGGTTTCCAGGGGCAACATCTTGTGCTTTGGGAGATGTAATTTAATTTCACCAAACATGGACTGAGAAAATGTTAATATTTGTTCATTTCATTTGTTCTTTTCTATAGTTTTGTAAACTTTCTGAGTCAGGCTTATAGCTGCCAAGTTTGACGTTGCAAAACACTCCCTCTGTGGCAAGAGTTCCACCCCCCTTTACTCTTTCCAAAGCAGAGAAGCGCAAACGCTCATGCACATTACTAGCCTGTATGGATGAGATGACATCACTCAATAGAGGTGCTCCAGCAGTACTACATTGTATTTATTCAGCTTTCCTTGTCTTGCTAACATGCTTGGAATGAGATGGTGGAAGATATGTGGGAAAAGATGCTCTGGTAATTCTGCTCTCCGTGCATTCTGATTGATGACAAACAGGATTTATGATCTGCTTGTAGAGCATCTTTTGAGGGTAAGTTTTGAATGGACTTAATGAGGCTCATTTTGCTCTTTTAGTGGCTGTGAGAGATGTGCACTATTCCTTGTTGTGTTGGTGGCTGTTTAAATTTAGGTTTATTTTGCAATGCAAAAATGTTCATTTTGAATACTGATCAGAATTTCCATGGGAGTGTAAAAGGAAGAGACGCAACTGCATGCAATCTGCTTTGCATGTATTTTGTTGGAGCCCGAGCTGAGAGTGGGCATGAGCAGCATAGAAAGAAGCTGAGAGAAAAGACCACGCTTGGTGAGGGGGTGTAAAACTTTCACTAGCAGTTTGTGTTCTTGGTCTCTATCCCATCAACGGGGGGTATAGGCTGCAGTTTTTGTGGGTTGTAATGTAGATATTTGCCCCTTTTCCTCCTTTGATCATGTCTGCTCAGTATGTCTCTTTGGGAAAATCCTTTGATAATCTGAAGGTTTATCTGTGTTTTTTCTACTTCAGCTGCAGAAAACAGTGTTTAAGGACACAAAATCAGTTACTTAGATGTGATTAAAAAATAAAAATACAAATCTCAGAGCTGTTTTTTACATTTATAAAGAAAACTTAAGTATGCAAATATAGCAGCGCATCTTTGTGAAACTTTGTTTTTTCCTTGTCATTCTTTCAGATTGAAGAAGTTGCTTGAAAACGAGAAAGCTTACCAGGTGAGAAAGGAGAAGGAGCACTCCAAACGTCTGGCCAAAGTGCGGGAGGAGCTTGTCAAACTGAAGTCCTTTGCTCTGATGTTGGTCAATGAGCGGCAGCAGCACCTGGAGCAAATGGACCAACAGAGCCAGCGGGTTCAGGAGCTCAGCCAGCAGCTCCAGCAGCGGGAGCAGGCTTTGAATGAAGCCAGGGAGCATGCTCAAGAAGATGGCCACAGGGTGCAGAGCCTGGAGGCTGAGCTTAAGGAGAAATCTAATAAGCTCTCCCAACAACATGAAGACATGAGCGCCAAGTTGGCAACTCAGGAGCTCCACAGTCGCCAACTTAATGCCAAACTTTTGGGGCTTACACACAAAGTGGAGGAGCTGGAGGAAAGCAACAGAGCCTTGAAGAAATCTGAGGAAGAACTGCAGGAGTTAAGAGAAAAACTTAGCAAAGGCGATTGTGGCAACTCCAACTTGATTACTGAATTGGAGAACTTACGGAAACGGGTGCTTGAGATGGAAGGAAAGGATGAGGAAATTACCAAGACAGAAAATCAATGTAGGGAACTGAAAAAGAGGCTAGAAGAGGAGGACAGTAGGAGTAAAGACCTCAAGCTGGAAGTTGAGAAGCTCCAAAAAAGAATGATGGAATTAGAAAAACTTGAAGAAGCATTTAGCGTTAGCAAAGCTGAGTGTGCACAGTTACACACTGCTCTGGCAAGAGAGAGGGGCCTGACCAAAGAGCTCTCAGATGAAGTTATAGCTCTCAAGATCCGTATGAAAGAGCTTGAGTCCTCCGAACTGAAGCTGGAAAAGTCTGAGCTGAGTCTCAAGGATGACCTGAGTAAGCTCAAGTCACTGACAGTTGCTTTGATGGATGAGCGCAAGACCCTGATGGAAACTGTGAAGTCAGATGAACAGAAAAAGGATGATTTGAGCAAGATGGTCAAACTTGAGCAGAACAAGGTTATGGAGGTGACAGAAAAACTGATAGATGAAAGCAAGAAGCTCTTAAAATTAAAATCAGAGATGGAAACCAAAGTAGAGCTCCTAACCACTGAAAAAGAGGAGCTTAGTACTAAGCTAGCTTATGAAATTGATAAAACTCGGGATCTTAATTCTAAGCTACTTCAAATGAAAAAGAGGCTAGATGGGTTTGAACAAGCCGAAAAATTGTCTGTGAGGAATTCCATGCTGTCTGATTTGGGAAGAATGTCGGACCCCCTTCGGAGAGACGACAACAAAGTTAAAGAACTGACATTTGAAATACAACACCTGAAAAAACGCCTCAAACAACTCGAGGTAGTCGAGGGAGACTTGATCAAGACAGAGGATCAATATGACATGTTGGAGAAAAAGTTCATGACTGAACAGGACAAAGCAAATGTTCTTTCCCAGCAGGTGGAAGATATGAAGAGTCAGATAGCCCGAAACAAAGCCATTGAAAAAGGAGAAGAGGAAAGCCAGGAAGAGGACCTCCGACAAAGATGCAAAAGAGAGGAGACCAAAACCAGGGAGCTCCAAGCTGATGTGGTAGCCCTCAAGGAGAAAATCCATGAACTGATGCACAAGGAAGACCAGCTTTCTCAGCTCCAAGTGGACTTCTCTCTCCTACAGCAGAGGTTCTTGGAAGAGGAGGAGAAGGCCAAAAACATGGGCACCAAAGTTTTCCATCTTTCCAAAGAGCTAGAGTCAGCAAAGCGCCAAAGTCGGGCCTTACGGCCAAGCTTAAATGGAAGGAGAATGGTGGATGTAGCTGTGACGTCCACAGCAGTACAAACAGAAGCATCATGTTCTGGACTGGCAGAAGAGGACACCCCAGCTGTGTTTATCAGGAAGTCTGTTCAAGAAGAGAATCACATTATGAATAACATCAGACAGAAATGCCTGAAGAAGCCCAGTGAAAAAAGCAGCGCTGTCGAGCGTTGCCCTTCGTCTAGCAGTGAATTGGGTATTAAAAAATCCTGGATTCCCTGGATGAGGAAAAAGGACAATTCTCATCAAGAAACCAACCTGGAAAAGCCTCTGCACATCAATGGAGATCGGCTAGCCTCTGAGTTGACCGTGTCTCAAAAACAAGGGCAGCCTTTACATATCCGAGTGACACCAGATCACCAAAACAACATGGCCACTCTTGAGATCAGCAGCCCAACAACTGAAGATGTTTTCTCCAGCTCAGCTCCCCTAAGTCCTAATCCATCTCAACCTAAATCCAGGATCACAATCATTCCCACCTACACTGCTCCCACCCACCAGAGAAAGTCCACTGCTCGATCTCAGGGCCCTGAAAGAGCCAAGTCTCCAGTGACGATTACAACTATATCTAGAGCCAAGTCTCCAGAAACCAACCGACCCTCCTCTTCTTCTACCTCAGGAAGGCCACTTTCCCCAGTTTCTATAACGACAGTGAGCACTGCTGTCGTGCCTGAAGGATCCTCCTCCCCTGAGCCCCAGGAGATGACCATGGGTCGGGCTGTGTTCAAGGTTACCCCTGAGAAGCAGATGGTCCCTGTGCCTGTGCGAAAGGGTCACAACACTAACATTATCACCACTACAGAAGACAACAAGATCCATATTCACTTAGGTAACAGCATCCCCCCAAAGATGGTAGTCAGGCCAGTGGCTACTGTAACAGAGAGCAAAGAAATGACTCTATCAACTGGGACAGTTTTACGCTCGCCCCGCCAAATTACCACCACTACCACTAGGAGCACGCAGAGTAAAGTGATGAGCAGTATTACAATATCTCCTGTTCCATCTACCACTTCAAGAACCACGCAAAGCATGGTAAGTTTTGTTTACCATGCTCATTTGCATTATTGCTTTAATAAACTTTACTTATATAGGCAATTATAATTTACCTTCAGCTCCATCTGACACAACTGGAAATGATACTAAAGTAACAGTTTGATCGTGTTTCAGTGGCCCTTTACAATATACTCAGTGGATGAGATGGATGGTGTGACAGAAACAACCCTATGGGCAGGCCTCAGAGTAACAAACTAATAATGTGGCATTTTGCCACCCGACTAATAGTCATGCTGTAATTCATAGTCATTATACAGTGTTTACATGCACAAACAGTACATGTGGGGCTCAGTGCCCTCTAGCTGATACAAAACAGACTCAAACTAGTAACAGACCTCGCTTGGGTGAGGCAGAAGAGTGAATAAATATTTACATTTTTCATTCAGGCACTTCCTATAAAACATATGATCAGTTACTTTGTTTTGAAATTTTGAATTCCTTTTCGTCCCTGTAATAGGCTTGTCCCTGTTTGTTTTATCGTCCCATCTCGATGTTGCCTCTTTTGTTTTCATTCTCCTGCCTGAGAAACTGTACTCTCTTTCTTTTATCACACAGGTTGGGCAAGATGCCCAGACACCTCGTACAGGCCTGACCCGCATCCCAATGTCCAAGAGCCTGAAGACGGGAAAAGCTGCACTTGGATCGCTTGGGATCTCAAGTGGAATGAAGCTGGACTCTCGAGCTGAAAGTCAGTCTATGAGGATAGAGGTTAAAAAATCCATTGTGAATAGCAGCACTCTGCAAAATGGAGGGAAAGTCTGATTGACATAATTGTACCAGTTGGAGTAAATCATATCTAAATTGTGCTTCACAAAGAGAAATACAAAAATCTCTGATGTCCATGTGCAACTCAGCATGAAAGTATAAGAAGCAGAGGCATTTTTTGTAAATGAATAAGGATTTCAATTTCATTTTTTGTCTTTTCTACTTGTTTATTTCATGCATTTCTGCTGTTTATATGAAGACTTATGCTTTGTTTTTACTGTGTGAATTGTGATTTCGATTTAATATGTTAATCTATGCTACTTTTAACATATCTTCTTGCTTTGAGTGACTGTTTTACACATAAGGAGTTTGCCAATATATTTTATGACACGTCGTTGTAAGGACATGTTGTTTTGTGTAAATTATGGGTTTTTTTCTGTAAAGAATTTTTACTGAAAAGTGTTGTGAATAAATGTTATGACGGATGGCAGTGTGACTTGTTTATGAATGGAAAGCAGAAGACAAGAAATAATGAAATATACCTGCAGTATGTGACTATTTCATAATGTACATGTAAGTCACACTTTTTTGACACCCAGTCCACTGTGAACCTTCTAAGCGAGGCACATTATCGCACTGAACAATGCAGTAACTGGCTAAGAGAATGTCCGGATGTTAGCTTCATTTTTCTATGTTATCAGAACAAAAACTAAATATGCTATAAATTCTCCAAATCTATGTGGAAATTCCATTTATCAAAATGTAAAATATTCTATTTATGTAAGTATTTAGAACTTTCATTTTAAAGTTAAAGCATCTATGGCAACAACAGCACCCTAAATTATTCTCGGGAGTAATCCTAACCACCTGCTACAACTTTCCTATGGAGGTTTTGCTCTTCTTTATAACTCAATTTCAACCAAATTGCATGGGTTGAGCCAGAGCAAAGGGTAAAGGGGTCTCTCCAGATATTCATGACTGTAATAAGGTGTGGCGGGGTCACTCAAGGACTTTTACAGAAATTAAACAAATATTTTGGTCATGGTGTCAGCAACAGGCTGCCATGCAGCTCTGATAGGCCTCATTTAAATGCAGTGGTTACAGAGGTGGGCTTGGATCTGGAGGACCCCGGTTCAGGTCCCCGGGCTCGAAACAGAAGTGTGTGCCCGATTGCGGGCCCTGAGCAAAGCCCCTGACCTCCAGCTGTTCCCACTGTGCTGGAGTCTGGCATAAGTTACACTCCTAGTCTTACTAGGATGGGTTAAATGCAGGGAAGGAGTTTCCCAGCTGGGACTAATAAAGTATAATAAAATAAAGTAAAAAAATTAAATTAAGTGGGCGATTCAAACCATCTCAATCTAGATAGGGACCAGTGAATTGAAGTACAGTTTAAATGCTACAAATCTATGAGTATTTAGATTCAATTAAATTGAACAGAAACATACTTTATGAACCCCAAAAAGAAAGTAGATTGTTGCAGTATATAATAATGACAAAGGAAAACTCATTAAATTACATTATAATAACAAATCGCCATTGAAGAGAGTCATTACGTAAGCCTGTCAACATTATGAGTTCTGAGACGAATGAAATGAAACGTGTGGTGTTTACAACTGTGCGACTTTTGTCGCAATTTTAAAACAGCATTTAGGCTACAGCACAGACCTTTAAAACGGACATCAAGATGTTTCTTGGGGGTTGGCAATGTGAGAAAGGAGCTTTGTGATGACGTAACTCCTACGTCTAATCATCCCATTGGCTCTGGAACTTCCGGCTTCTCTCTTGGTACAGATTAACTAAACAAACGAAATCAATACCATTATGAATCGATATTTAGATTAGACCGAGGACACATTTCACTCCTCTGAAGGTTTCATTAGTCGCCACAACGTTATATCCCCTACCTGCCGTGTGGGATTAACGACTAATTGTTGGCTGTCAACTGAAGTGGATTATTTAGCTTGAAGCGGATTGCAGCCATGATGGCGTCAAGCTACAACGCTAAGGAAGAGGACGGCCACATCTCGGGTTCATCGACTCACGGCGGGCCAGGGGCTGTAAAAAGCAAAAAACCGGACAACACTGCATTTAAACAGCAGAGACTACCGGCCTGGCAGCCCATCTTGACTGCAGGCACCGTGCTGCCTGCTTTCTTCGTTATCGGTCTCATCTTCATCCCAATCGGCATCGGCCTGTTTGTGACATCAAACAACATCAAAGAGTTCGAGGTACGGTTACAGTAATGTCTGCTTCCCTTTTCATTGACAGTTGATGGCTTTGCAGCCACTGGTGGCCAGTTTGGTCCAGACTTTTCGGCACTTACCACCATTTGAAACTCGGTTGCTATAACAACCGAGTCTGAACAACCTTCATGTCTTGTAATGTAAACATGAAGTAATTTAACTTTTTTGGGTTATTTAAATTTCAGATTTAAGCCATACAAGATTATATAAATAAAGATAGTAAAATAATGATATTTGTCAACAGTTTGATTACATCCATTTACTCTCGGGCTCTATATGAGTGTTTGCTACCTACAACCATAGTGCTTTACGGCAGTACTAGCATAACTACCAAATAATTACAATTACCACATAATTACCACCTTTTATAAAGATTAATCTGATGTGCTTTACTCTTAACAATTGGTCAAATGTATTTATTAAACATTAAAGCCGTATTCATGGGCTGCTGTTTGTGTTTGTGTTTCTATTGAATTTTCCCCTCATTCATAGTATGATTAAACGTCTAAAATTTACAAATAAAATGTTTAAAAGACATGTAAATAGACCACTCAAAACAAAATAGTACGGCTTGGAAAAATATTGAGATATTTCGGTGTGCTTCTCCTTTCATTGTAATAGGGTTTAGTCAAATTTGAGAAAATAATAAAAAGGAAGGAAGGGTGTGTTCAATGAAAAATAAAGCAGTACAGTTCAAAGTAGCATGAACTGACTTTCAGACTTTGATTTTCAGTGTTGGAGACAGCCTGAATATAATGCAACAAAACAGGCTTGTCCTTAAAATTCAGTACAAAGAATAAAAGTAACAAAACAGGTAAAATCAAATTTAAAGAAGATCAATTCTCAAGGAAAAAATTTTAAAACAATATTTATTCGCTTAATCCAATATGCTTATTTCTGATAATTGTTTCTTCTTTTTCAGATTGATTATACCGGTGTGAATATTGACAGTCCATGCTATGACTGTGCCAAAAACCTAAGCTGGAATAGCTCCACACCCTGTTTTTGCACTGTGGATTTCACATTAGAGCAGCCGTTTGAGGTAAGTTGAACTCAGGTTTTGCACCAACTTGCAGTAATACAGATCCAATGAATAATTCATGTATTCACCTGCAGTGCTGTCTTTGTAATAAAAGGGAAGAAACTGCCCTCCTAATACTGAATGTCCATTAAAATCTATTTTGAGTCCAAGGAAAGAACTTACATGGTTTGTTTAGAAGCTGCTTTAGGATTGATTGTTGTACCTGTAATGATTGCGGTCTTACTTGCAAAAAGCTTTATTGATCTTTTATAAAAAAAGTCCTCAGCAGCTTGCATTTTCATTGTAAGGGGGGGAAGCATAAACTGGCCTCATATGATGCATGATAGATTTAGTTTATCTTCTAATATATATATATGTATGTATGTATGTATGTATGTATGTATGTATGTATGTATGTATGTATGTATGTATGTATGTAT
>JAOXYM010000021.1:7848983-7873038 GCA_028567055.1 Leptatherina wallacei
TATATATATAATTTTAAGTTTAAACAAGATTTTTAGTTAGATTGAATTTTTATTTTCTAGTTAGTTGTACTGAATCTTTTCTCCTGTCTTTTTTTTTATTTTTATATTTTTATCATTTTCTAATTTAATTTGCCACTCTGAACCTGTGGAGTGCAACTTTGAATCAAATTAATTTGGACTTATTCTTTCACACCTTCTTGCCTCAAGCAACACTTTACTTTGACTTCACTTTCTTTGCTGCGTGTGTGGAAAAACCACCCAATTTCTGCCAGCAATTAAATTCACACATAAAATGATGAGAGGACAAAAGCAGCATGACCAGATATGACACAAACTGCTTCTTTCGAGCACATTTCTTTTTCTTCATGAGGTGTAGGAGCTGAGAAAACAACTTGTGCGCTCACTCAAATTCTATAATAGTAGCTGAACGGACCTGATTGACTTACATTTTGTTGTTTAAATTGTTTATTACTAATTAAGAATCGCTTTAAGGTCTCCTGTTGAGTTTTCCTGTAACTATGAAAAAAAGTTATTGTTTCTTATCTAAGAGCATTCTTTGTATTCTTGAGGTCTAATCAATGGGATCTGTACAGTTGCTTTCTTATTCATTAAAAAAACAGCAACAGAGTAGTTTAAATCCTTTATCCTTTATGTAATTTATCCATGTTCACAGTTAGGAAGCCTGTTTCTGCCATTACTTGGTGAGGCATTGAGTGATGTCAAGCACATGTTGATCAGTGGAATGGTTTGACTTCACTGGTAGAATTGTGTATTGTGCCATCTGTGTGCATATATGTTTGTCCTTGTGCACATGCGAAAGACAAACAAATGGAGAACCGTACGATCAGAGGTCAAAAACTGCCTTGTATTAATATACTCAGCCTATAACATAGTCTCCTCTCTACAGAGCAATGTCTACATGTACTACGGCTTATCCAACTTCTATCAGAACCACAGACGTTATGTGAAGTCCAGAGATGACAGCCAGTTGAATGGGGATCTGTCTTCTTTAGAGGTATGATCCTTTAATTGTTGCGAATGCCTCTTGCATCAGCTCAACACTCTTTGCTTTTTACAGAAACCCAGCAAGGAGTGTGAGCCGTACCGCGCCAGCGATGGTCTGTCCATCGCCCCATGTGGGGCCATAGCTAACAGCCTTTTCAATGGTGAGTCATGGCAAAGAGCTTTTTCTTTTTAGCCGTTCAGGTATGGGTGCTGTTGGTGTGATCGACCGCCTTATAAATTTTGACATACAGTAAAAGCTCTACACAGCCATTTTCTGATATAATTTTGCTTAAGTTTAGCTTATTTACCACTTTTACTCTAAGCGACAAAGTCAAACATGCTTTTCTTTTTCTCAGACACTCTGGAGCTGTATCATGTTGACTCCAACGGCACCAAAAATCTAGTTCCTTTAGCAAAGAAGGGCATTGCATGGTGGACAGACAAGCATGTGAAGTTCAGGAATCCTGGTGGAAACAGCAACCTAACTGCAGCTTTTAAAGGTGAGTTTTGCAAACTGTATCGCAACATCTTTCTCATTCTTAAAGACTTAGTTTCACTATCTAGTTTGGTCTTGTCCTGATCTCTTTCAGACACATCTAAGCCGGTGAATTGGAGAAAGCCGGTGTACGAGTTGGACCCATCAGATCCCGATAACAACGGCTTCATCAACGAAGACTTCATTGTGTGGATGCGCACAGCTGCACTACCCACCTTTAGGAAGCTCTATCGCATCATCCACAAGAAACCGAACACCACCCCAACTCTAGCCAGTGGCAAATACATCTTGAACATCACTTACAGTATCCTTTTTCATTCCACCCATAAAATCAAGTTAACTTATACAGACTGATTTTAAAATTAGAATGGGAATTGTTGCTGATTATGTTGAATTAAAGCTAGAACACGTGGTTTTAAGCCAGGTTTGTGATTAGAGGGAAAGCTTGGTTTTACTCAGCAGCCATCCAGATGGCAGTACACCAGAATAAACTACAGCTGCAACAGCTTGTAATTCACATGTTGAATAGATATGTCCTTCTTATAAAGGACAAGTAAAAGTGGGGTTAATAATTAATTAATAAACTTGCTGTTTTTAAATTCTCTTGAGTACTTTCAGGAAGTATTAATTGTTCATGTGTAGACTCTTCCAACTCTGAAAGTTTAGTTTTTCTTTAACTTTATGTAATCAGATTACCCTGTGCTCACCTTTGATGGTCGCAAGCGAATGATCCTGAGCACCATCTCCTGGATGGGAGGGAAGAACCCCTTCCTTGGCATTGCCTACATCACTGTGGGCTCCATCTGCTTCTTCCTGGGTGTAGTTCTGCTCATCATACACCATAAATATGACACCCGCAGCAACAGCGCTGATATTCCAAACTGAACGTTTCCCGTATGTGTTTTCCTGTCTCTGCATGCATGGGAGACCCTAAAGGGTCCACTCTGGACTGCTTGTTCGTTTTAGCTTGAATACATGTGAATGTCTGTGGCGTGATTGCAGAAAAGTGGTTTTATCTCGAGCGTCTCATCATAGCCATGTTTATGTGTCGGTCCTCTTATCTGTGTGTCTCTATTATTTATCTACATATTATCAAAGTTTTTATTTGGCAGTGCTTTGCGAATGGCTTAGTTGAAGGATGTATATATTCTTTAATGCAAATGTCTGTTCATAATTTGTACTGAAAAATGTCCTGCTGATGAATGTACCATGCTTCATGGACATACCTGTACCTCTGATTTTGGAGATGACCTTGGTTACAGAATGGGATTATCTTTGCTTGTGTGACCTTAATTCAGGTAAACATTGATATTTAACAGAAAGTATTTAATCCTTGGATCTATATTAATGACAAATATTCCACTCCGATTGACGTTACTCTCTATACTAAACCTGTCGTCCTTATTACTACATAATGCCTGTTGAGGAAGAAACATTACAGTACTATTCTCAATAGTTTATCATTGCATCTGGTATTCCGTATTTTAAAACTTTTGAGATATGTCTCTGGAAAGTAACAGTAAAGCAATTCATAATTTTCCTCTTGTTTGGCCTTAGTGTTTAGTCACCTTAAAACTTTCATATTGATTTAATGATATGCACTATACAAGTGTGATGTTTGTTCATGATTTTCCCTTTCGTTCCACTTCATCTTCTGTTGAAATATGGCGTTCCTGATTTATTGAAGATAAGAAAATTGTTTGAATTTTAAATTCTTGGGTTTTATAAAGTTTATAGGATCTATTAAAGAACTTGGTCAATGTTTTGGTGTCACTTCTGAAGTCATTACACATTTATAATGCTGCTAAATGAATATAGCCGCTACTAAAATAGCTCGTTAATTCGGATATAACCCCACAGCAGCAAATTCTCTGTTATCACTTTTAATTTAATTATTTTTCTTGTTTTTTGATTTTATTACAAACTGACATTGGAAAAAAAAATTCTTTTTGTTATATTTGTAATCAAAATCTTCGAAGTGGCGCGACACCGGTAATAACAATCTCACGCGACCGGAAGTTACAGACTCACCAAAGGATTGTGGGAAATAGACTGTCCGTCCTTGTCCAGCGCCTTTGCGTAAAGCTCGAAAGTTTGCCAAAATGTATAGACAATTAATGGTAAGCAAGTTAATTTTATTATATTTGCCTGAAATATTTATGGTTAAGTCATTAGATTGTTTTCTAAGGTTGTTGTCATAAAAAGAAACTTTTTTGTTATAAGTAATGGTTTCAAACTAAATACTTCAGACTAAACCAATATGTTCCGGAGGAAGCTAATTTACGTTAATAAAGGAATAAAGTTAAGTACACGTGTCACCGTCGTTTTGCTACAGGATAGCACGTTTCTGTCAGCAGAGCAGTGGCTCAGAATGACCGTAGCCTACTTTAACCGGTTCACCCGCTAACGAGCAAGTCAGGTTGAAACCATTTTACATTAATTTTACAGTCATTGGTTGAAACTGACGTCACACGCACAAAACTCAACGTTTAAGGTTTCGACTTTTAAAAGGTTTATTGATCGAGCTTTTGCTCAGTAGAAATCAATTCGCTCTCATGGTCAGGCTTGTTTATTAACTATGGTGGGTATAATATTACAGAAAATCCTTCTCTTCCATGACGTTATAGGTTGGATGCGTTCTATGATCTAAATGCAGGATCTTGTCTCCTGCGGGCAACGTTGTCTATTTCCCCCTGCAGTATGACAATCAGGATCCAAGTTTCACCAATTTCCAGCTTTTGATTTGACCTTAACCAGTTTGAGAAACTCTTCTCCCAAATTGACTTATTAAAAAGCACTATTTTTTAGATCTATAGGCTTAGTCAGATTTAGATTTGGCTAAGTAAAAGTAGTGATTTGGATTTTCACAGAATAAAGTTTTTATAAGTTGGAAATTCTCATGTTCAAATATTACCTGTCCATCTATGGTAATGTTTTTTTTTTCTTCCCAAATTTATTCTGGACCTGTATGTAGTCCTGTTTTGATTAGAAAAATGTTGTCAAACCTCACTGTTATTAATCTCACTAATTTACTAAACCTTTCCTCAAATTTAAAAACCGGTTTGGTATCAGATAGCCCTAAAGTTTAGATGTTACCTACATTTTATGGTAAGAAGGTGTGCAGAAAAAAATAAATAAATAAAGTTTAACTTCCTTTAACTTTGACTTTAAATGTTGTAAAACTAAAGTGATCTTCAGCAAAATTATGGCTGCTTATTTTTTGTGGAAGAGCCAGGGAAAATATAAGCAGTTAGCATTAATAGGTTTTAGTAAGAATGAGAAGAAGTGATTTATTGCCATTATGCAAGCACAACGAAATTATGAGGAGTTTCTCGGCGTAAACATGCATAAATAAGAAAATAGAAATTTAACAGGCACACATACATAAGTAAAAATAAAGATACCAATATATAAAATATATAAAATACCTCTATATTTACAGAAAAAGAAAAAAAGAATTAACAGAATTGAGATTTGAGAATTGAGTAATTGTTCTACCCTACAGTTACTTGTCCATATTTACCCATCTTATATATAACTTACATTTGACGTGTCTGTGTAATACACATGGTTGCCCTGCAGATGGCAGCGTTCTTCTATCATTACTTAAAATCATCTTGCTGTATGTTCTTATAAACTCTTTGCTAATTTGTACAAGATTTGATGAATGAGTCCTGTTAAACTTTGTGTATCTTGTACACATTTTTCACACTGGGTGTTTATAATCTTTATCTCTGTAATGTTTATGTCGTATCAATGAGATCCTCAATCAAGTGTTATCATGACTAGGGTGTTTGCCAGCTCTCCAGACGGACCATCGCCAGCAGTGCCCGCAGACAGATTGATAACACCATAAAGGACAAGCAAAAAGTCTTTCAGGTGAGTGAATCTCATCGGAGACTTGTCTGTGTATAAGTATATAGTGTATAAGCTGTCTGATTTTGAGTTGATATTACTTTATCTTTGTTCTGAACTCAGAATTTTCAGTTTTGAGGTAAATCTGGTTTGATATTAATTTATCCAAAACAATGCTGCTGCAGAGGACTGTTGGTATGTGAAGGTTATCAGCATTATTAGATTAAATGACAGTCTTCTCCTCATGCGCCTGTTTTGCTGGTATGAAATGTGACTTTAAAATTTTGTTTTCAAATGATGAATTTTCAGTAGTAATTATGATGTTCGTGAAGTTTCTATTCACAGGTTCTGAAGACAGAATCTAATTTTATCCATTGTTTTTTTTTTTTTTTTTTAACAGGACAGATAAGTATGAGTGCATTTCCCCTTCTGTTCATAATATTTAACTAACCTAAGCCTTTGGTTCAGGCTGGTGCTGAACTAATTCTCCCTAAAAACACATTGCAAACCCCCCCTCCCCAATCCAATGTGGCAGGCTTTACTGATATTGCATAGCACAAGAAACTATATAGCTGTAGTTGTTGGATAGTAAGCAGTACTCTGCTTTACTTGGCATTGCTTTATTGCACACTGCTATGAGCCATAGTGTAATTTCTATGGTTAACCAGAGATTAACTCTTTACAAACAAATTATAACAATTTTGTTGGGAAACATGAGTTGATTGTATAAAACTTTAAACAAATACTTACATAGTTATATTTTTAAACAGTAATATGCTTTCATTCTCTCTTTGACCAGGCGGATAATGGTATACCTGTTCATCTGAAGGGCGGGTCAAAGGACGCTCTGCTCTACAGAGCCACCATGACTCTCACTGTGTTTGGTATGTAAGCATTGGTCTGAGTTTTGACGAGTCAAAGCATTTTTACCGAAACTGTGTCTTTCAGAAAGAAATTGTCCGGTAATTTCATGATGTATCATCAGGGGTTGTTTTACACAGTCAACATAACAAGTTGTGTTGTATTATGGTTATGTCTGTAACACTCATTTGATCTCTTTGCAGGGAGTGGGTATGTTGTATATGAGCTGTTTACTGCTGCAATGCCCAAGAAACCATAGTGAAACAGGAATGTGGAGACATGTCTGTCCAATGAAGCAACTATTCATCATGTCTCTGTTGTACAGATTTCAATATAATGACATTTTTGAAATCTTATTTTTTTGATTGTACAAATCATGAGCTGAAAATAATAATAAATATATATATATTCTGAAATTGTGTCATCATTTAAAAGCTGATTCTTGTTGCAGATATTGTTGTTTCTACCACATACATTGACTTCTGTCACTTGTACGTATACTTTAAGTAACTTCCATGTATATGCCAGAAGAGGTTTTCCTTGTAATAATAAGAACAAGAAGAGCAGTTTTACTGACTGACTTTACCTAGTGGTGGTTTTAATATTATCAAATCAAATCAGATTTTATTTATAAAGCACCTTTCGTGTTAGGGCAACTCAAATGTTTACATATTAAAAACAATTCATGCATGAAAGAGAATTAAAACAGCCTTCACACACCAAATATAACAACAATATGAAACCACAAACATCATTTCTTTCATACACAATCTCACACACACATTCACACACACACACACATTCACACACACACACAAAGATGCAAAAGTTAACTCCCCCCACCCGCCCCCACCCCAGTCTTCACAAACATAAACTCTAGTCCCTAGTGACTCTCTCTTTACTAGAAACAGGTTGAAAAAATAAATTAAAAAAATCTGGAAAATAAGCAAACATCTGGCTTGACGCTGCTGTTATTATCATAATAATGAAATGAGGCCTGTTTTAGCCCCAACTTTAGGAACAACTAAAAGACCAGTACCAGAGGACCTCAGCGTCCGCGAGGTTCATAATTTAAAACAAGGTCAGATAAATAAGAAGGCCCAAGACCATGAAGACATTTATAAACTACTAAAAAAACCTTCAAATCAATCCTAAAACGCACAGGGATGGGCGGATTGGTGTATATTTGAAGAAAATAAAAAGAAAACTTTCTTATTTTACCACCTTTGTAGCAGGTAGCTGCAGTCAGTTTTAATCAGATTAGATTAAATTCAAAACGTTACCAGTTGTAGTTCTTCAGTTTGACCACTAGATGGCACCACAAACCTAAAAGCCAGAAGATCTCTGTGTAGAAGTTGAGTAGCAGGATGAGCTGCTGCTGAAATACTTCTCCATATCTAACAAAGCTATTTTTCCATTCATGCGCCACATTTTGCGTAAAGGCAAAAAAAATTTGCTTATTGACATGGTTTTTTTCTTGCTTTTTTTTGGCATCATAAGAGTAAAATATGGCCGCGCTATGATTCGATTATTGCAAAACCAAACTAAGTTAGTTAGTCAAAAGTTTAATTCTTTTTAATTGTAGATAAGTTAATAAGCTGGGTGATGTTGACTGTTGCGCAGATAAAACACTTCCCCTGTTAACTGTTGTCTGGCCAACTGCTGTGAAGTAACACTGGCACTGGAGACTCATTAATTCTCCAGACCAAAGGAATGTTGGGAAAAATGCAATTTCCAAACTCCAGATCGGTCTTAGCGGGGGACATATATCAAATGAGAGGCAGAGCTTTCGCAAGAAGCCCATATGCTGGTAAAATGAGAGCTTGGAACTGCCCCCCTGTTAAGTAGCCGATGGTGGAAAGATTCTTCCCACTTGGAAAGAGGCTTTTCCTTCTTGGACATCTGCTGGCGGAGCCTCCGGTAACCCGACAGAGGAAAGAGGGGTCCAGCCGCAGCTCCTGACATTTCTCTGTTGCTTTCCAGAGGGGGAGGCTTCAACCAGACTGCTCTGAATTACGTCCGTCAATTTTCTTGGGGGGATTAATAGGTGAGTAGCCATTCTTTGTTTTTCTTTCTTTCTTTTTTTTTTTTTTTTTTTAGAATTTTTTTTTCTTTTTTTTTTAGAAATGAGTTATTCAGGTAGCCTATTATTGATTAAAAATATTTAATTTACATCAAAATATGGTAGAGAATTATTTTCTAGCAGCTTTTTTAAAAGAAGAAAAAATCTTAGAAAGTTTTAATTTCTGTACTTTTACAAAGTTGCGATGTAGGATGAAGGAAATTAATGGAAGCATGCAATTTTAACTTGGTTACCCTGACCCTAACTGCATCAGCGCGCTGAATTGGACTGAATAAAAATGCAGCTACTGTAAAAAAAAGAAAAAGAAAGATGAAGCGGGACTGTATCAGCAGAGGAGGCATAGCCTATCTGTTGTGGTTTATAGATAATCTGATAATGCAGATCAGATGAGTCCCTTGTGTCTAAGGGGCCAAGAGATTCACATCGGCGCCTGCAGCTGCAGTTTTGTCGCTCGTGCACCAGGCGGGGCGCACAGCCTGCAGTTGGGATTAAAGAAGCTAAAGTCACTGCTGAAGCCTGTTGGTGGATGAGGAGAACTAATTCAGTAAAAACCATAATTGCAGGAAAACAGTCATGAATCCACTTATTCTATGGAAAGAGCAATTAGTAATGCAGATTCCCCTATCAGTTTACATGTTGTTGTTTTTGTTTGTTTTAATTAGGATGAGCGGAGTAAAGGAACAAATTCCATAACTCAAAATTCAAAATATGTGATATTGAAAATGGTTTTTGGTTACCTTAAAATGAAAACCTACTGAGATTCCATCCCATAGGGCTTATACCCCAGGTAAGACTGCTGCATGTAGATCTGCTCTGAACCACCAAAATGATCAAAGCAACCAAAGAATTTTTTCAGCTTATGACTGAAATCAAACCAGATGAGCTTGCGTAAAGTGGGTTTTTTTAATCCCTCATTACTGAATACTCAATGTGTCATTCTGTTCTAATTATGTACCTCCAGGCATGGGTGTCAACAACAGACATCAAGGTGTGGTACTTATTGTGTAAGAAGGTCTAAATAGATGTGGCTTTTTTTCTTTTTATAATCATTATAGAGAGTGAGGATAAAATATTTAAAAGGTGTTAGTGGTGATTCGGTAACCACGCTAACTTGGATCCCTCCGTCTAATTATGTCCCTCTTAAACACAGCAGTAAATTAAATTTGCCCCTCCGAAGCAGCGGCTTGTCAAACACATCTTCTCTCTTTGTTCTCAGACTGATTGATGTGCTGCTGACCCTTCAGGGTGAAACATGAAGTTAAGGCTATCACTGGCCACGGCTGCCTTCCTTGCAGCCCTGTTGTCCTCCATAGATGCCCAAGGTAAATGAAACCACCTGGCCTTACTCCTCTTACATACTGTCCTACTCTGTCTCTTTATCTCCTTCTTCACTCCTGTTATCTTTTTATCTCCACTGGTTATTTATTTTCCAGGATTTAGCTTTTGACTTTAATGTCAGAGTTATTTGAAACATTGACTTGATTTTTTTTTTCTGATAAACCGAATAAAAATATGATTTTTATGTGTATGCTGTTTAACTATGTGAGTGATTCCTTGAAGACTGTTTGTTTGATTGAGCTATAAGGACTTATTACATGCTTTGATATGAGATCTAAATCCAAATCCTGTTTCCTTGTTTTAGGTGATGAGAGTTTAGATAGTATAAACAAATACTTCAGGAGCAATTTTCTCATTCCGATTTGGCAGATAGAAGAAACAAACATCATTCAAGCTTGTTTTGCTTATAACCTCGAACTAAATACATTAAACATCTGGGTGCTTACTAAAAGTAGACCAAAAACTGTGTCATGGCTAATGTTTCCCTATAAATGCTCAAGCAGGGCTGTCAAATAGGAAAACTGCAAAGCCTTTGGTAACTGAGCAAGTGCACCTTTTTTAACGCTAATGTTGGGAATATGCAGAATCTATTAACTCTATTGTATGAGACGGTTTTAGAATGACTGAAACCTTAAACCTAATAGTTCAAACTAAGCTTTAAGATAACTAAATAAAGTATACAGAGCAGTGTAGTTATTTGCTTCAAGTACAGACAGATTTGTAATACAGATAAAGTCGTTTTTTTGGGTTAAAAATCGAACGAATTGAAACATCAGAAGTGATTAAAAACTCAAGTGTCCCATTCTTTTTCCTTTCCAAACTTATACATGACGGTTTTAGTTGAACTGAAATTCTCGCTGTCACATGAACTAAAATGTCGTAGATGATTATTAATCTGCCCTAGCAGTCTCTTATACAAACATTTCAGAGCGGAGTAATAGCAAATATGGTATGGAAAGTTTCGATTTTTTCCCCTCTGAGAGCGCGCTTGCATGGTGAGAGGAGTCCACTCTCGCATATCTTCACTAACAGAATGGAAAGATGAAATACGAGAGTAGCAAATTAATCCACAGACAGCATAAAGACAAAGAGCCTTTCTCGGAGTCACAAAACCGCTGAGTTGCAAGACATATGGAAAGTTAATATGCAGTAATGTTTAATGTCAGCACATGTTGCGGAATTACTTTGGCATCTGTCCTGCCTCTTTGGGGAGAGTCGGTGTTCTTTCCTCCTCTTCTTGGTCTCTCCTCCTGGCGGTAGCTCAGGTCATGATCGCTGGCTGGCTGGCTGGATGGAGACTGAGGTAACACAGCAGTAGCCAGATTCTGGCCCCTGGGAGCCAGAGGTGTCCTTTATTAGTAGCTGATGGGACAGATGTCCATATAACGAAGCAACCACAAGGTCCAAATAATCTACCAGAGATTGTTATTTTGACAAAACCACCTTTGTACTTCAAGTATTTTTCAAAACCAGAAGCACATATGGTCTAAGAAACTCAGCGACCCACTCAGACCACTTTACTTTGAAAAAATGTGGGAGCAGCCAGTGCGTCATACAACTGAAAACCCATCTTAAAAACAAAATATCCTGAATTTTATAATCCATCATCTATGGTTTTGCTACTCACAACCCTTCCCCCCAACTCATCCACACCAACGCATACTTCTAAATCCCCACTTTGGTGTTGGAGATGAGTACTCGTGAAGAAATGAGGGGGAACACGGTCCATCGGGGCTCCTTGTTGAAATGCCAGGTTTGTGATTCTCCAATCCCAGTTTTTTAAATATTCGGCAGGTTCCTGTTTGTCATCTGCCTGTGCATTCAGTGTGTCCCAAGCTATGGCTTCCTCCTCATAGTGTATTTTACAATGATATTCTTGCCTCTCTTTCGTATTAACAGCTAGCATGCATGTATCAGATGCAAGTTGTATCAGATGCATCCAGCAGGCACAGCTCTTTGCTGGTGCTTTGACATGTAATGCATGTTTTTTTGTTTTTTTTACCTTACATCATCTGCATTATGGTCTGATACCAATGTGGATGAATAAGAGCTTGGCGAAGCTCTACAAGGACATGCAAAATGTGTTGAACTAACCTCATTAACGTCTTGAATTTTCACATAAACTAATTGAATTAATTGTTCATTTTGAGTTGTGTCTATTAAGATTTTTTTTTAAACTACATGACATAAGTCACAATTATAGTCTGAGTACTAATGACTAAGCTAACTGGAGAAATGAATTAAAAGGATGTCAGCTAATACTGAGAACAGCGGGAAACTGACACTTTTAAGCATGCAAACTATTCCCTTTAAATGTTAACAAAGTCAGCTTAACATGATTTGTGATTTTCTTTGTTTTTCACCCTAAAGAATGCAAGACAGAATATCATTTTAAAATACGTTTGTCATCTCTGTCTGTGTGGTCCCAATTGTACATGGAAAACTACTCATTGTCCAGTCAATCAAAGTTGTTAAGTCAAACAACTTTCTCATGTACATGATGCATGACGCTGTGATCAAGTCAGCTGAATGTAACGGTGCGTGGTCTTGTCACACTGTATACCCTTTCTTTTATATAATTAAATGTACATGCTTTCTCTATTATTGAACATTTGATTGTCTAAAGAAGTCTTGTTCTCTCATGCCTTCTCATGCATTATGCTGTCAGAGAAAAAGTACACAAGAGTCTCCGGCGACGAATTGTGTATTCTTTTTAAAAGGTTTGCAATGGATGTGTGCCACTCTTTAGTGCAAAGAGCCTTAACCAAATAAACAACAAACCACTTTTCGTCTTTGAAATATGTTTATATACAATGTATATATAACATATGGTGTTCAGTTCTGTCAAGAGTTACTTCGGTAACTATATGGCAACCTTGATTCCATTGTATAATCAGTAACTTGAGAATGAAGTTGTGTTTTTTGTAATTCCGAGCTCAATTCCATCATAAAGGAGTTCACTTTGTGGTCGGGGCATGCGATGTAATGACTGCACTTAGCATGTGTTGGATGGTTCACTTAGTGTTTGCACTTTGGTAGCGTTTGTGTGGAGTTGTGCACATGATGTGTATGCCAGTGCTTGAGTTGCTGGCCATCTCGGTTGGGCAACTCAAACAAGTGCCATTTTGTTCCAAAATGGCTTCTCACACTTTTTCAATGTTGTCCATGTGTTCCTTACCCTTCACCCTCACAAATGGACGCCAGTGCTGTTTGTCTGCCACCAACAACGAACAAGTCCACTTCAGTCATGAAGTGTTTGTTGTTGGGATTAATATGAATGCTTCATTAATGCATTACCATAATTTGTTCACACATATATATATATATATATATATATATTTATATATAAAACAGACATACAAGTCTTATTTGTGCTGTGATTTAACACTGTTACATTTCTTACTTGCAGTGGAACCACCCTCAGACTTGAAATTTAAAATTCTAAATGAGAACACAGTGGACATGTCATGGGTAAGACCCACGGCAAGGATAGAAGGCTTCAGAATACAAGTTGTATCAGATGCAGGTAATCATGACGTCAGTGCTCAAACTAGTTGTAAAGATGCAAACAGTATAACATAGACCACTCCTTATCAACCTCTTAACTGATATCCTTTCTTTTCCCAGATGAACCGGCCAGAGATTTCACCCTGAGTGCAGATACCACCACAACCTCACTCACTAATCTGACACCCGACTTGGACTATTCAGTGTCAATAAACTCCTACCTTGGTTCAGAGGAGAGCATCCCCATCTTTGGACAATTGACCAGTGAGTACATGCTCTTTCTTTGGAGAGGGTTTTGCTTTAAGATCATGCATAGTTTTCCAGTGATCATTTTTGCACATGCACCATTTTCAGAAGCAAGTTTAACACTTTACACTTATTCACCACAGAATACAATTAACCCTTGGAGCCTATTTCTAACCCATAATGAAATGAGTATGAATCTACAACAAAAAGGTCTATTTGGATACTTTTATAGTCATAGTACAATAGTGATACTAAACACTTGGGAGATTTTCTAAGATGTAATAATCAATATATGTGTAACTTGTGAGGAATAGATTAACAAGGCACATAGCACAAATGAAAAAAGTTTCATGCTACCTGAACCCCCCCCCCCCCAACATACTTTAAAGATCTTTTTGGAACAATGCAGCTGTAGCTCTGAACCTCTAGCAAATCATAGTTCAATATGTGAACATTATCTCTGCAAAGGCCACCACTGATGAAGTGAAGCAGAACAAAATAAGAAAGGTTTTAGCATAGACAGTTCAGCTAAGGTCTCCAAAGTGAGCATTTTGGTACAGTGAGCCCCATTTGTTCTCAAAGTAGCCCAATCGTGGGATATCAGGTTTTAATACATTAATGGTGTAAAAATGAATAAGTGTGTGAATACTAACACAAGCACCTTTGAAGAACTTTTTTATTAAGTAATATATTTTTCATATGCATCAATAGAACATCAGAGATTAAACATATTTTGTTTGGCTACATGAGGATGAGAAATATGGACAAAGTAAAGTAAAACAGTTTCCATTAAGCCACAGAAATTGTTTGAAAGTGGCAGGAAATCACATCTGTTTACAGTCTAAAGTCGTTCATTGTTCACTGCTCGTGCAGCTCAATGATATGTGTTCGTGCGCATGTGGTTTTGATCCTGTGGATCAGTTTTTTTTACGACGTGTTGATTTTCTTGCTGTTTTCTTCAACGAAAAAGTACACAGTGGATCAGAAGTGGCAGTGTGCGGTGCTAACTCATCGAGTGTTTCCTGTGTTTCAGTCCAGTCCAGTAACACCAGTGGACGAGTCAGGAGGCCACAGTCAGATGCAATCAGTGAGTATGTTTATTGGAGCGTCAACCAAAGACGGAACAGAAACAGGTCCTCCAAACGGCCCTTCAGATTTTAAGATATAATTTTTCCCTTCATTACTGTAATTTCCTTTTTTTTGCCACTGGGTTGTTGTTGGGTATCTAGACAGACCGACATTGATTGGAAAGGTACACTGGTTAACTTAATGGAAAACAGTGGGTTCATCAAGAGAAAAGGAAAGCCTTGAAGCCTGGAAACAAACGTTCTATTATGTGTCATGAAGTGCAGAAGTGACGGAGGGTGTAGTGAATCAATGACGTCTTCACTCTGCCACCTAGAAGTAGCTACTGCTGAAAGATGCTCTACAGCTCTTGTTTAGACATCACCTATTAAGTGTGAGTGGTGAGTTTAAAATGTGTGTTGAGTGATGGGAAGCTGTGTTCATGTTCCTCCCAGCTGAGAACTAGAACTTCACTTCCAGATTTAGTTGTTCAGCTCGTAGAGTCTTTTACAGCCCGGCAAATTGACCAGGAAAAAAGTCTTATTCAGAACGAGCTTTATGAGTTCCGGGAATAAAATTTAGAATCAAAGAAACCAGGGGGAATGGGGATTTAAAGTCCACCCACATAAGTTCTGCCAGTTTTTTCAATAGAGTCATCTTAAATGTTCCAGAAAATTTCATTTATGATTTAAAGGCCCGTGGAGTTGAACGTAGAAAAGGGCTGGTCGAACCTCTGCTGAATGTTTAGTCTATTAAGCCACATTCTGCCTCAGTCTGCTGGGATAACTATACCAGCCCACTGTTTGGATTCAGCTGATCTTTCCTTTGATGTCTGAATGCATCTATTAACCATCCAACTAACTGTCAATGGTTTGATTTTATTTAGACAGTCAAAAGAAATGGGCCAATGTAGCATATCGTTCCAAGATCAAGTTGCTGCCATTACATTATTGGCACTTTTTTTGGGTTGGAAATTTATTTAGTTAGAGACACAAAGGATTTGGTTTTCTGCATTTTGAGTTTTTACACCCATCATTAACCACATGTTTAAATTTTTTTGTAAACGTTTCTAATGTGTCATTCAGGTTTTGTTTCTGCTCTTGACTGACTGCCTTATTTCTCTGCCCTGTTTCCCCAGAGTGCTCTGTCGGTGCAATAGCAGATTTGGTTTTTCTGGTGGACGGCTCATGGAGCGTGGGTAGAGGAAACTTTCAACACATCCGTAGTTTCATTGCTGCCCTAGCGGGGGCCTTTGACATTGGCGAGGACAAAACCCGAGTGGCTGTGGTTCAGTATAGCTCAGACGCCCGCACAGAGTTCCCCCTCACCACTCACACCAGAAGAGGGGAGCTGTTGCAAGCCATTAACACCCTGCCATACAAAGGAGGGAATACTATGACCGGTAAGATGTTTTCTCCAGTATGAGATACAGAAACGTAGGATGTGTAAATATATGAATGCAAACTATTTAAAAATACATGTATTGATGTTGTTTTTTTTTTAAGGTGATGCCATGGATTACCTGTTGCAAAACATCTTTACTGAAGCAGCTGGATCAAGGAAAGGTTTTCCAAAGGTTCTCATGATCATCACTGATGGAAAATCCCAAGACGCAGTGAAGGAGTATGCTGAAAGACTTAGGAACATTGGAGTGGAAATATTTGTCCTAGGTATGGTTTATTATTCAGTGTTTTGTTCAGTTGTGCTTTCCCCTGTGAATGTCTGCCTGTTCTTGGAAACCATTCGATTTTCCATCGTTTGTTCATCTTAAAATCCACATTTGCTCCAGAAAAGACTCAAGCAACACTCAAAAACCACTAACCGTCTATCACATCTGTAAAGCAGACAGGAATAACACATGAGTTACTGGGGTTGTACATTTTTTTTTCTGATCAGGTATCAGCAATGCTGATGAGGATGAGCTCAGGGAAATTGCCTCCACACCTCACAGCAAACATGTGTACAATGTGCCCAGCTTCGACTCTATCCAAGAGGTGCAGAAAAAGATCATCACTGAAGTATGCTCTGGTGTTGACGAACAGCTCAACTCTCTGGTCAGCGGGGAAGAAAGTAAGCTGGAAGATATTTCCCGAATGTGCTTGTGGAAATTTTTACCATCCCTAGCCATCATTTGAACACTTTCCATTCTCCAGCAAATAATTTTCTTTTGCCTTGCTTTCTTTCAGTGGTGGAGCCTGCTCTTAACCTGCAAGTAACAGAAATTGCATCTAAGTCGATGAGGGTGACATGGGATCCGTCCCCGGGTGAAATCACAGGCTACAAGATCACCCTTACTCCCATGGTACCTGGAATGAAGCACCAAGAGCTGTACATAGGACCCACACAGACACTGGTCAATGTACGTGACCTTTCTCCTGAGACTGAGTATGAGATCAGCTTATACGCCCTCAAAGGTCTGACTCCAAGTGAACCCATCCTGGATCTGGCAAAGACACAGCCTGTCAAGGTGTCAACGGGTAAGTTGGTTTATTTTGATCATGTTTTGTAACTGCAAACAATTCTGGTTGATTTTGGAGTAATCCCTGATTTCTTGTCTTTCTCAAGAGTGCTCTCTGGGAGTGGATGTGCAGGCTGATGTGGTCCTACTGGTTGACGGCTCATACAGTATTGGATTACAAAATTTTGCCAAAGTCCGCGCCTTCCTGGAAGTTCTGGTCAATTCCTTTGACATTGGAGCCAACAAAATCCAGATTAGTTTGGTCCAGTACAGTCGTGATCCACACACTGAGTTTGCCCTCAACACCCACCATGACCTTAGCACCGTTGTCAAAGCTGTACGCACCTTCCCCTATCGTGGCGGTTCCACTAATACAGGAAAGGCCATGACCTATGTCAGGGAGAAGATCTTCATCTCAGCTCGAGGAGCCAGAAACAATGTCCCCCGCATCATGGTCCTGATCACAGACGGAAAGTCTTCTGACTCCTTCAAGGATGCTGCCACCAAGTTGAGGAATACTGATGTGGAGATCTTTGCTGTTGGTGTAAAGGATGCAGTGAGATCGGAGCTGGAGGCTATTGCTAACCCACCAGCAGACACGCATGTCTATGAGGTAGAGGACTTTGATGCCTTTCAGAGGATTTCCAAGGAGCTGACTCAGTCTATCTGTCTGAGGATTGAACAGGAGCTGCTCAAAATCAAAAAGAGAAGTAAGTAGCAGAAAAACACTATCAGATATCAGATCATGGTCCTTTATTTGTTTGTAAAGAGTAAATATAAAAGCGAAGAATCAAAGTACAAGATGATGCAATCAATAAACCAATACCAATACCAATAAACATTCCATATAACCACATACGTCTTTCTTTGATGAGACCTATTACACAGTTTGAATGATCAAATGTGTGCCTGATTTAAGCCTTTTAAAAAAGACATTCTCAAAAAGTAATCTTTCATTTTTAGATTTGCTTCCACCCAGCAACTTGCAGTTCTCTGAGATCACCTCCCGAAGCTTCCGTGCCACCTGGACAGCTCCTGCTGCCAGTGTCATGTCTTACCTGGTGCGTTTCCGCAAGGCGGAAGACATCACTGGAGACTACATCTCCTTGGCAGTTCCCGGTGATACCACCACCGCCGTTCTTCCCCACCTCTTTCCAGTCACAGCCTACGAAGTCAACGTTTATGCTCAGTACGAAAAAGGGGACAGTTTTCCTTTGACCGGTGAAGAAACCACTCTTGAAGGTAAGAGGTTTACTTGGATTTGACACAACATGACAGAATACGGAGACAATTTTTCATTTATTATGTTCTTTCCCTTTCAGAGAAGGGGACTGTACGAAATCTAAGAGTCACAGAGGAGACAACAAACAGTTTTAGGGTTTCGTGGCAAGCTGCTCCAGGTTCAGTGATCAGGTACCGCCTGTCCTATGTTCCGCGAAGTGGCACAGGAGAAATACTGGAGGCCCAAACCATTGGACCAGAAACTACCATAGTTCTCCAGGAGCTGTTTCCCATCACTACTTACCGTGTGTCTGTGTCTGCTGAGTATTCAGCCGGCACAGGAGACGAGATGCAGGTGGACGGTACCACCAAGGAAGGTAAGTCAGGAAACTTCTTGTAATTGAGAAGTGCTGTTAAACTCTGAGTTGTGTTTAATGAATATAGATAAGTCTCCTCATCCATTTTTGTTTGCTTTCAGTACGTGGTGCTCCTCGTGACCTTCGTGTCTTCGACGAGACCATCTCTACTATGAAACTGGCATGGAAAGCCGCTCCAGGAAATGTCGTTCAGTACCGCATTGCCTTTAAACCTGCCGACGGAGGTGATAGGAAGGAGATATCTGTTAAGGGAGATACAACTCAGGCTCTGCTGAAGAACCTCAAACCAGCCACTGAATATGAGCTGTTTGTTACGGCACGCTATTCCTCTGGTTTGGGAGATCCTCTTCTGGGTACAGGAACCACTTTAGAAGGTAAGGAGGAATGTCCCGTTTCTAATATCTAATTGAAACCTTTGAATCAGGGAAAGATTATTTCGGTTGCCAATACTTCGTCATGCTTTGTGTAAGTGGCTTCGGTTACTGCTGTTGAGAGAGATGTATTATTCTGTCCTGCTTCTTTTCAAGAAACCTCAGGGATTTAACCATGACCATTTTGGAGATCTTGCTGTTTAGTGTTTCCAGCTTTTCAAGGCCCTGCTTGGCTTAAAATGGCATTTGTCTCGCTCCGTCTGATGCTCCAAGAATGCAGCATCTGGCATTTCTCATTGGTGACTACAAGATTAAAAAGTTGTGCTTTTTGCTACGTGAGGTTGGTTAAATAAAAAGGGTTGTGGTTGGCGAGGGGAAGAGAGAATGTGGCACTTGATGCAATTCCTTCGGCACAGACAGTCTGTTAAGGTAGCTTTGCCGCCCATGAAGGCAGTAAGCTGGAAATGGGTGTGGGATGCTTGTAAAGCTTGGAAACGTATGGAATGGCTTGGAACAGGCTTTGAGAGCCACATGCCCACATGGTAATACCTTTACACCATGGACTGTCTCAGACTCAGGATTTATTGCTTTACGGGTGATTTATATGATATATTGTAGATATTTTGTTATCTATTCCAGATTTTGTTTTGCACTGTAAACGATTGCTGCTGATTAGTGGGTCTTTGGTTCACTCCTCTTACACAACTCAGCAAACTGCAGCTGTAGGCCAGCTGTAGGCTATATTATCGAAGACATCACAAAGGGCTGGTTTTCTGTTGATCTCAGACAGAGAAGAAAGATTGTTGTAGTGCCACACCACAGGAAAGGAGTCAAACAGTGAGAGGAGAGAAGGAGTGAGGTCTGAAGGGGGGGGTCAACAACAAAGGTTCTTTGTCCTGTAAAGGATACGCCACTGTTTTTTAGTCAGCTCCACCTAAAGTGTGTATGAAATCTGAAGAATGTTCTCAGTGTGCTTTTATATTATAGTAGGGAACATATTCCACTATCCTTTTCTGATCTGATGGTCTGTATTAGCCCCTGACTTTGGCTTCACACACACACACATACGCACACTCACAAAATCTTCTTTGTGTAAATATTGACGACATGCCTGTGGTACGGTAAAGTGCATTGTTTTGGCTAAGCTGTCCAAAGAGGAGCAGAGAAGAAATCAGGTTTAGCTGGTTTCAATTATGTGTTCTTTGGTTGGGTGCTTAAAGATCAGATGCTGACTTTGCAGTAAAAGGAAAAAGTGGGACTGTGTTTCCTTCATTTCTTTTATGACTACCAGGATGAAAAGAGCCCAGTGGCTGTCCAAACTTTGCTTTGACTAATTGGACTCTTTGCTGAAATCATTTTGGGCTCACTTACATATCAAAGAAATCCTGATAAACAGGATTTATAAAATTGAGTTTTTAATGTTGCCTTCTTACATTCCTAGCAGTAGTGAGTTCCTCTGAAATGGACATATCACAGATTACACAGTCCTGTGAATGGCAAGTAAGAAGGTTTCAACTCATTTGCAATCGTCTATAAAAATAAACCCATTTTCCACGAAACATCCACATCTACTACAACAAATGTTTACATTTTTATAAGAGAAAGGACATTTTCTTTACAGAAGTCATATTATATTTTTTTTCTGTTCCCACACTGACTGTAGGACCTGGCTTGATGACAGAATTAGTTTCTGTGGGTCAAATCTGTGCTGTCATCTGCCAAACACCCCCTCATGGAAAAAGCTCAATCATTGTAAAGCTGTCATGATGCAAGTATGCCACAACAATGATCTCATTGTTCTGAGTGCCACTCTTTTTGAGTGTCCCACTCTGTGAAGTCCATGTAGGCAAGAACTGGAAGAGAGTGGCTTGCACAAAAGCCTCCCTTGTGGCTAACAGGGATTCCAGCCAACACAGAAGCCTTGACTCGGCAGGAGCACAGACAAGGTGCCATGGGGATGCTTAGATGAACATCCCAAATGTGGATATTACACAAACATGGGAAAATTATTTTTTCTTAAGAAGAGACAGTTTGATTCATCATGTGGAAGATGTTACCTAAGACTTGCCTTAGAGGTTGTCTGTCTGGAACCAGGAAAAACTGTCTGTTCATCGTCCTCCTGGGTGGGGCAAAGGACAGGCAGAGACAGAGACAGTGAGCAAGGATCAGAGGAAAGCATAGTACATCAAAATGTGAACTACAACACCTCAGGGTTTCTTGGTGAATTAAAATTGTATCCCATAATTAGGAGAACATATGTGCAACTCCCAGTGTAGCAGTTGTTCCCGTTTTGCAAAGTACTTAACTACTTGCACGGCAGCTCAAATGTTCTCATATGTGATGCAGATTTTGTTTACTGTCTCCAACTTGCAAAGTAGCACAACAGCAGGTGAAATTGTTGCATCTTTGTTTGATTTTCTTTCAAATGGATGCCTTTGGCAGTGTTTACACAGTACCAGGCACTAGTTTCCACCACCTCTCTAAAGGTCCTTTGAGGTAAAAGGCTGGGGACAGACAACCTTGGCTGACAGACACTGAGGACTTAATATTCATGGCTCATGTATATGTAAAAGTGTACCTAGGGAAATAAAAGTCAGGTGCCAGTGCTGAGGTGGTGTCATGTAATTTTTTAATGATTTACAGAGAAAATAAGACTAAGGAAGTCAGTTTAGTTGAATTATTTATCTAAATATTCTAATATGTATAATTAACAGAGGCTGTGCTCGAAGACAGAAAGAAGGCTGTGTATTGGTTTTTGTTTTCCTTTTCACTGCCTGCAGGCGTGATTGTTTTCACTCGTTTAGTTTAGAGGTTTTTGGCTACAGATGTGAAGGTTATGCCCACACATGCCCTGCAGAGGATGATCCACAGTTGTGTCATATGTGGTTTACTAGAGACATGGGTGAGGCCTTCATGTGTATGGGAGCTGCTTTTGTCCCAGATCTAAATTTGAGGGTCTCTTGCCCTGATGGGTGGGATGCAATATGGGAGCAGTTGCAGTAATTCTTTTATTTTGATAACTCCATCTGTAAGAATTGAAACAAGATCTAAACATGTTTTTTTTCTAAACAGACAGGAGTGAAAAACTGACAAATAATGAATGATTATTTATTGCTTGGCTGTAAAACTTCTGCACCGTCTGTAGACCATGTGTGTTTCATGTATGTGCGCTTTGCTTTTTGGAGTGGCCCCTCATCAGCTTGTCTGCAAGCACTGATGAAAAGTCTGCAGAAGTCATTATCTCGCAATCTCTTAACCCCTCGATTCAAGAACAGCCGGAAAAGTCAGTCAAGTTCATCCACTGCTTTTTACTTTGCAAAGATAAATCTTATGATGGGATGATCTGGGTATTTGTAGTGGCCCACTCTATTTTTCATGGTTCTCCGAAACCTGGAGCTCTTCATTAGTTTGTGGCCTCTGCCATTACTCTTGATAAGTGGCCTCTGCTCTCAAGTGCAGCTAGGTCTGCTTGGCATGCACTCCTGCTGCTGTTATTTCTGTTCAAATTAGTTTCCAGGAAGAGTGATTGGATGCTGAGAGAAACTTCTTAGAATTAGTGGCTATCTTATGACTTCAAATTTACAGATCATCATGCATGGCATTTATGGTAGATTTGTGTTCCATCTCTTTCTTTACCATTGCCTTTTTTTTGTTTAATCTGGTTTGGTGAGGTTTGAAAAATGAGGTTTGACTGAGACCACCCTGCTGGAAGGCACTGCTATGCCTATCATTATATTGTCATTAGCTGCTGCCGTGTAAAGGTTTAGCAGCTTGAATGAAAATCAGAATCCCACAGTTTGCGTGGGAGGCCGTGTGCGGCAGTCTGTGGTACCACCACTGTATGGCAAGCAGACCAGAAAGTCCACCTCAGCATGGGCATCCTTTTCAGCCAAGCATGTGCTGGCCACTTGTCATGAAACACCACCACACAATTCCCTCCTCTGCATTTTCTTGTCTTTCTCCTTCCACGGTCGTCCCCTAGGAAAAGTCAGTGAAGGAGAGAAAAAGAGATCGCAACATCTGCAATTGTAAAAAAAAGAAGAAAAAAACACACACACACACTTTTGTGGGTCTGGTTTCCTCCGGTTCAATGGAAAATTAAAGTGCTGCTGGGAGAGGTGCTGAGGATACTGTATGTGATTTGCGATTAGTTTTGCAGAAATTTTTCCAAGAGTCTTGCAGAAAACCAAGTTACTCAAACAGACCCTGAGGGGTTAAAGCGGAGACAGATGAGTGACTGTTGGTGGTTTAGCACTAGAGTTGTTCCTCATTTTGTGTCTTTGTGTGCTTCCTTAAATCTCGGAGTATCTATATTGGAAATCAGCACCAGCTGGATTAGACTTCCACTGGGCCTGAAATCCCTGAAAGCATTTTATATCTTATTACCAAAACCGCCATCTTACTCCAATTGTTATGTACTGAAGGAAATCAAAGCAAAGAAAAATAGTTTTGGTAAACAAAAGTGAACTTTTGGATGAACTTACTTCTTTTTTCTTTGTCTATAATATACTGGCTGTCCTATTACTTTATGTTAAACTGTTTTTTTATTCTATCCACAGAGTTGGGCTCACCCAGAGACTTGGTGACCAAAGACGTCACAGACACCAGTTTTGCTGTATCTTGGGCTGCGGCGCCGGGCAATGTTCGCCAGTATCGGATCAAGTGGAATTCTCTGTTCACTGAGGAGGCTGGGGAAAAGACAATACCTGGGGACACCATTTCCACTGTTCTTGAGGGTCTCACCCCTGAAACACTTTATAAAGTCTCTGTGTTTGCTGGTTATGGCCATGGAGAGGGCCAACCATTGATTGGAGAAGAAATGACAGATGGTAAGTTTTTTTTATTTCTATGCATTTCTTATGCTTTTTCTTTGTCCTTTTCTTGTAGATTTTTCCTTCTTTTTCTAGTAGAACGTCTAAATTTGTAGTTTTGAGGTTACCTTAATAGAGTGTGGTGCAAGCTTAAAAAAACACTTTATAACCATAAAGCATAAAAGCACTGTTTTCTCATGTCTAACACCTAATATAATTTTAAAACCCAATAATCCAGAGTGCTTCTAAGGCCAGCTAAAGAGGCATTTTGGGGTTTTATATATAGCTGAGCAGATATTCGAAAGACAGACTGCAAAGTTCTAAAGCATTTTCATGTTTATATTAGTTATTAGCAGGAAAA
>JAOXYM010000021.1:7873138-7913545 GCA_028567055.1 Leptatherina wallacei
AGCTGAGCAGATATTCGAAAGACAGACTGCAAAGTTCTAAAGCATTTTCATGTTTATATTAGTTATTAGCAGGAAAATGATGCTACTTATCTTTCCAAAGGTATATTGGAAACATGGATGGTTAAGCACGCATTCAGCACAGATCCCATCTGAACGAGGTCCAAAGTCTGTGTTTTCCCCTCGGATCATTCATTCATCATGTCTTCTCTCTGAAGTTTGTACCCTTTTTCCTTTTTTGCAGTGTCAGCTGCCGGCAGGACAATTGTTGTTTCGGATGAGACGGAGAGGAGCATGAAAGTGACGTGGCAACCAGCACCTGGAAACGTACTCAACTACCGCGTGACTTACAAAGCGCAGTCAGGAGGGCGGCAGCTAGCAACCAAAGTACGAGGTGGCACCACCGTCACTATGCTGAAACAGCTAACTCCCCTCACCACCTACGATATCACTGTTCTGCCAATCTATCGTTCCAGAGAAGGCAAAGCAAGGCAAGGAGTAGGAACAACACGTACGTTGGCCTATCAGTCATCACACCACAAATATTGCTTTTTCTCTCACCATAATAACCACATCCAAACCCATCTCATGCTAAATAAATGAACAATATTGCAGTAAATGTATCTGTTTATCAGCTTCTATTTGAACTACTCAAAGATTTTCTTTTTAGTCAATTTGTGCATATCTTCCTTCTCCAGTGTCACCTTTCAAAGGTCCAAGAAATCTCCAGACTTCTGAGCCTACAAAGACCAGTTTCAGAGTAACCTGGGACCATGCTCCCGGTAATGTTAGGGGCTATAAAGTCACTTTTCACCCTGTTGAGGATGATATTGACCTGAAACAACTTCTGATCGGTCCCTATGACAACACTGTTGTCCTGGAAGAACTCAGGTTTGTTTGAAAGTTTTTACTTAATTCTCGTCGTTGCATAAACGTGGATATATTCCAGTGAGTTATTTAAAGAAAATCATCTGTCTTTTGGTTTGCAGAGCTGGTACCAAATACACAGTGAGCGTATTTGGTATGTTTGAGGGAGGAGAGAGTATGCCACTGGCTGGAGAAGAGCACACCACTAACTCTGATGAGCCTGAGCCTCCACCTTTTGAGATACCAAGTAAAGTTACCCATTATACTACTGTAAAATACAACAATATGTCATTTCAGTTAGGCTGTATTATTATAAAAGAACAAAAGAACACATTTTATGCTAGATTTGAGAAGAACACAAACAGCTGAAGTGGTTTTCATCATTCTGTTACTAAGTCTGTCATCACCTTTAAAGCAGTGTCTCCTTATGTTACGTTTCTCAGCAGCAACAGTCAAACATTGGAGGCTGTATCACATTGTAAAATTTTGCTTAGGAAAATACACCCTAAACCCATGCTCTATAAAAGATGAAGAGGTTCTCTAAATGCCTTTCCTCAAAGCTAATTGTCTCACGCAGTAACAGATGTAATGGCAATGCCATATGTCTGCCCTTTTCTTGCTTTCTTCGTGTCACTTTGGGCTTCCGCTTTTTATTTCCAGTCCAAGTACAGCCTGCGTAGATACGAGCCATGCACGTATAATCTGTTTGCGGTTATAAAAGTTTTACTACCCAGTGAGTCAGAGAGTGGCAGGCGCAAGTGAGAGAGGAGGACAAATGTAAGTGTTTGCTGGAAGGAATTGTGAGGGTCAGTTTGACCACTTGGTCCTTAAAAGGAAGCATATTTAGATCTCGGAGACATCTCAAAGCTCCACAAGATAAGATGAAGAGATTAGAGAAAGTCACAGCTTCCAAGTTTCTTTTTTTATGTTTGTCTCTAATCTCCCTGGTATTTAACTGTAAAATATTGATACACTTAAAAATCTTTGCAGTTGGACCCAGAGCAAGAACGTCACAACTGGCAAAAGCTAAACAGCTGCACTGCATTAACAGAGGTGCAACCACACTCAGCAATGTGCTTGCATTTGCAGCTGAAAGACTCGGATTGTTATCCTAAAATGTGGCGACAACATTACAAAAAGGATGCCTGCAGATATGGACCACTTTGGTCATGTCTCCCCTCTTCTGGTCTTAGTTGTGTTGTCCCTTTACAGAGCCTGTAGTTAGTGAAAGGACATGCCATAACCATTCATTTGAGCAATTATAGCCTAAGACTGAAAGGAATTAGAGAGACAACTAAGATATATTATTTTTTTGTTTATCTAGATGCAACAGTCAGTTTTGATTGATTATTTACAGGAGTCTTTTATCCATTTGCAACAAAACATGCTACAGCTTCATCAGGTTCCAGTCTCCCCATGAATGTCTGTGAAAGTTAGATACAAGCAAGTTACAGTTTAAGTCTGAAAAGCTACAATTTGTGTAACAACCAACAATCTTTTTCACTTATCTCTTTCATGCTTACAGTTTAAATTTAAGATGAGGCCTTTTTTTCTTGTGGAGGACATCAGCACAGACCCTTCTCCTAATATTATTTTAATAACAATAGCACATTTAGTTTATTGCACTTACACATTGCCATCATTTTGTGGATGCATCCTTATGTTTTCTTATATTCTATTTGAATAAGGGCCATAAATAAATATTTCCATTTTTATCCTCTGTTCTTAATCTCTTGAAGATAATGTATATAATCAAACATTTTTTTTAAACCTCTACAGGTTTGAATTTTTGTTTTACTCTAAATCAAATCTTATGTAACCTGTTTTCAGTTGCAGCAAGTGGCAGTTAGTGCAACATCTGCCTATCACCGCTGCACATCTGTAGCTCTCTTTTAGGTACCGAGGATCGGACGCTTCCCTTGTCATCATACAGGTGTTTGGAAAACAGGATGTAAATATTACCTTGCTGCTCTGGAGGGCACAGTTATCTCTCCAGCGGAGGCCTTTGATATGCCACGGGCCATTAAGTGCACATTCCTCTGATCGTCCTGTGGGACTAACTTGTGGATCCCGAAGGAACAACTGGGAGAAATACTGCCTCGACATGCTGAAGAAAAGAAGATAATTATAACGCCTGGGAAATTAAAGTTATCTGACAAAGAATTCCTCAGAAAAAGATGGAAATTGAAATTAGAATGCTAGTAGTTTTGGAAGTTCAAGTTTTCTGGAAATTGTTTTGATCTCCTTTTGTTGAAATGCTGAAGTGAAATTTTACATTATAAACATGTTTCCCTTTCTTTCTTTACCTCTCACTTTTCCTGGATGATCTCTGTCCTCTTTATATTTGACCATGGACACCATTTTTGTGCATTATAACAGAATTGCATCTCATTTGAAACTTGCACTTCTGCTCCACAATGACGAATGATCTCTTGTCCTGTCAGGCATGATGTGCAAGACCAATGCACAAGCTGACATTGTGCTCCTGGTGGATGGCTCCTGGAGTATTGGACGTCTTAACTTCAAGACCATTCGGGCCTTTATTTCCCGTATGGTGGGAGTCTTTGACATTAGCCCTGATCGGGTCCAAATTGGTAGGTCAGAATAAGCTTTATGAACTCAGCGTATCTGTTTTTACCAACAACCAATAACAAAAAAGTGTATTTGTGTTAGTACTATAACAGGAGTTTGGTTTATCTTCAGGACTTGCTCAGTATAGTGGAGACCCAAAGACTGAATGGCATTTGAATGCTCATCAAACTCGGGACTCATTGCTGGAAGCTGTGGCTAACCTGCCATACAAAGGGGGAAACACCTTGACAGGTACTTCCATTACAGACCCCTCTTTTTAAAAGCTCTGTATCTGACAGTTTACCCATCTATCCATGTTTATTTGATTCATCATAAATCCGTTACGGCTACTGTCAGGATGATCAATACACTGTCCTCATTGCAGGCCTGGCTTTAAACTACATCCTCCAGAACAATTTTAAAGAGAACGTCGGGATGAGACCCAACGCTCGTAAGATTGGTGTCTTGGTCACTGACGGCAAATCTCAAGATGATGTCATCCTCAACTCTCAGAACTTGCGTTCTGAGGGCATTGAGCTCTACGCCATCGGTAAACGAACGTCATTTCCAGAAATGTTCTCAGTCATTATATGAATAAAATGTATAAAAGTGTTAACGGCCATCAATTGAATCATTTCAGGTGTGAAGAACGCAGATGAGAATGAGCTGAGGTCCATTGCCACTGATCCAGACGATATTCACATGTACAACGTGGCTGATTTCTCCTTCCTGTTAGAAATTGTGGACAGTCTTACAGACAACCTGTGTAACAGTGTCAAGGGACCAGGTGGGTGTGAGTTCTAAACCTTTTTTTTTTTTTTTTTTAATTAACACATACTGTATTGCATCCCAGACCTACAGACAGTTAGATGTCTATTTCATGGTAGAAAACAAGTAGATGCAGGGAACTAACCAAGCTCTTGGAAGTGATTGCAGATCTTTATTTTCAGTGATCATTAATATTTTTCTGCCTCCCTTGAAAAGGAAATCATCTGCTCCTTAATCAAATGAAAGAAAGAAAGCTTAGAGAAAGGATGTGACTTAATTGTCTCAATTTGTTCTGTGTTGTTTCCAAGTTTCTGTTAGGACTTGTAGCTACATGTATATGGTTTATAAAAAGGTTTTCAAAGTAATAATAGTACTCCATGTTTATAACTGCATATGGTTATTCTTTAGATAAATTATTGTTTGGTAGAGCATTAAAGTTAGAAGGGAAGCAGTTCAGCGTATAATTTCCTCTGTGATTCCCAATGTAACATCTATCATTTTATGGTTGCGTCTAATCAGGAGGTGCTCCAGGTTCACCCACTGATCTAGTGACATCAGAGGTGACTCATCAGTCCTTCAGAGCTACGTGGACCGCTCCTGATGGCCCAGTGGAAAAGTATCGTGTGGAATATATGACTGTGTCGGGACGCCCACAGCAGGTATACCAGCGATAAGACATGCTGCAACACATGAAAACATAATAACCTGCCACTGATTGTAAGTGTAGCACATCTCCCTGTGAGAGCGTTGATGGGATGTTGTCCTAACTTACTGTTTCTAGTGGGAAACCTCTCAGTCGTCTAGCTCCAGCTTCCTATTTGTGTTGGCCTCTAATTTGGTGTCTAATTACATTACAGTCTAATCCAGGGCAAGGAAATAAAAGCACACAGTTCTCAGTTTAGAGGATTAAAAAGCAAATAATGACTTCATGATTGATTTTGCTACCGGCCAGCAGACTCTTGGCTCCACAGTGTGTGGAATAGATGCATTATTGGTGTCTGAATCGAATTACATTGTAGGAAATGTTTGTTTATGTTAAGCTCTCGATGTTTTTGCTTAATGCTGAAGATTCCGGATGAGTTTTATTATTGTTTATGCATTTGGAAATTGGCAGTTAATGCAGAGGTTTACTTTATGAAGCAAAAATTGTCAGTTGGCTTTCTTGTTTGAGCTGGAAAGCTTAAAGAGATGCTTGCATGCCATTCTAGCAAATACTTCATTGTTTTTCTGGGACATCGATTACTAGCCTCAGATAGATGTTTCATATCTCCTTCGCTCTGCTTTTGCATCACATAAGACTGCAGCGTGTAGATATGCATACGTAAAAGTGAATGCTTTATATCATATGAATTTGAGCTTTGAACCCAAGACCCAAGAAAAAAACCTATATTCTTACAGATGATCTTCTTACTATACTCTTTTATTAGGTCTTTGTGGATGGTACTGTGACCACGGTGGTTCTCCAGGGCCTTAACCCTCTGACAGAGTACCTGGTCAATGTCTACTCTGTGGTGGGTGAGGAGAGCAGCGAGCCCCTAAAAGGAACTGAGACCACATGTATGTCTTCTTCTCCTGTTATTATTTTGTGCAACTTTGACTTTAAACCCCTCAAACCATGCTCAAACAGAGAAACAATCTACAATTGTTAAGTCAAACTGAGAAACCTTGAGGTCAGTGGATGAAATACTGCGGAGATGTCTGAAATACATTAAGTAATCAATAATCAATATCCCTCATATCCCTTCATATCATCAGACTAGAGTGAGATTTTTGAAAGCTCCAATAAAAATGGACAAATTTATGTTCAACCCTATCCAAACTGTGTAACAGCAGCTGGTAACACTGATGTTATTAAAGCTGTTCTACAAACAGCTGTTACTACAGTAATCACAACAAATGCTACATGCATTTTATTTAGTGTTGTATTGGCTAACCTCTTTAATTTGAATGTTCCCAGCTTGGAGAAATAATAGGTGGAAATGTATAAAGTGATTAGCTTAATAACAGAAATTGCACTGCTGGTTACTGCTAAAAACTAAACTTGATTAGTGATGTAAATGTATGTATGATATGCTATAGTTAACTTAGTTGCTTTGAACTTAATGTGATTCAGACTCAGACATTAGAAAGATTAATGGAGTTGGCCAAAAAAACAGGAATTTCAGTTTCAAAAAGCTTTTAAGTTCTCAGGAACATTCAGCCATTATCTTAATAAGAGTTTCTCTTTGACTCGACCACTGTCACTGAATTCCTCTGGCTCAGTTGCATAGATTTAATACACGAAGTGACTGTGATTCCTGTGTGGTCTCCATTAATAAAATGTTCAAAAGGGAGCTATATATCTTTGTCTATCTGATATATGAGTCTACAAAAAGATAGTAGTAGTAAATCTTAATTAGATGCATATTCAGAGAGAATTTACATGATTACTGTTCTCTTTCAAGTGTATTTTTTTCTGTTCCTTCTAAGATGCTAATTGGCATTTTATTGGTGTCTTTAGAATAGCAGCGATTTAATAGTGTTTTATAAAACTACATATAAAATTGCACTGTTTGCTTAACGTGAATGACTTAGAAAACCCTAACACAAGTACAGAAAAAATGTGTCTATAGCCTAAAATCTCAACTCTACTTTGAATTGAATTGCTGCCCCTCTTCCTGGTTATCCAGTGCCTCTGAGCGCTGTGAAGGAGATGACCATTTATGATGAACAGATGACCACCATGCGAGTGAGGTGGGAGGAGGCGGTAGGAGCCACTGGGTACATGCTGCTCTACAGCGCCATCAATGCCACCCAGCCCACCACTGAGCAGGAGGTAATACACATTCAAGGAACACTGAGGAAACGGGAGTGTGAGCAGAAGGGTGAACAACTAGAAAGTTGTGGAGAGGCAGAATTTAAAAAGGAAAACATTTAGCAGATGTAATTTGGGTGACAAAAATGCAGCAAACACCCACACATACTGCTCAACTCTAAAGGTGACCAAAGACTTGGAAATGTTGAAAGCATTTTTTTTTTTTTTGCCTAAATACAGATGTCACAAATTAAAATAAAATTATACAAAGCCACCAGTGTTTGTCTCACCATTTAGAAGGAAAAAACAAGAGAACATTGTTAGCCACAAAGGGGTGGATGAACTATGAGCTCACTCTGCCAAGGGAACGCCATGACTTGCTTATGAAGTGTCGAACCCAGTGGGTCAAAACAAGATTCAGCAGATGTGCTTCAAGCTAAACATTTCTATCACATCTGAGTCTCTGTCATCTACTCCCCCTTCTGACATTGTTTTTTGTTTGGTTTGGTTTCTTTTCAGATGAGAGTGGGAGCAGAAACAACTAACGTCCAGCTGGTGAAGTTAATCCCCAATACAGCCTACTCGCTGTCCCTCTTTGCCCTCCATGGAGAATCCGCCAGTGAACCACTGACCAAGCAGGGAGTCACCTGTACGTTGTTAATAATCGCAAATATATTACATTAAGTCAGTGCAATTTATCGGTGATGTTCTTTGTACATGTTGTTGTGCTGTGAGCTTACCGACTGAGTGTTGGAACGACCTCTAATCCTCTGTTCCTTCTTCAGTGCCCATGCCACCAGCAGGTAAACTGAGGGTTCGGGATGTTACCCACAGCACCATGGTGCTTTATTGGGATGCTGCTCCTGGTGCTGTCCGCAAGTACCTTGTCACTTACAAGCCTGAGGATGGTGATGCTAAAGAGGTGAGTCTGGCTCCAGACACCTGTCATTACCAAAAACAAATGGATATGATGACCTGATTGTTGAGTGGTTAGGACGGATACTGTATCTCCTCTGTAGTTTCACTGTCGTCCAAATACAAGCTGTAAGCAAGATGTTACCAGCTTATTTTTTTTAACCAATCTCTCATTTCTTATGCATTACTTGATGTCTGTTAGATCCATTCAGTTTGATTGTGATGAATTTATATAAAAATGTTTGACTGATACTTTATTATATTGGCTTAGACCACATAATGGAGAATGCAGCTGCTAGGTTGGACATGAGGGAATGTTCTGGGGTCCAGTGAAAAGATTCTGAAACTATCAGGACATGATTTTGCAGGGCTATAAGCGTGGTTATCGTGGACAAATACTTTATGGATGCATGTTTCCTTTTGGGAGTTCCTGGGCTAAGGGAAGCAAAAATCTGCAGTCTGCGTTTTGCTACATCCTTAGTCATAAATCAGGTGGAGGTAATCCTCAAGCTCCCAGGGTGGAAACACACATGTGAAAGTGACTCGTGGGCTGAGGTTGTATGTGATCGAAGCCAGTGACAGCATGCCACTCACGCCACAAAGCAGGACAAACTACTTCCAAGGCAAACTTTTGGCTTATTCTTTATGGTCCTACAAGACAAATAAGACAGTTCAGACATGACAACTCTTTCAGACTATTCCTTCATTGTTACTGTTACTAGTGTTCCTGGAAAGTAACCCAAAGAAATAAATTTATGGTTTTCACCAGAAGATCCTACTTTAATTTAATTTCAAATTGCCCCTCCAAAATGATTCACTTGTTTTGTATGATAATATTAAGAAAATATATATATTTATGCTCATTCTGCAGTTGGAAGTGGAAGGAAGTGTGACCACCAAACTACTGGACAACCTGATCTCGCAGACTGAGTATTCTTTAGCTGTTACGCCTGTCTACGATGAAGGACCTGCAAATCCGATGTTGGGAAGTGCAATCACAGGTAAAAATTATAACCATGAACAAAATGCTAAGACCAGTGGACAATTTTTTCCTGCTTTTGAGTGAGATAGAAATGCACTTTGTCTCCTGTACTCTATAGATGTGGTTCCAGCCCCAAAGAACCTGCGATTCTCTGAAGTTACTCAGACCAGCTTCAGAGCCACCTGGGAACACGGGGCCCCTGATGTGGCCCTGTATCGTATTGGCTGGAAAAAGAAGGGAGACTCCAACTTCGATTATGTAAGAGAAAACCAGCTGTCAAAGATGTTTACATTTTTAATAAATAGAGCAGGTATTTCTTGATGAGTCCCACTGCAAGCGCTTCTGCTGTTCTTTGGAAAAGACCTCCGATGGAGGCAGTGAGAACATCTAAAAACCAGACTTTAGAACAAATCCTTTCATAATCTCTCCAATATTGATCTTTCATTGCTTGCCTTTGGTTTGTGTTGGCTAACATTTTTCATCACGCTGTATTTGTGTTTTCCTCATCAGGCCATTCTGAACAATGATGAAACAAGTCACGTCCTGGAGGACTTGGATCCAGACACACCTTACGATGTGTCTGTCACTGCAATCTACCCCGATGAATCAGAGAGTGAAGATCTGCTGGGCACTGAGAGGACATGTAAGATGTGTACTCTAACAGCTGTGTGACAAAAATTTTATTTGAGATTAATTAGCAAGAATTATTTGAAAGAACCTCTGCATTGGATTTTAAGCTTAGAGGAATTGCTTGATTCTTATCATCTAGAAAGGAGCCGATTGAAATGTTCAGTTAAGGGTATGCCCATTATACCTTTCTATTTCTGCCTCTATAGTGGCCAAGCAAGATGGTAGACCGAGTAAGTATATTTGGGGTAAAGCAAAAGGATGCTTTTTCTTTGTGATAAAAGCATGTCTTATTATTTCAGTCATCAGCACTGTTGTGCTTTGGATGACTGTCATTTCTTCATCAACAAAGGCCTTTAACCCATCATTGCTGCAGCTGACACACCCCGGTTTCTTTATGTTTTGTCTGTCCCTGTCTGTGTTTGGCCAATTGTCCATGCTGTTCATCCCAAGGCTTCTTCAAGAGTATGTTCTTACTCAGTCTAATGAAATGGCTGAAGATGGATTTCCACTATGCATGCCTGGCAAAACAGAGATTTGAATCCCTGTTTTTGAAGCCCATCCCATCAATCGCCATCTGTTCATCCCATTCATCCATCAATTCATTGCATTTATCCATGCATTAATACGTCCATCTGTCATCATCATCATCATCATCACCATCATCATCATCATTATCATCATTATCATCAATCCATTGCAACTGAAAAGAATCCATCCCTGCTTCAGAAAAGACAAAATCTCAGATGATTGTCTTTTCCTCTTTAAAGCTGCAGTCCTTGTTAGGTACCAGTTAGTGAGATCATCTTTGTTTTTACATACAATAAATGTTATCATCCCGGGGCAATATTTTGATGACAATTGATGAATTGAAGAAGAGACCGCCCATGTTAACTTGAACTTAACAAAATGATCAAGGACTGTGTCTTTAAAAGATATTTCAAGGACATCTAAACAACAAACGCTCTAACTAAACACAGTAGATGTTGATTTGGTTGTAACTGTGATGTATGTGAATGCTTGTGGACTTTGCAGCACCCAATGCACCACCCACCAACTTGGTTGTGTTCAACGAAACCATCACCACTCTGAACGCCAGGTGGACTCCACCTCCGGGCAAGGTCCAGAACTACAGGATCACTTATGTCCCCACATCTGGGGGCAGGAGTCAGACTGTAAGTCACAGCACAGTTAATGCACAGATTGAATGAGAAGAGCTTCTGAAATGTTTGGAAAATGTAAGAAAGCTAGATCTTGTAACTAGCTAGCTGAGAGTTAAATGTTATATCTATAAAAGGCTAACTTTTTGTTGTTGATACATTTTCAAATGTTGATTTCTGGGCTTCAACTCAGTTATTGCATTTATTTCTAACTCCAGAACAACTTAGCCTCCAAGAAATGTACTTGTGAAGACACCAGGATTTCATTATTTCTAGTTTATTCTGTTTCCATGGTCTTCATATGTTTTTCTTTTCATTTTCTCATAATATTGTCTGACACTGCTCAAGGTCTCTCTCTGGTCATGCAGTTTTGGCTGCTGCACTGAATGTGCAAATGTCTTTTGGATGACAGACTCAATTTTGGTTTCAATTTTCTGTCACACCATTTGTCATTGGTTTCAAAAGCAGGACTTAAAAGAAAGACAGAATACTAAACTGTGCTTGCGCACATGCTCACACATAAGTTTGCAGCCTGACAGCGTCATGAAATAGTTGTGAGACAAACTGAAAGCATCTGAAATGTTACGACCAACTTTGGTTAGAATACTCCTCCAGTTCTGGGTTTTTATGGGATGTGAGTTGTACAAGAGAGATATATTAGAAATGAAAAAGGTTCTCACAAACAAGTTGAGAATGTTTGTAGCTTAAAGTTCAACAGCTCCATGGGGAGAACTTTTATCTGCAATATGATGCAATGCTCATCTGCTTGCTTTGTGTATGTGTGTACACGACTAATGGAATGCACTTGCAGTCATGTCAGTATACGTGTAATGAAAGAGTACAGTGCCATGTGGGTCATATATTATGCAGCACATCATGTTTTAAGTGCTGAGCAAAGATGCTTTGCTTTGAAACCTGGCTATTAGTTTAATGTTTTTTCACCAATTCAAATAAGACCCAGATGGGATCCAACATATGTCATACCGGAGAAGGCAGCTAAAAGTTTCTGTTAATTTTCATTCCTCATGATTTATTTTGTAAGACTTTTTGTACAAAAACAGCTGCTCAGCTGGTGTTAGGTCGATTTTTTTTTCTTTACTTTTTTGTTTTCCTATCTAACACAAGATGAAATGTTTCCCTCTGCAGCACTTGATGAAATCTTAGTTGTGCTGATTGTCTGGAAGATATCACACTCAAAGGTTGATGGAAATTTGGAATCTAAAACTCTACCATGAGCCAAATCGCCTTAGTGTTCTGTCAGGATTTCAGTGAGTATAGCAAGCTCAGGGAGTTTTTAATTATTTTGTCTGGGACAAGACATTTTGCTTGCGAAAAGTGCCATATTGGGCACTTGTGTTTAAGAAAACGACCACAGGTCCAAATAATAAAACTTGTGTCCTGCTGTTTTCATCATTTGATGGCAAAAGAATCAGCCATTTGCTTGAGAAAGCTGTGTGAAGCTCTATAGAGCTCAAGAAAAAGGAAATTCACAGGGAACTGGATGTACAGGAACACATGAACACTCAACCTTAGAATTAACTCCTCATAGCTTGTGGTAAACTAAAAGCAGCATAGTAAATTCATCATCAGTTATGACAAGACATCCGCCTGTTTCAGACATCAGCCCAGAGATTTACCTTGGACTGTTCGCTGTGCACCATTTACAATCCCCTTCTGAAATGTTGACAGCTTCGTAGTTCTCAGGTAGAATTCTTTCCATCCGGTCATTCATTTTAGGAACCTGTGGAGAATCTTTCATCCCATCAAAAAACAGATCAAATATATTTTCCCTCAAAGCCGAACAGATTTTCAAACGGCTGTTTTTAAATCAGCACCAACAAAGACTCTTTAAAAAAAAAGAGATAATTGCCAAAGAAACTTTTTAAACGTGTTGCATTAGTAGCTAAATTATTACATCTTAGCTTGCTAAGATTACTTGATGTTCACAAACATTTGATGGCTCAATTATATTTTTCCCCAACTAGACCCAGGTTGGAGGAAAGAAAACTACTGTTCTGCTACCTAAGCTGACCCCTGATACTGAATACTCCATCAGCGTGGTGGCAGTTTATGCCGGTGGAATCAGCAGAGATCTGAACGGCCTTGGAAAGACCAGTAAGTAGTCTGGCACTTTAAAGGCTTCCTTTAAAAAAACAAACAAAAAAACTTAAGTATGAGCTTGTGACTGTGGCAGTATATGAGCTGTACTAACTGTATCATACCTTGATGTTACTCCAGAGCCTTTGGGTGGTGTTAGGAACTTACGTGTTACTGACCCCACTACCAGCACTCTGAATGTCCAGTGGGAGCCGGCTGAGGGTAATGTGCGCCAGTATAAAATCTTCTATGTCCCTGCAGATGGAGGACAGGAAGACATGGTAAGAAGAAAATAAGTTTTGTATCTTGTGTCAATGAAGCAAAGAGAGTAAAATGTTCCTCCCTTTAAAATCACAGTGAGGTGGCCCCTACTGACCAGAACCCAACTTGTATGTGTTGTACTTCTGTTTAGGTGCAAGTAACAGGAAGCACCTACAGCACTGTGCTGAAGAACCTGCAGTCTGATACTGTCTACAGTGTAACTGTGGTTCCTGTGTATTCTGCTGGAGAGGGACAGCGCATGTCCGAGAACGGCAAAACATGTAAGTAATGCATGCATGTAATCACTGGTACAGGTTGCAAGTTACAACCTATACTAGGTTGGTTGTAATTCAAAGGAGAAAATAGTGACAGAACTCCAAGACAGATTTCAGGGTTTAGAAAAATCCATGGGATTCTGTGAATGACAAAGTGCATTACGGCAGTGGGATTGTTTTCCTAAGTCAGGAATCCATTCATGCCTGTCCAGAATGAACTCGCTGGCCTTAGATGCTGGCTTGCTCTTACTTTATGCTGGAACCTCCAATAAAGCAGCCTGTTATAACTAATTTGGTCATGATATCATCCAAGTCCTTTCAATCCTTTAAGCCAAGCCAACACGATCAAATGCAATTTGTTGCTTGGGAAATGAATGAACACACATGAAAATTCTGTTATAGGTAAAATGCAACATATCGAACCACATAAAGTGGCAATGTTTAGCTTAGTTTGAACTTTGATGAAGACCGTGGCTTTTCAAGCTTCTGTGGCAGTTTAACCACCAAACTCTGCTGGGAATGAGTCAGCAGTTTGTGGGGTGATTGCGTAGGAAGGAATTCCTCTGGGCTGGCAGCATTATAACCGTGTCTTCTCTGTCTTTACTGTAATATTATCCATTTATAGGTTAGAATGGAGGGTAGTGGTCAGGATAATGGAAGGACTGGAGAATGGGGGGAAGGGATTATTAAGTATTTGGCTCTGCTTTTGGGAAAAAGTAACAGGGGAGCTTAGAAATGAATGGAGAGCATTATATCTTTTATGGCTCTCAACCCACTTGGCTAGGGTCATGCTCCATGCATGCTACCGTTAGCCCCATTTCCCCTCCTGTAGTAGTGGCCCCTCATGTTTAGTGGCCTTTTTCCCCCAGACATGTTAACTCAACTCTTATATAGTATATTGAATTTATCAGTTCATACACCTACAAAGACTTTTATTGCTCTTCTTGGTATCTTTCTGCCTTTCATGCCTATCCAAATGTCATTTCTCTAGCTTTTCCTAATTTGATTTAATCAGTGAATGACCTGTACTCACCATTTGTTTCTGCTGAGTGTGTGTTCATTGTCTGACAATTTAAAGCAGCTTTCTAGGCAACAAGCTTTGGTCTGTGAAACTTTAAAAGTACGGAAGCTTGTTCTCTGTGTTCTGCCCACTGTGTTTTTCTCCTGCATTTATGGGGTTATAACAGGGAGCGGCACAGAGCCTCTAAACATCTGCTTTGGTTTTTTTTGGAAGGAAAGCTTCACATAGGGCTGCACATACGCCTTGTATATCCTTTTCATTAACCTTAAGGGCACTTACAGGAAGTGTCCCATTGATAGCAGTATTGTTAAATACTGTCTTAAACATGCCTCTGTTGGTTGCTTAAGAGAATTGTTAGCATTTTATTGAAATGTTCTCATATGGTCCTGTTTTGGCTATCCACAAAACTAGTCTAGAATTGTTTTTTTTTTTTTTTTCTTTTTAAAGCTGAGACAGAGGGAGAATGATTGTACGTCTGGCTATGAGAAACAACGTTTTTACTCTCTTTATGCCTTACCCACACTCACATTCAACCTCACCTTTTCCCTCCTCACCTTTGTCTCTGCCTCAAACCACCTCTTTACCATCCAACGTTCATGACTCAGCAGTGGAGCGCAGCGCTGTCAAAAACATCCAGGTCTACAACCCCACTACCAACACTTTGAACGTTCGCTGGGAGGCAGCAACGGGCCCAGTCCAGCAGTATCGGGTGGTCTATTCACCTTTGACTGGCACCAGGCCTACTGAGTCGGTGAGTTTACATCCATGGTAAAGGTAGAAATGTAGCATAGCACATATATACAAAGTTAAACAACATTATATAGAGTGAACACGATAGAAAAAGTATACTTCCTATCTCTGAAGCACCTAAATCAAACATCCACACAACTCCTGAGCACATATGGCCTCAGCAACAGTTTTTTTTTCACAATTTACAATACACCATGTGTTATAGTTTGCTGTTAAACACCAGTAGTCTGCTCACCAAATGGAGTCGTACAAGTATGTTTGTCTGCATGCATGTTTGTAATTAGCACCAAATGAATTTTTTTCTCTGTCTAAAGACTAAAGTGTTAATCCAAGACATGTTCATTAAAGCAGAATTCTTCAACTGCTGCTCCTGCTTTCTGTACAACATGTGCCACATGCCATCAGTGTGCCCACATCCTCACGTGCAAAGAGTCCATAAAAAAAGAACGTATAACACCATAACCATCAGCCTGTACCAAAAAGATTGCACAATTAAGAACAGAGTGAAACATATCCCATGGGACTGATGGATAGATGCTGCACTTTGCTATTTTCCCTGTTGGTTAGCACATTTTGGCAGGTTTAAAACTTTTCCATAGCAAGAGCCTATGATTATTGTCGGTGGCAAAGTGGCTATTTTCAGCCAACACCATCAAATTGAACACTAGCTGAAGATATGAAGCCCATATTGTCAGCTTCAGGAGAAATGAGAGCAGACGGGAAGTGTTGCAATCAAAAGAGAAATTGTTTTATTTGCAAGTGACAAAAAACACAAGGGAAGCACATTCATAAATCCAGCTGTGCATCAACACACATCTGGTACTCTCTCGCACGCACCCTCCTAAAACATATTTTTTTCCAATCCATCAAAAGCTTCTGAGCAAATGTTCACCCCCTTCCACCTTTGTGACTCCCTCAGAGAGGTTATCACTGAGCCAGAGCCCTTGGGGTGCTCTGACCTTCTTCTGTCCAGCTCATTAACCCAAAGTAAAAGACAGATTAAGGAGAAGGTAACTTCTGTGCAATCAGCTGTCACAGTCAGACTGTGTTAATTAGCCATGCAGACAGTCAAACCCCCCTTTTCACAAGCACAATTAAACATCAAGAGAATACTTTGCAACGCCAGCAAGGGCTATCAATTAAAAGTGAGATGTTTGAGCTAAGCAGGGTTCAGTACAAGCAGCTGACAGAAGAGAAGTGAAAAGTCTTAATTTGTCAATGTTAGGTGAGACTTCTCTCATGTCCATGCTGTGCTATTCAGCTTAGAAATTTAACAATGTTGCCTATTCTTTATGATTTTTGCATGTGTCTGTTTTGGTAAAGATTTTACACATTGTGCTCTAAAGCTCTAAAAATCTGATAAAGGCTGACAAATTTGGTGCGTCTGCACAGGTTTTGGTACCAGGCACCACCACCACAGCTCTGCTCACACAGCTGCTCCCAAACACTAATTACAACGTTGGAGTTGTTGCACTTTACAGCGACGGTGAAGGACCCGCTCTCAATGATGCTGGAATGACATGTAAGTTTCTGTGACAGCGTGTTTCAAGACAAACAGTAACGGGAGACTTTTTTTATCATCCTAGGGATATTTATAATGAACAGCACAAAAATTTTTTCTTTATATTTCTTTATATAGTGCCCCTCAGCGGCCCGAGGAACATGCGTGTATATGACCCCACCACCACTACTCTCTCTGTTAGCTGGGAACATGCACAAGGTCCTGTGATGCAGTACCGCATCACCTATGCCCAGACTACCGGAGACCCTATTGAAGAATATGTGAGCATGTTTATAACTCTATATTTTATATTCTAAATTACTGTCTTCCTTCATTTTGGACTGACAACCCTGAATGAAGATGCAGCTCTCGCTAATTGGAGATTTTAATCAATGTGCATCTAATATTCTCTTGATTATTTTCTATGAGTAATTATGTTTCCTTATGTATTATGTCATATCTCTTGTAGACTACAGTGCCAGGGAATAGAAACAATGTGGTCCTACAGAACCTGGATCCAGACACACCTTATAACATCAAGGTGACTCCCATCTATGCTAACGGACCAGGAGAAGAGCTGGATGGAGATGGACGCACAGGTAAAAGCTGTTCAATCTTTGCAGCATATGGATGGGTCTTACTGTGCTGTGTTCATCATTTTATTTGATGCATCAAACAAAGCCTAATATGTATGAGGGAAATTACTGGCTCCTGCACACACGCGTAAACACTGCAGAACAGAAATCTGAACAGACTGGGTCATTGATTATTTTCACGAATCATTGTTCTTTGTAGCAAAAGTGAAATTTTTGACTTTTCAAGCATGCCAAAAGCAGCATCAGTCCTTGCCAAGGAATTAGGAGCTGCTTACAATCCAGTGAGGGAGATTTCTAATTTTCCGTGTTGGTTAATGTCTTGCTTAATTTCTCAAACAAAAGAAACTTTATGATAAATCATAATGCCACTCGCCTACTTGAGGTGGCTTATTTATGTAGTTATTATCTAACTTCTTTAATGTGGTTGAATTTGCTATCCCATTGATCTCAAGTTGCAATATTTCACTCATAACTCAAAAGTTATAATGTAACTAGAAGACAGTAATCGCTCTGCTGATAGATTCCCACAGTGAAAGTCAAAGCTTCTGCATCTCAGCAAACATTTGGTTGGGTTAACTGTTCTGTTTGTCTTGTTTCCTGCAGTGGGAATGCTTGGCCCCAGAAACCTCCAGGTTTCTGATGAGTGGTACACCCGTTTCAGGGTATCCTGGGACCCCGCCCCCTCTAGGGTCAACGGATACAAGCTGATCTACCAGCCTGAGGGTATGAAGTGGGTTTTATATTAGGAGAATAGAGTTATTTCTGAAACAAATGTCGCTTATGTAGCCATTTCTATGAAATTTCTCTAAAACTTCAAAGTGGTTCACCAACCCCCCCCCCCAAAAAAAAAGCATTGCTCATACTCTTTTTATAACATTGCTGTCCCTTTTTAAGGTTCTGATGACTCTTTGGAGGTGTTTGTCGGAGACGTGACCTCCTACCAACTGCATAACCTAAAACCTGGGACGACCTATGACCTGAAGGTTCTGGCACAGTATAACACAGGCCTGAGTGCACCTCTGATTGGTCAAGGCACCACACGTAAGTTGTTTATTGTGTTATTAGATGCGTGACAGGCTTTGCGCTTGTTTACATACTATTAATTGGACGTGAGGGCGATATGTACTAATAGAGCTCATGTTTCCTTCCCTTCAGTGTACCTAAATGTGACAGACTTGTCCACCTACAATGTTGGATACGACTCTTTCTGCATCCGCTGGGCTCCTCACAGAGCTGCCACATCCTACAGACTCAAAGTCAATCCTTTTGACTGTAAGAACTTTACTCGTTTACACATTATGGTGGCTCTGCTATTAATTTATATTTCTAAACCATTCATTTGTTCAATTTGGATGCTGTTCTTTCCTCTCCTGTAGCCTCTAAGAGTGGAGCTCAGGAAATCACCGTCAGAGGCTCAGAGAGTAATTACTGCTTTGACGGCTTGACCCCTGACACTCTTTACAACGCCACTGTGTACACCCAAACTCCCAACCTTGAGGGACCTGGAGTCAGCGTCAATGAGAGAACATGTAAGGAAATGTCCTTTGCAGTGGTTTGATAGTGCTATGCAAGCAAACAAACCTTTTCCTCTTTTTTTCTTTTTTCTTTGAAGTGGTCAAGCCCACAGAGGTGCCGACTGAGCCGCCCACCCTTCCTCCTCCAGCTGAAGTTCCTCCGGCTCTGGACGGTGAGAAAAGCTTTAAAATTTACATCTGTTGGCTGAAACAATCACTTTTATGAGATTAGCTTTTAATAGTGTTTTACCTGGATCCCAGTATGCAAAGGTGCCAAAGCAGATGTGGTCTTCCTCATTGATGGTTCCTGGAGTATTGGAGATGATAGCTTCATCAAAGTCATCCAGTTTGTTACAAGCATGACTGCAGCATTTGATGTAATCAGCACTAGCGGCATGCAGGTCAGCAAATGTTTTTGACTTTATTTCTCCACATATTTGTTAAACTATGTATTTCGTTGTCGACCATAGTCATCATCTTATTATTCTAACCCTTTCTGTACAGGTGTCATTTGTGCAATACAGCGATGAGGCCAAGACTGAATTCAAACTGAACACCTACCACGATAAAGGCATTGTGTTATCAGCTCTGCAGACAGTCCGCTACAGAGGAGGCAACACCAAGACCGGTACAGCACTAAAAAAAAAGTATAATAGCAAAGTAAACTTTCTGAAGAAAATGGATTTGTCAGATTTGTTATTTTTTCTGTCTTCTTTCATCCTTCATCCAGGCATTGCTCTGAAGCATGTCTATGAGAAGGTATTCACATCAGACAGCGGCATGAGGAGGACCGTCCCTAAGGTGCTGGTTGTTGTCACAGATGGCCGATCCCAGGATGAGGTCAAGAAAAACGCAGAAAAACTCCAGCACTCTGGTATGTTTGGGATTATTCATCACCATGTTCAAGTTTCTACTGTGTGTGCAGCACATATTTAAAATATAATAGTGCAACTGTACGGTATTAAGCTTTGATTTCCTTCGCTAGATCTTAAGTTTGTGGTCAATTAGTTAATAAAATCTTGCAAAAACCTCCACAGTGATGAAAGAGCTTGTGGTTTTTTGCTTGCTCAACAATGGCTTCCATTTTACATTGTGCATGTTTATGCTTTTTTGCCCACAGGCTATAGCGTGTTTGTGGTTGGAGTGGCTGATGTGGACATTAGAGAGTTGACAATTATCGGCAGCAAGCCCAGTGAAAGACATGTGTTTATCGTGGACAGCTATGACTCTTTTGCCAAAATCCAAGACAACCTGATCACCTTCATCTGTGAAACAGCCACTTCAAGTAAGGCAGAGATTAATGTACAATACTTTGTCATTTCTATAGTGGCTTATTAGTACACCTGCAGAGGAAGCTCACCCTTTTATATACACTTCCACTGATTCACCACTAAAGGAAATGAATTAAGACACTTGAATAACATTCTTTAAAGTCTAATCTGTTTTTTCCAACTCCTTATAACTTCTTGTCATCTTTCAGCTTGCCCTCTGATCTACATTGATGGGTTCACCACACCTGGTAAGCACACAGCTTCCCCCCACATAGACTAATCCTTAGCAAGCTTGTTGACATTGCAAAAAAATACCATTATACCGCTCCAAAGCTTCTTTGTGTCTTTTCTTTATTCTCAGTTTGACTCCTGTTTTACATTTCTTTCAGGCTTTAGGATGCTGGAAGCTTTCAACGTCACAGACAGAACATTTGCTGGCATGAATGGAGTGTCCATGGAGCCCGGTTCTTTTAACAGCTACATTGCATACAGGCTGCACAAAAATGCCTTCTTGAACCAGCCAACAAAGTAAGAACTGAGGCCAAAAAGGATTTGTGTGAAAATAGAGGGAGTGTGACTCTCACATTGTGCATATTCTCATGCTATCGGCCTTATCTCTTGTGTACTGTAATACTACTCAGCCTGTGGTCATTATTTATAATAACCTCTGTAGTTAGAAAGATTTCCCCAATGCCCTTTGGCTCTTAGCCCACAGCCCTGTTTGTTGTTGGAACTTGTGGAATATGAGGTGCAGGCCTGACTGATAAAAATGTGGGTGTAGAAATCTGTGGAAGAGGTCCCTCATCTTTCATACCGTGATCAGAAGAGTCATCTATTGGTCAAGGGCTTTGTGTAGTTTTAAAGCCACACGTAAGCAGAGTTAGCTGCTTGCAGAACTGCTGGACTTTCTAAAAAGCTTTGGGAAATTTTCTCACTGCGTTTGTAATGATGCAAATTTACCATACATGAGTGCAGCTGTTGATTTAATGCATGCCAGTGGAAACAGTTTGAACTACAGTAAAGGAGAAAAGAAAGGAAATATATTCAGTATGTGTACTATTAAGACAACCATATGGGAATGATTTGCAGGCTTTGCAGCCTGTTGACATACTGGATTCTATATCTCTGGAAGTAGATGTGATCTAATGTTGGTATTGTAATGTAATATCCTGGCTGATAGTGTGACCAGAGGGCAGTTTTGACTGATCACAATGTTTGTATTTAATGCTAACAGAGAAATCCATCCAGATGGTCTTCCCCCCTCTTACACCATTATCCTGCTCTTCCGCCTCCTGCCTGACACAGGCTCTGAAGCTTTTGATATCTGGCAGATTTCGGACAAAAATGACAACCCAGAGGTCGGAATCACTATGAATCGTAAGTCTCGATCATCTGACTTAAACAGTTTTTTCTTTTTTTTTTACTTGATCTTAATTCACTTTCAGTTTTATTTTAACTCATTAACAGCAAGTTAACTATCTTACTTTTTAAAATTATAGTTATGATACTTTAGACTCAGTCTAAATGAAAAAGAAATTTGGCCTTGGATTTTTTATTCCATCGCAGAGATTCTTTATCTTTAAATAAGTCTATGTTGCGAGATTGTGCCTCCACACATGGTTAAAGCATGCAAACAATCACGGGAATGGTCCTCATCCCTGCTAGCCTCCCCTTCATCCCTCTCCTCTCTCGTCAAGCATGTGTTCTCTATAGTCCTGTCTGTACTTTGCGTGCCACTCCATCATAACACACTGTCAGGTATTCATCAAAGCCTCTTCTCCTTTCAGCTTCCAGCAAAACTCTCACATTCTACAACAAGGACACCCGAGGAGAAATCCAGAAAGCCGTGTTTAATGAGGAGCAATTGAAGCGGGTTTTCCATGGGAGCTTCCACAAGGTAAACACAATGAATAAGAAGTACTGTCTTTGTGCACCACATATTTAAAAGTTTCACTTTTTGTGGTCAAAAAAGGGATTTTACATATTGTTTTCATTTTATTTTACATCCTGTATGGCTCTTCCGCCTCATTTCATTTGGCTGAATTACCTTTAATGTGAAGCTTTGACAAACAGCTTGTGCTATGTAGCTGTATCATGTTACCTGTCTAAAAGTCTCTGCTTTCAATCTTGGTGTCAGTGTGCTGTCAAAGTGGTTTTTGGTTCCTTTTTAAAAAAAATGATTTGACATTTATGCTTTGTTTTCTTTTTAGACCGGGCATTTAATTTGATAAATGGGCTAAGGATACTATAAATAAGTTTAAAGAGAGGTGGGAAGGAATGCCTGATGCATCACTTGCCCAGTGTAATGTGCAAACTGTTTGGTTTATCTGGGAGGTTTGACCAAATAAAGACTGGAGGCTGTCAGATTTATCCAGCTTGAGTTGGTTTCAGAAGAGTAGATCCTAAAGTCTGAATAGTTTTTCCTTTTACTGAACATCATAAGTGACTTAGTAATGTGATAACAGATATTTGGAAGAAGCACTAAAAAAGATTTGTCAAGATTATGACAGATTCTAAATCATCTTTGCAGTTGTGGATGCAAGACTGATGCAACATGGCCACTGTTGGTTTTGAAGGTGGCATCCAGTTGTTTGGAACTCTCTTGATGAAACATTTTCTTCATTCTAAAGCTGATCCATACCATCATTTGTCCTGTCTTTCATGCAAACTTAATCAAGGACTCTCTCCCGAGGCCATTTATTATTGGAAGAGATTTATCAGCTACACATCAAACTTTGTCTCTAACTTAAAACATTCAGCCCTGGTATAATAAACAATGTTGCTTCGCCAACTCTTTGTTCTGCTTTGTCAGTTTAAACCACTATATTAGGGCCACATGCCAAGCTTACAGTATGGTTTCTTAGGGTCACCGCAAGGGGTAAAAAGAGACATTAAATGTCTCAATTTCCAGTGCAAAGCAGCAGAATATATAAAACATCCTGTGTTATATTTCAAAGCAGTAGGGTGTGGAAACTAGAACAATGGAGTACAGTATGTTTTCATGCCAACCTGGAATGACTTAAGTCAATTTCACTGATCTCAAAGTAATTTCCAACTGCACTTGAGTGTGTAAGGACATTGCCCCCCCCGCTTCTGTTTAAAGTACGCAGGTTTCTCTCCCCTCTAATTCTCAAGTAATCAAACTAAATTAACTATTTTCAATGAGAAGAGGTCTTATCCAACCTCAGAGGTCGCCCACTTCCTGACATTACAGAGTACAATATTTTGGCCCAGATATCAGAGCACACTTTGAATGGCTTTCCAGTTTGACCATTTAACATCTACACGACTAATTGTGGGGTAACTTCAGGAATAAATGAGACCTTGGAAAATGTTGGGTCAGTGTTTGATGTAAATGACATCATTCTCTGCTGGTCTAGTTGGAAAGCAGCCTGATCTTTGTGTGTTTGTGTGTTTTTGTTCTATCGGTCTGAGGCTATGATGGAGCCTGGAGTCTGAACATGCACTGGGTGGCTAGCTTGTGGTGCAGTAGTTACTCTTCCATGAGCTGGCGAATGTGCAGCGGTCTACCTAGCTGCTTATTTGTTGGTCTGCTGAGTAAGTGGCGCTGCTGACTGTGGTGATGGTGTGAGTTTACATGTTGTCATTGGTTTACAACACTTTGTCTATGGTTATTTAAGAGTGACCTCGATGTGTGTGTGTGTTTGTTTGTGTTGAAAATCTTAAATAAAATCTTGATACTGTGTACCAGGTTACTTAAGTTACTGCTTTTCCAGATAGTTGATACTGAATGAGCTCTCAGTTCGCACACCACTTTCACTTTCTGTCGTGGTATGACTCTGTGGGGTCAAAGAGTGCGTCTAGATATGGCTTTTTTTCCTCAGCTAGTTCATAAAGAGTCCCCCAGACTGGAGAGGTTGTGGTATACCGCTGGTTATGACATATGGGAAAGCTCTCAGAGGTGACTGTAACAGATGCTGGCCACTCACTAGCCCCCTGGGGAATGTCCTCCCACATCGGAATGGTGGGAGTTCCTGTAAAAGCAAAGTCAAGAGGGCATTTCCTTAAGTTATAGTGACTAATTTTCTGTTCAGAGGTAGAGGTTTGTTCCCACTGAAAGGTCCTACTGAATTTACAGCTGGAAGTCTTCAATCCAAACTTTCAAAATTTCCTTTTAGGACCATGATTAAGAGGAAAATGTAAAAATGTACAAAAAATATCTTGTATACTAATTAACATATAGCCCCAGTGTACCTCAAATCACCACACTTACAAAACAGGAAGTTTTTGATTTCTCCTACCAGAGAAATCCTTTGTGCATCATCAACAAGCCTCCATTCAGGAGATATAACTTCAAATTTATTAGTCCATTTGGAAATTTTAGGACCGGTCACGGTACTGTTTGGATGAACACCAGTGTAATTGATAATCTATTTGAAGTATTTACTTCATTTTGATCCTAAAAAAAACCAAATTATTTTTTTTGCATTTTTATGTCGAAGACTCAAAACTAGTCTTTGGTGCATTCATAAAAGTACAGCTATTAATCTCAAGGTTCTGGATTGTTTGAACGGAAAGAGCCGTCAAGACAGGGCCAAGAACAATAAAATCTAATCTGATAGAAATCATGGAAAAATTTCAAATCTGTTGGGGCTGAGGTGGTGTTAGCCTTGTAGAGTGTTGACACGATGAAGCATACTGAAACCCTCTAACAATTAATGAATGAAAGTTGTCCATCTGTCAACACTTTGCTGCAGTGGGACCAGCTCACATAACAGCAACCATCAACAGAGGGAGTAGTGGTCACTAGACAGCCAGCCTTCCCAAAGAATTATTTTCCATTGACTAAAGCATTTTTATTGGGTTTACTTATTGGTCAGTGAGGTAATATATACATGCTCATTATTTGCCATCCCAATATACCATCCAAAGTTGTTTTAGTAAGCCCACAAGAGCATCATCATATTTTACATCCATGCCAGGACCCTGGGATAAATGGCACCCATTTCTCTTTGTGGTCCACCACTTAGTTTGTTCTGTTGCCAAGGAAGTCGACCGTAATTTTGTGACTGGTTGCCAAGAACTATGGCTTCGTCTGTGGTTGGTATAGAATAGTAGAAAGAAATGGTAGCTTGCTTTTCCTGACATAAAGAACGCTTGTTTGACTGTTAGGCAGAGGAAAATTTGCAACTGCAAAGGGAAAGTATGGAAAGTGTATGAGTTTTGATGGCAAGCCGCAAGAGATATTGTTTCAAGATGTTGAGCTGGGATTCCTGGACAGGAAACTTAAAAATCTGGCACTTTGTCATTCTGTGTTGTTATATAATCACTAACTACCTTGAAAATGCCAACTGTTGCACATTTCGATGTTCATGTTTGAGTCATTTGTAGAGGCATCAAACAGTGGTCTGTTGTTGAGTCATTATCAGAGTTTAAGCTGGTAAGTCTTTGCAGAACAATTAGCATAATAGCAATGATGTAGAACACAGTTTTTATAACTTTCAGCCAACAAGATTCTTTGAAGTTGTTCTTTTCTTCATGGTTGCACTTTCTTCAAGAATTTAGGTTTCCTTTTTAAATAACAGACTCTTCCAATTACTAATTAAAACCAAATGCTCCTTTAAAAAAAAACAAAAAACAATGTCCTGAATACCATTTCCCAAGTAATTGTGTTGCAACAAATGTGGCCAAAAAAGAATTTCTGAGAAGACACAATCGTTTTGTTAATGATGCCCTCTCTCAATCCGCTCCCTCCTGCAGCTCCACATTACCGTCTCTCCAGAGAAAGTCAAGCTCAACGTAGACTGCCAAGAAGTGGCAGAGAAACCCATCAAGGAGGCCAATAACATCACCCTGGAAGGCTACGAAGTGCTGGGCAAGATGGTCAAGACAGGAGGTGGAAAGAGGCAGTCTGCTACAGTAAGCAAAAAAGAACTCTAACTTGCTAAAATTGTAATAGCTTGGAGAAACACGCTTGGAAGAATAGATTCATTCTTTGGAACAATGTTTGAAAGAATGAGTATGTGAATGCTCTTGTGCATAGATGTGCAATTAGGTCTTAATTGCTCCCAGCGAGGACTGCTGGAAGGATGGAAGTTTGCAACCTTCCATTTCTCCAAAGGCCTCTATTGTTGTCTGTTTTTAATAATGTGCTTTTTCATGTGAATGGGAGCCATTTGTAACACCATTCCATGCCCCCCTCCCCCCACCCCACCACATCTTCTGTTGTGTAGTTCCAGCTCCAGATGTTTGATATTGTCTGCAGCTTGAGCTGGATCAGCCGAGACAAATGCTGCGACCTTCCTGCCACAGTAAGAACAAGAATCATTATACAAACAAATCAAAATAAGTACACTACTGGAATACTTTGCTCTGATGCATAATGCGACACCCCATTTATTTCAGATTTTCACATGAAGGAGGTTCATTAATCTTGTTCTTAGCTGTTCAGTTTAGAACATATATTTGCAGGGATGTGGTCATCGAGCAAGAAGTAAGACTGATAACTAGTCTGTTGTTTGAAGCGAGTGCATCTTCATTGGATCACAAAGCAGACAATAAATCAGATTAATTATTCTACTGTATGGCAAATACAGGATGCATGCACATTTAGCCAATTACAAGTAATTCATCTGCAATTTGCTTCAGATGTTAATACAACACATCATCAATGGCTGCAGAGTTATATAACTCACGTCTAAGACTCTTTTCCAGAAGAGCAGACAAGGTCTGCAGCTGTAGATGAGCATTTGGTCTTAAAGCCCCAAACTAATTTTACTGGTTCCAGTTACATTTTACAGAATTCTTTCATGATCTTTGTTGGGTTTCTTCAAACTTTCTTCTTTTATAAAAATCTCCACAAAGTATAAACTGTAGATTGCCAGGATAAAGTAATGAATGACTGCATATTGCCAGAGCATGTTCCCGGTTATCAGTGGGTGTGAAATGGACTATAATAAAGCTCAAGTGTGCTTGCACATCTATTTCACTGTATCCTCTTTTTTTCTATCCCAGAGAGATGAGGCCAAGTGTCCATCCCTTCCCCACTCCTGCACATGCACACAGGACAGCATCGGCCCCCAGGGACCTCCTGGACCTTCGGTAAAGACCCACTATTATAGTTTCTTCCTTTCTTAGATGCCTTAAAGATGATGATGTGAAAGCCATAGCGTTTGCTCCTAGAGTTACAGTGACAACAGAGCGTCGCATTTGCTGAATAATTTAAACTTTGAGAGGTTGAGAATGTCCCTGGGATGAGGAGAGTTTTCATTGTTTACCTCTTGAGAGAGCAGTTCAGGATGAGACCAACAGCAAGCAAAGAAATGTGGGTTCAGGGAGAAGTGTCAAAAGATAAGTGCCTGTTGGAAAAACAACAGTAAAAAGAAGTGAGAATATGTGTGCTCAGTAACCTCACTGAGCCTCATCACAGATTTCTTAAAGCTGGGGTTTTAGGGCTTTTGGAATCTGCTCCTGTTGTTACGCTCACTCCATGTTTTTGGCTCCTTGCTTTTCCAGGGCAGCCCAGGTACTAAAGGACCTCGAGGAGACAGGGGAGACCCTGGCGTTGCTGTGAGTTAAACTTTACATCACTTAACGCATGCTATAAATGTTATTTATGCTTTTTTTTTTTTTTTTTTTTTACAAACTGGTTTTCAGAAATCTCTGCTGTAAGCTAATTATGACACAATTATTCTGTGCATAGCCTGCCTACAGACATTACCAGTAATTGTTAACTGGCAGATAATATAGCGCAGCCATTCAGAATGACATGAAGGCAAATATTACTGTTCCACTACCAAAGTGTACACATCTGAATTCAGTTAACCGCTGTATATTTTCCTACTACCTGATTTATGGAAGGCCCACGTCAAATACCTGAAAGATCCATTTCCCCCAAATTGTTAGCATCCATTATCTATCTGGACTAATTAGATAAGTCCGCTCCATTCTTTCTAAAGAAAATGTGCTTTTGTGATACTTTGATTGTTTTTATATGTTGTTTGCATTCATGTGTGTTTATTATTTATTGCTTTTTAGCCTTTTTGGAAATGAAATGATCATTACCACTGTCTGTGTGATAATCTAGGGTTCAATGGGTCAACGCGGTGAGCAAGGACTCCCAGGTGCAATGGGACCACCAGGTCCGCAAGGCCCTAACGGACTGTCTCTGCCTGGAGAACCTGTAAGTTAGTCTGAACTGCTGAGAAATGCAATGGGCAGCAACTGAGTCTGCATGAATGTGATAGAAATAATCAGTCTCTTGCCTTACTGCCGGTGCTTATATGTGCTGATTGTGTGAAAGCTGTAGAAGAGCTGATATAATCTGCTACACATCCACCAGTGAGTGGGATTTATAACTAATGTCAAAGCACAATACGCTCCCCCTGTACTCTCAGCCAGCCAGAATGCTTCATTATTTTCTTAAGTTTCCTGTCAAAATACGTCATCAATCACAGCCACAGACTGAAGGGTAAAAAACAAGAAACTAACCCTAACTGGAAACCTTTCTCTTCCTCCACGTTTACCCGCAGGGTCGACCAGGACCAAAGGGAGATCGTGGAGACCCGGGCCTGCCTGGCCTGCAAGTAAGTACACCTCTCTCATTTGTGGTTTATGAGCAGGAAACAGGAGACTATCCACAGAGAGCAGCGTTACTACTTGAGCCTGGAGTCAGTCCACACAGCTAGATTGAAACCACACTCAGAGTGGGAGGTTTACCATGCCATCCTCAGGGAGACCCATACTCTCAAATCAGCCTGTTGATTGACAAACAGTAGAAGTCCAGTGATGCAGTTAAATTATTATGAAGCATGGATTCATGTTACTGAAGGGGAAATATGGACTGGAACATTTTCCTTTCCAGCCTTGTAACCGGGGGTGGTTGTGACTTAGAAAAAGGCTTTCAGTCTCCTTGAAGTTTTAGCATCTTTGACCTTCAGTAGTTTGCATCCTGGGAGCTTTGTGGGTTAAAAAGTCAACTAAAACCACAATTACTCTCACTGAAGTTCTGAAGAACCTCAAAGTTCTTTGAAGGTCTTCATGTTATTGATATCAGTGTCATAAGGAAGTCTGAAGTTTAGTTCTACATTGTGTGGGAAATATCTGGTTTAGGGGCCATTTCTAATAGGCTGGTATTGCAAATCCAGTTCTTTCAACTCCCACTGGTGAGTTGGAGAAAACCTCAGCACCTATTCTGGTCTCAGAATTAGCAAAAAATGGGAAAACATCCCATTCTGTGATATGGGATATTTAGCAGTATCATTCCAGATATTTTGTGTAATACAGCTTTTTATAACAAAGCTCTGTATGTACTATTATGGAGGACATCATATGTCAAGACACAAGAGAGACTTTTTCCAATTTTTACAAGCAAAACAATGTATTGTTTTTGGCTAGATTAATGGGAAACTGCAGGATTTTTTTCTCTATTCAATTCAACAAGGCCATTAGGGAACAACATAAATGTCCAGTTCTTGATCATTAGCATTTAACTAAGTGTCTTTGCTTTCTTTTCCCAGGGTCCTCCAGGGCCACGCGGTCCTCTGGGCCCAGTTGGACCAAGCGGAGCACGGGTAACATCTCCCTGCAGGCTTACATAGTTTGCATTCTGTGTTCAAAGCCTTTAAACAGATTCAGTTCTTACTCAAGAAATATATATATATATATATATATATATATATATATATATATATATATATCTGGCATCTTTCATTTTACTAAACAGAAGTTATTTTGTCACTTTTGATAATGCACTGCATTTTATCTTGTGTCAGCCTTGGTAAAGGAGCTGCTGCTCAATTTTAGAATACACACTTAACGCTGAAACCAATATTAAGTAATGACAGTGATTTATTGCACAAATAGAGTCCCCAGAGAGTTGTAACCCACGTGTGACTGCATATTGTTTCTACTTAGGGGCCACCAGGAAAAGAGGGATCTTCTGGACCCAGAGGCCCACAAGGGTCCATGGTGAGTGTCTATGAGAGCCAGAAGACTCTTACTCAGACTGTGCTTTATTTCCTGATATATCTGCAACAATTACTGTTCTGGCTCCACAGTTCCACTCCACTGGAACTGCACATAAAAAGCAGACTGTAGTCTTCATGCTCCCCCACTGTTGCAGGGATGGTGCATGCATCTCCTTTTCTTTTTCTGTGGCTTGCGGAGGTCTGAATCTACTTAATCCATCCATTATGTCAACCGGCAACTTGCCAGCATAGAATGCACATGGTCTATACCATCCTGAGTGCTCTCAGAGCCATTAGCAGAGCCTGGTGGCTGTGTGTTTCAGTGTGCGTAAGTGTGTGTGCATCCTGTCTGTACTGCTGCTGTGTGTGTGATTGTTTCCATCTTCTCTTTAGTGTTTTTGGCAGCTTCTTCCCCCCCCTCCCCCCCTTACTGCAGATGTCAAAGCGTAGATCCCAACTAAACATTTGTTATGCAACCTTTAACTGGGAGCAGGAGTCAAACATTGCAATTAGCTTTACTGGGCAGTGATTAAATTAACACCACTTTTCCTGGGATTTTTTTTATTTTATTTTAGGGAAGCCCAGGAAATCCAGGTGTACCTGGAATCACTGGAAAACCAGGAAAACCAGGAGAACCAGGAAACCCAGTATGTACAGAATAATCCTGCACAAATGCACAATCTTTACCGTGTTCAGTGGAGAGCATGGATAAAGTTTGTTCTAACATTCTTCTTCTTGTCCAAAGGGACCTGTTGGCCTTAAAGGAGAAAAAGGAGAGAGGGTGTGTATTATGTTCTTATAAAATGTTTACATTTATCGTCGTCGAGGAAATAATCCATTTCCTCATTAAACTGTCTTGGATTTCCAGGGAGACTTTGCATCCCAGAACATGATGCGCTCCATTGCCAGACAAGTCTGCGAACAGCTTGTGAACAGTGAGCAAAACATCCTTAAACCCTCTGGGAATTTCAGTGTTCTTAAAGCTTACAGCTTTCCTCAAATCCATCTGATTTTGTTCTGTGTTTGCAGGCCAGATGAGCAGAATTGATGCACTGCTCAACCAGATTCCTTCAGGATATCGTAGCAACACTCCAGGACCAGCCGGTCCTCCTGGCCCCCCTGGCAACCAGGGAACCCGCGGAGAGCCTGGACAACCTGGCAGATCTGGTTTCCCTGGAAACCCAGGATTACCTGGAAACCAAGGAGAAAGAGGTGCTTTTTCCCCTTTCCATGTGAATGATGGGCAATGAAAACTGTCTTTTACATTCTCTTTAGATATCAATTTATTTCAAGATGCTGAAAACGATGGCTAGAAGTAATTTATTCAATTGTTCTTCTGGCTGTGCAGGATTGCCAGGAGAGAAGGGAGAAAGAGGATCTCAAGGTACTGGTGTCCGAGGACAAAGAGGTGCAAGTGGACCACCAGGTAATACAGTTAATCTATTTTTCCCTTTTCTTGAATGAGAAAGTCCATTTAGGTTGAACTTTATATCACAGCATGGCAAACAGCACAACCACACTTAAGTTTTGGGTTAAACTGAGTCCTTCAGCAGCTGAAGACCTCCTGCTTGTCTCCTGCTGGTCTTTTTTCGTGGAACCTTCTAGGACACAGAGTGCTCCCATTAGTCCAATTAAAAATGTCACATTCCACCGAGAGGTTTAAATTTACTTGCAGTGTATGTGTCCCAGTCACTTTCATCTGTGCAGCTGCACTACATAAATTCTTTGGAGCGACCCCAAAGATATTCCCAATTCTTCCCTTTTTAAAGGATTTATGTCACGCGTATATCATGCTTCTCCAAACACATTTGAAATGTTATCTGATGTATGGTGGATATTCATAGTCATGATTAAGAAAATGCTGTGATCAGATTAAAGACATTCATCTGTCTGTTTTGACTCAATGCTGTTCTAGGAGCAGATGCTAAAAAAAAAAGGTATATTAAGCAGATTTTTCGGTTTTTAAAAAGTTTACTTTTCCTTAGATGTAAACAATATCTCAAATGTTTTCTCTAAGGAGCGTTTCTGTAGATTTCCTTTTCTTTTGGAACTGATTTGAAAGCAACGGGAACCTTCTATTGATGTCAGACCCACAACACTAAACACTGACAAGTCTGTTTCTGAATGAAGTGCGAAAACCGACGACCAGTGGGAGGAAGTCCGCACTGATGACTCATTCAGAGTCTGTGTCTGTGTGTGGGAGAATCAAATTGTTGTACAATGAGCTTTCCTTGGTGGCTTCATTGACAACACATGGGCTTGCTTGAGGGAGAGAAAAAAAGAAGGGGAGGGGGAAATTCCATCCTGAGTTTGTGTCGTCTAGACAGACGGGGCCGGGGGTAACTCCACACAGCCCCAGACTACATCTCGTTCTTTTTTTCCTCACTCAACTCTTTAATTGAGCCATTGAAAAATTAAAGTTTCGGTGCTGCTGCCATGTGTTACCCCCACCGTTTCCACAGAGGGTTTATAGATGATGTCAGGGGGTTCTGTGCTGAACTCCAGAGACTCCCCTCTCAAACTGGCCTCACTCTCATTTTTGCAGGGCCACCAGGAGAGTCAAGAACAGGTCCCCCAGGTCCTTCTGGCTCCTCTGGGCCTCGTGGCCCTCCAGGTCGTCATGGTACTCCAGGAGTGAGAGGACCACCGGGACCCCCTGGTTACTGCGACTCCTCTCAGTGTGTTGGCATTCCTTACAATGGCCAAGGATACACAGGTACTCTCAATCCCATCTAATTCCTGCATGGTTTGACATAAGAGAAGAGACTAAGTGTATGCACACTACTTACATTTTCAACTCATTGCACTACTTCATTGATAATGTATGGAGATATGAATGTTGATGTTCCAGCCAATTTTAAACAGCCCTTTTAGCCTTTTGTGACTAACGCTGCACTCATCATAGAGGAGAGAGATAAATGGAACGCCTTCAAGCCACCTGACTGTTAAAAACACCTGGATTTGGCTTTACCTCCAAGACAAAATATGAATGAAGATTTGTTTTTACAATTCAGGGAATTTAAACATACAGTAGCAGTTTTTACTCTGTTTTGCTTTCAGCATCTGCTTCTGTTTCATTTCTATCGGCCCACAATGGCTGTCATAATGACTACACAAGCCATGGAAAATGGTGTTGCATTGACCCTGAAAGTACCATATCAACATAAATCCATAAAAATCTTTTCCCTAATGTCCCCCCGACCTGCGGTTACCGTTACCTTGTCTGTCAATTTTTTGGGTTTCTTTCACAGAACATAAAAGTTCCTACAGAGAACAATGAACAGTGTAAAACAATAATAGTGTGATACTTACAGTCACATTTAATTGCTCTGCCGCAGCTTGCTTCTTAAGCTAGCCTGGTTTTCTGCAGCCAACTTCTCTTGATAGCAGTTTCCTCTTCTAAAAGGCCAGATTAGCAGACGAATTGATCTGATCCTTACACTTGATGCTTTTTGGAGAGACCAAAGCAAAACAGTGCCATGTTTATGATTTCAGGATGTAGATCAAGCCAAAGCTTGGCAGGCCTGTTGTGCTGACTTATCACTGTTAAGCCAGGATTTCATAACAGTTGTCCAGGGGGAGGGGTTGTGGCTTTGTGAACTACCATATTCTAATACCTCCATACATTTGATGTCCAATTTTGAAACTAGCATGTCTATCTGTTGGTGTATGATGACTTAACATTAAATCACTTTGTTCAACAGAGAATGCTAACACCTTCTTTGAACTATTTTCAGGTTTGGCATAGTAAACTTTTTAAGTCAGCTGTGCCGCTTTCACTCTGAAGTCCTGTTTCTGAAATGTTGGCCAATTTGCTTTTGGGGCTTGTAAGGATAATCACCACGGACATAATTACTGAACATTAAAACAAACATTGCAAAAGCCAAAAAAACTGAACGGAGCGGACTGGCACTAACATCATCTCACAGCTACGAGCTACAGTGATGGCAACCCGCTGGCCTGTTTGCATCTTGAACCACAAACCGTTGGGAAATAACAATGATAGGGAAAAAAAAAGAGAAAAAAACAGAGACTGAGCATTTCTACGAAGGAAGCAGCAGCATGTAAAAAAACAAGCCAACACAACTACTAACAAAGAGGATATCATAACGGTAATGTTGAGATGATTTGTGTAAATAAAACCTTTTTTTTTTGTTTTTTTTGTTTTTGCCTTGTAAATGATTGTATGACCCAGGACATTTCACTAAAAATCATGTTAACATCTTTATTGAGCTTGTGCCTCATAACCCACCGCTTACTTACCATCAGCATAACCTCTGTTTAGGACGGCTAAATGACTTATACAGCTCTGGTCCAGACTAAAGCATGTTTCATTTGTTCTTTTAATTATCATGGACTTTGTGTACATTGGCCAAATCAGGGCTACATTTTTTTCTCTCCTGCCATTTCTGTGTTTTTTGTCAGTTGGTCATTTTACTATGGTTTATTATCAAATACCTTGATGGGTTTTATTGTAAATGTTATCACATCACTTCAGACAGTTTTTATATGGATGTTTTGTAACTAAAGGTGACAATAATTTTGACACAGAGCATTTTTAAGAAAAAAAGTCCATGTTTTAATAGATATAAATTGTGCATGTGAAAAGCTGTAGAAACAACCTTTTTTATCTTTTATTATTTGATGACATATAAGTTATTTGGCCAAATATTCTTCTAGCCACCCGCTACCAGCCTGAACCTGAGGTAGTGTCTATACCTGTGGAGCCAGCTGAAGAGTTTGAGACAATACAATCACCTGGTTACTCGAGAAACCAGCGAGAAAAGAGATCACTACCGCAAGACAATACAGGAAGACTAGCATCATAGCTACAAAGAGGAGCTTCAGAAAGAGTACTATTGAAATAAACTTAATGATAACTTCAGATGAGGATGAAGTGATACTCAGATAAAAACTAATACTTATGTGGGTTTGATACCCCTGGCTATATTGAACATATATTTTTCTGACATGAGAAAATATAACAAGCAAGATGAATAGAAAACCTTCATGTTACAAACCTGTGTGCTTGCTAAGTGTTTCCCTGCAGTGTCTGCTTGTAATATAACTGCAAGTGTGTATCAGACTCCAGTGTGTAAAGCACTAATCATGCAAAAACCAGCCAAAAGTATTTCCAAAGTAACACAATATGTGTATTCTTAAAGACTAACAAATCACCCAGGTTGTTTTGGTCATGTTAATAAATGTTAAGAAGTTTTGGATTTTGTTAAAAACAAACAATTTTATCCCCCAAAGATTTTTTTTTTGGAATTATTTTGGTGTTTTGTACTGCCTGTAAACCAGTTGGTAATCTGACTTGTTGTATCAAACCAATTTTGCTTTTTCTTTTGTTTGGTTGCCAAAAATGGAATTGCATGATTGTGTTGTATATTTACGGAAGTCAGAATATAGTTGTTGTTTTCTATCAATGCAGTTTGGATTTGGTTGCAAGACTATGGACATAGGATTGCTTTTCTCATGTTTTAACTGCACATTTTGTGAATTCCACACAGCCTTATTTTCTTATTTATTTCTGAAACAGAAGAGGCATTTTTCAATAAAACTACTGAAAATGTAGCAGTTGTTTTGGATTTTATATCACTTTTGCATTTGACAGTTGAGGCAGGTAACAGTACAAACTGTTATCTGTACAAAACATTGTATTTAGGGCCAAAACTATGGTGACAAATAGTCAGGGAATATCAGAACTACAGCTATAATTGAAAGTTAAACCTCCATTTATTATGACACCTAACGACATTTTGAGCTTCCCAGAAAATCAGTTCATGTCAGGGTTGGGGGGGGGGGGGGGGGGGGGGGGGGGGGGGGGTGGATGGGGTGAAAACTATTTATACAACGTGTGAACTGCTTCACAGATTTGCAGTCAACCACTTGGCATACATCCTATTGGGTTGGAATCATTATGCTTGGATATCCCTGTGGAAACAATACATATGCATTTGGGCTAGTACCATTATTGCTGAGAGATTTCCACCCATTGAGCATGTCTAATGGTGAAATAAAAGCTGTGAGAGCAAAAGTTTATTGTGATTAAGGAATAGCATGTTTGAAGAGTTCTGCACAAATGCCACAGATAACAGCTGGAGGTGAGGTATCAAGGTCGAGATCACCACAACAAGCAGACACCGAAAAACTTCTACCGGGAAACACTTTAATTTTTTTATCCTTATTCCTAACCCACACAAAGAAACTATGGACACTTGTGGAAAAAATTTTAGCGTTTGTAGATGCTTACATTTAACTGGAGTAAGGAAAAGCAAAGGGCAGAGCTTATAAGAAATAAATTTTAGTACCTGGGAGCAGATAATAAAACCCACAGCTATGCTAGTAATGGATACTTTACTTTTCTGTAAAGCCTATCCTTCCTTAAAATCAACCTCTACCACTCTCTTCTCTTCACTGAGAAGGAAAGAGGGTGTTACTATAATGTAACTTTAGTTATCTGAGGTGATGTTAACTCTGTTTCTTTTAACCACTATGACCAAATCAAACAATGTTTCTCTCCAATGTCACTGTTATCTACTGACTTCTTTCCATGTGTTGATAAAACAGCATACATATCTGTCTAATACTGTTTCAAAGTGGATACAATGTACCAAGGATCCTATGATCTCAGGGTGAGGATTAGGGCCAGGTACCCAGAATATTAATCAGGTGACCAGGGGAATTTAGGGTATTAAGAATATGATATTTTGGGAACTAATGCTCCTAAAAACATGAACCCTGGGGGATAAGGGTCATACAAATATGGGAGAATAATAACATCGGACCATGGGAATTATGGACCTTCAGAACATTCCTCCTATTATAGGACCATAGGAACAAATCATTTTTTGAAACATAGGACTCATGAAACATAGGACCCTGGATAGGCCTCTTGGAATTAAGGTTCCAAGGAACACAGCAGACCACATAAGATCCAAGGAGCAAAGGAATCTTGGAAGTTTGAACCCTGCAAACATAGCACCCAAGGAATACAAAACCCTTGGAGCATAGAACCTTGCTACAGTAGAGGCTGCAGTGATGAGATGGATTGGAAAATTGGAAAACAGGACTCCTGGAACTCAAGACTTTTGGAGAGCCTTGGAAATATGATCTGGGGAGACAGGACTCTTGGTGCATAGGGCTCTGTGACCATAAGACATTTAGGACTTATGGTCCTTAAAATAGAGCACTCTAAAAACACAGGACTCTTGGAGGACTCTAGGAGGACTCTAAGAACCCTTCGGAACTTAATTTATTTGAAATATATGACCCTGGCAACAGGATAGGACTCTTGAAACCTAAAATGTCTGGAACTAGGACCCTAGGAACAGCAAGGAGTCTTTTATTTGCTATCTAACAAGCAGTAAAAACAACCAATCAGCGCCCAATCACATTGAATAACAATCTAAACAAATATCTAAAAAGCCAAATAAAAAATGAAAGCAGAAATAGGGCTTCTTGCTCAGCAGAGCAATGGAAACACTGACAAAAGAATACTTGTGTTTGTTTATAAGCATTTTGGCGGGAAGTACCTGCACCCTGATGGAAGCAGAGGGAACTCACGTGCCAAGGGGTGGCTCTAATCCGTAAGGATTAAACATGCCTTGCTTCGGACTCTGGTCTGATACGGGGCTGGAGGGTCTTTCAAGTTGCAATTTTCCTGTCTTACAATTTTCCTGCAGTCTGTTTTAATTTTTGAGGGAGAGGGAGACGCACCAACAAAAAGAACATAAAGTTGAAAGAGATTAAATAAAACAAGAATAAAACATTTGCATAAAAGTTCTGTCAACAATAAAACTACAAGGCTTCCAGTAAAGATTTGTGCGCTAATGCGTCTTCTTGCACACAGCATCAGCATGAAGATCAAAGGATAGTTGTCCAAGTGAGTCCCAAGATATTTATAGTTATTAACCAGCTCCACTGATTGGTTCTCAATGCTGGTAGGAGAGATGTCAGGAGGATTTTTCCAAAAGTCAATAGACATCTCTTTTGTTTTGTTTATGTTAATATTTAATAAGGATGACCTGAACCAGTCAGTGAATTCCTTCACTACTGGTCCGCAATCAGGGTCATCACTGCTCAGCGAGGACACGATAACTGACTTGTTCGCAAATTTAACAATTTTACGTTTGTATACATGGGGAGCTCAGAAACAGAGAATGTAGGATTCTTTTAACTTAGGACCACAGGGGATATAAGAGCCTGGGAAGATTTAATCCTAAGAACATAGAACTTTGGAAGCTAGGAGCCTGGGCACTTGAATGTTTAAAACATCATACTAATAAGAAGATATGTCCCAAGTGTGTAGCATTTGGTTACCTTATAGATCCCAAAATTATTCTTAAATTATTCTTAAAGAAATTCAGAGTTAAGCAAGTCCTTTAAACTTGTCTTCAGCTTAAATAAATTAAATAAATATGGAATAGCATGAAGATATATAGGTTTAACATTACAATGTAATGTTTTCCTTAATTGTCAAAAAAGGTTTGATGTGTTATTATAGAAGGTTTGAGGTTCTCAGACTATCTAAAGACTCCCAACACTGTCAGTATGGCAGCAGCAGATTCCTATCAGCTGTGTGTTACCAGCCTTGGCACATCAAAAAACAGATTGTGGTTCAAAGGAAGCGAAACTCACTACAGCAGTTCAGAAATGTGTGATTTACTGCAGAACCACAAAACTAAGACTTCAAAGAAAACTGAAGAAAAATATTTACCCCTCTGTCACACAAATTAAATTCCATGCTATTAATAACAATTTCATGAGCTTTTAACCATTGCAGAATGACAATGACACGGCAAATGAGATGAATGAATTTGGATCTGAAATATAATGAAAAGCAAAATTTATATGGACTTTTAAGAGCGCACTAGCATGAGGATTTGTGGGATGACAGCTAAATGATTGAGATCACATGCAGTGGAAGGCAGAAGCATGAGGAAAATGTTTGCTTTTTAATGAAAGCGTGTTATAGATCTCCTCATAATGTAACCTACTGTGTGGAACATTAAACATTACAATCCAAGAGACAGACAACAAAAATCGAAATCATGAAATATCTCTCTGGCAAAAGAAGCCAAACATAAGTACAGACTGAAGTAATGTGACAATATGCAGGTACAAGTTGCAACTACCCTTTTGTCTGTTTGGTTCAAATGAAACAACAGCTGTGGGTTAGCTTGACTCTTATAGGATAAAGATAGAAACAAGTGATATTTTCTTTGCTAATCTCAGCTAACCCACACATAGCTATTGGTATAGGATGCTGATTGGTCTAAAATGAGTGGTTTTCAGTCATAAAATGGAGGACTTGAAAGCTGGCAGGATAATCATGATCCTAATGAAGAACGTAGATCCTTTGCAAGGTAAGTGGCTATGTTTCCTATATACAGTCTATAGATATACACCTTGCTCAAGAGCACACCACTTAAATGGGCTCTGTCACACATACTTTTCTTGGATCAGCTGATTGACATATTACATATTGTTCATGCAGTCATTAGTATCCTAAAGTGGCATAATGAGAGGTTGATCCATAAAGATCTCTGATGACTAGTAAAAATATTGCCTTTCCTGCAAGCAGATATTCTCTTCTAAAGTTTTTCTACACTGCAAAAATCCCCGGCTGGATTTTCAATACAGAGCTTTTAAACTCTGTAACACTGACTTTACAATAATATTCAACGGAATAATCTATTATCATGTCACATCGGGGATATCATGGATACTGTTATGCTGCGATGGACTGGCGACCTGTCCAGGGTGTACCCTGCCCCTCGCCTGATGGCTGCTGGGATAAGCTCCAGGCCCCCTGTCACCCTGCATTGAAATAAGCAGCTATAGACAACAGATGGATGGATGGATGGAATCCTATAAAAATTAAATAGAGTATGCTTCCTTTATTATCACCTTGTTATAACTTCAGGATTTCAGCTTGGATTTAAAAAAAAGAAACAAATGTATAAGACTGTAAGCCCTAAAAGCACCAACATGGTAGGATAATTCTTGCCTTGTCAACTAAAACCTAAGGAAGGAATGAAGTAGTCATTTTGAACTTGAAGTGAGGGGGGTTGGCTCCTCAAAGGGCAAATATTCAGTCAGAGCACAGACAGTAGGTTTCCACTACCATAGATGCCAAAAGCAACAGTGGAGCAGCACTCCCCTTTGAGCCAGCAGTTCTCCAGCTGACCTTGTAAAAAAGAAAAAAAGGAGCTTTGGTCATGAATTCTTCTCCTTAGAAAAACCTGTCCCCGTTTGCTCCGTTATCTGTCACCGCAATGCCCCTACAAGGAGTTAAGCCGTGTGTTCTACAACCAAAATCCCTTTAAATTCATTCCAGTGGATCCTTTCTCTAGCAATTAAATCACAAATTTCTTCACCTGCCCAGTTCAGATTTATTCTACTTGTTAGAAGATGGGTTTCCATGAATTTTGTTCTGACTTTCTCAGTAGAGGAAACAGACTTTTCCTCCGCCACCTCAAGGTTCTTTGTAAAGTGGCATTTAG
>JAOXYM010000021.1:7920345-7931293 GCA_028567055.1 Leptatherina wallacei
GCGATGGTAAGTAATGATTAAATTGTATGATCGGAGCTGCTACAATTTGCTGCCAGCAAGCGGCGCATTCTAGAGTGTGTGTGTGTGTGTGTGTGATTCTGGGAAACATGCTGGAAAAATAAGCTAATGGAAATTCAATCACTGGTTTAAACTGATAGAGGATGAGAGCTGTGTGTCATTTTTTTCTGGCAGCGTGATCATTTTGCCAAAGCCAATGAAATTTGAAGTCAAACTTATTTTTGCCCCAGGGCTGAATAAAATTGTCCAATCATTGTTTGAGCTCATTATGGTTTTTAGAATGAATCATGAAGGGAAGGTTTTGATGTCTGATGAAGTTAGTAATTTGGGCCTCATCCTTAGCCCAAGATGTCAGCTGTCTGGTGATTAAGAGACTGTTTCTGTGGCTAGGTCGTTTTGGTTTTGCCCTCAAATGGCACCACTCAACAAAATATTATACTGAAAATGGAGTGACTTGGGGTTTCTGCCACATTTAGAAATGTAGAGTGGAGTGTGGAGACACACTACCATTACCAGTCATTTGATGGTTTGAATTGTATGATACAAAATTCAATGAAAGAAACAATAATTGAAGATGACCCTACATTGATCTGACTACTAACTAATCAGAAACAATCAATCTAAAATTTGGGCTTCACCGACTTCAAAGTTAAGCAGGTATATTTAACGTTTTAACTGGTAATCTGATTTTATATTGATTTATCCACATTTCACACCTACTGAGTTCTCTTTTCTAGAAGATGCACTTTAAAATCTGACTTTTCAGAGAGGATATGTCCATATTTTACTGCATGCTCTACCACAGACAACATATGTAGCTGTAAGACTTCTACTTTACTTGCCAAAAGTCATCAGGCATGCTAAATGTTCTGTGAAAAGTAATATTTTTCTCTCTGTACCACAATATATAACTTTGGGACAAACTATACAATCGTATGAAGCTTTTTGGAAACTTATTTCACTATCTTTATTTGGATTTCGTATTTTAGTGCTGAAAGGTCAAAACTTTTTTCTATTCAGTTACAGACATGGAACATAGGGATTTCTCTTCTACAATACTTTTATTTTTTAGCTGATGCATTCAGTGCTTTCTTTTGGGCCATCTTCATCAGCACTTCATCTGGAAAACGCTCATAACACTCCTTGCCTGCTGAGACTGGTCCTGACTCTTATGACTTTGCAGTTCTGCAGAGTTGTGTGTACTTCTAACCTTTTTTTATTATCATTGCTTTTTATGTAACCTCTGTTTATTTTTTCTCGGGCATCTTTATGTCCATGTAACAACAAGAAGCAGTGATCAACATGAACTTTAAATTCTTGGGTCTGACCTTCTTCTGCAGAGTTTGTTTTGTGGTTTTCTGATGGCCTGTTCAGCTGCTCCTTGCAGAAAGTCCCTGTTATCATTAGCCAAAAACAATAATCAGATAGCTTACATTGTTGTTGAATCTAATTTTTTTATCAAAGATAATTGTTTTATTCAGTTTATCTCAAAGTAAAGCTGCCTTATATGATTATTTGCATTTTGATGCATATTCGACGAGAATATCAATATTTTTCAACTGACAAATGGTCACAAATTATTTCAGCATAAAAACTGGAAACAGGTGAAAACAGCTTGCCTATTGTGCTTTAAATAGGATTTAAAAATACATCTAGAAGAACCACTAAACCTATAAACAATAAAAGCTTGAATCCAGACCTCATTCTGCATGGCTTTTAACAATGTGGTTTTGTTGTTATAAAGTGTGTGAGCTTGACTGGCCTGCCTGCCGACCTGAGCCAGCGGGAATGTATAGTGCATTATGAAGAGGAAGATCAACGAAATCCCGTAACAATTACTACACCAGTGGTAAATATTCGTCTCTTTTAATTTTTTTTGGTGTTCAAATTCTATATTTGTTGAGAAAATACATCTAAGTCGGTCAGTGTAGACTCTAAAAATCCTTTTATTTGTGTTATTTTCTCTTAAATAAAGATTCCCTTTTCTGAAAGTAGGGCATATGAACTTATTATTCTGTATTTTGTGTGACAGAAAACACAAATGTTTGCATATTTAGAGGGTCTTGTTGGCTATCTGGAAAGGCAACCAGTTCTTCATTTCTAAGCTCTTGGATAGAGTTTTATATGTAGTGTGAACAGCATCAAGATTATAATTCTGGACATAAAAGTGAACATGGAGATTTCTGATTAATTTGAACCATTTCTTTGAATGTTTTCATATGAAGCAGGAGCAGTACCTCATGTCCTCGCTGTATGGTGCAATTTCATGAATGTTTCACAGTTGGATTGGTTTTTGGACCTGATAATGCTGCAAGTTTCAAAAAACAGCAACTGATTTAAAACAAGGGTGTGCATTGGAGTTTTTCTGCTTTGGCAAAAATGACTCAGCTTTAGGCTCTGGTCCTGGTCACATCACAGACAGGCAGCACATCACCAAACGCATGGCAGTCCCTTCCATTCATTATTCATATACTGGATTTACTGGGATCCTTACCTCACCTATCTACGAGAACACATTGATCCGCATGTGTTGTCCATTATCCAGTGCTAGTTTTGGTATTTCAGTGATGTGACTAAACGTCTAGCCAGGTTCTAGCAGATGTGTTTGGTTTTGTTTCTTCTTTCCCATCCCCCTGTGAGGGTTTACTTCAGAAAAAAAAGGATGGCTTAGATCGGAAAAGAGTGTAGTGAGAGTACAGCACTAGTTCTTCATCTGGTTTCACTTAGATCTCTGTTAGATAACAGGTTCTTGCATGATACAAATTTAGGTCAAGGCAAATCCTGGGGATGACTCCAAGTTAACCTACTGTCCCTATAATTTTACAAAAAACACAGATCGCTTGGGGGGATTTAAAGTTCTACAAATTAAAAATTGATGATAAAAGTTATTCCTTAGCAGCTGATACTGATGGCAGATAATCATTGTCAGCCAGAGCTGCACAGAATCTAATTAAACAGATGTGATGTCAAACATGAGACCGCTCAAAGACAACTGTAGATAAACAGTACAGTTCTGACTCAGTGATTTGTTCCTGAATTTATCTTCAAGCGCAATCTAAAGGCTGTTTGTGTTTCAGCATTACTACCAGGAGTGTTTTCATGCTTAAGGCTTTACTGTCCATAAACTACTCAGTCACATCAGAAAACATGTACTTTTCTCCTGTTGTCTAATATCTAGCAATGACGCAATGGCGTGGTTGCAAACTGCAATATGGCAGTATATTTTGTTATTTTCTGTCAGGCAGGGCCATGAGCTATAATTGTTCTATATTGTTAACTCAACGGTTTAGCCAAACCATTCACAGGTGACAGTAAAGTACAAAAGTAAGGAATCACCAATGTGAGAGAAGTAGAAAAGTGAAATGGTTGTGGAAAAAGTTGTGCAGGACAAGTTTCAAACGAGTGATCCGTTGCACAAAGGTGTCCAGAGCATCACAAAAGGCTTGAGCAAAAAGGTTAATGCATTTAGAAATGAGACTTCAACGTACTGACAAAGAATGTTGATCTGACTGGCATAAACAGACAGATCTGAATATCATTGTAATGTCATTCTCACAAAATTTTAAAGATATCTTGATAATTAAATGGATGGCACATTAAAGCAACACTGTGTAAAATTCCAACTTTAAAACTCTGCCTCTGACTCATTTTGAGGACACGCTGACTCTCATATGTACAGTAGATTCCTGGCACCGCCGTTCCCCTGCAGCATCCCAGGGCTGAGAAAATGCTCTTCACAACTTATTTTCCAGCCCGCAGCATCACGTGACATGCACCATGGCTGATTCAGCAAAGAAACCCAAGAGGATATTATTAGAGGAAATGAGAAAAAGAAAGAGAAAAAGTGACAGAGCAAGAGATAAGACAAGAGTCAACATCAGACTGACTGGAGAGAGCTCAGAGAAGCGACAGAATGCGAGATGGATGAGGAATTAACTTTCAGTAAGGGACGTTAAAATGTGTGAAAATCCAGTAGTTTGGTAGCGGAGCCTTGATATTAATCTTTGATACAAAGGCAAATGATAATATCAAAATTTAAAACAGTTATTTGGCTGTATTTGGGTGAACATCATAGAAAATCTTTCTAAAATAGTTTGCTGGTACAGATTAAAGAGTGAACTCCCCAAAATCATAACTATTAGATTGGATTGGTGTGCGTAAGCATTCAGAAATGTGCATTTCAATCTGGAAATGCACTTAAATCAAGTCTTTCCACACACTACACCATTAATAAATCCTTAACCTTTTGGAAAACGTTTAGTTTTATTTGTAAATCTGCTTTCTTTGGATTCTAACATGCATGTGAAGATCATTGGATCTCTGTGAGTCGGGGCTGAAAGTTCACCACGGTGTCCTCCTTGCAGTGAGTCATCAGGCGGACTCTCACCAGAGATCCTTTGGCTGCGTGCTGGACCATCTGGGCCAAAAAGGCCACATTTATGATGACAGCCCCCAAGACACTGCTTGTTTAAGGAGAAGTGCTGCCTCAAAGCGACTGGGAAAGTCCAGTTAGCCATTGGCTGTGTGGGTGTTAGCAAAGGAGTCACACACAAGGTCCTGTCTCTCATCCAATCCTCCAGCTTTGCTGACCATTGTGCCTTCCTCCAAAACCTCACTGGATCATCAAAAATACTACTGGAATTTCAAAGGAGGAACACACTAGCTACTGTGTCTTAAAGAAACAGAAGATGTTTAAATGTCATTGACTGACCCCTGAGTTAAGGTCAGTATCTCCTTCTTACACATAAAAATATGTTTTACACATTTTCAATTTGCAAAAACTGTAATATTAGAAAAGAAGAGAAATTGTGAAGAAAAACATCCATATTTCACATGTGAACAAAGATTTCTGAAAGTTTAGCTGAGAAATTAACACTAAACTTCTCATTGTTTGAATGCAACAAAAGAAATGCACAGGTTTTTTTCTTTTTTTTTTAAATGAAAAGAAATCAGCTCCACAAATTCTTTATGATAAAAATATGTTCAGCAGATTGGACCTCCAGGATACACACACAAAGCAAATATAACCGTGTTTACAATAAAACTCCAGAGGATAAATGTAGTTTCCAGTCAGGCTTTGAGGGCAGGGCAGAGATGCTGACAGCTTCTTTGCAGAAACCATTTGGACAAAAAACACAGGTGTACGTCAGCACCTAGTCAGTCAAGTCAAGCTGGTTAAAACTCAACTTTACCAGTCAGTTGGACAACTCTGATTTGTACGGTGGCCTGGAAGTGCAAAACAAATTCACATCCATCCCACCAAAACACTTTAACATTTCGACAAGAACGCTTTTGCAAATTGACCGAAACACTTTAACATTTTGACTGAAACACTTTGACAGGGTTTGGGGTGGCAGTGGCTCAGGTGGTAGAGCTGATTGCCTGATAACCCAAAGTTTGGCAGTTCAATTCCTGCTCCTGCCCCAATCAACTGTTGTTTTTCAGTAAAAGTGTTTTGGTCAAATTATAAAAGTGTTTGGGTGGATGTAAATTTGTTTTGCACTTACAGGCCACCGTCGATTTGTCACAATATTCATACACAAGAGGGGAATCAATTTAGCAAAGTATATCCAATCTTGTGGACAAGTAAGAAAACATTTAGGGCATTGTGCCATTTCTGACTTTGTTTGGATTTAGTTTAGTGTATAGGTCTACATGCAGGATTTGAGAAGTTTTGGTCTTGTAAAAATGCTGATTTTTGAGAAATATGATAAAGTAAAGTTGAAATCTATCTGGGACTAGAATGGATGCAGGTTTCAATTTTAGAGAACATTAGAGCATCAGAAATAAAACCATGCAGGGAAGTTCTGTTGAAAGAGATTAGTTCTGCATTTCTTCATGTTAATCCAACTCACGTAGAAGATAAAGAAGACTGACATTTCATTTTTCCACCTTGGAATACTTCTGAGAAAAGCAGCATAGCAGGATAAATGATATGAAACAGCTCACCAGAAAGAAAAAGCAGCCCAAGCTAGGAAAAACAAACCTGGCTGAAAGAAGTGAAGAAACAGAACCACTTAACTGTAGTCCCCCTCACCCAAATAGGTTTTGTCCGGCACTGAGCCAAATAGCAACTCATCAGGCCAGCCGTGATGTTCTCCAAGAGCCCCTTTTCTCCTGATTTTATGGGACAGATGTCAACTTTCTGTTAAGTGAGGTGGCAGTGAAAAGTCTATTTTGGCTCTCTGCAGAGGTTTCTCACCTTCAAGTTTTTATTGATTTACTTATTCATGGCCTGAAAGCCTGTCATGAACGCTGTGAAGCATGCAGAGAAAACGGGGTCCTTGTCTACGCAGCTAACCACTGTCTACTTCAATTAGAAATGTTCAAACCAAAGCCGGAACTTTTTCCGCTGGATGCTTTTTATCCACTCATATTTTCCAACTTCTCTGAAAGTTTTTGTTCCAACATTTGGGATCAGAGAGTTCTTCCTTTCTGATCTTCACATTAATAATAAAACAAAAGACATATGTCAGTTGATAATGATGCTGGATTAAATTTTATGGATTACACATTAGTGTCAAATGTAGTAAAACACTGAAAACAAAGGCTGAGCTGACCTGGAGATTTGTCACTCTTTACTGGAAGTTTCAAATGGATTTTGCTTTTTAAAAAGAATGCAACAAATATTTATTGGTGAAATTAAGTTGTCATTTTATTTGCCCACATTTGCATGCACCCTAATAAAAAACACAGGTATGTATCTCATATTTTAATGGCATAACTACCCTCTATTCCACCCTCTTAAAACATCTTACTCACTGTTTATAGATGCTGGATAATTACCATCCATCACATTTTTTTTATCAGTAAGAAATACTGAATCACTGGAAACTGCTCAGAAGAACTCTTGTGCCATTTTCCACAATCATTCTATTAAAATCTTTTTTTCTCCTTTTGTTTCAAACCAGAAATAGCAGAGGAGTGAGAGTTTCTTTGGCATTGATCTTAAAAGATGATGTAAACCAGACTGAGATGCTTGTATCATTTTGGGTTTGGTTTAAGTACAGCAACTGAACTGTGGAGACACTGGTCTCCACTGGTTTTACTTACTGTGGTGGCTTCAACCATCACACTTAAAAACTCAAACATAACATCTAGTTTTTTGCTTACTCCAGTCTTAGTTTGATTTATGTTTGTCTGATGTTGAAAATGAAGATGATTCCTTTAGTTGTAAGACAACACTTGTGGTGGAAAAACAACCGGCAATCTTTGAAAGAAAGCAAAAAGAGAAACCAAATGATCTCATCTTTAATGCTTTTGCAAATTTCATTGAAATTGTCTAAAGCAGATACTATTAAAGCTCTACTCGAATATCTGGGAGTATGAAACAGTTTGTAAAAAAGAAGAGAAACTGAGCTTTCCATGCACACATCCCCTGTTTCATAGCTCTGGACAGTTGGGATTTTACTTTGATTGAAATTAGAAAGCTCGCTCCATCATTTTACCATAAACTATGGTGGTACAGTACCCGCACTCAAAGAGCCTTTGCCAGGAAGCGGCATTATGTTTTTCTTGTTTCAAACCATTTATTCTCTTTTTCACATAAGCTGAAGCAACACTGAACAGAGGGCGGAAGATTACATTAACGTGATTCAGTGGCTGCCCATGAGAGAACCAAAAGTTTTTTCCTAATTACTTTGAACCTGTTTTTGATGGCCAATGCAGGCAAGGGGATTGAGGGCACAATCAGAGAAAAACTGAAGCTCATTTATGTTTATAGAAGAAAAAGAGGAAGGAAGATACTGATTATTGCAATGAAAGCAAATCCAAGATTCAAGTCTGTGCGTGTTTGCTTTGATTCCTTTATCAAAGCAAAAAGCAACTGTTTAAATGACTCATTTATGTAATAAGAGACATATGAAACAATTATTCACTCAGTATGAAGACTGGGTTATCTTAGTTCATGATAGATAGAGATATATGGGGATGTTTTATGTAACATCTTTAAAGCTGATATAATCAATTTTATGGGACTTCCTGGTTTCCGGATGTCATCAGGCCAAAACTTCTGTTTAGATCTGGTTTATATTGAATTAATATTGCCTTGTTTTTACAGCTTATTCCAATGGTTCTTTATGCCCTTTATGGGCCAGATTTTTTTTTTAACACATGAAACTGTTGGATTTGTGAAATGTGGGAGATGCCATGAGAATCTAACTCAACAGGGTCAAAATCATCCATTTGTGACCAAAAAAGAAAGGTTAGCTCAATCAGTGTCCTATAGATGCAGGCAGGTTTTAGGTGAGGCAAGTTTATATGTATTGTACATCTCAGTACAAGACAATTCTGAGTGCTTTACATATAACATTAAAAGGATTACAGCAGGGCGCAGAAGAAGCATTAAAAGTACATTTTTACAAAACACCAAAGTCAAACAAAATCATATTCAGACTTCATTTAAAGGGTGTACAAAAATCCTAATAGAATCATGTAAAATAACTGAATTAAATCAAAACAATTAAAAGCAATTTAAAAATGGTGAAGGTTTAATCCCCATTAGCAGTTTTGTTCCACTTGTTTGCAGCATAACAACTGAATGCTGCTTCTACATGTTCAGTCTGGACTCTGGTCTGGACTTGCTGGCTTGAGCCCTGCTAGGTTTATATTTTCTGAAGATGTCAAAGATATTTTCTGGGCTTAAACCATTCTGGGATTTCATGGTTAGCTGTATTGATTGGATGCTTCTGGCCAAATTATGATTGAAAAAGTCAAAAGTCTAACTTCAGATACATTCACCCATTCAAAATTAGTGGGTGACTGTAAAAAATAAAGGGTTAAAAAAAACTGTCAAAGACTTGCATATGTGTCCTCTTCTCAGAAGACTGCATTTTAGCCTGCAGGTTACAGGCATCTGTCAATCCTTTTCCTGTCACTTTTGCATTCAAGCTGTTAAAAATCTGTGACAGATTCGTTAAAATGAGCCAATCTGCATCTCCGGCAAAGAAATCCCTGTTCTTACTCCAACGCTGAGAATAAGAACCATGACGGATTTACTCTCTCTGTGCACCGTCTGCCCATTAACCGCAACCACAAAAGTGCCACTCAGCAACATGTGAGCCTCAGGGCAGTTGTAACTTAGACTCAGGGTGTAATGGTTATGGTGGCCACTGAGGCCACTGAACTGAACAAAGCAGCACTAGCTCTGTTGGTGGTCTGAGCCCTGCTCTGTTTTGACCTTTTGACTCCTCTTTCTGTATGGTTTGAGGTGATCATTGTTGGGTCATTGTTAATATTATCTTGCAAATAAGAGAAAAACTAGATGAAACACAGAAGATCAGTTGTCCTATCTGACTGTACATGCAATAATAGTTTTGCAAAAATGATTGCAGCTCATTGTAACTGTTATGCGGATGAGGACTCTCAGTCGGCCATGAACATCCATGTCTAAGAAATTTCATCAGTGTTGTTCATGGCTTTAATGTCACAGGAAGGAAAATTTAATAATATCTCCTGTTATCGCTATTATGGAGGATTACTGTACATTATACTTGTGGTTTGCATGTTTTCATGACCTAAATGACCAAATGTTTCACTTACTCAGAGGCTGCAGGCCCATGTCTAAGTATCAGAGGCTGATTATCAAATCTGTCCGCACATGACATCATGTGTACATTCAGAGTGCGGTTAGTAGTCTGCTGGCTCTCAGTCAGCTACGGTGTCGGAAATGCTTCTCATTATCCCCTGGTTAAATATCACATCCTGACTCACACTATAATTTAACATTAAGAAGGAGCTTGTAATGCTGAAAATAGCTCACATCGGTCTATTTGTGCTTAAGTCAGGGGCAAACACAGTCTGCTGCCATGTCCTGAGTTGTGGCTTGAGGAATGTTTAGTCATGATTTCTGAGTTTTACACGGCATAGTCCTCGAAGGCTACCTTACTGAAGCCAGTGAGTGTGAGGCTTTTGATAAAACTTACTGTGTTTCATCAGTTACAATATCAAATTGTTTTCTGATGCAGCGACGCAGTTGGTTTCTTCTTCAAGGCTTAACTGCAAGTATGACATTATCGTTTGTATGTTTGCAAGTAAATATACTCTAACCAGGCTGTAGAATGGCTGAATGTTTGGCATAGAGAGATAGAACATAGCAGAAAAAGTTGTCTAAGACCCTTCTGCTTTTTCTCTTTTCCTTTCTGCTTTAACAGAAAAGTAAATAAGTAGTTCCCAGAACTTCAACATACCAAAACTACAACAGCTACAGCAGAGAGTAGATGGATGATGCAGAATGCTGAGCTGTGACTGATCAGGCCACTTTAGATGACCTTAAGCGTTTTGATGTTAAACATCCTTTAGATCAGTCAGTAAGAGCTTCACATCCACAAGGCCAACCTGGATGCTCTTCAGCTCTATTAAAAAGAGACAGTTGGAGCAATGTTTAAATGACTTCAGTGGATTTTGGTGTAAAAGAACAGCTTCTTGTTCACGAGTCAGTGATCCTGATGTTTTTGAAGCTAGTTTTAATAATTCTCAGTTGCAGAACTACTCATTTCATTGCAATAGAAATGATTACTACAACAAATCTACTTATCTTATCTTGCGGGGCTTCCGCTTTTGTAAGCGAGCAATCTTTGGAAACCTTAAAAGTTTTTATAGGTTTTCATGGATGATGGATTTCATGAAAAATGCACTAAGACCCAGTTTGGAGAGCTACAGGAAGGAAGAGGTTAATGTGCATCTTTTGTTACAGACATTTGATGATCATGCAATGAAATCACGCAAATGTAAATAAAAAGACAGTCCACAAATGGTGTTAAGTGACTATTTTTGATGTTAGATTGACTACAGATGCTAACATTTACTTACTGACAGTTCTTTCTGGCAATGATTATTATGAACTTTATACTGACCTTCAGGAACGCCATTCGAGTCAACAACAGACACTACAATGCTTGGTAACCATGGAAACACACTGTCCATCTGACTG
>JAOXYM010000021.1:7952415-7964988 GCA_028567055.1 Leptatherina wallacei
AAATGGGACTAATCAAACACAGTTTGCGTATTGTCTTGGAGGCATTTCAATAAAACATGTGAAATGTTGTGAAAAGTTTTTAGTATTTATTTCTGAATATGATTTTCTAAAAAACTCAGTGACGTTAAAGCAATTATAAAATCATCATCTTTTAATCGTTTTACCCGGAGAGTCGAGTGCTTTTCCAATGTTGTTTTGAAACTTGATTGATTTATGATAATCATGTTCTACATTATTGCAGGAATCCTAATGTGTCTCTGTCACATGGACAAACCCGCAAACAGTCATGGATCACATCAGAAAGCAACCAAACATCAGCATGTCAGGAGATACAAGCAGCTGCAACAACAATCCGAATGTGCCGACCAGTCCTTTTATTTTGTTGACATCTCCTTTGTGAGGTTCTTGTAGATGAGAGAAGACCTGAAATAGATTATGAGAAACCAGAGCCCACCAACGAGGCTGAAGTGGGACATTGTTTTCCTTTTTACTTTCGCACATAATCCCACTCCACATCCGCTGACTGTATGGTCTTACAATATATGCCTTCCCTCAATTACTGAAACAGTTATAGAAATGGGGAAGAGGGCTTGGCTGTTGAAATACTCACAGATGCCTCTTTGCCAGGATGTGGCAACCGCTCATTGTGCAAATTGACTCTGTGGAGAATGTGGTATGAAAAGTTTTAAGTTGTCAGAAAATGAGAATCTTATTAGACAGTTACATGGAAAAAAATATTTGGATTTCATATTTGCATTAAACACATTAAATAATATTTAGCTGTAAAAAGGTGTGTGCACCTTTGTGCCAGTGACCTCCAAAAGCCACTCTGAGACAATCCAATGAAGAAGGCAAATGTGGTTTCTTCAAAGAAAGACAGAGAATACGTGGCTGCCGAGAGAGAATGTGCTGCTCCCAGCATCTTTTTTTCTTCAAACTCTGTCAGCTGTGAAACATGGTGGAGGGAGCATCATAGTTTAGGGCTGCTTTGCTACATCAGAGCCTGAATGCCTTGTGATCATTAAAGGCACAATGAATTCAAAATGATATCGATAAAGTCAAGGCAGATCACTTTGTAAATCCTTGGAGAGTTTGAGTTGTGCAATCACAACGATCCACCCAAGTAAATCAACAACTGGATTGTTACAACTGGTAAGTCCGTGGAGAAGATGCATCGATAAAAATTAGGTTGCATAACTCAACAACATAATACAGAGTTCAGAAGTTGCACTCTTCCCATGTTTCTGTGAAATTGCAGCTGTTTTAATGAATATATGTATATATATATATATATATATATATATATATGTGTGTGTGTAAAATAAAATTCAAATTACAAACTTAATCCCACACAACAAAATGATCCAAAGGCTGTTAGGGAAGAATACTACGAAGCCTGTAAGTTGACACTGAAGAAAAAAATCAGTTCAACTTTCTTGTGCACACGAGGACGTTTTTGGTGCGCATTATGCACGGAATGTTGTCTTTCCTGACATGCAATCCATTTTCAGCACACTTTTATTCATCCACTGATACCCACGGAGACAACCAGATGTTTTTAACCTAATCAAGGATGGTGCAACCCTTACTGAAACAGATCACATGACTTTAAAATTCATTTTAAGTGTCATCCAGAGGTAAGAGAAGGGTGACTCCAGACAAAGCTGCAATGACTTTATAGGTGAGTCCAAGGTTAAGTCACATATTGCCACATAGATGTGATAAGCAAGTTATGGTCTCCTGTGCACAAGGGACATTCCATATCTTGTTCGCACCAAATACTTTGTGCACAGAAAACTAATGCAGATTTGTTGGCTTCATAAAATATCTTTCAGTTTAACTTTTTATTGTTTATTTTGGGTTACTACATCAGTATTTGAAGAGAAAGAAAAACAAAGCTAAGAATTGTTCTTTTTTTTTTGTATTTGCCTAGCTATCCATTTGGCTTGAAAGTTGCTTATGTTTCCCTCATAAATAAAGTAGAATTGAAGGAGTAGCGTAAAATCTTCATATTCAAATAAACTGTGAGTAATTCAGAACTGAAAACTGGAAAAACTGTTCATGCTTAATGTTTTTTGTAATGTTTTTTTACAACCCCGGTTGAGTTTATTTTATTTTTTACAATGATCCTGTGCAACACAATCTGGCTGCTGCACCAGTTCCAGTTACCAGGAAATGTTTATACATCTTTTCCTTTTTTCCTTTTTTAACAGAATTGAAATATTTAGAAAATGTCTTTCAATTGATTAAAAATGACATGTAATGGATTGCTCATTACATCTCCTGTCATAGTAGAACAATTTGAAATGCTCACTCTTCATGTTAAATTAAAGTAGACATGAACTTGGGCAGTGAACTTGAAGATGTTGTGTTAACTTACAAAACAGGCAATACAAGAGATGGATGTGTTTTGACACATTGGATTAAAGCATGTTAAACCTTGCCATGCCACTGTGCTGAATTTCATATAAGAATACAATTTATATATATTTATATACTTGCTTGTGAGAGTGCAAACATCTCCAGGTTCTTCGTTTTATAACAAGAAGCAAGCGTCATACATTTGTTGTGCTGCTAGTTTGGTTAAACTGTTTCTCTCCTGTTCACTAATGTGAATATCTGAAGGTGAATGGGAGGAAATAGCAGCAGAGATATTTGAGCAGGCAATTATTGTATCATCTTCCCACAGAGAGTCCCCTCAAGTGAGTCTTTTCACTGCAACCCAAATGGTATTGTCATACAATAAACAGCTTTGAAAGTGCTTCACATCTGGTCTGCAAAATACGCTAGCACCACTGGGAATTCCATGTGTCCGCAAAGCATGCAAAGGAAATCAGTTTTTCTTTCATTCTTACTCTTCTGCCTATCGTTAAAAAACGAAATCTGATTTATTAGATTCCAATTACTTGAGGTGAAAGGGTTGAATTCATATTTCATCATACTTAAACACCTCAATATCTAATGGATCTCATGGCCTTCTTACAAGTGCTTATCAAAAGATTTATTTGCTCTGCTGTAAAAGCCTCTCTTGCTCCATTTGCTTGTTGCCACGTCTCAGCAGATGAAAGATGATGAGTTGTTCGTACTTTGATCAAACCGCACTGTGTCTTCAAGTGACAGGGTTGAAACGCACAGCTCCAAACATTTGGTGTATTTCAGCTTTATAGCTTAAAGATCGAAATTCACAGTATCTAAAATTACAAAAGGACGCTTGTATCATAGGCTGAGTGATTGCTCTTAATCCACTCGATTAGATTTTATTCCCACAACCCACTTTTCCACGCACATGTGCCCAGATGAGACCAAAGACAATAAATACTATCAAGTTTTCTTTGGCATAAGTTGTCATATTGTTTTCCCTAAAGCAAACCAGCTTTCATGATGTTTTAATTGCAATAACCAAGGTTTACCAATGTCACTGTCCTCAGCTGTAAAGTGAGGAAAGAGCTCTCATTGGTTTGCTGTGTGATGATATTAATTGAAATAGAAATGCTATGAACCAGAACAATGTATTTTTTTAAAAAAAAGCCTCACTGAGAATGCTACGTCCTCACCATTAGGAAAAATGAAATGATTGTAATTTCACAGCATTTGTCCTTCAAGTCACATGACCCCATCATTTAACAAAGAAGGACCACAACACAGCTTATTTAATGCAACAAGTTATAAATCATCTCTTTGTTGCGTACTCATATTTGTGGTGTCTTTCAGAAACACTTTCCAATATTTTGGGCACAATGCTTGTGTGTATCAACCCCCACATTTACATGAGCTCCATTGTGTAATCATCTGGAATTGGATGCAAACCAGAACACAGGAGAAGAGTTAGTGACAAAGACAGAACATCCACAGCAATAAAATGTGTGACAACAGCTATCTATATGCACGGCAATATTCTGATAATGGCCTATGCATAAAGCAAATTTAAGATATTTTAGTCATAATCCATGTTGCAGAGCATAGTTTGATTAATTAGTAACAACCATGTTATGTTCCCCATGCCATTGTGGTACATTGTAATTATATCCATGTATGAGCTCCAAACATTGTTCTGGTATGTCCCTCACTCTAAAAGTTTGTCTTTTTTTCCTGCAACTGTGCTGCTTGAGCTGGTTTTGCCAGATTTCATGACATAAACAAGTAAACCTATCTATAAACACAAATGCAAGACACAGTATTATAAACAAAGAACTGTAAAATTACAGGACTTCATGTTTTAAATAAGGTGTGCACATTTTTCTCATAATGTGAGAAAGATTTTTTAAAAATGCTGTTTATGTGGCAGTGTCCTGTTCAGAGTAAGTTTTTTATTAAGGTCACTTCCACACAAAGGAAGAATCAGTTGCATTTTCAAAAGTTTTCCTTGTTATGTAAGCCAGACCTGTAAATGGGGCTGTAACTCTACCACAAACATACTAAAAAAAACAGAGAATAAGACATGGAGCATGCGCATAAACTCATGTTGGCATGTTAGCTGTTTCAAATATAAATGTTAATTTGCTAAACTACAGCTAACAGGTGATTAGTGTGCAGCATCTCCTGGTCAATTAAACCCCTAATAATCTTTGAATAAAGTGAGTAGCTAAATTTAGAGTTTGAGGTGGGCCTTGGCATTATAAAATGACCCAAAATAAAACATCTGATAGTGATTGTTAAACTGCTCGGGATTCATGATTCTGTAAAAGCAAGCTTTGCTTTTATGTGGGTAGGAGGTGCCTATACAAGGCAGGCAGTGGAGCAGCTGGACCTGCCGTGTCCAGAGGACTGGAAAATGTCTTTCAACAAGCCAAACCTCATGTATGGCTCAAATCCCCTGATTTTAGTGTGAAGTTGTCCTTTTTAGATACTGAATATCAGCTTACACATACACACACACCATCCAAACCACAATCCTGATGAATGAATACAGATCCAAGGCCAGTAGAAAGCAACAATTTCTCTCTGCATGATGAATTAACATAACATAAAGAATTTAGTTATTTTAGAAGTTATTTTGCAGACCGCATGCCCTCAGAGCATCTGCAACAGTTAACAGAATTGCTGGGCAGACAGAAAGTAGGTGGCATACATGGTGCAAATTTCAGGGTTCTTTGCTCCATAGATACAAGTTCACTTGAAACCTCATCCACCGCCACAACTGAGAGTTGCATGACCACAGATCTCCTTTGGATTGGTCGCTTGTGTGGATTGATGTCGCCTATAGAGGCCAGTGATGAAGAAACAGAGAGGATGGGTTTCTGTTTCCCATCATCAAACAGTTTGGTAAATAGTAGGCGTCAAACAGAATGCTGTAGTCCTAGTGTGTGGTTTATGTTATCATTACTTAATGCTGAGAGAGTATTTTGGCTGCATGGTGGCTCCATGTGAGTAAACAATGACATGATGTCATTGGAAATAAAATAATGATCTCTGAAAACACTCCATTTGTTTCATCTGAGAGATGATCAAATACAAATTCTTATTCTCTTTTTATTCTGAGGAAAAAAAAAATTATCCTCTGGAAATGGATAAAAAATCTAAAATTTATTATGTTTGATAACATTCAAATTGCCTTGTGGCAAATTTTTTCTCTTTAGCCATTACACTTTCATCTTGTTCCATGTTAGAAATGAAGTAACTCCTCAACTTTCATTCATGTTCAGGCATGAAACTTGCTGACATGCTGGTCAACCCTGTGGCACACGGTCAATTAGGAGCCATTTAGAGTTCTTTAACCTTATTATAGGACTATTTTAGGAGATGTCTCCAAGCATTAGACACTGTAAGCCTGCAGGTGTGATGAAAGTCTGGAGTAAAGGATTCCACTCTTTTCAGGCAGATTTCAACAAGTTAATATTGTTATATTGAAATTAGAAGTGTGTGCATGTGAATGCATCCTGCAGCATCCATATGTTTTCAGCAGCACAGAACTTTATGAAGCGGTTTTGGGAACGTATTGATAAACAAAGTTGCAACATCCCATGACTTTATACAGAGAAGCCCTCGAAAACTAGTGGATTGGGAAAATACTTGTTCTTTTTTTTTTTAAAAAAAACCAGAGGCAGCAGTATTGTGCTAAAAGACTTCGTGTGAAGGGGATGTTTACACATTTACAGTACAGACAGTTTGAAATCCTTCCTGTCAGGGGTCCAAATAATGATGAAAGTGATTCATCAGAATGCTAGGTGATCACATATGGAAGCAATTCCTCTGCAGAGCAACAGTCTACCCAAATTAAACCGCAATCATCATTTCAGATCTAATGGTTTCACAATTTTTAAAACAAACCAAAAAAAATCTTTCAGCATTCATACTGTAGGAACGTATGTCTCAGCGCTTAGCGATTAAAGAGGCATTCCCTGGTGTTTTAACTGATCTTTGTGATAAACATCCTGGCCCAGCTAGCAGGCAGGATCTGTGTTCACTGAAGATACGTGAACAAATAAAAAGAAAAGCTTATTCTGTCATATAGTTCTCTTTAACCTACTGTAATGAAATTAGCACTTGCCTGTTTTTTGTGTGTTTTTTTTCTCTCCACGGTATTCATTTATGTCACCTTATAAGAATTTAGATGCATGTCTGTAATTTTTACAAGAAAGTTTTAAAGTGGTGGGGGCACGCAGCAGTTGGTCGACGAGCCCTAAATGCACTTTGTTTTATTGTATGTAATAAAAGCTAAATTAAAATAAAAAACCAAATGACATAACTCCCTCAGAAATGTTTGGAAGACTGAATCGGTTTCTTCTGCAGTGTTTACAGCCCAGTATTTCCAGTAATACTCTGGTATTAGCAGGAGTAAATCTGCAGAATCAGAAAGAAAAATGCTGCTCTCGTCCCCGTCCTTCTGTGCTCATCGACTGAACAGATCTTTTAAGCTGTAAATTGTACAAATTAAAAACAGTCTCACAGCTATGGTTTCTCTTGCGTGACAGGGAAGAGGAGAACAAAGCGACCTTGCTGCTTCGTCTGAGGAATTGGGTAACTTTCACCTCCAAAGATGTGTTTAGTTAGATTTATGTGTACCTGCTTTTGAGAGGAGGCATCAAAGTTTCTGTAACTACGTGTTTGCATCTGTCCACTCAGCACTTACCAACATGTTTAAAATGATTTAGGATCCTAACAAGATGGATGAGCCTTCTAACCCAAAGATGCCCCTGGCTTTTACATGTTACTTAAAACTAAGGACATTGTTTGATTACATGGAAGTCAGCCCACTTTTGACACCAAACAAGCAGAGTAGTGACTCCTGACCCACATATTCACAACGCAAAGAGTCCCTGGGGAGACCTGGAGGATTTCAGGGTCTTTTGAAAAGGTCGACGTACAACAAGATATCTCCTGTGTTGAAGGAATGGACTCCACAGCTTGGACAGATTTTCAGACATCAGTTTTAGAGACCTGATCAGGATCTTTGATGCTATCGGAGCACAGCCTTCAGTTTTTTTTTAAATCTACAACCACTCAGGAAAAAGGTGTAGCAGATGAACAGTGACACCTGCTGGCTAAATCTTTGATACCCCCCACCCCCACATACACACCTTTAAGAATATTAGTAGACTAGTTTTATAAAGCACTCTGAAACACTTCAGGGGGCAATTTTAAGACACTTCAGTTGTCAGACAGCTGATGTTTCTTGGTTTCTTGATTGCAGTTTTCCACATCTCTTTTGTTCACTGAATCTCTTTATCTGCAAATGCGGCCAATTTTAACTGTGCTACCTTTGATTAAATGTTTCTACGTGGGTTGGGAACATTCCTCGACTCCTTTAGATTGATAATATATTGACAAAACCTTTTGTATAAGCTGGAAAACATGTTGCTGCAAAGCTGAAATGAAAGCTGTTTGCTGAGCTGGAGAGGAGTTGGCTTTTCAGGGCCACATGTTTTCCACAGGACATCGATACTAAAAACATATGATGCAGTAAAGTTAATTAATCTGTTATTTCGGCATAACATTTATGCAAAACATCTTGTATAACAGAAAACAACCAACTGGGAACATTTAGTGAATCCTGTCATTAATATTTGTACAATTCACATTGTGATATTTCTACTTTTGCCTTAGTGTTGGATTTGAAAGCTTCTTCCACCCAATTCCTTGAAAAATAGCCACGAATTCTTTGAGTGTAAAATGTGGGAGAGAGTTTATGTGCACAGCAAAGTGAAACAAAATTGCCTCAAAGAGCAACTCAGGGATTTCTCACAAATCACATCATGCTAGCTGTCATCCGTGCCCTCCAACAGCTCAGAATTCAGTCTGGATTCTACCACACATCTATATGCATGCCTTTCTCAGATCTAATACAGCATGTTTGTTTAAAAGACGAGATTAATACTTCATCTGGATATTAGTCTGTGATTGAATATCTGCTGTGTTGTATCTGTGATCTATCCACAATTTTGTCGTTCCATCTATCCATCCACACACTGACTGGCCTGGCTGCCCGCCTGTCTCTCCTCATGACATCATCCCTCACCACTCTGGATCCCATTACCAGTTTCTGGTGCTCTCTCTTCCTCCCATAAGAAGTCTGCGATGTCTCTCAGACTCCCTGGGCCTAATCAACAGCCTACATCTCTCCCCAGGCAGTCTCTTTGACCCATGACCCCTTTAAAGGTTTAAGAAACAAAGAATAACAAAGAAAAGCCCTGTTAAGTAATGCATTACTCAGTGTGGTGTTCTACTCTTGGTATCAGTGTGACCCACCAGACAGTCTATTACCTGGTTTCACTGTACACACATTCAGACTACTTTGGAGAAAATGTAATTACCAATCAGATTGAATATTTGTATTTTAAAGGTCTACATTATGTTAGGAAATTAAAAAATGGCCTTGTACAGCTACATTCACCCCAACAATGAGGGATGTAGATTTGCAGACTCTATCTACAACTCCAGTTTCCTTCCACCTTTCAAATACACTCAGCATCTGCAGATTGAATTTAATAAAAAAAAGTCTCTGAGCAGTTCCCCTGTCTGGCTTGACCAAAGATTTCAGCAAGTTTATTAACATCCAGCCTTAAAAGAGAGAAGAAATGGTGCAGCTTCATTCTCTGCATGAAGCAGACAGACTGTAGACAGCCACTGTGTTACAGCGTACAGTAATTCTCCACAGCTGAAATTATGGTGAACGCATTTTCTGACTCAAACATGCTGATTGTTTTTTTGTGTTTGCATGATTGCCGCCAGCTTTGACCTCAGATGTGGCTCTCTTGAAGAAGCCATGTATCACAAAGCAGAGACTAAACACGTCAGATTATTAGAGTCTTAGTTAGTTATGAAATAGGTATAAACAACAAAATCAGGCGTAACTGAAAGCACAGAAGAATTATGGAATTTATGTAGACGAATTGATGTCTAGGACATTTTTGTTGCATCAAATGATTTGGTAAAGCAACCTGGACCTTACATAGCCTACTTGGTAAGGTTTAGATAAAAAAAAACAATGAAATAAAAACTTGATGACCTAAAACAGAGCTCTAAATCAGATGCATGATCAGTCATGTTCACTGTTCTGCTGCAAAACATCAGCAACAAGGACCTCCAAACACCAAGATCCTGGAGCTGTACGATGAAAATTTTTGAATTTTGATTAAATTAAATCAGGTTTGGAAGTCCCTGTCACTATTCTTGTTCTGGTGGTGACAGGGTGTTTTTTCTTTTTCTACAAACACTGCACAAATACAACCATTCTGAGAAGCCATTCAAGGAGCTTCTAACACTGACTTGAATTTGATTTCATTGTGGCATTTTCACACAAACTTCAGGAGCTAAATGCAAATTAATGATCTGACAGGTGCTCATTACTACATATACAATTATACATGGTTCTGGTGTCAAAAACAACCCATGTAAAATATTCTACTTCAATATTCCTGTCACAGTTAAGATGCAGAACAACACTGGCATGTTGTTGCCTGTTGTACTCAGTTGTTTACAAGCATATGGAAAACTTGGCCTTCTGCAGAAACAAATTTCAAAGTTTCTCCAGTGAATTTGCAGAGAAGTAGCTGAGCATTTTATGAAAAGTGCATTTTCTACACATGCAGAACAAATCATGTCCACAAATACATCTGTATGGATTTATTTGCACTAAAGATGGCATTCACATTTTTTTTCATATACTGTCATATCAGACAAGACAGAGCAGCACTGTGCAGACGTAAGACTGAACAGAAAACAAGAAAAGATCTGTGGCATATCTTGCACTGGTTTTGACCAGTACAGCAGTGGGTAATGAGGAGACCACAGTGTGTCATATGACTCAAAATATTAACATCTGATGATACGAAGCCAAACAAGTTACAACGCCGCTTGGGGATTTGTCATCCTGAACACAAAGAAGAGCCTGTTGATTACTTTAGAAATAAAGTACTTAACTTTGGTAAATAGGAATGTTGTTTTTAGTGTCCGTCTTGTCAAATGCTTAACTCACCTCATATAAAGTAGCATACAGAGTTTACTGGTCTTAAAAGCCTCACACCATAGCAGAGGAAGTAATACTTTCCTCCTCCATGGATATGGTTTTAACTGAAGTGGCAGCCAATAAACTAAAGATAACAGACTATTTCACTGCCAAACAATACTATTTTGTGATGCATTTCGTCATACGTTCCGTTTGTGTTGGTGGGGGGCATTATGGTTGTCAATGAAAAGGGGGCTCTGCAAAAAAGGTTTGGGAACCACTGTCTTAGCCAATCCCCTAGTCAGATATTCTACTATTTTGTCCTGTATGTGCTGTTTACAGTAATTCAGTCACTTGTTTGCAATGTCTCCATCTCTGCTTGCACAGAGGCGGGGGGTGGGGTCCTTATTCCTGTGGTAATGCCAAATAGCTTTTCAGTTTTCTACCTTGAACCCTGGATTAGGAGGTATGGAAAATGTATATTGGTATATCAAATTCTCATTGCGAAGCATTCTTAATATTATTGTACCCCCAATTAATCTAGACAAATCCAGGTGGCTGTTTCTCAACTTAATACAAGAGGTTATGTGGTGTAAACATGTAGGAAAGTTTTTCTTTTATTTCTTTTTTATCTTGATTTCAGATTGATTTATCAAAAAATTAAAGAAAAAAGGTATCACACACCTATTGTGTCCTGCAGGGTTTCTCTGCACAAACACAAAGATCACTTTAACTGAGAACTGATGCTGAAAATACAAAAAGTTCATGGTTATCGGAGGGGAGGAGAGAACTTGATGAGAGCAACAGGAGGTAACTCAACCTCACTGGAAAAGAGCAACCTTTCAGACCTAACAGTGATGTAATATATATTTCAGTATGTGTGTATGCACGTTTGTGCTGCACGAACACTCCTGAACTTTCTCTCCAACAGTCAATAAAACGTCCAAGCCTGAGAACCGGGCCTCCTCCTGCAACCAATGTGGGATGAAGAGGAAGTGCTGAGTCGACACACTGTTGTATTGTTTTAGTGGAGAAATGTGATGACCGGAGAGATTTGTCGTGCTGAACCGAAGTTTGAGGGCCTGTTTTTAATGAGGGGAAAATGGAGCCTGGGAGCTGAATTTGCATGAAAGGCTTGGAAAGCAATCATGCAGCCTGGTGAGAGCTGGAAAAGCCAGAATCCCTGTGCTGTCTTCAGTCGGCAGATGCTCAAATTCCAAGATGAACTGCTTTCTGCTCATGTTTTTGTACATGTACACAGAAAAAAATGGTGGCATTTCATTTAGTCGAATTAATTCATCACTTTGTCTTGGAAAAAATTGTTTCCAGTTTTGTCATTACATATTGCCATCAACACCTTCCATAGGCTTGTTCACCATGTGTTAAATTAACTATGATGTCACCCTTCAGGCAGACGGATTGTGTCAGAAGCAAAGATTGTTAATGGGGTAGACTCGACTGCACTGATGTCATGACTTCTTCTCTTTTTTTCTTCTCCCCCCCCTGCACTGTTTCCACTGAGAGGAAAATAAGAAAATAGCAGCCTGTTAATCTCATTGTCACATTAGGATCATTGGGCCACATTCAGAGATAAAGAGTAGCTATTATTCACAGCAAATTAAACACAGCTTGACCTTAGGGTTATTACTGTTTAGCAAAGTATTGAAGTTTATGAGTAGAAGCAAGTAAACAAACACAAAGTTCATATGTGAGAAACTCAACACAAAAAAAATGTCAGATCAACATGAATATAATGTGATATAAAAATATTTTTTTGCCTTAGGAGAAATAGTTATGTGCATTTTGTAAAATATGAATCTAGGAAACGGTTCTGTTTCTAAGCAATGTTACCTTAGCTTAATCATTCTTACACAACTCTCTTTCCTTGCTATGAGGCATGGATGTACATTAATACGAACCACCACACCATAGTGCAACATATAAATCAGAAACCTTTGGTCTTTGGTTGTTATCTGATGGGGAAGAGCACATAATAAGTGATGTATAGGAATTGCATAGACAGAAGGCTTACAACTAACCCAAGCTTGTCTCCTGTCCATCCTGCTCTCGTGTGGTTGCCTGCCAAGAGCTTCAACTGTGTAAATTTTGCTGATTTATTACTTCTCTACCTGATGTTCAAAATGATTGGCATGAGGTTTGAATTATAGAGTGATTAAATGAATAATAAG
>JAOXYM010000021.1:7965974-7999442 GCA_028567055.1 Leptatherina wallacei
AGAGACAGAACCAGACATGGAGAAGCTGCATTCAGCTTCTATGCTCCACATGTCTGGAACAAATTCACAGAAAGCTTCATATTAGCAGATACACTTATCTAAATCCAGGTTAAAGACCCTCCTGTTCCCTGCTGCATTTACATAGTTTTTGTTTGAAAGTCCAAATCTATACTGTTTTTTTAAGCTTGAATTTTAAACTTGATCATGTTGTCCTTTTTTAATCTTGATTTATTTATTTCTCTCTTCTGTTTTCATTTAATTTCTTTCTAAAAGTTTGTTTTGTTTTAATGTACTTTTCTGTAATGTAAGCAACTTGAATTGACCTGTCCTCTATAAATAAATTTGCCTTGCCTTGCCTATTTTCTGACATTTCCATGCTAAACTCCATGAAACCACAAATTGCATTTCATTTTAGTAGCATTTAAAGACAGAGAACATGAACTTAATGTGCCTTCTTTTTATGAAGTATTTTTGCATTTAATCGTCTTGTGTGTTCTTTGCTGCTGTTTTTCTTATTGTTTTTGCACAACAAACTGTCTCTGGAGACAAATCTAGTTTTATTTGACAATGTGCTCTCATATTATCAAATGAAGTTTTAAAGTACATAAAAATAGTCAAATTTGAAATGTGAGATCCCCCATTACAACCAAAAACTGCCTGTTTAATATATTTAGCAAAATACATAGAAATGGGGGGTCCAATTAAAACTATTTAACATTATTAATCCTGTCATTGTTAGTGTTTATTTCATTTATTTACTCGCCCACCTATTACTCCAGGAAGTGAAGGGCTTTTTTAAGCAATTTCAAGTATTGATGCTTACACACAAATACTCACAGTATGACGCAAGCATCCTGTTTGCCTCCAAAGCTAACTGTTTAGTCTGGTCTAGCATTACCAGAAATAGTGAACTAGGAGAAGATATATTAAATTTCAAATTAATCTAAATTTATTATTTTTAAGATTTTATTAAAGCAAATAATTTTGCAAAATAATTGAATGGGGATGACTTTCTTCGTCACACTTGATGTTCTCAGTTTTGTTTTCTTGACTACCAAAGGAGTCTAGTTTGTCTGTGATGAAAATAACCTCATAGTTTTACTATGGAAAAGTTAGAAATACAATTTGACACTTTTGCATGAAAAATAATGTTGTTTTAGCTTTGCAAGACAGAATAAATCTGCAGCATTTTGACATTTTAATGTGTCATTACTTTCCTGAAGCCCAAAGACTATCATCACTTTGCTTTTTAGCAACTTCAAAAGTATTTGGAATTTTATTATTAGCTGCTACTTTAAAAGTTCATCCAACAATTATAGAGGCCTACTCATTTTATGAAAAAAGGATGTTAATGTAATTTGCAGTGAGGCATGTTAATGCATACTAAACTTAAAAATATTGAGCAAAGCTGCAGTCAAGACCACAATGAAGGCAAAACAAAATGTTTTGCTGTGAAATTAAGCCATGCATCCTCAGGAAAAGTCTGCTCAGTCTGCAGAAGGTATTTCAGTCTGCTGGTAAAATCTTTACACAATTATGACATCAGCAGCGATGCGTGACATAACCCCGCCACGTGCTGACAGGGATGGTTAGAATTTAGAACTCTAGGAAATCCTTTCACTTGGTGTGCATCTGTTCAAGAGCTCAAAAATAGAGTTCAATGGATAAATGAACATGTTCATTTGATATCAGACAGCCAAGGATGTCTAATGGTTTGATGAGAACAACAGAGGCAGAGGCAGAGGCAGAATTTTTTTAATAGGCTGATTTTCATCTATATGAAGAAATGAAACTATCCCAGAACAAATGTTTTATATTTTTACCAAATAGAATGTATCACAACATGTCTGATGTTAAAACCATTCCATTTGGCAAGCCTTGTTCTTCAAGAGCATATCCAATTTCATAAAATAATAAACCTATACCTTTTTCTTTTTGGTACTGCAGTGTCAAAGCCTTCACTAAAGGTCTCTGGGGCTACTGACTTTTACGTCCCTTCAGTATTCAAGTGGCATAATGATTTGGCCAGGATGCTCACCTGGGTGTTCCAGCAGAAAAGCAAGTGTTGATGTAAAGATTACTTTGAATGTGGCAAAAGCAGGGCCCCTGAGAGCTGTGAATAACATATCATATGTTGTCAAAGTATACAGTTGACTCAGCATCTCTCTAAGGGTATATAAAGCTTGACGCAGGCTGTTTAAATGTAATATGACCCAGTTTTAAAGCCATTCTGGAGCAGATGAGAAATAAAATATCTATATCACTGAAGAAAATGACCCCATTCTTGTTTGATATAGGCTGATAGCTGCTCAACAGTCCTGGATCTTCTTAGTTGTATTTTACATGTCATAATGCACCAGATGTTTTCACTTGGTGAAAAGTTTGGACTGCAGGCAGGTCAATCCAGAGCTTAGCAGTTTAGCATTGTCTTGTCGAAATATGAAATGCCATCTCTGAAAAAGATGTGACCTGGATAGAAGTGTATGTTCATCTGAAACCTAGATACTTACATACCTTTCACAGTGATTGTCTCTTTACAGATTGCCAGTTCCATATTCACTAACGCTGTCCCATCAGAGATGCAGAAGACAATCTAGATGGTCAATTTCCACATTAGTCCAAAAGACACTGCAGCCATGATTTCCAAAAGGGATGTCATTTTTCACATTTCAAATGTATCTATTTGAAAGAATAGCTTTTCATTTTGCCTCTGTCCATTCTAAAATAGCTTCATCCCAGAGAAGATGGCACACTGATTCCTGGAATTTTCCTGAAGTCATGTAGTGATTCCCAAGTCAGAATCATGCCTGTTCTAGCAGCTAAAAGCCCAAAGATCATCCTTACAGAGATGTCTGTAGTTTCTTGGAGACATTTGGTGATAATATGTACTGTAGATGAAACAGGGTTTTTTTTTTTTTTACATATTGCTAAACTTCTGCCCATCTTTACTTCTGAGATACTCTGCCTCTCCAAGGTGCTCTTATACCCAGTCGTGCTACTAACCTGTTGCTACTGAACATTATTAGTCACAACTTACTTTTCCAGCTATGAGGAGCTGAGCAACCTAATATCTGTTATGAATTATGAAACCGTCTTGTGTTTCTTATTTGACATGTATTTTATGTTCTGTTGGGAACAAAATATTGGTTCATGAAATTTGCAAATTATTGCATTGTTTTCACTTCCATATACACATCATTTTTGGAAATGCAGTTGTACTCCTATCAGGTTTCATACTTTCTGCTTATTCTCACTCAGTGTTAATAACTGTCAATGATCCCACACCTTCCAGCTGTAAGACCACCTCACCAGCATGTGGTTTAAGTGGAAAAACGTCTCTAAATCTAGGAACCACAGGCTGGCTTGGGTACAGTTTCAGCAGTCTTTACAGAGTGCACGTGCAGGCACACATATACATACACACCTCTCAGTCTGAGCTCTCTCATTTATGTTCTCATCAATGCTTGTCACTAGAGAGGGAAAGGAAGACTAGAGAAATAGTTGAGGGAGAGAGGCTATCAAATTTAACAATTACAAGCTTTGAGGCTTGGATTTTCCATGACTTAATCTAAGCAGCTTCTGGTGTTCACCATGGAGGCTCCTAAGCGTCTCCTGGAAAGAAGCCTAAACAAGGAGATGGTGGTGTTTGATACAGATGGATGTGCATCCTCTGCTTCCCCAGGATTCAGTGGTTCAGGCTTCAGTAGGGGGAAACTAGACACTCCTACTACACTGAGATGAAATCTTCACCATCCACCTCCACCTTCTCTAACTTCATGTTTCTCTGTGATTCATCCCTACCTGCACTTTATTTTTTATTTTTAGTTTGATCAGTTATCATCCCTGCATTCCTGTGTGTTCTCCACTCCCGAAGTTAACCGTCTAAGGGGTTACCTGGACAAACGGGGCTGGGCTTTAGCTTCAGGCAAGCTGGAATACAACCTGTCAGGGCAGGATTATGTAAGACTTGGCATGTCTGGCTTCCACAGTTCCCACCCTTCTCTCCACAGGCTGCAGCCTGCATGGCATTGAGCTTAACTCAACTATATTTTATGCCAGACTATGCAAAGAAAAGAGAATATAATGCTGCTCACCTCTTCTTGATGTTTTTTACATATGTTCGCTCTCTAACCTCAGAAAGCGAGGCTGTAAAATCTATTTAGGTCAAAGCTATTACGTTACAGCCCTTGTTCCCTGCTTCAGCAGTTTAGGGGGTTCAGGGAACCTTGACTCCATTTGTCTTCATCCTGTAGATGTTTCTGCCTTATGTATGGAACATAGTTTTAAGGCAACAAGAGGAAAATGATACAACACAGACAAGAAACCGGAAACTATTTTTTTTTCCTCCTAGACTGAAATATTCAAGGAGATTAGCTCAGTGTTCTCTTTCCTAAACACCATCCTGACTTTTGTCCAGTTACAAAAATGGTCTTTCCATACCACTACTCAGCAGATGGGGCTGAAGAAATAGATTATAACATGAATCTAATGAGTAAAGGCTGATGCTGCACTATGTTTTTGTGGTAAATGCCAATTAATACTTTTCCACATTTTATATGTCTGATATGTGAATTTTAGTGTGCCTGAATCCTAAATGATTTTATGAACCAACTAGAGTTTTTATTTGTAGCAGGCAGCAAGCTCAACTCTCAACAATCTTTTAGAAACCATCTGGCATTAGAAGGTTGGCTGGGCAGTGATGCAATAAGCTATGTTCAGTTTTTGCATAGTTTGGCTTTGGACACATGGAGTTGTAGTTTCTCAAGGTTCCCAGGGGACAACATAGCTTTTTTATCAGTTTCATTTTCAATCACTGTGGTTTGTTTTGAGCACTAAAGCTATTTGGGGTTTGAAAAATGTCAGTTCTGTATAAGTACTGGTGTTTATAACCCTGAATTGCAAAAACTTTAGCATATGGCAAGTTGAGAAAGTGAGATGCTGAGATTATACATTTTCAGAAATGTGGCATGCCAAGATCCCATTCAGGCGAGTGGGCTGAAAATGATCATAATCTTAAGTCTGTCTGGGTTACACAGTTTGTCTGCATACAAACTGCATACGTCTGACCTCACTTAGTGTATGAACTGCAAGTCCCACCAGAGCATGTGCCAGGAAAAAAAAACGGAATCCTTGCTTGCAGGAGAGGGTGTACTTGGATATCTGCTTTTAACTACATCTTAATGAAAAGAGTACCAGGTCACACAAATGGCACAACACACCTTGTGATACATTGATCTAATTCTCAATTCTGTGTTTGCCAACTGTTTTTGGGATGTAAATGAAACAAACTCCAGCTGCAGGGGACTTCATAGAACTTGGCAACAATTCAATGACAATAATAATCTGCGACAAGCTGATATACCTCTTCAGATGAGTGCAACATTATGGTAGGCCTTTCAGAAAATGCTCCTGCTCATAAGGAAGAAAAACCCTCGATTATGAAGTAGCAACCACTTTATGTGACACACTGATACCTTTTTTAAAATATGAATGAATTAAGTGTCCACATGGACTGACAACATCAAAGTCTTCCTCAAACCAGACATGTAGGAGACGGAGAAGGATGAGACTGTGGATTTGCTTCAGTAATTAGTAACCTTATCAAGCAGCAGTATGATAACAAATAAAACAACTAGTTTCCAGCTGTGGTCAGGGGGTGGCTGGGACTCTGTAGGAGGAGACCAACACTTAATGGAATGTTAGTCTTCAGGTTTCCCTGCAGTGAACATGTTAAAGTGTCTTTGGTTAAAATGCTGAAGCCTGTCTTTTGCTGGATGTTGTTCCTCACTTGCAAGTTTGTTTTTATTAAAGTATTTTCTAAATGAATAGATGCTTTTGTTCTTAGTCCTACATATTATTAGCCTCAGCATGATTGCCTAATTCGTATTTTGGCTAAACTGTGAGATCTGTCTTTACTGATTAAATGTGCATTGTTGACTATAAAACCTTAGAATATGAAATAGGCAATTATGCTATGAGGCAACTACAAACAGAATTCATGCCTAATTGGAATTAGGCAGTAAATGAATTTTTGTACAAAAATTTTACTAGGTTAATTATGTACATTTGGCATGTAGAGGATCTTCTATTCAAAATTAATTTCAGTGTTCATCCTCTATTGTAAACATTGTTATACTGAATGTAGAACAGAGTAGTGCCTGCTAGTTTATTTTTACAATACACACTTAATTGGTACATCTGATACATTTTAAAGCAATCCAATGCTGCACATGTCACTAATCACTACACACAAGCTTGTTACTCCACACTATGTTGGCTGCCTTTTCTAGTATCCCAAAGATGAAACAAAGAAGATGCATGACAGATGCATTGTGATTTCACTTGTAATTAGATTTTTTTTTTTTTTGGTCAGCTGTTGAGAAAAATTTAGCCTGTATTGCAAGTGCTGGTGGGGAAAAAACTGAGGATAGTTGTGTTACCATGGTAAACCCTTAACAGGAAACACGACTCCCAGGAAATGGCTTGATAACATTTGCATTAATTTACTCTTTACACACCAGCTTCATCCTCTTATGGGCTGTGGGAATACAAACTTTAATTCACTGATCAAAACTGCCAACCTGTCGGGGTGCAGTGCACCCTGCCTCTCACCTGATAGCAGCTGTGATTGGTTCCAGTTTTTACATGTGACTACTGGGAGAGAAGTCAAATCACAGTCACACATCTTCTTTTTTTCTATTTTTTTTTTTTTTGGTCTGGAAATTATTCACAGCCACATTTATGATGCATCACACACTTACTGTGATTTCCCGCAGTAGCATTCCATCATGGATATCATGTGCCCAAGCACTGGACTGTAATAATTTCCATTTCACTTGCTCCAAGTGAAATATGCTTTCAGTGTGTTCTTCTCTGTGCGTGTATATATGTATAAAATTATCTATGAAACAAATGTGTGTGCACGCTGGACTGGATGTATGTGGAGGTACATACTGCAGACAGCTGCTGAGGAAGATCCATGGCAGATGATGTCCAGCCTCATGTGGACTTCAGATGTTTGAAGTTGCCAGAAAAAGGAGAATTCCACAGAGTACAGACAATAATTCAACAGCAGCAGACACAGCAGCACTGTGACAGAGTAAAAGGGGAAGATATGTGCGAGTCAATAGGAAACAGAAACAACATGGCTGACAGTTGTGTGAGTGAAGATCTCAGCAGGCAGGTCTTTTCAGATTCAGAGGGCAAAGGAAGGTCAGAGTCCTACTGTAAACTTATGACCATGCTTCCTGGGAATAGAGATCATCTTGATTCAAGCATGGGGTCTCCATGTCAACACAGCAGGGCTTTAGACTGAGTCCGAGCTCAGCATGAACTTGGCTAAAATAGCATAATACTCCAAATCAAAACTTTATGCTAATTTATGCTCTGATGTTGACGACCACTCATATAATAAGTTAATATGCATCAAAGTCTAAGAGGAGACAATGTGATATTCTTTGTAGATGTGCATGTTTTCTTTTTCTTTTTAGTAATTTTTTATTTCAAGTTTTAAAGAAAATTTCTGGATGTTAGAAAGTCTAATGTGTGGATGCCCCAGGCTTCTGTTGGTTTCTATTATCAGATAAAAAAATGTAAATAAGAAATCTCTTTGTATGTGTAAAGAGCTATATTGTTTTTTTTAAGGCTGTTGTGTTCTCTGTTTTTCGATATACTCTTTTAAATTTAAGAGCAGGCACAGCTGGTTTTGCAACACAAACTCTTCAAGTCAACCCAAACTGATGCTCAGATTTATTGTATTAATGGTGCAATAAATACTGATGATGTATTTATGGAGATCTTTGTATTCAGCCCTGTTGCACATGCAAGTATGAGAGTTTTCCTTTCAGAGTCTAAAGTCAGGACAGGATTATCTACATGAATCACTGAGCCATTATTTACCTTTCACAAAAAAGCACATCAACAGAAGGCAGCGTTTATGAAGAAAAAGGTCAATATTCATTTATAATGTCCTCTTGAGAAATTGATTGACAGCCTCTCATTATGTTTTCAGTTGACTTAAGTAACTGAAGTTTTGACTCTCTAACTTTAAGGAGTCAATACCCCATACACTAAAATCTTTTTACAGCTCCTAATGTTTTTGTTTTTTTCCTTCACTATAGTTATGTTTGTTTGACTCTATTTGATGGATGTACCATAAATCTGTTGCTGGGTCATCATCCACAATTTCACCAGTGTTGCCCTTAAATGCAGAAGAACATCATTTTACCAAATGGCAGGAAGCCATGATGTACTATTGTTTTCATTGGTATTGGTTTATTCACCTACTGTAGAATAACAATTGCCTAGATGTCCCAGAGCAGAGGCTGTAGTGATGATTCGCTATGATATTTATTTAGCTACATGTTTGGCTTTGATGAGTCCTTTTACACTGCAATCCTGAAACATAAAAACTCCAATAAGTTTAATGCTGTTAAACTAAAGAGGGAAGATTTATGACACTCATGGAGGAGTTTATTTGGGTAAACATCCTTTTTTAAAATCAAATCAAACTTTATTTGTAAAGCACTTTTCATACGGGTGCATTACAAAGTGCTTCACATCCTAAAAACAAAATATGTCTCTCTGCATATATTAAAAATATAATAAACAGTAAACAGTAATAAAAAAGAATCAAGTATAAAATGTCAAAAACTCAATAACACACACACCTCATCATGCTCTCTTTTCACCATTCACACATACATTATCACACATCCCTCCATCCATCTTGCACAAACACAAACTCTACCTTCTAGTTTCTGTCTCTTTAACTGAAACTATGATATAAAAACATCATTGGAGCTAAACATCTTTAAAAGAAAAACCATGTGGCTTGACACAGCTGCGAGGAAACGATATCTTGGGGACCCGTCCACACCAGGAGCTGCCTCACCAGTGACCACAGAGGGCATCGCCACGGGAACGCCCAGATCAGGGCAGGCCAGGGCCCACACCACAGCTGTAGGACTACAATTCAAAACCCCACCAACCACCCTGACCAGGACGATCCCCGCAGCAATGACCCAGCAGACAAAACAGGCATAGCTCCTGACGTAGATAATCCCCATGAGGAAAACACTGGAGCTAATAAGTTAAAAAGATAAAAAAAAGAAAACATAGGATAAAATAAATTAGTAAAAATTAACCCTAAAAACCATAACAAGAACAATAAAATTAAACATAAATGATATGTAAATACATAAAAAGTACATAAGAGAAATTAAGAGCAAAGATATAAAATAATAATAAAACAGATCAAATAGAAAAATAAATAAATAAAAAGTCAAATTCAATTAAAAGCTAAGCTAAAAAGATGGGTCTTGAGCCTCTTTTTAAAAACATGTACAGTCTCGGGGGCCCTGAGGCCCTCCGGCATATTGTTCCATAGACGAGGACCATAATAATGGAACGAGGCCTCGCTGTATGTTTTGGTTCTCACTTTAGGTATAATCAAAAGGCCGGTACCAGAGGACCTCAGGGTCTGCGATGGCTTGTAGTTTAAAAGCAGGTCAGATAGATAAGAAGGCCAAAGACCATGAAGACATTTATAAATGACTAAAAGGACCTTAAAATCAATCCTGAAACGCATGGGGAGCCGATGCAGCAATTTTAAAACGGGTGTAATGGTCCTCATCAGAACTCGTGCCGCCCAGTTCTGGAGTAGCTGTAAACTAGAAGTACTCTTTTTAGGAAGACCAGGAAGCAGGGCTGTAAGAAGTTATCTGCCATCCATGACTTTGTTTCTAAGATACAGTTTAAAAGGGTATTAACTGGCTCTAGGTCATCAGGAGACACGACGATCTAAATCTGCGTATCATCGGCATAGTTGTGAAAAGCAACGCAGTGTCTCCTAATGACATCCCCAATTGGCAGCATGTACAGATTAAAAAGTATTGGGCCTAGGATGGAACCTTGGGGAACCCCACACTGGATTTCATGGATTCCTGAGGAGCATGTATCCAAGCTTACAAAAAATTCTCGGTGGTCTTCTTTGTCGAAGGCGGCACTAAGATCCAGTAGAACCAGGACGGAAAGTTTCTGGTTGACTGGGCCGCTGCAACCGCCATGAAGTTTTCAATCAACTTGTTTTTATCCTGGATTTTACTCTCCAGCTGTCGGATGCTGTTCTCCAAGAGCCGGTAAACTGAATGACAGTTCTTGCACCCTGCCATTATTTGTAGAATTCCCTCCACGTTGCTCAAAACTTTGGTAGTCCAATCTGTTAAACTTTTTATCTGTGCTAAAAAAAAAAAACTATTAAAATATTAAGGGTTAAACTTATAGCTTAGAAGAATTTTGTAAAAACTTCTAAAATCGTTGGACTTGAGCAGATTTAGCAGAGCCTCTAGCTGCTAGAAACAAAATGCCACGCGTTTGGACAACTGTGCAAAATGTTCAGCATGAACTTTCTTGAAGGAGCAGTAAGTGAACATCCTGTTCAAAGAGAGGGGAGTTATTCAGCTGTTGTTTAGTGACGCCATCTATCATGGAAAAGAGGTTTTTTTGAGCACATGTACAAAAACTTTTATGTGCAGTATTCAAATGTTCAAAGAATTAATAATCACTTTTTCCACATAAAAATCTTTTGCAGCAGCTCCACAAAGACTTCATACAGAAAGTCTCTTACTCGGCTCTTATTGAAACCACCAAGTTTCACCTGTGTTTGTATATCAATGTTGCACATTCCTCATCAGGCTATATGAGTTGCATCCACATCCTATTTTGCCTGAAATAGTAAATCAATCCCTCAGGTGAGCCAAAGAAAAATTCACACTAACAGCAACTAAAAAAGTGAATTAACATGAAGTCAGTTATATAACTCAAAATGCAAACGGATTTCAACAAAAATGAAAGAAAACATGAAGAGGTATTTAAAATATAACCTAATCTAAAATGTTAAGGAAAGTATACATTTTTCTTTTTAACAGGCTATTACTCAGAGTCATATTCTTTAACAACCAAAAACTGTTCTTTACATGCTACAAACGTTTATGCAAGGTTACATTTATATAGCATGAGCAGTAGTGAAGTGTGCCGCATTTCTGTTGCTATAAGGGAAGTTCAAAGTTTTGGTCCACTGCTTGGTTTCCTTCCAGCTTCTCCCATGTGTTATCCTGACAGACATTTCTTGTCTGTCTGTCACAGCTAGAGCTCAGCCCGTCTCCAAACACGAGGCAGAAAGGACAGAGATCTTTGTTTATGGGTAAAAATCTGAAGCAGATTGGGTGTGTGTGTTTGCCTGAGGTGTTTGATGCGTAACCAGCATCCACATGGGTGGAGTGCTTTTTCACTTATCACAGAGTGCATTTACTAATGCTGTCTGTGGCTAAAGAAAAGAAAGTGGTGTCACAGACCAGCTGCATAAAAAAATATAATGGTTGGCAAAGAGTAGACTATTTATGTATGACTGTCTGGGTGTGTGGCTGTTTGTATTGTCTGCATTTGCACAACTGGGTTTAATACCACAGATACTTAAAAAAAAAGTTAAAAAAAAACACAAATTAGTTATTGTCCTGCAAAATTTCTAAAGGCCGCCGCACGATGCCTTATCGGTAGAACAATGAGGAAAGCATTGGCTGTACAAGATATCACGAAAAGGCATATTTGGTGACCAAAATCAGCCACAATCAGTTTGCTTTGGCCCAAAAATATTCTTTAATGAGACATAAGAAATGAGAGAATGGCTGTCAGAGTCATCATAAGCTCCATTAAGCTTGTAAAAAGAAAACTGGATGCACATTTTAGTTATTAGAGCCAAGATATGATCTGTTTTATGGACACTTCTCACTTTCTATTGCTCCTCACCGTTACCAGCCTTAATAACGACATCTCAGGCTGAAGATCAGACTCATTAACATTACACCTGAACAGAAACAAAACACCCTGGTTGCACACCATTTATGATTTTTATTTATGACCTGCAGATGCAGCGTCACACATCTGAATGCCACTCCTGAGTGCAGAACTCATAATATTAAACACAAAGTACATCCTTGCTTTTAATGGTAATGGAGTGGCAACATTTTACACCTGGAAGAGTCCACTTTGCTTATCTTGCCTGCATCTACACAGGGTGCCTCCCTATAACTCTGTCACTCACTATATCTTGGCCTTCAGTGCTATGCCTCTGAGTTTTACAGCATTAGGCCTCCTGCAAAACTCTTTAAGCTATCTGTGACAGGAAATATTTAGACAACAAGATCAGCGCTGTTGAAATCACAAGACACAGGGGACCAGACAGAATGTGGACAGACAGAAAGAAAGAGACTGCAGCGCAGCAGTATGACCAATTATGAAATCGTAGGAATGTTTTCCTCCATATTGGCCAGCTGAGTCTGCAAAAGATGTTTTGTTTTAAAACAGGGCTTAGACATAGACATTATCAGAAATTTATTCAATCCTGAAACAAATTTTTTGTCTCATTTGTTTCCTGTTATTTGCAGTCACAGAGACCACACACAAACAGAGATTTGTAATCTTAAAAGGTAATTTAGCTCAACATTCTTTTAGAAGAGCGTCACAAAAATGGAAAGAGCCTGGATCCTACATTCCTTAGGGTGCAACCATTAATATCTATTTACTGGGTAAGTACTGATTCCAGACTCCATGTTCCAGTTTGTTACGCAGGCTTCCCATTACAGTATTGAAGCAAAATGATCACTGTTGACCTCAGTCATTTCAGAATTTTGACAGCTTCTCCAGAGCTTCTGATGGGATGTTTTGTTTTTTGTTAACTTTAATCAGAACTTACTTTAACATAAACGGTAACATGAATGGAATATTCTATACAATATCTTTAATTCTAATATTAAGAATAAAGTCAATTGTTGGAATATTGCTGGATTATATTAACTGTTATAGTTCAAGAGCTTTACATTGTCTAAAAATAGAATATGAAATAGCGAGACAATTTTTAGCACTTTCACTCATCCAGTGAGCCTCACATGTGATTTATCGTACAGCATTGCGTCATTTGATAAAATGCAATAGATGAGGTGCTGCCAGATGACCAAACACAGAAGCTTAAATCTGATTCATTACTCTCCATCTCAACTGTGACTCAATTATTTCCAGCAGCGTTTACGTCTGCCATCTGAATTGGCCATTATCATCGAGCCATTCGTCAGTGGAATAACACACTTGGAGAATTTGTTTTCTCAACTCCCTCCATTCATCAATCGTGGTCACTGCTACTGCTTGAGCCCTCAAGTCACATGATATCAGGGAGTGTGGATGTTGGGAGCAATCAGAGGAGTTGATGGTACAAATGCAGACAGTGTTTTGGTCCTAATCAGTCTGCGGGAATTCCCACTCTTTCTGCGGTTTAGACCCAAAATAATCCAATGTCAGTCTGCTGTCACAATACATCTACACACTCTGGGGACCTCTCTTCTATTTGTCTGCTCTATTGAATATCTGCCTATACAAACCCACTTGCACGTATACATTCAGGATCAGCGGAGTAAGCCTATTTCCACCTGTTTCTGATTACTGTAATTGGCCGGTGAGTTGAGGAAATGTGTGACAGCTGAATCCGGGGTAGCAAAACTGACCCTGGTGAAAAATGAGTGGAAAACTCGAAGAGCGCCTCAGCGAGAGAGGTCATACTAGCATTTGAAATATACAAGACTGCTCCAGTTTAGTATGTTTCTTACTGGGAATTGTTCCTTCTCACTTTAACAAAAAAAAAAACACATATAGAGCCATCACACACACACACACACACATGAAGACACAAAGATTTAACTAAACCCCAGAGCCAGACCTACTCACAGAGCGATGGCAAAGAGTGTGAGACTGGATAAAAGGAGCACAAAGGCAATGAGTCAAGAAGACATCCTGAGGCAGACTGAATCCATCAATCACACTCCAGGAGCTGGTTTTGTTGAACCTTTTCCCGATGAAGGCCTTTCACCATCACGAAAACAGCCTCATTTTGTTGTAGTAAGCAGCATTTCGGTTTGTAAAGGAGGTAAAGCAGCCTCTCGCTAGTAAAAAATAAAATAAAAAATCAGGAAATATATTGTGTAAACGACAGATGTGGCAGTGAAATAAAAACTATCACAGAAAGCCAAAACTGTTGGCCATCAACCAGTGCTGAAATACTATGATTCACAGCATGTTCCTGCATGTCTCCTACAACCTGAACATTTGAGGTAGGAATCACAAACCATTATGTTGCCACAAATCATTTTCAAAATCTGTCACAGTGCAGTTATTTGACCCTTTGATAAGGATTTTCTACATGGAACCAATACATCACCACAAGTAGATGAAACATCCCTGTGCAAGATGTGATCTCTCAACAACTGTATTATTTCAAAGTTGCCAAAAAAAAGTTTTTTTTTAAATCATCAATCAAAAACAAAAGCTTTAGGAAAATTATACTGGAAAGACAGGACTAAAAATAGAAAAACAGGTCTTCAAATATAAATATACCTGTAAACACTGACACACAAGTTAAAAACAAACTAAAACAAACAAAAAAACAAGCAAAAAAAGGTGATCTCTGTTGCAAAACTGTTGGTGTTTGGTTCCAAAGTGCAAGATTAAAGCAGATGAACATAAATCTGAAAAGACGTTGCTTGGCTCAGATGGGTCTCAGAGTGCTGGATGAGACATGAACCAGGGCAGGACCACCACACTGAGTGCAGAGTCTGAAGAAGGAAACATGGTGGTGGAGCATGATGACATTTGGCTGCATGAATCCAAAATACTCACTGACAAGATCTAAGAGAGTATACAGAAAAATCATCAAGAAGAGGAAGATTCCAGCATGCATGTTGTTTCAAATAACACTCTGTAAAAGTGTATGAAACTCAACCCTAAATGTCATTTGATTTGAATCCAATACTTGTTTTTTCAATAATGAGTGTACGAGAATGAAAAGTCCAAGCTCCACCAAAAGTCACTATAACACTATAACAGCAGCTAACTGAAGACTTGTGGTGATAGGATGCAGCTTGTGGACTACAGTGTGTGTGTTCTGTTTCGTTGTAGCTTGTAGCAGCTCATATTTGTACAAATACTATAGACACAGGCACGCATGTTGACGAACAGATGCTGACACACCAAGAGACAGTGATTCACCCATGGAGATAGCTCTCACGTCTGTGTACTTGCGGACAACAATCACCCAAACATAATCTTCGGTGGTGACGCACCATAAACCAGACGCCTTGAGCCCTCTCATTTCTACCTGAGAAGATTGCACCGTTGTGATAAGATCAGGGATTGCCTCCTGATTTAGTAGACCATCAGTTCTGCTGAGTTGTAGTGGGGTCCCCTTTGTCCAGGACAGATGTGTCTGTCTGGCCCAGCCAGCATGAGGTCGTATGGGGGTTGTGTAAATATACTATCCCTCTGGGTGGGTTAGAAGCTCAAAGGGATTTTCCATGACTCGTCCGATGAATGAAGCATAACCCTGCCAAACAAAACGAGTCATCCTCGTACTAATCGACACAGGGAGTCGTTTAGGTAGCATTGCAGGGGAGTAAAAAGTTTTCCCCTCTATTCATCTCTGTCGATGTTGTAACACCAGGACTCCGCCAACAGTGGGTTTCCATAGGATGTGCTTGTTGGTCATGATGGTGATTCTTTCCAGCTGATGTAATCTGCAGCCGAGCAATGGGGAGCAATTTTGCACCTCTGGTTTTCAAGTAAATGTGTTACTGAAAAAAAGCACCTCTCAATCACATCATCTGATACTGAATAGCAAAAGTCATGCAAATAATTATTTAGCGTGATATTAGATTATATCACATCAAATTCATTGCTTGGTGAACAAAGGTACTCTTAGATCGTCTTACTTCCTTTTTTGACATTTGTTAAAAATGGATTCAACAGAATACAGATTTCTGTCATGTAATACAAACCAATCAAAATCAGCTGTCAGCGTTAATTGTTTATTTGAGCAAAACACTCTTTTCATCTCGCCTTCTGTCACAGTGAGTCCAACAACAATATTACATGTCTCTAATGACTCCCATCAGGAGATGAAACTCATAAATAATCATTTCCTTTGCTTTGTTTACCCCATCTGCAACTCCTTGATGACAGGCAAGCGGCCAAAATGATTGCTCTCACAGCCACATTGACGAGAGTGAACATTAATAAATGTCATCAGACTTAAACGACCTGATTTAAGAGTGTGGACATCAGTGGGCATAATATGAGCCAACCCTAAGTTCCAGAAACATCTGATGAAATATAGAGGAGTGAATTCTACAAGAGACTTTTTTTTTTCTCGGAAGACATTGCATTTGTTCTTTTAGAATCTTGTGTTTTTCTTCACAATTCTCCTGAAAGATGGATGCCCCTGCAAAAGAAATATCCCCCTCCCCTCACAAACATCTTATTGCAAAGGGCTCAAGTTCCTCGTAAACTCTTAATACTTTCACTGCATTTAACCTAAGCTAGCTGTCAGTTAAGATCATTTCATTAGTGTGGTTGTCAACCCTCTGACATAGTGAATGCATGACATCATGATCATTGAATGCCACTGATTGACTGTCTGTTTTTGTAGCTTGACCCACAGGAAGGGCTCAGGTTAGCAAGGTTCACTTGTTATGACCTTTATGTGTTTGCAGTTATCCCACATGGATATATCTTCAGAGGCACAGTCAAACACGCACAAACATGCATAGCAAACGTCGTAAGAACATTGTACAGATGACTAAAGCAACCTCTAAACATCACCTAATGTCATTTCGAACACTTAACCCTAATTCTGACCATACAAAAAGCGTTTTACTCATTAGGCATGGCAAATTTATTTATAGAGCACATTTCATGTACAGGACAATTCAAGGTGCTGTACATTGCAGAAAAGTATCAGAGTTTGTGTCCCAGTTGGATTTTTGACAGACGGGAAGAACATGTCTTAAAACAATAGAATCACTCTTCACAAAATCTTTTAAAGTTCTTGACAAGAAACCATTAACATTTCATCATTGCAACATTCTAGAAAGATATAATTTCTCAGTTTTTACAATGTTATAACTCTGGAGAATCTTGTCTCATATAGAAGGTTCTCCATGGTCTCGATCCTTATGCAGTCATTAGGAGGAAATAAATTCTGCCTCCTGGACGCCTCCCTGGGGAGGTGTTCCGGGCACCTCCCACTGGGGGGAGACCCCGTGGAAGACCCTGGAGGGACTACGTCTCTCAGCTGGCCTTGGAATGCCTCGGGATCACTCCAGATGAGCTGCAGGAAGTGAAAGGAAATCTGGGCTTCCCTGCTGAGGCTGCTGCCCCTGATGCCCCACCCCGGATAAGCAGTAGAAAATAGATTGATGGATTCTTACCAGCCTTGGGTCCATGGATGGAAATGAGGAATCTTTGCTATAATCCAACATGTTTGCATCATACCTTTTTGTACTAATGTTCATTAACATGCACTGCTGCAATTGAATAAACAAAATGAAATACAATTAAATTCTCTAAACAAAACCTCAGATTAACTTCAAGTTATACTTTACGGTGTCATTTATCTAACAAAATCTAAGTCAAAATACAGAGTGTAAGGAAAAACAAGGTACATCCAATGATTAATTGTTATACATCCCCTTTTAGGAGACTAACTTTGTGTTGATTTTCTGTATGATCTTCTCTCATTTAGTTCAAGATCCCTCCTTTGTATGAACCATTGTAACACATTGATTCTTTTCTTTTTCAGCCATTCTGTTAAAGATTTGTTGTCATGTTTGAGATCATTATCCTGTGACGTGACCCAGTTTCAACCAAGTTGTCAGACAGATGGCCTTCATTTGACTCCTGTGGTTGTAAAACAACCCTAAATCATCATCCCTTAGCATGCTTGAGTTGTTTGTGCTGATATTGTTTGTGCGTAATGGAAAACCATCAGTATTTTGCGGTTTGCAAAGATTTGACTTTGCAAACCTAAGCTGTGCTGCTATGTTCATTGCAAAGATAAGGTTTTCCACTGGGAAACCCTTCTAAATGACCCACGCCGTTTGGCCTTTTTCTGATTGTACTGTCACGAACTTCAACGTTTAACATACTGAGGCTTGCAGGGTCTGAGATGCAGCTCTTGAGTTTTAGTAGTTCCTCTGAACACTGCACAATCTGACCAAGAAATTAGCGTCTTTGGACAATCACCACTATAAACTAGCACGTGTCTTGAATGTTTTCAACTTGTGAATAGTCTTATTCAAAGTGTAATAGTGGACCCCAATGTTTTGGCTCTTCCCAGGTTGTTTAAATTTCTATGGAAGTAAGAGTACACCTAGTTTTTCACATTCTACTGCTGCATTTTGTATTTGTTTCTGAAACTTACGTATTACGTCAAGTGTTGTTGGCTACCAGAAGTCATATTTATCCAATTTTAAAACCTAGTAATGGACCAGATGATTTTTCCATAATGTCCTGATAATTGAAACCTTAGATTTGTAAGAGGATGTATTTTGTTTTCACATGACTTTCCAGGATGTACCTTATCTTTTATGTATTCTGTGGAAAAAAGAGTTCAGAACTCCCTTTGAAGAAGCACCTGAAAGTATTTGGTTATATTTGTTAGATACAACAGTGTTACAAGAGTTATTAAGTTCAAAATGTGTAGTTGTAAGAAAATAAAGTATATGATCCCATCAGACATGTGTGCTGGAACTTCAAAACCATTGCTATTATGATACCAAGCTTGCCATCTAGTGTTTGTGGATTTAGAACTGCAGCTATGGAGCTTTTTATAGGACATGCAAAGGACAGCCTTAGGGTAGCAATCAAGGGGTGCCCAGATTCTGGTGCAAGTTCCTGTTAAGCTACTGTTCCAGCAGTAACAGTCAGAGAAACATGCTTATATAAAACAACAACAGGAACATATGTGAACAATATGAGTAGCAGTGCACAAGACAATGTAGAAATATTAGTTTTCATGGGAATACACAAAGCATATAATACAATTAAAAAGTATTGAGTGACTCTTTTTCAAATGATTTTTTTTTTTAAGTGAGCAGTAATGCAAAAGAAAACAATCTTGGAAGGTAAGCGTTAAACTTCAATTGTTAAAAAGAAGTTAAAAGTCCACATGTTCATGTGAATAATATATTTACTTTTTGTGCAACACCTACAGCTCTCCTTCCAGTGTCTGCTTTTGCTTATGAACATAATGTTTTATTGTCCCTTGAAGGAAACTACTTCACCATGGAGCCTATAAAATAACCAATACATAAAAACCAGACATGCGTTTCCAGTAAAACCCCAAAGATCAAGACAGTGTATTACAAAACTTGTGTGGCTTCTGTCCAAAGAGGCTAAAGCTAATTTTCAGCTGGATTGCAAATGCAGTGCCCACAATCACCGACCTGACCGACACATTTAATTTCAATATGACATATAAGGATGTGTTGATGGTTTCACTTTAAAGAGAGATGCTAAAGGGACCGGTAAATCTACAACAAGGCATGAAATGTAGGCTAAGATCTAATACCAGTGAACCTGGTTACTTGTTGTGGATGATTTCCATTTGTTTGTTACGCATACTTCTGTAGGTCAGTATGCATTCCTCCAGCACACAGTAATGTGATGAGGCAGAGGAGTAACCTGGGTTTTATATCAATCCAAAACATCTTACGAAGCATATCTCCCCCCTTTCTGTCACAGTAACTGAAGTTGGTCTGGTTCAATCAAGAAGGACTGTTATATATCAGGAGTAAAGCAACTGAACTCATACACTATTGGAAGAAAAAGCAGGTTCATAAAATAATCTTTTAATTATGTCTTCAGACAGCTTGACATGTCTGTGTTTGGTGCCATAAGTGATAACAGGACACACATGGAACTCCTGCCAACCATTCATAAGTTCTTTATTAAAAGTTTTAATACAATCAATACATGGATGGAGACTAAAATAAGGAAATGGGAATATTGATTTATTTGCTTTACATTGTGGTATATAAAAAAAAAACTGGGTAAACAAGTGAAGTCTAAAGTAACAGATACAAAATTTGTATGGAAGGTCATCTTTGATTCATTTTATTTCAATGACAGTAGAAAACAAACTATAAACAATAGAGGGTAGGCTATGTGAACTCAGCAGGCAAACAGTCCCCTAAATTTTACAATCATTTGTTAAGACTTTTTGCATAAAATAAAACATGCATCCAGTGCATATCAGTAAGATTTCATCTAATCAGAATACAACAAGAAAAGCAGTGACTCCAAGACACAGGCAACTTAAGCTGAATGTAGCTCCACTAACTGAGCGAGATAACAGTGGGGAGGTGGCTGTGATGGTGATTCCCGGCCTACAGATGTCGCAGTTTTCACCACAGAAGAAGCAGGAGTCCACGTTGTGAAGAATGTCTGAGTTGTATGTGCTTGTTGCTTTTCTTGCTAAAAGATAATAAGTAAACAATTGGGCTGTTAGTCAAACTCTGTGTCTAAAGCTGGAAAATGAAGCAGCAATGTTTGATAGTGTCACAGCTAAATAGCATTCTGCATATATAAATACTTCTGAAACTGTACTCACTTGGTTCATAGTAGTCATACACCTGCACCAGGGCATCCTTCACATGGGCCACTTTGTAACTTCTGACAACAGGAAGTTGGATGCAAACCTCAGATTTGTTGAGCTGCAGTCAATGACAAAAATATGAGTTAATTTTTAGATAATGTCTATTTTGAGCATGTATACACAGATCAACCACACACAAAAAAAAACACTAAAAAGTCACACTTATTATCTTGTTAACATTGCACCTGTTGAGGTTTAGTACATATCAAGTGAATGTGCCGTTGACAGTAAAAAGGGCAAAAGTAATGATCTGAGCATCTTTAACAAGGTGATGGACAAACTGCTGGGTCAGAGCATTTGTAAAACTGCTGGTCTCAGGGGTGTTCTCAGTTTGCTGTGATTGGTCCAAAAACAAATGTGGTCAATGGATGGGCAATCGTTGAACCGAGGATAGGGTCAGGGGTGCACAAAGTTCACTGATGGGGGTTCGGGGTGAAAGAAGGGATCTGAGGTTGGATCTCACAGAAGAAAGAAGGGGTGAAAACACATTGCAGCATTTCTCAGGTGCGTTTAACACAAGTCAGCTTGCACTGTTTTGTGTGAAGCTCCATAAATTCCAGGTGGATACCTCCACAACTGCCTGGATTTATGACTACCTAACAAACAGAAAACAGTTTGTGAGACTGAAAGGTTGTGTGTCTGAGAAGGTGGTCAGTGGTACAGGAGCACCTCAAGGGACTGTACTCTCACCATTTCTCTTCACACCTGTAAACCTCAGACTTCCAATACAACTCTGAGTCCTGTCATCTGCAGAAATACTCTGATGAACCTGCAGCTGTGGGATGAGAAGCTGAATATAGAGAACTATAGAGAATCTATTTATGGCATGGTGCAGGAACAATCACTTCCTTGTGAATACAAGTAACAGAGATTATTGTACATTTTAGAAGGAGAATGTGTAATCCTATCACTGTTTACATGCTGGTAGAAGGAATGAAGGAGGACTACAAATACCTGGGAGTTTAGCTGGACAACAGACTAGACTGGAAATATAAGACTGACGGTGGACAGAGGAGACTCTATTTGTTGAGGAAGCAGAGATCCTTCAATATCTGCACCAAAATGCTGCATAACATCATCTATAAGTCTGTTGTGGAAATCTGCCTTGCAGCCATTTGTTGGGGCAGCATCACTACAGACTTAAAGAAACTGAACAAACTGATCAAGAAGGCTGGGAACAACTCTGGAGCTTCTGGAGCTGACTGTCCCATGAAAAATGCTGCACAAGATGCTGAACATAATGGACAATTCTTCCCAGCCTCTTCACAACATAGTGAGAGAACAAGAGTGTGTTTAGTAAGAGGTTTCATCATGTCGACTAAAACACTAAAAGGTAGAGAGGCATCAACCTCCAGAACAAGGGGAATTAAGAACCACTTGGCCTTAGTCCAATCCAGCATCTATCTGTTATGTCAAAACAAGTCCAATCAATGGAGGCCCCACTTTGTAAGTTACAAGACCCAAAGGATCTGCTGCTGATGCTTGCTACTACAAGGGGGTCTTGTGGGATCCATGAATACACAAATCACATCAGTTTTGGCAACAAAAAGAGAACCAGCTGTTCATAATATTTGGTAAGTAGTACCCTTTCATTGTTTTCATCTTATGAAGGAAAGTCCTGTTTCTTCTTTTTCCTTTTTTTCTGCTGTGCTGACTGTTTTTTTTTAACATAGACTACATTAAAAATGACCCACTGTGGTATCGCCCACAAGTTTGTGTGCTACCACTTTAAAGACTTGGATTTAAACATTTACCTTTGTCATTTTTGGTTTTAAGAAGTCTGAAGTCACAAGTGAGAGATGAAAATGATGTTGTCCCACAGGGTAGTGACTTGATAATCACAAAGCAGCTCTGATCTCAAGAGTTCCTATCTTAATGATGGTTTTCTTCTCTAAATCATAATGTGCAAATTTTATATCATGGTATATTCAAGAACACTTGAGAGTAAGAATTGAGATAAAAACTCATTAAGAAAACATTTACTAATATAATAAAGTAAGAATTGAGCTTCTCTTTTGCAAACAAAAGAGTCGCCACCTGCTGGAAATGTGAAAAAATGCAGGTTTGAGCAAGCTCCACATATTTTTTTAATTTCAGACATCAGGCAATCTTTGGGTTCAAAAGTGTATTAGACTATTTAGATATTTAAGACAGCAAATCGTTTGGAACCAGATTTTAAAAAAATACATAAAGGAAATAAATAAACACTTACTGAATCCAGATACAAGATGACTTTCTCTGCTGTTGTTTCCATCATCCTGATGAGATCTGCTGGGAAAGCAGCTCCAGGGAAGAGAGAGAAACCACTCAGCATGCCCACCTCCACTATAACCATACCTGTTTGAGGTATTGCCTGATTGTCCTGTAATCTAGAGAAGACAACCACAAAACATCACGTCTCTAAAGACATGCAGGCCAACAAAACCTATCAATAAATGACCATTTTCAAGTTTTATTTGAAATGCACATTTTCAGTGCATCTATCTTTGTTGTGGGTCTTACCTCGTGCATATAGATAACATCATGTGACTGCTGTCACTGCCATCCGTAAGATCAACTTTTAATGAGAACGCTTCTTTGTCTGAGGCTTCGTTCTCCACGTTGTAAAAAACATTCATCTGCAGAGATTCATGGAAATTGCTCAAAATGTAAACTGATTTTAAAAAAAATTAGATTAAGTGATAAAGTTTCGGCATTCAGTCTACGTGTGCTCACACATTTGGATCAACAACATTAAATCTAAATGAAGGATTCAAGTGGATATGCTTCCTCTGAATATTATCTAGACACATGAAAACCAGACAGCTTATGTCTGAATTCCAGATGGTAACTGCAAGGAGTCCATTATCATGCTACATTAGCATTTGCTGTTTTCATTTAGCATTTGTAATGCGGGAGATTGTGCTGGGAGAAACCACCATGCACAAGCGCTGCCATCAATTTATTCATGTCATGCTCCAGTGGTTAAACCGTCTACCAACCGTCATGTTGAGCTGAACATGATAAAAGTATGGAAACATAACAAACCTGTTTAAGGAATAGTTGGCAATTGTTGAGAGGTGTGTATCTTGAAATCAATTAATGCAATGCAATAGAATAGAATAGAATAAAAGCAATAAAAAAAAGAAGCTTAGTATAATCTTAAACTCTACCTGAAATATGGCAAATCCTCTTCCTTCCATGTATACATTCAGAAGTAAATCTTTATCAGAATTAATCTAAAGAATAAAGAAAAGAAGAAGATTTCATTCAGGAAAAGGTTAATTGGAATAAAAAAAAATCTGGTAATAATAGTTAGATTCAACCCAAGTATTCCTCTGCTACCTCTTGGCTTTGATGCATCCGATAGTTTGTGGAGTTGATTTGGAACACAAATGAAGACGTTGGTGAGGATATATTAAATCTGAGATCAATGGCGTTGGCACCACTAAATGCAGCATAATAAGCCAGAGCCTGAAGGGCAACTACTGTGTCCTGTATGAAACAGAGGCAAAACGCATTATATCACCATTCATATTTACAATCTGGTGCAGAACTGTGGGGGGATTTTGGAGCTGAGAAATAAATGAACTACTCATTTAGTATTAGATTTAAACATACACATGAGTTTTTAAGCAGGACCTAACTAATTTCCTCTTCTGTTGCTAAAAATCCTTTTGTCAACTTAAAAAAAACAAACAAACAAAAAGGATGGAGTCTCACCTGAGTCGTCCCGAAGCCCCCTAAATGGTTCCTCTGCGTACTTAACCACTTCATAAGTGTAATGCCTTCAATAAAGCTGCCACGCATGAATAGAGCCAGAAGCACATAAGAGGCCATCTCAATCTGTGCTGAGCGTGGCTGCCAGTCATGTGACCTCAGGCCAGCAGAGGATGCCCACATCATGATGCCATCTTTAGAAGAGAAAAGAGAGGTTAAAAAAAATCAGAGCAATCAATCAGTCTGCATATTGTTTGTTCATCTACTTGAAGAAGAAAACAGTTCATGACTAGGTAGCTAATGATAGTAATGTTTTCTTAGCAAGAGGTCCCACAGTAATTTTAGAGAATATTACACATGATGTAATTTTATAACTCAAAGTAAATATTTTCAATCACCTCTGTAGTCAGCTCTCCTGATGAGCTCAATAATCACTCTCTCAGCTACAGGACTGTTTCCCAGAGATAGAGCATACACCACCAGACACAGGCTGTAGTTACTGACCACACCGCTGGACACTTTACTCTCGAGGTACCTCAGGGCCAGAGACACATTGTCTGCATACATGTCCTTTACACAGAGAAACCAAACACAAGCTCATTGTGTGGCTCAATGTGTTCTAAAGAGCCAAATCGATGTTTCCAGTTGGCAGAACTACAAGAGATTTAAGTCATTACAGATATGCTGCTAACTCACTGCGTAGGTCTCGTCCTCCAAAAACGCTAGTAGCACGTAAGCAGTGAGAGCCACTGGGCCATCATCCAGCCCCCCCTGCATCTCTGTGTGGATGAGCCTGCCAACTTCATTGAACTCCCCTTGGGGCCCCTGGTGTTTCAGGAGCCAAGTCATGGCCCTGGTCAAGACCCCCTGGTTTACCTGCATGTAGGGCTGAGCTTGGATGAAGCAGCGCAGCACGAAGGCAGTCAGCCTGGCACCACAGATAGGACCACAGGAGAAAAGATGAGTCAGAAATGTATTCAACTTATACTGAAGATTAACTGTGTGACAATGGGCCTGAAATGTGCCACATTTGTGACCCACCATGTGCTACCAGAGGTATCACTTGCTCCAAAGGCACTGAAAGAACCATCATTTCGTTGGTAGGACAGTTGTTTCTGGTATCCTACAGCATTAAGATGATTGAAAATTAGTAAATGGTGAATGCAGAAATTATGGAAATGGGATGGGGAGTCGGTGATTGAAGGCAGCATACCTTTCATGATGTATTCCAAAGCTTTGCTACTGATCTCTTTGTCATCCTGGGTTGACTTGACTAAATACTGGAGAACATAGACACTGGGAGCAAAGTGGACCATATTCTGTTCCCCGCATCCAGTAGGGAGTTGAACCAGTGACTCCAAATTGTTGATAGACAAAGCCAAGATATCACCTGTGTAAAGTAATACATAGGTGAAGGAGAAAAGATTTGATTGATGCACATTTTCCCCATCAGGAGAGGACATCAGACGGGACAGCCCAAAGAAGAAACAATCACATCAACTCAGCACTGCACATTTAGTCAGTGTTTGATATCACAGCAAGCAGAAAGCACACAGTTGGTTCTGATTGAGGAAAACCAAACCTTGTTTCACCAACATGCAAATGCCCAACATGGAGCCACTATATGAATGTTTATCCTTAATGATTTTCCACCATTTAGTATATATCTAAGCTTACTATCAACACAAACAAGGAAAATGTGAATGCATTTAACAAAAGCCAAACTGACTAAAATGCTCTCAGATGGGACGACTGTTGGCACCGTAAGGAGTACATATGGCAGACGTACCACCCAATGCCACATGGGCCTTCTGGCTGCCTGCCACCACGTCAGGTGGAAAGGAGAAGGAGATGGATGTGGAGCTGTTGTGCCTCGCTGGTGCCAGCTCCAGAAACAGAGTCTGTGAGAAGGACTGTTCAACTCCTTCAGGCTACAGGAGCAAGAAAGTAGTTCACTGTTATTCCAGGATTAACTGAGTGTCAGGCAGCAGTCGATATCCTCTTTTTTAAAAATGTGCCTTACCTTCACCATTACTCTCCGAACAAGGATGTCTGATGTGTCTGCAGATACGGCGTCCACAGATATTTCCATCTCACCCAGAGCCAGAGGCCTTATAGGAAATAGGGCTGAGGCAGAGACATGACTCTCTAAGGTGAGTTTTTGGGCATTTATAACAGACACATCCTCTCGGTCCGTCAAAACAAACTTGAAGGCTTCACTCTGTGCTAGCAACACAATGACCTGTGGAGAGAAATAGTCTCTTGGAACTGTGTCTAAAGAGGGAACCAGATGATTTACTTGTCCCTGTCTCATTTTAGCTACCGTAAATTCTGTCCCACATACCTCAATGTCCTGCTCTAGATGGTTAATGATGTTTACTTCCAGCACAATTTCCTCTCCTCGGATGAGGTATGGAGGGACGGCGAGAGACAAGGAGAAATCTTTGGATACGGTCAACTGTCAGTAAGACAACAGACAGAAATATTACAAGGAAAATATTTGGGAAGGTAACTGATCACAGGGCCTGCTTCCTGTGACGATTTGAGAAACACCACCGGCTTCCAGAGGCCTGCAGCAAAAGCTTTGTTACCATTCGTGGCACAGGAGTGAAGCTCAAACCCAGGTTTTCTGACATCACCAGGGCAACAGCTCCCAGAGAAGAGACATCATCAGGCACTGTAATCTTCTCACTGGTCCACATCTTATCACTGAAGGGGGAAAAAAGCATGTTTTGAACAAAATGTGAGCACCGAACCGATGCTTTGAATTCACACTTTTTCCCCAAGATGTGCAACTTTTAGCTCTCACCTAACTCTGGAGTCTAACCACATTAGGGATTCAGAGTTTTCCATCCAGTGGCTCCAGTACTTCTCCACTATTAGATAATCTTCTAGATTTTCACCAAGGAGGAAAGAAGAAATAAGAATGAAATAAGATTGTGAAAAAAAAACTGTTGACATGATGGGATGATGTCAATATGCTAAATAGCCACTAGAGGGACTTTTCAAAAGGCGGCGACCTTTACCATTTTTATATCCATCTGCCTGCTTTTTCTGATACAATCCGGCATTGGTCAGCATCTTCAAATTACAATCCTGCATGTAAAAAAAGAATAAAAAAGTATTATTAACATATTTTTCAATGTGTAGAAGTAGAGATCCACACTTAGTGCACTTGTGGTACAAACACCTATGAAATGTACAGGTCAGGTGATGCAACTTGTAAACCAGCCTGTGTTCTGTGGATGCTGGAGGGGCCTCAGTGTTTAAATAATCTATTCTTCTACTCACAATACAGGCCACCAGATATATGAGGATGGAAAAATGTGGTGAACCTTTGTTTTCCGTCTTTACAGCCATAACCCTCAGGTCTTGCAATGAAAACTATTGTTTCCAGCTCTCAGAAAAAGAAGTCACCTCCAAACAAAGAAGGCAGATATGTTACATCCAGAGCAGCCGGTTCAGTGGCCACACTCTCAATACTCTCACAGTATCTAACAGTGAAAAGAGTGCTGAGGGATTAAAATGGCTGGAGAGGCCTCTTTGTTGAAAAAAAAAAACAACAACAAAAGAGACATGAAGTAATCCTGACAGTCTCTTTTCTCATAAAGGTTCACAGACGTTTATATTTCACAGCTTAGGTTTTTTCTGTTTTGTTTGTTGATATAAAAAGTATTTACTCAAAGCTGACATGTCGCTTCAGGGTTCTGATCAAATGAGCCTAAATCCCACTTTGAATGGTTGAACTAATCATAATATTTTGGACTGAAAACGAGAGCGGAAGGATGGATCTTTTTTTAATCCGAAGGGTTTTCATACCCGCTCTTTAAAGTCCAGATCGGACTGCAGGGCGTCATTGTGCATCCCCATTATGGTGATTCCTACTTTGAACCCGGATTCATTGACAGCCACAGTGAGCGATACCTGCTCATCCGGCTGGGCCTTCTCACTGCTCCAGTCAAGAGTGACCTGGTAAGAGTATGCACACAAATCACCTCAAAATACAGAACAAGATCACTATATGTACCCATTAGAATAGAGAACAAAACAAGATGTCTTACATTGTTGTGTTGATGGACAGATATGTGTGCTGTGTCACGGATAACTTCTCCGTCAGATAAGGTGCAGTAGACAGTGACACAGGCCTCTGGGGACCAGGACAGTGCTGGGGTCAGGGAGAACGGGGTGGAGTTTTTTGTTCCAGCAGCCACCACCTGACCTTTAGAGCTTATCTAGAATTACAACAACATGAGAGGAAAGTGACTTTTCTTTCCATTTAAACACAAACCCGACTGATCAAAGTACACAGATTCTGTTCGCACATGTACATGTGACCAAATCCGTTTCAAAATATTTCCTCTTTTCCACAATTATTTTTTTAGATGTACTGCATGGAGCAAAAAAGAAGAAAATAAAGGGAAAATATTTTTTGGAAAACAAAGTTTTTTAAAGAGATTCATTATAGTTTGAAAAATTATTACAACTGGATAATAGAGAAATTATTCACAATTATAGCAGGTGTTTATTCAAAATAGTGATGTAGGAAGGTGGAGTGAGAAAACCAGAGCTGTGCAAAGATATGCAAAAAATATAATTACATTTAATTGATTATAAAAAAAAATGTATCAACTGTCTATTTCAACAAAAAAACCAATTATCTTTTTGTCACATCTACTTGTTACAACTGTTAAATTCTAATCATCTGCTTGATATGAAGCCACCTTTTCACAATACCTGTTTGCAAAACAAAAATAACTAAAATATTCTTAAAAGGTCTTCACCAGGTTTTCTGATTATTTAACCTTCATTTTGTCACAATGTACTATTCACACCACAATTCTCTTCTCCAAATCCTCACAAACTTTCACAGATGCAGCATTGAGAGCATCCTGATGACAACAGCTGCACCCCAGCAGACAGGAAGGCTGTGCAGTGGGTGGTGAAAACTGCCCTGCACATCACATGTTTATATGATGTATTGTCAACGCTTCAGACTGTTCACCCTCCTCCCCTCCATAAAGAGATTCAGGAGTCTCCGATCCTTAACCAGCAGGCTGAGGAACAGCTTCTTTTTTCACACATCTGTTAACCTGATGAACTCAGGACAAGGACACACACATTAACTTTACTATATTACACTTTTATGCACTTTAATAAGCTCCTCTTTGCACCTCTGGTTCGGTGTCAAACTGCATTTCATTGTGAGTGTTTGGTATTTCAATGACAATAAAGTTGAATCTAATATAATCTGAATATATCAGTGATCTGTGTGGATGAGAAAGCAGTGAACTAAGAAATGTTGTGAACAAAAGGAGCCTTGCAGTGTTACGGACTGGTAAAACATCCAAGATGCACCCTGCCTCTTGGCCTCAATAATCCTGAATAAGATGAATTTGAAAAAACTTACCACAAAGTGAAGTGCTGTTGGTTTAAAGGTGCTCTCCACATTAAGTTGAAGGGGCGATCCAATCTGAAAGTATGATGTTTATGTTATTTATATACAAATAATAAAGACATTAATGGCACAAAATGTGTTTAGGTCTACCTCTGCAGAAAATGTGTTGAGTGGGGAAATCTGAATATAGGAGCCACTAGGAGATGAATAGTTGGTGTGAACCCTCAAAGTCTTCTCACTGGACTGGAATCTTGCCTAAATACAATAAAGAGAACATAAAAAAAATGGAGAAAACAGTCAACTGGAAGTCCATAAAAGATGCCCTTAGTCTTTGTGTGTTCTTTTAGACACAGAAGATCCCTTTCTTACATTTAAGATTACATGATACAAATGTCCTCAGGTCACTCTTCTTAACAGTAGATGTGAGTAAACCTACTTTACTGAAACTACTCCTTTTACATGAATCGAAACTGCTGAATAGTGCTTTCCCTAAGGACTTAATTCCAGGAACTGTGACTCAGAAAACTCACTTGGATAAAAACCATCTCTACTTGATCTTGTAATATAAACTTTATGCGGATGTTCCCATCCTCGGGCAAAGGAAGTGTGAGAGTTGGATATTCCGTGGTCTTCAAACTGGCTCTCTGAGTGACTTGCACCACGGCAGGGTGCGTTAAATCCAACGAACTGAGAGGTTTTCTGTCATATCTTGTGATCCTCAGCTGTGAAATACAAACAGGGAAGATAAATCTCTTAAATAGCAACTTAAAATCTTTGTAGAAAATTTCATTAGCAGAATAATTCACTCACTATTGCAGAGAAGTGTAAAGATGGCTTTAGTGATGGTGGAAAATCAAGGAACATGAGCTGGTATGTGTTCTGCATAAAGTGGACTTTAGCTGTTTTATTCACTTTGAACCCTTAAGCAACAGAAAAAACAAAATTCAGTAGTTGTAGCCTTGCAAATGAGTATATTTTTTGTTGAAACAGATCATACCTGTGGAGCTGTCAATAACACAGGCAGAAATATGTACTACAGCAGGATCATTGCTGCCTGTAGCTGAAGAAGAGTGTAGAGGCTGGAGCTGATCCTTGCTGAAGAAAAACTGAGCTGAACCATAGATCTGAAAGAGGTTAAATGGCTTTATAGAAAACCTAACTGTAATCCAGTGTTACTGCATACTGGTTGAGCAACACGGACAATAAAATCTCACCTCTTTAGTTTGTGTTAGCTGGAAAGGAGACGCTGCATCGTTAGCAACTTCCAAAGTGACATTAACGGATAATTTTCCATTTACAGGTTGCCCACTGGAGTAACTGGAGGGAAAAACATACCATAGTGCCACTATGTAGTATGTACTATATTTGATCAAAATGAATGCAAGTGTCATATTATTGATTCAATTTAAACTCACAGTGCTCGCACTGATCCGGATATGTCATTTCCAATGAGGACCCAGGAAGATGTCTTCACCAGCATTTCAAAAGGAGGGCGCTCTGCAACATCAAGCATTAAGATTATGAGGAAAGAATTTAATTACAGCCTTTACTGTTCTTTTTAGATGGGTGCATGTTGCATTGCTAATTATAAGCTACTATAACACAAAGTCTGATGTAGTGTGATCATAAACACGAGTAATGGAGAGATTAGACTGGGACAGAGGTCAGTGGATTACCACTTACAATCTTCTTTGAATGTTTGTACTGAATTTTGCTGGAATCCTAAACAGAGTTTTGAATCAGTGACAATGAATAAATCTCAGCAGAGGAGTCTGGAGATGGTTGTAATAGAAATAATCTGTTCTATGGGAATGATGCCGGAGGTGCTCGGTGTCTTAAACCACTTTTTGTATCAATATATCTCCAAGGTGTAGTTTCTTGTGTATATGGATTCTATAAGAGTTCAGACTCATTTTGAAGTTGTTTATAGTCTTTTTTGTTGTTATTTCTATGTATTTCTTGTTGCTTTGAACCTTCTTGAGGGTTGTCTGACTCATCTTTGAGGTTGTTTTGAGAAGTTTCAAATCCTCCGTGCTTGAATTCTCTTTGAAGCACTTTTATGACCTTTTTTAGTCTCTTTACAGTGGCTGTGTATTTGCTGAAGTTTAATTTAGTGGTGTATTGAATTTGCAGCAAATTGAAACGGTGCTTTGTGGAAAATAAGCATCAGGATCGTTTCCATTAACTGGCTTGAAGTTGATTAAAAAAGAAAGGCTGCATAGTGTCATCATAAGCAGACGCCACTGTAAACCATTACTGTAATAAACAAGGAAACCACCAAAAAAAAGCAAAAAAGTTTGATGAAGAAGATGCTAAGCCAGTTTTCTCGGCCAAATACAGCACAGGTGGGAAAATGGAGACCACCATAAGTATTCGAAACATGGATTTTAACGTTCCTTGTCTATGAGGCTATTTTGTGGTGCTGTGACAAGAAATATTATAATTGCTTCAAACAGAGGACCCTTGAGCCTACTTAAAGTTAAATTGTCTCTGAATTCAAGTACCTTGGAGTGACACTTGATTCCACACTGTCTTTCAAGAGTCACATTAAAAGAATATCTAATACAGTGAAATTCAACCTGAACAATTTTAAACAAATACGACCTTTCATAACACTCGGGGCTGCTAGAATGTTTCTGCATTCAATGATTTTGTCACACATTGAATATTGTATTACATGTTGGTCGCTCAACACCATAGAATCACTTTATAAAAAATCGTTAAAGGTCTTTGATAGAAAACCAATGTCATTCCATGTTTGTAACATTTTAAAAGCGTACAATTTATTGAGCCTTGAGAATTTTAAAAGTTTTAAAATGGCTTGTCTAATGCACAAGGTGTTACATGGACTTGCCCCACTTCCCATGTTGGACTTTCTTAAAAAAAAAGGGCTCACAGTGGTCTCAGGACAAGGGCCTCCTCTAGAGGGGACTGTGAGGTCCCACTCAGAAAAACTTCCTTTGGACAAAATGCTCTTTCTGTAAAAAGTCTCCCACTTGCCATCAGGGAGTGTCCCACATTACAGACCTTCAAAACTCACCTCAAGCAGTGGTTGAAAGTAAACCAGTCCTGTAACCATTAACTCTTAACTGCTTAGTAAGTAGTAGTAGTACTGTACTGTGCTGTTTTTATTTTACCTCTTTTCTTTCTTATGTTTTGTTGTGTTTTTCTGTTACCTGCCTAGGGACTGCGGATGTAAATTAGCATTTTTGCTAGAATCCGGCGTATTTACGTCTATTAGATGCGTCTGAATAGATGTTCATTAATGTGCACTGTCCCTATCAAATAAATAAATAAAAAAATCTTTTTAAAAATATTTTATTTGAAACAGGACATTTGCACATGAAGATTGCATGTTTTGTACTTGTATCATATGTCTCGTAACTGTATTTTGTGGTGATGGAATGTTGGTTGTATTGAAAATTAAAGTCGACAAGGCATTACCATTACAATAGTAAAGGTTATTTAATTATACAGTAAATTTCTTCAGCTTTGGATAATCTACTGTTTATATGCAGAGCACCCAAATTTCATGCCATGTGCAATAACATTACAAGATATTCTGATTCTGATTTTATTTCTGATCTAATCTGTGATTGCATTTATATGTTTGTTTTAATATGTCAGCATTCATTGAAAAAAAAAACACATTTATTTTTAGATACATTTTAAGCTTAACCTTTATGAGCATAATTACAAAAATGTAACATTTAGAAAAGCAAAATGTCTTTATGTATGCAAAAAATCCAATGACTTACACGACATCTCTCTCTCTCTCTCTCTCTCTCTCTCTCTCTCTCTCTATATATATATATATATATATATATATATATATATATAT
>JAOXYM010000021.1:8004792-8015879 GCA_028567055.1 Leptatherina wallacei
ATTCATTCATTCATTCATTCATTCATTCATTCATTCATTCATTCATTCATTCATTCATTCATTCATTCATTCAATCAATCATTCACTAACAGTTAGTTTCACTGCACAAACTAACAACAACTTGAACTTGAATGTTAACATGCTAATAGCAGCATTTATTCACCTTAATAATTCTAAATTGGATTTAACTGGACTCAATTTGATTGAACTGGATGGTAATGATTTTTAATTAATTGGCATGTTCATTCAGTATTCAATCCCCTTTAGGGTTAGTGGGCTGACATATTGTGAAACATAATGACAAGGTTTTATGAGATGTTTGAAGAGCAAAATTCTTTATTAAAATAGGAAACTGAATTAGCTCCGCTTGGATTTTATTATTAGAGTCTGACTAATATGGGGAATGCATTTCCTTCCTCATAAAATATTTCCTTTTATCCTCTTAGCCCTTTATCTATCCTCTCAAATTTCAAACATAGCGCAGTTGTTTTGGGTTTTTTCCACTGGTTCTGTGAAAGCTTTTGATGCATCTACAATCACAAAAAAAGAGGGCCTTTTATTAAAAATACAGCTCCATATAACAAAGGTGAAAGACAAAAAAAAAGAAGCTCCAGCACTGACACAAACACACTTTGACACACTGTATACATGCATCTTGTACAGAAACTGACCTGTGTCATTTGTAGACTTGCTGTCTTGCCAATCCAGATTTCTTCGCCCTTTCAGTTCCCCAAAGTTCTAGAAAACAAAGAAGCTACTTATTAAAGAGGCCTTTCAAAGCACTTATCAACAACCTTGCAGGATTCTGCAGGATCTTTCTCACCTTGTTTGTAGGCCCAAGCGTTGAAGCAGAGTTGGGCTGGGATGTTCCGTTTTGCATGGTGAGGGAGGATGCGGAGGCGGGTAATCTGGATAGGCTTCTGCAGCACAGTAAAAATATCAGACTAGATACAACAACTGTTTTTGTCAGGGACATTTCTTTCACTCAACTCCAGTTAGAAGTTAAAGTATTCAAACTGTTATAAATTGGCTCAGTGGGCTGAGTGTAACACATTCAAAAGAAACCACAGTTCTGACCAAACTTGGTAATTGTTATCCATCTTTGCATGCCAGAGGAAAGAAATGTGGAAAGAAATAAAGCTTTGTTTTGCAAAATCTGTCAAGCTGAAATCCAAACAGAAAAAAAATTGCTTTTGGTGCAGAAATACAAGGTTTTGTGTCAAGCTTGATCCAGTTGTTCATCTCACCTTGACCTCTCTGAAGTTGCCATCTTTCGTGTCTCACTGGGTCGCACATCTGCTACGTCTTTGTCCTCATTGGTCACATTTCTCAGATAACGTTTGGTCACACCTTTATTGTCTATTCTTGTATCCTCGCCAACAACACTCCTTATTTCCACCCCTTCTACTCCCCTCTCAGTTCCAGCTTTGCTTTCAGACTTGTTGGATTCTCCATTTGGTCTCTCTGGTTCCTGACATGAAGCCTGGGTGAAAGCAGCCAGTCTTTGCTTGCTCTCCTTCAACTCGCCTCGCAGGGTGACTAGCTGCATATCAGTCCCCTTCTGTCTCTGCTGGGCAGCGGCCAGCTCCCTTTCAATGTCTTTGTGGGCCGTTCTGAGTGCCATCAGCTCTTCCTCTGCCTCGGCTCTCAGACGTTCTGCTACTGACACAGCAACCTGGAGGTCCGCCTGGAACTGCAACCATTCCCCACGTTCAGTCTGGAGGGGGAACAGTGACAGTTATTTAAAAAAAAGAATTAAAAAGCAGGAAAGGGAGCTCTGTTATTATTGTACACATCTCTTGAATGCAAGTCTGAAGCTAATTATGCTCAATTTATATATGTCTGGCTGGTTTATTCTATCTGTTTGTTTATATTTATTTCCATTTTACAATCTAAATCTGCTTAAACAACTTGTCAGTTGAAGTAAAATCATTAGACATAGTGGAGAGACGTAGACGTGCCGTAGACCCAAAAAAAGCAACTACACTGTATGTTCTTTTAAAAGACAGCCTTTGTTCCCATTATTCTAGTTGCATCTATGAAAAAATACCAAAGATAACACAAGTTGATAGACATTAAATTGTATATTTTCACCAACAATGTGATTTTTAAATAGTTATTAGCCAAAAAAACTGATAGATTGCAGCATGTTGTGCAAATGTTAGGAAACTGGACAAGTAAAGGACAAAAGAGGAAGTGGCAGGCCTAATAAAACTATCTACAGTGGATGGATGGTATCTGAAAGTGATGTCTTTAAGAAATAGGAAAAGAAAGCACAGCAAACCCGTGATGCAGGACCAGATAGATGTATCATTTTGATTGATTATTTTTACTTAAGTGTCATACACTTGCGTGACCAGCCCATATAGGATTATATGACACTATTAACAACATTCACACAAGAAGATGACCAGCACTCAACATATAAACTCATCCCGAAATCAATTACACATCTTTTAGTACAGCATACCAAGTGCTTTGTCGAAGTTTCCATGTTTTTTCCAGGAATCTCGCCAAGCTATATATTTCATTTTCAAATAACCGACTCAACATATCCCCATCAGTCATCCAAAACAAATCTGGCTTTTTACATTGAATTCTCCGACATAACAGTTTTTCATCATTTAGTTAATGTAGCTACTTTTTGCCAAAACTGTATCTGAAACAGCGTCCATGGAATTTTGGCTGTCAAGAAGCCATTCTTGAGGAGGTAAAATGGGGAGAAAAGGCTGAGGTATGCCTTATAACACAATGACAGGACTGAAAATCAGCAGCAACAGATCTTATGGAGTAAGGAATCTTCTCCAGAGCCTGGATCACAACATTATTGAAGCAGTGGAGCAAACAAAAGAACTTTGAAATGTCCTTCAGGAAACATGGAGAACTATTCCTGAAGACTACTTAAAGAAACGATTGTCTAAAGGGTTCAGACTGCGTGACTAATATTGACCTTCAGGCTTGTAAAAATTCTACAAACTCAAACTCCCATTGACGTTTGAAAATGTTTCAATAAATCCCTCCATCCATTTCCTAATTTCCAGGCAATATGTAAAGTAATGAGGGTTGGCTCGAAACATTTGCACAAGACTGTAATTTCCACACAAGCATTACATAGATATTAATTATGACTGGAATATTTAAATCTAAACTGATTGCCTGAAGCAAACACAGCTGCCCCCACAAACTATAATCAAATGAGCAATCAAATATCCATTCTGCCTCCACAAGTTGAACTAAACTGAGCAACAAGCTTCAGCAAGTTGGGAGGAGTGGAGCTACTCGGTCACTTCTAATAAGGCATAACTGATTCATGAGCCAGGAGTGGGGGCTCTTTCCTCTTTTTGAGAAAATAAATCATTAGAAAAACCTAAGCCTAACCAAGATTAGACTGAAGCTGCCTTCTGTGTTACAGGGTTACAAGCTGAACTGAACTGTGGCTTTGATCCAATCCTTTCTCTTCACCTTTTATTAATAATTTAATGAGAGTTTGATGAGAGTCTCATATTGAAACACTGGGATGGGTGAAAAAGTTCCCACTTTTGATCCTGTCAGTATGCTAGCCACAGACATGTACAAACATTACCCCGAGACATCTGAAGAGGCATTCTAAACCAAAAAAGCCAAGAGCTAAATGAAAGCAGACGCTTGCGAAATTCTAAGCAATCATCATCATAACAAGAGAGGCATGGAGATATTGAAACAGGAGAAAAGGAGGCAGAATAAAAGTGGTTTAAAATCACACATATAGGTTTAATGGAGGCAGGATACAGACTGCCGAGCGATGTGAGCCAAAAAACTGTGAGAGAGCTGAAGAGTTAGAGGGGTTGGGAAGGTTTGGTAATTAGATGAAGAATGGATGGAGATGTGGAGGTGGAGGCGACGTCTGAGCCAAGTCGCTCCCTCATCTGACCGGTGACTCAAGACCACAGCTGGACCTGATTACACTGGATGCACGCGCACACGCACAAAGACACACACATCATATCATATTCCATTCCTCTCTCCCACGCATATACCCATATCCTTATACCTCAACACCAAACCACGCACTCTGCATGACAACATGAAATGAACAACAAGAGGGTGGTTTCTGTTTGGCGTTTAGAGCGCGAGTTCTATATTGAGCAATCGTAAAACGCTGACTTGGTCTTGAAAGATGTTGTCTTCACATAGCGTTTGTTATCTGAATGTGGACACTCCAACTGGAGCATGTCTGCTTAAGGAAACAGGAAGGGGTGCTCCTCAGTTCACAGTGAGATAAGGGTGTGGGCTGTCCGTCTGCTCACACAAACTCCCTCAATCCCTCAAGACCGGAGCTCGTGCTGCACTGCAGGACCAGATGTGGTATCCAGCCTTAACGGGAACACATACACTTGTCTATACTCTTGATGCACATCTGCAATCCTGACTGCTTCGGAGGAAATTGAAGATTGCTTACTCTTTGTGCATACGTACAGTATGTGTGTGCGCTCCAAGCATCTGTCCCTAGTTCACCTCCACGCCCAGTCATACATACTTGGGGAAACATCCCAGCTCTGTAATGGATGCTGTCTTTAGTTTTTAACAATCTGTGGTGTGGATTCCGAAAGAGTATGAAAATATGTATGCTTTTTTTTTCACGTCCACATACTTTTATTTAAATAATCCAATATACTGAACACAAGTTTATCTCACAAAGCTGACTTCATAAATTTCTATCAAAATATACAACAGCAGTTTGGCTGAGTGATGGAAAAATATTGTATTTATGATATTTGAACCCTGAAAGACTTCGAGACCAGGACTGTGGTGTGTGTGTCAGTTGTGTTTATGTTTACTGTTTTAATGGCATCTGTAAAAGACTTTATGGCCTTCAGCTTATCTGGTCTCCACCCCGGGGGGGTTAACATATGGTCCTCGATGGGGGTGTAAGTTTACAAAGACGGAGTGTTAAAGTTAACTAAGGAGGGGCTATATGTGTGTATAAATAAGGATTGTGTTGAATGAAATGTTAGTTCAAACATGTCTCCTGGCAGATTTGACCTCCTTGCAAGTAAATAAGCTTATGACTTCTACCTGATCTGAGTGTCTGTGGTTCATCAGGAGTTTTTTCCTAACACTGAGTCAGTCCAGATTTTTTTCATGTAGATGTGACAGTAGACTGCACTGGTCTACTGTAACTGCAACATTCAATCAGTTCAATTCATTGACTTTTAAAGCCAAATATCATTACATTATCAATACAGCTAAAACATCAGTTTAGAAAAAATCCTTCAATTAAGAAGTGCACTTCCTTAATATTCTAACCCAGGTTTGCCGCTGCTTTTATTGACACATGCGATGACCTGCTTGTTACCAGTCTCACCTGTTTCCAGGATTATGATGATATCATTTTGTCAGCATGACAGGGCAAAACAGCCTAATTCTCCACGATTAACCCACATTAAATTACATGGAAGAGTTGATACGTTAGTTAAGATTCTCTGAAGGGCAACAGTAATGAGCTCTGCAAATAAAATAATAATAATAATAATAATAATAAAGCGTGCATATATCCCACCCCATTTCAATCCTCCCAGACAAACTAAATCTTCATTCTATATGTGACCAGTCTGCATGACCTCCAGATACAAGGCCTTTTTAAGTCCAGCTTGTAGGAGCAGCCTAGCGAGGAGAACAGAGGGCCAAGCGAACCTGGAGATCATTCCTGAAAATCTCTGGCAGCGTTCACCTGGAACTGATTCCAAAGCACGGCTTTGAGATCGACCGGAGGGAACACAAATCTGACCAGCCACCCACACACTTCCAACTGCCTCCCATGAACGTCATGTTTTCATTTTTGTTCGTTAAGACAATTGGAGACTGGTCGTGCCCATAAGGACAGACAGATGGTGCAGGAATGTTAAAGCATGGGCACATAGAAGAAGAAAGGAATATACAGAAAAGCAGCAGCGAAGAAAGATGAAGAAAGCATGTAGGAGAGGCTTAGCTGGGAGAATGTGACGGGAAGAATAATGGCTACTTAAATTACATAGAAAAAAGGTCAAACAATGGGGTCAGATCTACAGGAGAAAAAAAAAAGACTTAAGCAAGCTGGGCACAGATAAAAAGATTGATAGAAGTGGAAGAAGTGAGTAGGAGGGAAAAAACTGAGATGAGAGAGAAGATGGAAAAGAGGCACAGAAGAAGAGAGGAGGGGGTGAGGTAGAAAATGCCACTGCAGGAAAAGTTGTGGGGTGATAACTGTCGAGGCTGTGGTGCTAAGGGAGGAAAAGAGAGACAAAGAAGCAGAGCGAGGAGAAGGAGGATGGCTTTGAATGCATCTGTACAGGATTGTTAGCCTTTTGTCTTATGCACTGCACACAAAAACATGGTCAGTCAGTTAAGCTGCAGCCCTCAGCCCCCCTCTACCTCACCACACCACACAAAACAGGTTTTGTGTCCTGAACAGATGAACACAAACCCCCTCCTCCGCACTGCACAAAAAAAAATGATCCCAGAGCACTCGGAGAGGTTCATAAAGTTGAGCTTTGCTGGCTAATATGGCCCTACTGAGGGCCCGTGTAAACAGTGTTGGATTGCCCTCCATTTCCACAACACGGCTCCCTCGCAGTACTTTACCACAGTTTGTCTGAGGTTAGCCGACCTGTGTAAGGCTCACATATCTATGATCCTTATAAGGATGTGGAAAAGTCTTCAAGACTGGAGAAATTAAATATGGAGTTGACTTGAAAGAGGTGTGGGGTACAGGAGGTAGAAGTCATGATCATGTGCGTCAGATTTGTACAACAAAGAGTGAATTGAAAAATAACAGATGTGAGGGAGACACACTGCAGGTCATATTCCAGTTGTAGTAATCTGTGGCAGATCGAGAGGAAGCCGAGGGCCTCTGGCTACAATCCTCATAAGGGAGGGTCAGGAATTGGAACGAGCGGCTGACAGGAAATTACCAAAGAATATCAGCCTCATAAGAGCATGGAACACTTGAGCGACTAAACTGAAGAATATCTGAATTTTATTTCATTCTTATTGTGTTTGGGTTTTTCAACTTGGGCTCGGTCCCAAAAAGCTGGTTGACAAGCATCTTCTGCCCCGAAGTTCAAGGAAGAAATTTGGCTTTCAAGTTCTTACTCAAGAGTTGCCCTTCTGACATCCAACACTCTTATTTTTCTTTTAAAAAAGGGGCCACAACCATCAACACAATCTTACATGAGAAGATCTCAGTGATTTCCCTTTGTTGGGCCTCTCAGGAGAAGCAGAGGACAGGAAGGACTTTAATTAGCAAAGCTGCAGCTCCCGGCGGGGTCGAACAAGGACCCAAATCCAAAGTCTATTGTGTTTGGCAGGAGTGTGACAGAATGTGTGTGTTGGTGTTATCTCCCGACTGAAAGGTCAGAAGCACTACGCTGACTTGTACATGACTTCCTGTTTGTATAAGCCCCATATCTACTTTTTTAATTTCATTTTTTTCATTTTGTCATGTGTGAGAAATGTGCCATTTTTGTTGAGAAAAGCAAATATTAAACTAGAATCTTCAGAAAAATGTGGTCTTTTTTTCAACAAGTGAGCCCCTCATATGAACATTTGCCAACCTCTCTTCAGTGGAGGGGTTTGCTGAATGGTTACTTCCACTGATCGAATTTTTTTGTTTTCTTTTAAGAGCACATCTAACAAAAAAAGAAAAAAAAAACAGCAGACAAGTCTCACCTGCAAAGTATTCTTTAAACTCTTCACTTCTGTCAGCAGGTGCTTCAGTATCTCTGAGGAAGAGATAGAGAAAATGTCAGAAGACGTCACATGCATACCAAAACCCCATAAATGTCAAGGAAATTGACTTGCCCTTCATAAAACTGTTAAATATTGGCTCACAATGAGATGAAAACTTGAAATACTCAAAACTCCTGCAGGCCAGAAAGATTTTGCGACAGAATATATCATTTTATTTAATTAACAGCAGTGTGATTCTTGCCTGTTGTGTTCGGGGTCCCATCCTGACTGGCAGTAATCCCCAATGTTCTTCTACTCTCCTCCAACAGCTCCACCAACTCCTTGCCCTGGTTGTCCTTGTCTTGAGGACTTGGAAGAGACTGACTCAGACTGCTGCTTCTTTCTTTCCACTTCTGCCCCAAAGAGCTGGTGGGAGGTGAGGCGCTAGGCACAGAGGTAGGACTCTTTATAGGACTGATAGCCACACTCTTAACTTGGGAAACAGAAGTCCTTGATGTGGAGGTTGCAGCACTCCCATTCCTCCCCAGAGAAGCTTGACCTGCACCTGCGACAGTACTTCTTGTGTTCTTGTGTACCGAACTAACTCCAGGACCAACTGTGGAGCTGTTTGAGCTGACTGGTGGAGGAGGCTTCCAGTCAGGAGGTGGAATGGGAGTGCTGGGAGTGGTTGGGGTGCTGTTTTGCGATTTCTTCCCACTTGGTGATATGATGGCTAGTGCTGGAGCTGGAGATGAAGCTGGGACCGCAGGGGAAGGTTGAAGCTGGGAAACAACAGGGATCAAACCAGCCCCATCGCTCTGGGGAGAAGAAGGTGGAGTGTGGAAGCTCTCTACGTGAGCCACTAGAGAAAACAAACAAACAAAATTAAAGAGGTCTTTTTATACTATTGGGGTTTTTCCCTTCCTTTCAGTGTGCTATGCATTTTTTATGTGCATGTAAAACATATTCAAAGTTGCAAAAGTCAGTCCACAAAGGTTCATTTTTCTCTCCTACAGATGTTGCTGAACTTCCTGAAATGCCTGGTTTGTTCCTTTTCTTTGTTATATCATCAGGACACACATTTGCATTATTTCTGTAAATGTTGCCACTCTCTTGCAGTCTGGCATTTTTCAATAACTGGAACCATTTGGGGACGAGTGGCTTAAAGAGAAAAGAGCTGAATCGAAGCATCTCAGACAGAAAATTACATCAGGTGCTCCAGCAATGTGCATAGAAGGAAAAAATCATGAAAAACTCCTTTAGTTAGCTGCTGGAGTTAAATTATGAACCTGCTTATGAGGACAAAATTGGCCTTTTACATTTATGTTAAAACTGAAAGACAAACACGTCTGGAGACCATTAAGAAAATTTAACCTTGTATGAAGGTATGATTGATTCCCAAACTGGTTGTAACATCACTAATCAGCCCAATGATATCAAGATTTATGACTTTTAAAAAAAATCAACTATATAATAAAACCAGCTGAAAGAACTGACTGAACAAATGAACCGAAGTGAGACTGAAGATAGAAAACTGTCCAGTTGTCACCAGTCTGGCATGTCGACAATAAAAACACAAGTGCGTGAGGTGGTCAGAACACGGTTCTCACTGACCGGCAAAACACCCAGGCCATGCCCCCGAGGATGAATGCTGGAATACGGACATTCCTGCTGGACTGCTCATCCATTATGCTGCTGCAACACTCATTTTCCAAATTCAGGAACACACACATCCATACAAAAGGACTAATGTTTCCCAAACAGAGGCATACTTTCAGCAGTGGGCTATCAATACATTTCCAAATCGGACACAATAACAGACGTGATTTCCACTTCTTGCCTCAGCATTCTTTGCCCAGCGCAGCGTGGCAACAATATTAACTTAAGAAGCTATGGGAACCAAAGGGCGAAGTGTCTCCTTCTTTTCTTTCTTTCTTTTCCATGTTTGGACAAAAGCCTCACTGCTTGCAAAGTGAGGTGGGTTTTTTTTCTCTCTTCAGTGATGTCAGAGTGAACATTTGCAAAGTTATGCACCACCTGCTGCAAGGCCAAAATCACTGAAAGGAATGACAGGATTGTTTAATAATGCTCTAATGCCACCCCTGTTTTTTATTCTCCATTCCAAACCTTAATGTGCTCTTCCAACCATGCACATGGGCGGCAAGATTGACTGAATGAGAGGGGAAATGTGTGTGTGCACTTTCACCAAGGTTTCTGTGAGAGAGTGTGTGTGTGTGTGTCTTTGTCAGACAGCATTAGGCCTCCTATGATTAATCCGCTGCCCTTGTGCCGAGCTGGGGAATTCTGCCGATTCATCACAGCTGGCCCAGCGGGGCCAGAACGAATCACACGGGGACGCGAGGAGAATGACCACTCACTGAGCGACACACAGGAGGGCTGCCAAGATTCCTGCAGCCACACACACAGCTTTTCCGCTCGCTTCTCCCTTTGTTGCCTTCAGTTTCATTATTATCACTCATACACCCACTCTTTTTTTTCCAGGGAATTCTAGGGTGCTCACTATTCCTGTATCTGTGGCTTGTTTCACTTCTTTTCCTTCAACATTGATTTGAATTTTCAGATATGACAGAGTAGGCCTAACCTGAGCTAAAGAAACTCCATTAGAATACAGAAGGACAGCAAAGAAGAATTAAAGGAAAACTATCATATTAAAAAGGAATTATATACTAATATGTGTGTCTGTGTGTGTGTTGACCTACCTGTGGGTCCATGGCTGTCCTTGGTGGAAAAGTTGCCCATTCTGCAGTAACAGTTTGGGCCAGTAGTGCGCCCCGCAGGTGCTTGTTGCTCTTTCACTCAGCCCAGACCAAAGTGGCAGTGTGGTGGCGACCTGCACACGCGCACGTCCGCGTACACAGACACAGGGACATCCAGTAAGTTAAAGTGCGGAGTCATGCGCTGTCATACAGCTGAGAAATACTGTGTACAGAACCAAAGCGAGCCCTGACTGGGAGTTCACATTGTTTTACGCAGAATTAGCGCTGATGCTCATTTGCGTGGTAAGAAAATCAATAGGCCTATCTTTACATATCGAGGTTAAATCACATGGATGTGGTCAGAAGCTGAGCCAGGAAACAAGGCTGACGATTTTTTTTGGGTCGAGGATCGACTGCTCGCAAACTAGAAAAGCGCAAATGAAAAAAAAAAATACAACAAATGTGCCGCGAACATCTTGTTAAAACTGACAGTAAAAGAAACATATAATTAAACGTTACATCATTTTACCAAAGCGAGATCCTTGATCCATTGATGCGCAATATGAACTTCTTACCGAGTTAATCCAAAAGTAGTAGAAAAGTTACTAACTTCTCTTCCTCTGCGTTAAAACTCGTGTATTTACATCAATAAACCACACATGTAAATACAAACCCCCGAAAGCG
>JAOXYM010000021.1:8017953-8028447 GCA_028567055.1 Leptatherina wallacei
TATATATTTGTGTTTCTTTCAGGCTTATCATATCAAGACAAAATGAATAATTTTTTTTTTTTACTACAAACATTTATTTCTTCTTAAAAAAATGATACAGAAAAACTTCAGTTGACAGACGTGTGGAGGAAAATTGGACCCACAAATCTGACTAAAGTGCAACAGCAGAGAAAAACGTTTTCAATATACCTTTATTTCACAAATACTTTCTAACATAAAAATGAATTCTACAAACAGGACAAATATATATATTAATGGATAACACTGAACTCCAGTTTGCAGAGCCACACAGACAGTAACAGATGAGCATTGATGCATGACACATACAGTAAGCTATCAGATGAATACTGCACCTTCAAACATCCCTTGCATTTCTATTCCAGCAGCAAATTTTCAGATATTCTTTTTCTTCAGTGCACGCTCGTGGCACTCCCCCCCCCCCCCCCACCCCCCCACCCTGCACAATGCTGAGTGAAGGTTTACTGCAGAGAGGAGACAAGCTCTCCTTCGTCACTCTCTGATTGAGATCAATAGGTTTCCACAGCGCTCGCTGCTCACTGTGCACCACTGCAGTATAGAGAGAATCCATCAAAACCAGTCAGGTGCATTACACAGCCTCCAGCCCATAACCACATCGATTTCAGAAGTTGTGCGAGCGCACAGCCTGGACATGACTGCTGAATGCAGTTTGGAGCGAGGATGACAAACATGCCAGACTTAGATTATGAAACAGGTGACGATCATGTTGAGTCAGACATGTTTGTGCAACAGATGATTTTTTATTTTCTTTCTACTTTCATGTCTCCATTACAACCCCATTATGAAATAGTTTATAGGTATCAGTGTCTGTACACGATAAGGTGACCAATTGTTCAGCGTCTGATGCCAGTTTGTTACATTAGCCCCTTCTGCTTAGTGGATTACAACCATTTTGTTGGCGACCTGCTGCGCTAGCGTTATAGAAGGCCTCTATCTGTGTTATTCCCAACCTGCTACAACTTGCCGCTTGTCCAATTTGGCAAGCACAGACCGCGCTGTGCACTTCAGCGACACAAAAGGAGATTACAAGGTCTGGCTGACCTCTAACCGATAAAAACACTCAACTTCTCCGTGAGCCACCTTTTTCACCACACTGCAGAAAGGCAGGCGAACTCACTTTCTCTAGCTTTAATGACTGGTGTCACTATATGCAATGCATCTCCACATATCTTACCACCAAGAGTAAATAAAGACAGTATAATCCTGCGCAAGCAATAAGGCACAGCGCCCGTTCTCAACCACTCTCAGTGTCTCGCCACATCTCAAGTCCCTTGTCACTGCTTCATTTCTGGTGTAGACACAAGTGAAAACACCGACCCTTTAATCCATAAACCCACCTGTGACTGTGAGACGAAAGGTGGACACCGCAGGGGGAACGGCACAATGTTTGGATGCACAGGAACTGTCTGCTTCTCATGGGTCCTTGTCTCTCAAATACCAGATTAGGTTTTAATGAGTGTGTGAGCTAGGATTGATCTTGCAGCAGGGTTAATCCCCACTGAGGACACAGACTTATCCTGGTGGAATCACCATTCTACCTTGTCTGACAGCCACGCAAATTAGGACTCATAATCCAGCAAAGTCTAGTTGTGCAAGCGTTGTTTACATGACTCGAGGAAAAAATTTCTTCTGATAAATCTTAAACTTGTGTCACAAGATTGACTGAAGCAAAGATGGATGGCACCTGTTTCTCCTTAGAGGAAATCATTTAAAGTCATGGGCAGGATGGGCTGCTCAAGCACTTAATGTGGCTTTCTCCCTGGGAAAGGATAGAAGTAGGAAGGAGGGGGGGGGTCACATAGAGATGCTGCCAACCATCTGTGTACAGAGGGGCACTGCCAAGAGTCTGTCCCTATTTACGCTAGGGTTTGGGAAGACACAATTTCTCGAAATTAAACATGCAAGCTCACTGAAGCCCTAATCAGCAACGGCCTTTGAGAAGTTCCAGCAACAGTTACAAACTCGTCCAGTCACTTATTGTTAAATGTCCTGTCAATGCTTTGAGAACTTTTACAGTGAATGAGTTATACAACCAACTAGAATGTGAATATTATTACAAGCCACAGAATTCCATATTGCTACAGTTCCCAATTCCTGCCTGCAAATAGGTTGAGTTAAATACCCACACTGGCTTGTTGTAAGAGAGCACATGGGCCACATTTATTGCAATGGGCCAGCATTGCTACAATCTTCAACGTGTAAAAGTGTAGCTACTGAAACTCAACCTATAATGCTTGCAAATCTATATCTGATACATCGTCACAGATTAGTTTGAGGGAACTTTCTGGCCCACAAAGAAGGGAGGTGGGATCTCCTGGTAGGGAGAAGCCCGGCGAGTTACATCCAGGACAGGGGACCGGAGTGCCTGAGCGTTCACGCTGCTGGCATCGGTGTGGGTGCCAACCCGGTGCAGCACACGGGTCGAAGGCCGGTGATGGAGGGCCAGCTGTCGGGAGCTGTAGCCACACATCCCAATGCCCACAGCCCCCATCAGCATAGCCATACCAGGCATGTTGTTCTCAGCTGGAGGCGCCACCGGCATATTATGGTAGGCCTGGGTCTGAAAGCAGAGAACAAGTTAGGACTATCTGCATCAGATGGGTAAAGCCCAACATCTCACTTCCGCTTAAGCTCCATTCAACCCTCCCACCAATTCTGGAGGGATTAAAAACCCATCTTTTCTCATTTACTAAATTGTGGCCTGCATCTTTTGAAAAAACAAAAAGCTCATCTTTCTTATGACATGGACAATTTCCTCTACGAGGCTCTTGATAATTATGAAGCACATAGAGAAGCAAATAATGGAAACTTCATAGTTTTTAATGGAGCTGTGTCACAGGCAGTTAAGAAGCCATTCCTGTGGCTCACTCATCCACTTCCCATTTCTACTTAGAATGCAATGGGCTGTCACAGCTTGGGTTTCTCCATTGTTTGGGATAAACACGATTACTACCGAGCTAAAATATAAGCCATTCTCCAATCACTGGGACAGCAGCCTGGAAATATACTAATTGTGGTTTGTGAGTGTATAATAAGAGAGCAATGTGTTTCATCATGTTGTCACAACTGAATTTGTTGAGACAATGAAGTGAAAAAACGGCTGCTTTATGGCTGTATAAAACTTGCTGAAGCAGTTCTGGTGTACTGTGTGAGTTGCTGCTACTGATAACACATGATGCATACACCATAAAGTATAGCACCTTGCAAACCATTCATTATTTAAAATTATTTATAGTTTAAAGTTACCTCATCTGACGCTTTATTCTAGCTCTAAAGTTGCAACATGTCAAAAATAAAAAACACTACAAATTACAAATCCAACCCAAAACTTTAGGCAGATTTCTCATTTTTTCCCCTTTGTTTCTAAAGATTAAAAACTATTTTCTAGGTGCAGATATAATGCATGCTATGCAGTTTATTTTGAAGATAAAGATTGTAAATTTCCTTTTTTTTCTAATCTCAGTTGGACAGAACTCACCTGCAGCAGCCTGATGTAACCAGGAGTCAGCCTTGGGAGTCTGAAAAACATTTTGGAGCCCTCCACGATGATCTTTGTGGTAAATCAGATGAGTTAAAAGCCAGATAGTAGTTGGCTTTTCCACTCAAGCTCCTCTCCCTGGACTCCTGGTATGGGAAACCCACTAAAAAAAGGGTTTGTCAACTCTCCAACCTGTGCTCAGCTGTCTGATTCAGGACAGTCTGATCAGCCCTTATACCGTCTCCTTCTAGTGTTTACATAATAGGAAGGCTGCAGGAGGTGAGACTAAGGGGATTACATGGGCTGGAACACAGGGACAAAGATGTCAGTATGAAGAGAAGGAAGGATTGCTTTGACATGAAAGGATACCAACTTTAAGGGGGATTGTGTTGGACTGGCATGGTGCTATCACGCCAAAATATTCTGCATCTTAAGCTAACTGTAATTTATAATTAATAAGATATCAACCAGGGATTTCTGATCACACGTGTGCAGAGTTCTGCAGGATGTTTTAAACATTCATCACATTGTGATTCCTACAGGTGGGAATATAAGGATTCTGGTACATTCCATCCTCCCCTGTCCACCTGAAGGGAATTTATGCCAAACATAGGAAATTCTGACAGAATTTTTTTGGTTTTGGTTCATGTACATTACAGCAGCATCAAGTTTGAAGCTTTTCAGAACTCAGCAGCTTCGTCACAAGTAATTTCAACTCATACAGAAGCACCACAACCCATTAGAATCTGCTGTTAGTTTATTTTATTGAAGCCCAGGATGACTTGTCTTGCTATGACAGCAAATTTCTTTAAGCTTTAATATCTCTCTTGGCCTCGGGGTCCTCAGCTCTGACCGAGGTTTCATAATGAGGTTGCCGTGTTGCTGTTCTGAATGTCTCTTTCGGTAGGAAGGAGGCATTCTTTCAAGTCAGAGCAGGCAGCGATGACCCTCTTCTCACAGCTCTGCCTTCCAAATCATGTATCCATGAATAAGCTCAAATTCTGGAGATAATGCTGCGATACCATGATCCCTCAATGCCCGGGGGGTTTTATGCACAATTTATTCTCTTACTTTCCTCAAAGCCACAAATATAACAGTTAAATAGATGTTTAGTATGCAAACTAATAATGTCTGCATTAACTTTCTCTTTTGTTCTCAAAGGAAGTTGAGATGTTTCCCTGGCTACAGTATGTAAGGCTACAGTATGTAAATACAACCTTGGTCTATAGGATTCTGATTCAGTTTGTCATATTTGGGTATTTCCAAATACAAGAATCCAAAAAAAGGATCAATCAGCAAATTTTGCAATTTTCCCCCAAACTGTCCCGTAGAAAGAATGAAAAGATCAACTTTAGTAAACTTATAAAACAAATAAAAACACAAAAGGTCCTTTAGAAATGACTATGTGATCATTAATATTGTAAAATAAAGTAATTTGTCATGTTGGCTACAATAAACAGCTTATCAAAGCCTCCACACATTTCAGTGAGCACTGATCTGTGCCGTCACATAAACGTAAATCCTTCTAAATGTAGAAGTTTTGTCAGAAAATATGTAAAATGAGCTGCAAGGGAGGATTCACACATGAATTTCAGTTTGGTTTCACTTCTCATTCCCATCTTGCGCTACTGGACCGATTCTGGGTCAGTTGTTAGCATAGCTAGCAGTGGAAAGTTAGAATAGTTCAGCTTTCTGAGCAGCAGTGCAGCCGCCAGCTAATCAAAGTCCATGACTGACTGATTACTTGACTTGTTGCTGCAATCCTCAATGCCAAGCCCACCCACCGTCACTGTGTGAATCTTGAAATCTTCACAAAAACAAAATGAACAATTTCAAGGAAACCACAGAACTATTTTATAGATTATTGGACAGTTCAGTAGTAAACACAGGACTGAAATCCCTCAAGGCATTTAGCCTGGATACAAAAGAAGTGCATCAAACCATGAATGATTACAGAGCTTGCATAATCATGTCACACAATGTCTGCCCTTACTTTCTCCTCTGGCTAATACCTGCATAATTAGCCCCTGAACCATCATTAGATGAAGTACCTGGAGTGTCCATCCATGAATGGAGGCCACAGATGGCAGCCCATGTGCTAACCTTTCAACACCACGCTCACACACTCAGATCTGTCTTACAGCGTGAACTGCAACCTGCTGTTATCTACTGGTGCGTCCCCTATCTAGAACTAAAGTTCCCCTAAAGTTGGGAAATAGCAGGCAGCTTTCACTTAGGTCATCAAAATGTCACAACCCCCCCAGCTGAGATAATTCTTTGCTCTTTTCCTGATCCTGCCGCTTGGCATTGAGCGATGGGGAAATGTATTTAAATAGCTTTGAGCTGCAGACTGGTTTGTTGTTCAAGCTGAGGGTTAAGCTACAAACTCCCCAGGTGGTACCAGTTTAAAATATCCATCAACAATCCCTGTTGTCTGCTACACAGTTAGATAACAGGGAATCATGATTGTGACAGTGCTGTTTATCATTCATCCCCCATAATCTGGAAAAATACAGGACCTGAAATGTGCTTTTCTGGTGGATTAAGGGCTAGAGAAAGAGAATCTGGTGTTTGTTACGAACCAATTTGATGTCTGATTCATTTGAACTACGTTAAAACAACTAAATAACTAACAGGAGAGAAATGCACCCATCATTGGTTAGCTTCAGGTTAAGTAATGGTGACTGAAAGGAAGCTCAGGAATTCGTTTTTTTCACATAAATAAGCAAAAACAGACTGGAGACAGAAAAAAAAGGTAAAATCTTTAATGTTGGAACAACATATTTTACAAATATAAAAAGCCCCAAATTTTCAGAACAAGCAGCAGAAAAAAAATCCTGAAATCTGTGTGAGTCAGTCTCAGGGCTGTGCTGTAGGAAGTTGTGTCTTCTTGTCTTCCTGCATGGGAAGAATGTCTGTGATCCAGTATTTGAACAGTGAAACGACTGCAGTGGTTTCCTCTAAAACACAACAGAGTGAAACATTTCAGTTACTGCTGACGACGCAACATCACAGGAACACTCAGACTCTTTACCGAATGACTTAAGGATATATTTTCAGCATATCATATGAAAACCTCCCAGTCTTCAGCCTACATTCATCCAGAGATCTTCTTCCAACAGAGAGAGAATTTTGCATTAGTTTTCTTTCCTGTTATGAAAAAGTTAATGCTCAATTTAACTGGTAATGAATATAAAGTGGACAAAACCGTATAAAAGTGTGCAGTCAAGCCAGTGTCATTCATTAGAGGACTTTGGGGAAGAACTACAATAGGCTTCACGGAAATCTGCATTAAACCTGCCCCTACGGTTGATTGATTGCCACCGCAAGAGACGGACAGAATGAGGAGAGCTTTGGAGCATTCACCTGAAGGGCTTTAAAAGCACGCATACTCCTAGATTAGCTCCTGCATAGCAGTGTATATGCTCTGCATTGAAGTGCAAAACACTGCTTGATAAAGCAGATTGTAATAAAAATATTAAATGAATTGAACATTTTTGTCTTGTGTTTGTTCATAAATAAAAGTTAGTTGTAGAAATTTGGTCTGCACATCTGAGGAAGGGACGTCATTATTCAGTGTTGCTATGAGGGATGTCATGATTATAGATTTTCTTGCTATGATTATTGTCAGAGAAAGTATCATATTTTTATGATTATTACTATTATTATTATTATGTCAATTTAACACTATAAATGTGTAAACTTCCTCATAAGTTTAAAAAGTTTATTTATTTCTATCTTTTTATGCCAACATAACAAATTCATATAGCAACAAAGTAACCACAAAGTCTAATCACAACTAAATCGCCCCTGATCTGTATACAATAAATACAGAAATTAGCTCACAGAAAAAGATATAAAAGGCTATATGAGTTTTGCAACACAGGGGAAATAAGCTAGTTTGTGGCTTCTAGCTGCCCTTTAGCAGAATAGTTGCAATTTGATATGTAAAAAATACTGGAACGGTGAAAATGAAGAAACAAGACCATGGATCTGAAATTAAATCCAGTTACTTCAACAGGCCACTGCACGCTGACGACAAAAAAGCCAACGACCTAAAGCCAAATCATGTTTGAACAGCGACACCATTCTCCAAAGAAGCTTTTCAGGTTTTCGCATCCGTAAAATGTAGCGTTCATCACAGTGAATCATCACCCGGCGCTGTAATTCCAACCTGAATCATACACAACTATAAAACAGGAAAAGATACAATAACATTTCATTGCAGTGTTACGGTAAACATTAACATCATTTAAGAAAGTTACTCTGCATTTACCTTTACTTTAACATAACAAACTGGTGCCTAATCTGCAGGTGGTGAAACATAATCAATGCAACTTTTTTTCTCATGATTTACAGGCTGGTGAGTTCTCTTCCACAATGACACCTTTGGTCAAATTCTTTTTTTTTTTATAACCAAGAAAATACAACTAAATCTGACACGGATGACTTAATCTGTTTGTTTTGGGAATAACTCTTCCTCTGCAACGCCGTGACAATACTGAGGGACTTTTAAGCTGAACTAACCGTGCCGTCTAATTCCACAATTAATTGTGAAATCAAGTAGTCATGACATCCTTAAGCTATATTTCCTTTTCCAGAGCTGCTCTGTCAGGGATAAATGGAGCAATATGGCAAAAAGATTTAACTCCTCCTCTGTGCTCTCTCCAACAAGAAAGAGAGGAGGAGACAGAGTTGTGAAAACTCTGGTTAGGTATCAGTAATCACGGTGACTGGTGCATGCATAGAAATAATAGGCTCGATAACCCAATCTCTTTCACCATGGGAGGCACAGGTGGGCCTACCCTCTACTCCTATGTGAGATACCAGTTCAGATCTACCAAGATGTTCTGTGGTTTTAGGAATATAAATAAACAGACTCACCACTTTTTTTCCTTCAACCAAATAATGTTTAACTTCTATCCGCTTTCTGCTGTGCCTGTTGGGGCTGCAACTTTTAAAAAAAATATCCACATATATAGTATAGTTTAAATTAAATTAAAATTCTAAATTTAGAATAGTTTAAATTAATCTAAATATCACATGACCTGTGATGTGACTACTGTGCATACTGAAATATGGTGGATATTTTGCAGCCTTAACAGATTTATATGTGCCTAAATCACCAATACAACAAAGAGGAATTAAGCCATCTAGTCCCTGACAAACAGAAAAGATTTCTCCGCTGTTGAGGTGTGATTGAACAAATCCTCTTCTCCTTCTTCTTTGCAGCAGATGTGGACAGCAGGTGCGTGCGGAGGATAAATTCTGGTTTTCTTGTGCGAGACCGAAAACTAGTTCCAAAGAGAGGCAAAGACAAGTAGCCTGTATCTTCTGGCTGCTATCCCTCAAGCTCATTATTACACACATGTGGTTGTGTGCGTGTAGCAACAGCAAAGTCCCAGCTGATCCTGTTACACGGCCAGCTTGCCAACAAATACACAAACACACGCTCAGTGGGTGAGAAGTTGTCTGGGGGATGCAAGGGATGTTTTGGCCGTTGACGAGAGTTGATGCAAGATGAAACATGTTAGTTAACACGTGGTGGGGGGTAACCTGCATGTGAGATGCATGATAAACAAGACCAGTGAGATACTCATGGGCAGGTTAAGTATGGGTAAAGGCTGCTGAAGGCAAGTAAAGACAGGTATACTCAGCTGGGCAATAAATATCAATATTAGAGTACGCAGTAGGAGACAAGCGAGGGCAAACAGAGGCATGTATTAACCTGCAGGGACAGATCAATGATGTGTTTAGGGCAGGTTCGGACCAGTAGACACCAGTGTGAACTAGTCGTGTGTGACACCACTGATTTTCTTTCCTATGGCGATACCGATCTGATACTTTGTACAAAACTTATGGTGTTTGGAAAATCTCTCTTAGAACAGTACACCGTACATTTATAACAAAAAGATGTTCCAGTTTTAAGACTGTAGGGAACTCCGGTTGTTTGAACATCAACACAAAACTTGAACCTAGTAGACCGACATAAGTCGCTTTCCCAAAATTCAGGTGAAGTACTAAATGTTGCCAACAGCACCACATTTTATCTGTACCTGGATAGTACCTGATAGTACCTGGATAGTACCTGATAGTACCTGGATAGTACCTGGATAGTACCTGATAGTACCTGGATAGTACCTGATAGTACCTGATAGTACCTGGATAGTACCTGGATAGTACCTGGATAGTACCTGATAGTACCTGATAGTACCTGGATAGTACCTGGATAGTACCTGGATAGTACCTGCCTGCAGCACCAAAAGACTCAGAGTAGCTTCTGTCTCACCCCAGTAGCACCGGATTCTCAGGTGTTTAAGGGAGTTTGTGGTGTTGTTATAATACCTCACTGTCTTACCACACACATCACACACCGCCGTTGCTGTTCAGCTCCACAGATCACTGAGCTTCGGACTCTCGGACTGAGAGCTCACTCAGGCACAATGTGCCTTACTTCACATATTGTTGAAGCAAAGTGTTTCAATTTGTTTAGTTCTGTAGCGTTGTGTAGATAATAAACAAAGAGTAAATATGATTTTATCAGTTAAATCAATGGATTTATTGGTTTCATTATTTGTGTGAGACGAGCAGATTATATAAGATTTTCCGTTTTCTGCTCCTTTTCATTCAAGTGTTTTGAAATTGAAGTGTATTGTTTTATTTTGTAAGGAATTAAATGAATACTTTAAATGAATTAACAAAAGATATGACTATGGCAGGTGGGAGGAGACGTGGGTGGGCGGCTGTAGCTCAGGTGGAAGAGCAGTCGCCTACCAACCAGAAGGTCAGCGGTTCGATTTCCCTGACTACATGTCGAAGTGTCTTTAGGCAAGACACTGAATGGCACCTTGCCTCCTGATGAGCCTATTAGGGGTATGTACTGGACGATGCTGTATGAATCAGGGCTGTACGCTTGGCTTTTTCACTAGGAGCACAAGTGCTCCCAAATGAAAACATTTAGGAGCACAGAAAAAAAT
>JAOXYM010000021.1:8028547-8053569 GCA_028567055.1 Leptatherina wallacei
GCGGTGTGCGCGTGTGTCGCGAACAAATGACTTCATGAAACCTCGCTATGAAGACCCCGCCCACACTGAGGACGGCCACGACTAATGGGAACAGACGAAACCGGGGTGGTGTGGAGTCGGCTGAATGAAGGCTGAGCTGACTAGGTGCTAGTGTGAAAGGGGATTAAGTTATCACATGAAAAGATGGGAATGTATTTGTTACTATTTCGTTTACTGTCAGGCAACCAGTGTACCATTAGACATTAGCCCTTTTTACTCTTCGGCTGCATGTTACAAGTAAAAAAAAGAAGAAGAATAGATTCTTGTTAACTTGCCACTGTTCCTTCACATAGAAAGTCGAGGAAGTTCAGTATCAGTGTAAACCGGGTGGACAGACGTCAGGCCAAGCCTGTCCTTTAACGCAACACATATGGGCAACAGAGGTCCATCAGTCCTGGATTGAAAGGCACACAAAATGGGGCCGCTTTTGTTTAACTTGCACTTTTAAGAACAACTTAAGAAGGTGTTACCAACTCAAATAAGACTATCAAGCACACAGTTGGTAAGAAAAGACAGAGTTGTTTCCTCTCTCTGAATAATTATCATGACTTTGTGATTGGCCAGTATTGTTGCTGACTTTCAGAAAGCAGGGTAGACATCGGCTGGCCAATGTACTGTATAATTTCATTAACATATTTTTGTATCTGATGCAATACAACAATTCAATAACAATGACAAATGAGACAGAAAATGGAAACCCAAATGGATATTTAGCATTTATGCCTCACTAAAGAAAATGGGAAAAAAAACAACCCAAGAAGGGAAAACTAATTAGTTTCAGTGCATCTAAGAGCAAAATGATCAGTGGTTAAAAACATTTTCTTGTTTCCCAGAAAAATGGAAATTCCTAAACCACCAAAAATGAAATAACATTGTTCCACAAAAGCTAGAGCGACAAAGCTTCCTGCTGTAGATGCATCTGCATTCACTTTCTGTTTACAGACCTTGTAAAATGTTTACAGGGTGATGTCGAGAACTAATCAGCGGATCTTCTGTGCAGCTTAATGGGCTTGTTTCTCTGGATGAGTTCAAATCCTTGATTAAAAACCAAGTAGCCTGAAAGACTTAATGCTCACTGTAAATAGGACCGGTACTATTAGGCTCCCACAAATGAACTCTACATTAATCTGATTTATTTTAACATCTTTAATATTTTTTAAAAAAATGACCTTCCTAAATGTTAAATAAATCCATTTCATTCAACTCCTTGTAAATACAGATGTGTGCAAACATCAACGGTATTCCCATCTTGCCTGTTCATTTGGGATTGTGATATAAGATTTTACACTCTTGTTCCATTTCTGATGTTTCAACTTCTTCTGTTTATCAGTAGCCGACGCAGATTGTTATACGTCTTGAAAAACATGTTTTTTAACACAGCTGTCTTAAAATGTCATCAGATATCATTGATTCTGTTGTATGAGCCAGAATTGAATTATGTGTTTGTAAAGACATTTAAAAATGATTGTTTTTGTTTTTAATCCAACAATAAGGATTTGCAATAACTACAGGATAAAGTACAGAAAACATGACGGCTGTTCATGAAGATAAGCGAGGTTGGTCAATACTTACAATCTGACATATAGATTTCCGTTGTTGTCCTCAGGAAGTCTGACAACTCAGCAGCTCTTCTCTTGTTATCCTCCTCTTCCTCCTCCTTCTCCTCTCCATCTTTATTGTAAGTGAAGTCCAGTGCAGCAGCCCGGGGCATCAGACCCATGGACATCAGCTTCTCTTTGTGCCTTTTTTTTTTCAACTTTCTTCTCTTGTTCTTGCTAAAGCACTCTCCTCCCTGATCCGCAAACACCTGAATCGGACCCGTGCTGGACTCGCTGACAACTGTCCCGTCTTTCTCAGAGTTTTGAGGGGTGGATTTCCTCTTCCTTTTTCTCCTCCTTGTTCGAACTTCTGCCCCTTTTTCTTCCTCAAGTTCTTCACTGTTCTCTTGGATATTTTCCTCTGCAGACAACAAGGGTAAAATTTAGGATTAGTAAAAAAAAAAAAAAAGGAGTTGGATTTACTTGTCAACAGTTGTCATACACAATTATGATCTCAATCAAAATGTAAAATTTGCATATACTGCAAAAACAACAGGAATAGAACAAGAAATGGCATGAAGGAAAAAATAATAACAACAGACGTGACAACAACAACAAGGGTGCTGTACTTAAAGGAAGCCTGGAAGCATATGTACCGAGTAAAGTGATGACTAACAGAAAAGAATAAAATGACAATTAGTAAACGAAACCTGGTGTGAAAGATGGAAAAGACGCAAAACTTGAAAGAATACCAACGATCAGACAAGTTTTCAAGCAAAATAGGAAATAAAACTACAACATGAATTTTGGAAATATATAAAAAAAAAATAACAAAACAATAACAAAGATACAAAATGACAAAACAAAATCCAAAAGCAACAATATGTTTTATATCCTTTCATGATAGATTAAAATTAACCAAAGTTTCTGATTTCACTAGATTTCTCAAGACAGGAAACACAAAACCTTCCAAGCCTGAATGCCCTTTTTAATTACACACATTTCTCACAAAGAAATTACAGTAAGAGACATAACACTGATGAGTAAATATCTTAGCTTGATGTCTTAAGAGGCTATTGAGTACAAAATTTCAGAAACAGTGTTTCCCTGGTAACCAGAGGACAATCACTGCAACATCCAAACATTAACTGTAGCAGAGAGTCTGCTGGAAAAATATGCCTATCAATACAGAAGAGAAGCTGAATCTCTCTATAATTTGTAGCGTAAACTTGGTGTAGAAACAGAGATAAGCAACAGATTTAAAGAAAAAAAAAACTACATAAAATTCTCCATATTCTATAATAACGTCATAAGACTGCCTCAGTGTCAGGGTTAAAGGGACACGTTTCTTTTTTCTACTTAAGCTGCCAACCACACGTAGATCTTGACAACCACTTGCTAGTCTCTTTAGCCCATAACACATTGATCATTTCTTTACTACACCAAAGGTTTGTTGTAATGCTTCTATAACACTATTTTGATAGCTTGATTAACCTTCATAAAACTAAAACCCAAGCTGACCTCAAACAGCACTATGGATTTCAATTCCCTTGAAGGCTTGCCATCCACTAAATCAAAAATATGTTAAATTAGGAGCCATAATGCTGACGATTGCAATTAATCAAACTTAACCTTGTCATTTAATGCAGTGGCTACTCCTCAAACGATGTCTTGCATAAGCCAGCAAATCTTTCTTTCATTTCACTGAGGTAAGCATTAGACACTTTGGTGGATCAGCATTAATGAAGATAATGAGCACATACATGTGTAATGAACCAGGCCTTTTGCTGCAGTCTGATCATTTCATCAGAAAATATAAACAGCCTTTAATAATGCATGTAAATGGCAGTGTGTATGATTTAACTTTGAATAACACACCACAAATCATAAGTCTAAAATTCAAGTCAATCCTCGCTTAGCTGAGGTTGCAGAGACAATTAGAAAAAATGACTGACTTCAACACTAGACACAGCCAACCTGAAGAAAATCCATACTGTAAATCTCCTCAATGTGAAAGGTGTAGTACAAGTCCATAAACATAAAGATTATGGCTATCTTACCAGCTGGATCCTCAGGACAATTCATGCTTTCTAGCTGGGGAAATGTGGCAGATATATCAGAATGTATATTGTAGTCTGGGGGAGGGGGCAGGACTGTGTACATCCGCCGGTGAGGATTTGCTGCACTCTTTGTATTCCCTGCATTTCCTGAAGCAAACATGGCAAATAAAATAATTAAATCAAACACAAATACAGACTAGGGGTGTGGCTACAATTTTGTGTGTACAGTGTTTATGTGATCTTACCCAAAGAGACCTCTCCACAAGTTTTTCTTGTCACTTGAGTTGCCTCTGCAGTGGGTGGATGGCTGTGTTTCTTTGCTAATGTGGGAGTTGCAGGGTAAAGCTTCTGAATGACCTTAGATTGAAACACTACAAGTGACAGAAGAAAAACAAAACAATAAGGACGATTTTAGTACGTTGTCAGATCAAACCTGCTCAATCATCAATATTATAATACGATTCTTGATAGGCCATATTACTCTGCCACATAACCATTAAACAATAATAAACTCTGAAAGGCACATAAGTTTAAAAATGATCTCATCTGGGAGGCAAGTCTTGAAAAATCGATACATTTACGATCGGTTTGTGGACTATTAGTCTAAATGAAACGTTTAATCTATCACTGACAGAAAAGAGATAACAGCTATCGGTGCAGTATCATTTACAATAATGAATGTCTTGTCGTTTGACAGTAGAACACGTGCATTTGTTTACAACAAAGCTAGTCACCCACTTACCGCGAGAGTGAGCTAGTCAGCTACATTAGCGAGCTAGCTTGCCACATGTACTTCTGTTTGAATTTGATGATATTTAGGTTGATAGGTTAAACAAGTGGGTCTCACCTTCTTTCCTTTGGGCCATATTGACATATCCAGCTTAACCAAAGTAAATAAGACGCAAACCTTAGCTTGACTAGCTTGCCAGGCATTTAAGCTAGTAAGCTAGCTAAGAAAACTAGCAAAATGTGCTTTTAAAGTTAGCCCACTTTAGCTCTCTGCCTCACATCAAGTATCACACACGGGAGATACGCTGACAGTTTTACGTGTTGATAGGAAAGAGACAGAACAAAATAAATTACATTTAACAACGCCTAACAAGCAAACTAGTGCAAGAATCGCTCCTCCTGCTCTCTACATCTTATCACTCACAATATGTGGTAATGAACTGGGACCTCAACACTTCGGCGCGGCTTCACCAGTCTCTATTCAAAATCTTTAGCTTAAAGTAGAATTGGTTGCCAGAGCAGGACAATAAACACATAATTTGAATAAGGTGCACACCCTGCATCAGTCAAATCTACTCTTCAAATCGGCGTGTGAATTATGCTTGTTAATATAAAATAATGGTTAAAGCGGACATATTTTTCCTCAATATTACTAAGGCACATTGTGATGAAAGCGATTCAGGGAATGATGAGCGTATATTCAACCACTGACAGTTTATACCATGTAGGACGAATTCAACTTTGACTTCTCATTTTTCGAAATACATCGTAAGGAAGTCAATCCACAGTGTCATCTCAGTCAAATCAACAAAAGCATGTTTAATTTGAAGGTTGAATTGAATTGCTAACTTTCTTCTTTCAAGTGTAATACGTCAAGCTAGAGCTCCCCACGTGTTTGAATCCAGTAATAACATGGGCTTGGGGCGTGCGCGCACACCACGCCAGCTGTAGGACGGAGTGGAAGCGAGATGAGAATACAAAGCAGGCACCTCATGGCTCAGCATCAGCATCAGGCTGAGTTGAGATTTGCGCACCCATCAAACTTGGCTTGGGACCTCAGCATGTGAACGGGCTTTGCGGGAGGAGGATCCACCTAGAATGTCAGCTCTGAAGAAGGTAATTCCCTTCTTCTCCTTTTTTGCCTTAATCTTTCAGTAAACATTAAATTATGTTATGGTAAATAAGAAAATGTGTGCAGGAGTAACAAATGGTGTGTCAGTCATCAGTTTGATTGATTGGATGTTTCTTTGTTTATCAGGGGAAGTAGACCAAAAATCATGTGTCTATTTATCATTAAACAGATGCTTACAAAAAATGTAATGCAAATTTTGCATTGCTTTTTGCATGCACATGAGATTTCATGTATTAGACTCTGTGGGTTTCATTCCACTTGCATTTATTCCTTTGTATGGAGCCTGTATGAGGAGCATTTTGGGCAGAAAAAAAAAAACATATTTGCTTTGGGGAACTTCTTAAACGAATGTTATATCATGTTTGATCTCCCCAAGACCCCTCCTTTTCTGCACTGTCACGTAATACTGTAAGTGCCGACTGTATTCTCTGTGGGTGGATGAGCTTCACTGACTGTGTCTGATAGACCCCCATCCTGAATGAGAGTGGAGCCTCCTACAGCTTCAAAACAAAAGGCATTGGATGAGGGAAAGGTTTTGTAAGACTGAAGAAGACTACAGTACACTGATACGTGTGAACCTGTTACATAATATCCTGCGGTGCACAAGACCCTGAGAAGCATATGCTCAGTTTGCATAAGTCGTTTTATTCATGTTTATGAGATTTGCACACCTGAATGGTTGTGATCAGTGCAGGAATTTTGCTGTTGAGCAGATCTTGAACAAGTTAAGTGCCTATTTGTGTAAAAACCTTGTCATCACTGTTAGGCCTACATTGACAAATTGTGTTGTTTAAGATTCAGTACAGTTGTACGTATCGATGTTTCTGCTCCAATAGATTTCCATGACTGAGCGCCACTCACAAAAAAAGTTGGATGGAATGCCTGCTTCAGCACTGCTGCCGAAGCCACAGCAAACGCACGGCACTTAACATGCAGCGTGAGTGACAAAGTGCCGGCTGCCAGCACTCACATAGTCAGACATCATAATCACAGAGCTACTAAAAATAGAGGACCATATTCATTGCAATTCTTTAGAAGCTCCGTTGAGTTATTGCTGTTCACCCTAGTGGCTCGAAGCTTTACCACAATTGTACTCAATGCTGTACCTCCAACCTGTTAAATAATGCAAAAAAGTATTTTTTATTTTTAGACAGTGGTGGTCAGGCAGTCTTTCTTGAAAGACACAAAGCAACATGTGTGAGATGTCAGTGTATATGGACTTGGACTTGAATAAGCCTGGAAAATACCTGGAAAAATGCTTTTTCTGTTTTTTTTCTGTTTAATGTGGGATCTTGGAAAAGTGCTTCATTTATTCACGATGCAGGTGGCAACCAGTGCAGTAGACCTATGACCAGGGGCAGACCTGGGGGAAAAAAACAGGCCTGGGAGTTTATTTCTGGGTAGCTTATTCTTGAATTAAAGCACATGTAGTGGAGTCTGTGTCTTTCAGGATTTTCTAAAATGTATTTGTTTTTAATGCAAGCAGAATACATCACCATATAAACTATTAAAATACCTTTTTAGAAATTAGAAACACCTGTTCAGCTTTTCCCAGGGAAATTAATCACCTCCCTCGAGCCTTGTAATAAATAAATTATAGAGAACATGAAAACATTTTACTCCTGGATGGGCCATGCATCTGTTCTTTACATGTTTATTGATGATTGATCCAATCAAATTTGAGCCCAATAATTTGCTGGTCTCTGGAATAATATTATACTGCTTATACTATCATGTAGAATGCAACAGAAGCAGGTATTGCAGCACTTGTTAGAAGCTCACTGTATCATGGACAAGAGCAGAATAAGCCTTGTCATCAACAACCCGATCATGATACTGGTCAGCGCTTTGTATGAACTCATATTTTCCATGAATTTTTAAGTCAACGAGGCTGTTTTCAGCTAACGAAATCAAAATTAGAGGAGCTTTTTCTTTCTCGCACCGTTCTTGTTGTTGTTGGTGAATGTGTCTTGCTGAACAGGATATGCATGCATCATGCGGGTGCACGCTCTGGTGGAAGCCACAATGATTTCTACAGTCACAGCCTTAATTATTGTATACACAATTAAAGCAGCTGCATTATGACGGTAACAGACGTGTAGCTATTGACATGTAGCAACACTGACAAAAAGTGGCACGCCAAGACAAAAATAGGTTTCAGAAGAGAAAAAAAAAAGTGAAGCCTGACATCTGAATTTTAAAGGATGCACAGCAGAAAACCAGAAGTGTGCACCTGCAAAGTAAGTTGAGGTTTTGTTTTGGTCTTGGCGCGCATAGCTGCATGTTTTCTGACTCTGAACTGTTTCAACAATTGCCACGTTTGATTTTATGTTGTCATGCTCCCACATCAGGAACACACCAGATTTTGTCAAATAGCTGCTTCTCATCTGTTTTCAGAGTTTCTCTCTACATGTTGCATTTGATGTTTTTTCTTTCTTTTTTTTTCTTTTTTGAAGCATTTGTTACGGGGCCTTTGCGGAACAATATGATTTCATTTATTTATATATTTTTTTTAATCAATTACTTTCTAAGCATCTGCAATCCATTCATTATGTGTTCTGTTCTGGAGCCTTAAAGATGGAGCAGCAGCATGAGAAAGTTGCTGGAATAAACCCACATAAACCAAAGTTTACTGGTTTTGAGGACATAAGTAACAATTAGGTAGACCCAAAGCCGATCATATTATATCAGTCTTCCACTCTTGTCTGCTCCAGTTACCACACATTATGAGTTGATTTTAAACAGCATTTTCCCCTCTTGCTTATTTTGACATTGCATGCTTAATTGGCCTAAATGTCCAGTTGCATACTGAGAAAACTCCCAGTGCTCCTGATGGACAGTCCACTCTTGCCTGCGATAGTTGCAGCAAGCATTGAGAAGCTCAAATAATAACCTAGAGTTATGCACAAGAGTTTATTTGCTAAGAGTTTATGCACATAAAGCCTGTAATACCTAACAACAGACAGGTGGCGGTCTCTGCTGTTGGTCATTGTGAGTAAAAAAAAATAAATCACGTCACTTACCAGCTTTAGGAGGCTCCACCTTTTACCCCATCCACATCATCTCTTCAGCTTAACTGATAACTGCTCACTCTGTCAATGAAAGGGGGATGATTCATGATTCATGTGTTGGAAAATCTTTACTCATCCTTCCAGGCAATTTCTCTCTTTAAAAGTGAAGACGGCTCATTTCAAAGCTCCCACTTGAATGAAATGAATGACTAAAAAAAAACCCGCAGTTGATCTTTTTCAGGATAAGTCTAAGGTTGCTATCTAAAAACTCAAACACATCCATGCCTATACAAAACCAAAGAGTCATCTACAGGAAGCTTGTGTTGACTTTGCCTATTTGGCAGGGACACGACGAAGCTCTTATAAGCTATTTGAAGATGCACAGCAAACTTGAAACGCTACATTTATATGCGTGTGATGTTATCTTGGTCTACGGGGCGGGCGGGCGGGGCGGGGGGGGGGGGGTAAGCGCAGAGTGTAGACCGGTTTGACTAAAGTAAATGTTAAAACATTCAGCAGGCTCTTTTCTTATTCATCCACACTCTGGGCCAGATATGTTTCTGCTCTCTTCCCTCCTTGCCTCATTCTTCTTTTCCTCCTCTCCTCTCTCCTTAATGCTTTCTTTTATCTTACTTTCCAATGAACTCTTATTCACCTTCTTCCTTTCTCTCTCACCTCTGTCTGTGTGTTCCTGTCTCTTCTTTTTTTCTATTCATTCTGTGTTGAATGCCCCCGTGCATCGGTAATAGTGCTGCTTTGGTATAGGTATGCAGAGGGAGTGTAGGGGACGGATGGATGGATGAGACACCGATTTAGGAATACAATAGTGCACGAGAGCCAAGTGTGTGTATGTACGGATGCCTTTGTGTGCTTTTGTACCTGTGTGCCACCTCTGCACACAGGAAGGCAGGCAGAGATCTTGCAGGTGTCGGTGTTGCAGTTGGTGCAGTATCTGCCAAATAAGTCAGCTGTGACCCGTTGCAAGATCCATTACCAACCTGGTAGAATATCTGTAACTTTTTGATTCATCCTAATGGTGTTGTAATAAATTAAAGCAATTTGTGGCATCACTATTGATGTTGATTTTACCAGTTTCCCTATGTCATTTTTCAGATAAAAAAATGACAGAAGCTGGCCTTTGAAAGTTTGCACAGTGCAGCGATGAGTGCCCACGTTTCTCATCAGCTGCAAACCTTCCGGCTAGACTCAAAGATAAATCATCTAAAGGGCCGAATGGAATTCTATATTCATCCCTTACAGCTTCCTGTATTAATAACCTGTCAAAATGTGAAATTTAAACCTAATGCAAGTGCAAGACCCCATACAATTAAGTACGAGTTTTCCTCTATAGAACACACAAGTCCTACATTAGCATCACTCTTGGCAAGAGGCCCACCCTTTTAGAGTCTTTACTAGACCCCTTAAACTGAGCCACAAATGTGAATATATCAGCTTAATTAAGCAGCCCACACTAATGACTGACAATCAAGGCAACAGGATATTTGATCAAGGTGAGTGGGAAAGCTTTGGTTCGGCTCCAGAGAATAGTTTAGTGCTTTAATTACCTTGTTTGTCAAGCTGTTTCATGTTTCTCTCTAACATTGTTAAAAAATCCGAGGCTTTGGATACATTTGATTGTGGTTACAAGCACAGTTGAGTCGAGTTACTGTTGGAGTTCGATCTGGCCATTTAACTGGACCACCGTTCTTGTCCCTGTGTACATCCACGGGAGGGTAATCATGTTATTCACAGCGGTATGCCAGATGCTGCAATGCTGTGCACTGTCTGAGAAAGTGTTCAAGACATTCGGCTGCTTCTAACTTTCCCTGTGGGGGATCATAATGTAAGAAAGCCAAATTCACAACATAGATGCTGTCTTTGACTTACTTGAATAGCGTTTTGTCAGATGATGCTCCAGTTATAAAAATCTGGGTTTTTTTTATAGATCAAAATGACAGTCTAGGAATTCTTTGTGATAGCAAGTTGAGTTAAAATGCTTCTCAGACACCATTTCTGATGCATTTGGCCATCTGACAAAGGAGCAGCTTTATTGGAAATTTGACTGTATTAATATACAAAAAGAAACAAAAATATTCAGAAATATCAAACCTTGGAGCTTGTATGGTGTGCGTAGGCACATACAAGTCTGACTGAAGAAGTTATCTGAGTTTCAACCACATTATCTGGGTGTGTTGGTCAGGCTCTCAGGGCACATTCATACCAGGATAAACTGGGGGGGAGGTCAGTTGGTACATTTTGGTACCTTCCTTTGGCCTGGTTTGCTTTCGCACTGCATTTTACCCAACCACCTCGACCATGTCACACAGTCACAACAGCTGCTTACTGGGGGGAAGTTTTAAAACCTGATGTGGTTTTCACCAGAGGCTGTCCAGTATGAGCAGCAGGAGAGGCAGCGAGATATCTGACATGTTAGGGTACGTCAAATCATATGTCACTTCCTCTCTTTGGTCCGCTGGATGGTCCGTTTGCTTTACCACTGTCATCGCACCGGATTAGAGTTCACTTGCAAGCTGATCGTGACCTCCTGGTTTGCACCAGAGTGCGAATGCATGTTCACACTTCTCTGAACAGACCGTATTATCTGGGCTAAATAGTGCCAGTGTGAATGCTCACTTAAAGCTTTGATTTTGTAAAATTCTGGTCAAAATGACACATTTACCTGCATTTTAAACAGTCCAATTTAGGTTGGACTAACAGTTCTCACCGTTTAGAGAGACGGTCTCCAAGACATCAGTCGTGAAAAAAGAATAAGCAGGACAAAAGTGTCCCTCATCTTCGATATCAGAGATAAATGAATGACTTTGATAATGAAATTTAAAGCAGTAGAATTTTCCCGGAAAAGCAAACAGCTATATGATTTAGACAAAAACCAACTAAACCAAAGAGAGATTTACAGAATTTGAGGTGGATTTAGATAAGCAGCAGTGACACAAGAATCTTTTTTTCTGTACAGTTTCATTATAATCTTGGGAAGCGGTAGAGCTCTTTGTTTGCTTTGTTCTGTTCAGTGTAGCGTATTATTTCTGTTGGCCTTCTGACATCTTGCTGGCTGACTCACTCGGTGTCTGTTTTCCATTTCCAATCATTTTTAAAAAATCCAAAATATGTGGCATATTGACTGGCAGGCTGCTCATTTAGGCTGATCTTTTCACGCTTTACATTTACATTTGATGTAAAGCCATCCCAGGCTGTCATGCCATGATGCATGAGCATCTGGGGGGGCTCTCAGCTTCATGTTTTCTACCTTCATTTACATGGCTTATAATTTCTCATATGGTACGTGGCACCTTCTAAAGAGGGGAATTTAACACATGAACCGTCCTGTATAATGTGTCCTACATCAGTTTTAAGTTACACTGAAAGGAATGTGAAAGTTAAGAATGTGAATAATTAGAAATAACGTTTAGAAATTGTAAATGATTTGTTATCTAAAAACTCCGGTATAACTTGTTTAACTGTAAACTATATCTAAACCGAGCAAAATGCCTATTTATATTGTAATAATATGGTTTTAAACCTAATTATAGGATCGACCCATGATCTATCAAACAAAGCTACTATATTGATGTTTAAAAATATACATTAATGTGTATATATTCTGTTATTTCAAGATAATTCATTGCTAACACTATGGTGTTAATTCAGCTCAATGAGGGCTGAGTTTGATGTGTCATTCATCTCAGCTTCAGCTCTTATAATTTATTTTTTCTGCTGGCATGTCATGTCACCTTTAGTAGCTGCAAGGCTGAATGCTAAGTCTGTACACTACTGCATTTCACTGCTTGAATGGACAGGAAGGAAGCAAACAGCTCTCAGGTAGAAGGGAATAGCTTTGAAAAGCTCTAGTAGACTTCCTGTTCATCCTCTCCGATCTCCATTAGCTCCCCGAGTGGTGCACTCTACCCCTCAGCAGTAGGCAGCAACATATCCCATTATACACTGCCACTTGTGATAATTGCCTGTACCCTGCAGATGGAGTATTTAGAAATTACTAGCAAGCCCACAGCGTACGTGTCTGTGTCTATTTAAATGGCTGGTATGTAGATGTGCATTTGTTTTATCAATATCCCAAAACACCACTGGGACAGTAGTGGTCCCATTGTGCTGTGGTCAAACAAGGCTGCGATGCCTCAAGCGTAAATTCAATTCAACCAGTAAATGAACATGGACGCTGGAGACTAACTTGTTTGAAGACATTTATAACAAAGTATGCCATAAGAAAGTTAGAAGGGGTTGTATAGAGCCAAAGTACAACCCAGTCTCACCCAAAATAGTAAAACAGGAAAGTCTGTTCTCATGTCTTATGTGTGAGGTGGCAGCGTTTTAGTAGGCAGTTGTTGTGTCGGGTAGCATTGCATCACATGACAAGCGCTGCAGCCAATGAGCATTAAACCCTAACAATGTTCTTTTGAACATCTGTAACTGAACATGTGTATTAATTCTCACTCTAATGATGTGCTTTTAACTCTTCGTCATAGCCATTAGTGGGTGACGGTGAAGATGAAAAGTAACTATGGAAGCAGAAAAACTTGCAGGAACAAATTTTTTGATGGCAGGAGTTCATCGCCACCGGCAAACCCTTCCTTTCCATAGTTTTTATTCTAGGGTTTTTGTGTTTTTCCCCTGGTTTTTACTCTGGTCAAAAGTTCAAATTGTGAAATTAAATTAAAAAAAGGAATAATGATAAATAAGTTCTTAGCAGTCGATGTCTTGTTCCAGAGGGTAATGGCTACTGGCAGGAATGACCTGCTGTACCTTTCTCTCCTGCAGTGAACTTGAAGTAGTCTCTCAGTGAACGCACTCTGTTGCTTCACCTCGTTGTTTACAAGGTAAAATGTTTGAGGACTAATTCTCATTTGCAAGCATGACCTGGCCTGGTTGTGTAGAGGATGTGAAGAATTGTCTATTATATTCAGCAGCTTGTGCAACATTATTTTCTGGACAATGGGCTCCAGCAGCTCCAGACTTGTCCTCGTCACAGAGCCAGCCCTCCTGATCAGTTTGTTCGGTTTCTTTCTGGCCCGGATGCTGCCGCCTCAACAGATCGCTGCAAAGCTGATTGCACTTTGAGTGGCACTGTCTCTTGTTCTATCTCACAGAGAAAGAGATAAAACAAGAGATTAGACAAGATACAATGTGGATGCCGAATTAGCCGTCGATAGGGGGCCCATCACTGAGAAAATGGCATCTTTAAGGTGAACCAATAGCTGTCTTTCATGATGTGAGATGTTGGGGTGACTGCTCTGTAGTCATTTAAATCAGATGGTTGATATGTTTTAGGTAGTTGAACAAGTCTTCCTCTATTAGAACCATTAGATTTTAAAAGTACACTTTTCTGAACATCAGTTTATGCATAAGTTCAGTTATGAAGGCTGTATTTTACCCCTCAGTCTCCGGTCTCATGAGACAAACAGTAGACAAAACAATCTAGCAGTCTGATGGATTTTCATTGTAAAAAGTAATCAGTACTGTTACATCTGGGGCCATTTTCAGAGAGTTTATGTGACAGGAAAAAAGTTTCCTCACAGACTCAAATGGTGTGTGACTCATCTGGTTCATCTCAGTTAATGAGCGTGCTTTTGGTTGTTCCTCTCGTCTCCCGCATCTGCCTCAACAGTCTATATGTGAGAGTGCTCTAAAACTCTGAAGTACATCTCTGTAAATGGATTCATGTAGCTCAGGAAAACCGTATCTGTAAGAACACAAATAATCTTCTCATCATTTTCAGAAAAGTCTGGAACACCTTATATGAGCAGAGAGTTAAACTTAAACCTACAAACTTATATTTTAATGAGGTATGTCACTCAGAAGGAGATTGCCTGGCATTGATATTGTTGTAAATATCATGCCACACTGTTGTCTCATATTATGTCTTTTCACACATTATCATCATTCACCAGTTCCTCCAGGCAGCTGCCTCACTGCCTGAAAACTACAATCATTCATATCTACAATGCAAAAGAAGATGTGTGATTCCTTCAGGTTATAATGTAAAGATAAACAATCAAGAAACTGAAGCAAACACAAAAAAGTTTAGGCTAAATTGAAGTTTTGAAGATCACGAAAACTGCTCATATGTCCATTTGACTAATGGAGTTAAAACAAAACCTTCTGGCTGCCAAGAGCAAAAGTATGTTTAGAGGATATAAAGGGAAGACATCTCCAACTTCTAAGCCCAGACGTGGATCGATCAGACTTTGAGCTTTTTTTTTTTGCTGTCAGAGACAAAGGGAACATTTCACTGGTAGAGGGAAGAATAGGTTCAAAACCACAGAATAATTACCCTAAACACACTTACATTTCACAGTGGACACATGCTGAAGGTTTGCATTACTCTTCATAGTCCACTTACTTATCAGCGGGCAGATCTCAAAAGAGAAATGCATGCAAGATCTATCAAACACATCATTGAACTGGAAGTATTTTGTAGGGGGAATAAAGGAAAACTGCTTAACAACTCTTCCACAAAAAGTTGTTGCAAGCTGCGATAGATCATGAAGAGGTTTTTTAAAGGGATGCTCAAATTTCTGCTTTGGACCAACCTAACTTTTTTTTTCTCATTTTAAAAAATGTAAGGGACATGAATAAAGCATAAAACGGATAAAAAATAAATGACGTTTTTCATAGCTGTCTCAGCTGTCATAAGGTGAACAGTGGGGTATACGCCCTGTACAGACTGGCCACTTTTGAATCCTCATTTAACCCAACATTGCATGTGTTTGGACTGTGTGAGAAAACCAGAGCCAGAATATCCGGACAAAACCTGAACAGATACATAAAGATGCAGAAGCAACAAAACTAAAATCTTGTTGAAACGTGACACACATAGTTGCTTGTGCTAACCCGGATCTTTGAAAACAGAAACTGATGCCTTATTGTGAAATTAGAAGCCTTACTTCCAGACTCCAATGCCTTTAAAGCGTAAATGAGTGGCGAGGGACAAGACCGTCCCTGAAAGCTCATTTTCACACTCCTTTAATACAAGTCTCTGCCAGATAGCAGCATCAGTTATATCTATACGTCATGGTTGGTGTTTGATCCGTTACAAACCAACTGGTGTGTCATCATCTCTGCAGAGCATTCAATTTGTGTCCGCTCCTCAGCTTTCTTATCCACTTCTTTACTGATTAGCATTTTGATGCAAGACCTGGATGACAGAGCAGTGCAGACTTGCATGTTCAAAAAGTAAAATGATAAACCAAAAATGATGTAAAGAAACATACAGCAGCAACAATAAATGCATTTTGTTTTATAAATCTTTATATGAAAGCACAAGCAAGGCACTTTGACTATCTTCGAATCTGACTATATTAGAAGAAGTACAGTAAATATTTATCTTTTGGTCAGGTTTTGCTTCAAAAATTCAACTTTAAATGGTGTATGAATCACAGCAGTGTTCATAAAGAGTAAGAGGTTACAGCCAGGAACAGGACGAAGCAGGAAATCAGAGAAATAAAACTCAGTTTACTAATTGTTTCGCAGCTGTTGTGCTGTAAAGCACAAATAAACAGCTCCTCGCAGCTCTATGCAAGGGCCGCTGCATCGTTACGTTTTATGTGAAAATCAAAGTTCTGATGATGATGTGTAAATGACTGTGTGTGTGTGTGTGTGTGTGTCGCAAGCTGCTACAAAGAGGAGGATGTGTCTGCAGACAAATGTATCTTCACAAACTTAGAAATCATTAGACATAATTGAGGGCAATTTCTTTTTGTATGAATTTATATAGCCTTTATCATACTCCCAGCCTTAGGTCTGCATTAAGCCCCTCAGATATCGATACTGCACCTGATTACTTCTACTTCTTGTCTTTGAAACAGCCAGGCTGTTCTATGTTTGCCTTGACACACATATTGCATGTAGTCCAGATTTGTGTCTGCATCAGATTATGGTGTCATGATCCAGGATGGGAAGTGTAGGTTTGTATGCACGTTGGATGAATTTGTCATTCTGAAATTTTACCGTAGATATGAGTCTAAGTGTACTGGGCTGTCTGTCTTTAACGGTGAGAGGACAAGCAAAGTAAAATGGGATGTGGAAGATAGATTTTGAACTGATTTTGTTCAATATCAAACCAATATTGATCATTATATTTAGAAAATGCTATTTAAAAACATGCAGTTCATTGGCACAACTCGCCATCAAATGAACCCATCATGAATAAAGGTATCTTTCAAATAAGCTTAATAAAACTGACTACTGTATTTATTTTGTGCTTTTCAAAGCCAATTACCTCACAGAGCAGGGCAGTACTTAAAAAGACACGTGTTTCATAAAGCAAAATGTAAAAAGATTAAAACAAGAGAGAAACTTGCAAATAGAAGTGGAATATATCCATAAAGCTATGTGCTGTTAGAAAACAACTTCCTTAAATCTGTTGTTTCTATTTAGAAGATATACCAAACTTTCATTGTACACTAAAATCTTTGTTTCTCCTTTGAAGAAAGTAGATGAAAGACAACCATTTAAGGGTTTAAATATTAGGTTATTATATATTCTATATTCCCTGGGCTTTCAGACTCAGGTCCTCTACTGGAGTCCTGAGAGCTAAAGGGTTTCTCCATGATATCTTGGCTGTTCCTCAGGCTGAGCTCTTTTACACAGAGTTCTCTGATCTGTTACCTGTTATCTGCAGAGCTACTCTCCCAGATTGTATGTGAAGGACCTGAGTGCTCTGAGTACTACTGGCACCACTGTTAATTTAACTTCCCACATCTTTTCAACTACCATGTTCAGCCCTTGGTATTTTTCAAGCTTCTTATGTTGCGTTCCTTCCTGACGCTGCTATTGGGATAGCTATATCTATTAATACTGCCCTCTTCTGTAGTTTTTTTTCCTTTTTTTTTTCTGGACCACCACAACCCAGATAGCAGACACATTTGGGCCTGATCCGGACTACTTTTGGCACTTACGGCTCAGTTACGGCACTGGGAAGTGTCTTGTGGGTCAGATGTGGTCTCAGATGTATGTCTTTGACTTGGATGTGGATTATAAGGGTTGCATGGGCCAGAAGTGCTCCAAATATGAGAAGCTGACCTGGACTTGTGGGCCACATGTGGTGGCAGCAGTTTTGGCAGCCACATTAACGTGAGTCAAGGCCAAAAAATGGGCCAAACAAATCTGCAGATGTGGGCCATATTTGGGCCATCATCAGTTTAACAAGGATCTGGAGGTCCTACAGGATGTTTGCTCGGCCATTCCTCACCAACTTCACAGATATCCAAAGGTGGTGGAATATTTGGAGGGTCAGATTTAAACTAAATTTGCTTAGTTTTCCATTCACTAAATGACAAATATTGCATAGGATTTTTCAAACCAAGATGCCAGTCGTGGAAAAGTTGCTAATAAAGAGACTTTGACTTTGAAAATCATATATGCCTCAGGCTCTTTTCTTGTATGAATGATGTAGTTTCTTGGATTTCCCTCAGAGATGAGCCAGTTAAGTTCTCCCCCCCTTTCATATCTGGTCTTCATTTTTATTTCAAGAGCTGATCTTTAATTAAAAGGGATGCTTATCTAATGTTTCTTATTCAATCCTTGAGAGAAGTGAAATAACTTTGAGAAAGGAGTCTGAGATAACAAGAAAAGTGCAAATGTAAAGAAATGTTAACTTTATTAAGACTGAAAGAGTGAAGTGAAGAGAAAAGAGAAAAGGTCCGTCTTTATAACGGTACTTTAGTCATTTTGGACTGCTGTGAGCCTGTCAGTCAGATGCAAGGACAAAGAGGTATTATTAGCGCCCGCTGAGCCGGTCTTCATTCCCTGTCTTTGTCTTGTTTCTGGGAATCTTTTCTTGCAAAGGTCTTGCGTATTTGTTCCTTGTGAATGCTCATAATGAAATTCAGCGTTACAGCAAAGCTTAACAAAACTGTTATCATGCAAAGAAATGAAAGCAGAGTATTCCTTTTTGATCCTCAGGTCTGCAGGGAGATGATTTTGTAATGTTCCCAGAGCAAGAGCTTGATTGATGGTGCAAAATATTTGAAGCTCAGCTTTAACTTGAGATCAGCTGGATTTTTTGTGAACACCTCACAGAGTAGATTGTTGGCATGCATTATTGATTAGTATGACCACCTCGGGCCTGTAAGTAGTCCAATAATCGGCTGTTGTGTTTTCAGCCACAACTCCCTGCCATAACAGAGCTGCTGATGAAGCAAGGAGAGCTTGTGAAATTGCCAGCCTTTCCTTGCTGTGATCTGAGCAGTGTTTTAACTCAACGCTTCTGTCTTAAAGTGTCATATTTACCTTCATATGCCATTTAACCCACCTTTGACTGTTTGTAGACCGAATCAGAGATGGAAAGTTTCAAATTAACCTTCCAGGCACATACCCATGCCACAGCCATCATTTAGTGCTCTGCTGCTCAGATCACTGAGCAAATGAAAGGTCTTGGATAAATGTGGAAGCTGCTGCTTTTGATGCAAATGGTGGCAGAAATGAGTATCTGTAGCTGTTCTGTAAATGAGGGTCTCACCATGCTTCAGTGCATTCCCTCAGAGCTCTGACTTGTTTATCTTCTTTGCACTGCTGTGATATTAACGTCTTTCCCTCTCTCTCTCCTCTTCTCCTGCCACCCCCCCACCCCCCCACGCCCCCCTGGCCCCTTTGTTGTTTCCTGGAAGGTGTTGCCAAGCATACTGCAGAAGCATTGCTGTATCTTACCAGACGGGAACGCAGGTAAGGACTACATAAAGGACCTCCCCCTCCACTAAACACACTGGTCACACACAGTCCTGAGACAGAAGCAGAGAGTTAGACTGTGAGAGTTATGAGTGGGCAGGGAATGGATACCCAGAGGGTGGGCCACAATTGCCTGTTAACTGTTTTTTTCATCTGTTTTTGTGTTTTCATCCTGTCTGTTGTCTTTATTCACTCCTCTTCTCTGATGTTTCTCACATAGTTTGATATTTCCCAACTGTCTAACCACAAAGAGATGATTTCATCTCATCATTCTAACCATTTGTTATGCTTTTGTTGCCACTGTAGAAAAGCTACCACTAGCAAAATTAACATCTCTCAAAATGGTTTGAAATAAGATGGGGTTCTCATGCTAGGAGGAGGGGAAAAATTGGGAGCAATAATTTCAAACTTGTGATGATGACAGGCTTCTTCACATCGTTGCAGGTGTGAAGAGGTTGCTGATGAAATTGAAGAGCAGGGAGATATATTCAGGTACCTGGCCGCAGTCCTCTTGATAATGATATTATTTTTGTACCTTTGTGTGCGTGTTCTTTTGGTAACTCAAGCTCTCTGACCTCTTGACTGCATGCATGGGCTCACACACCATCCATCCTACTAACAAAGCCGTAAGCCGCGTAACGCTCTCATGAAAAATTTCCTGGCCTCACGTCCATTCTGTCATCTTAATAATCCCCGTTTCCTTAGCGAACTTTGACCTCTTTTATGCATTGTCGGCCATTTCTCAAAAACTAACTGCACAAGCTGCAGCCTACAGGTGTGAACACACATTAAGTAAAAGAGCAACCTTGGGAGTATTAAGAGACTTTGAAACTTTTTAGGAATTTTAGGTTGGGTGCTTTTAACTCACATCATATCTGCGAGGGAACGGACAGCATGAAATGAATGTTATGTGGGGCATACACAGATAAGGAACTCGACAAACCTAAATCAGCACACATGGAAAGTTCAATCTAAGCCACTCTATTTATTTCTGTATTCAAAGAAAGGGATGGGACCTGTTTTGTAACAGTTCTCCTTTTAAGTTGGGCAAGTTCAGTTAAAGAAAAGTGTGTGAAAAGATTTAACTTCTTCCACCGCGACGAGCCGTTGTGTGTTTGGTTGCAGAAGCTGGCAATCGCAACATGAATATGTAGAACCCCGGGGGCGCACCTACTCGCCTGGACTTAGAGCAGAGTGTTCTTACAGAATGAACACATATTAAAATAACCTTATAATAACTTCATAAATATGGATATCTGAAACTTTTCCCATGGAGATTTTCACTCACACTTGTCTTGGATAGTTAACTGCAGTTTCATTTGATTACATTTGCATCTCTGTGTGTGCACATACTCATGGAAACTTGTTTGTATACATTTTTTACACTTTCCATTTCATTCTGAAAAACAGTGCACATCCCTGAAAATATCTTTATCCTGATAGATTGCCTTGTCAGGAAGACACGGTGCATGGCGCTTTTCTTGAGTACTCAGCAGTTGTGCATCCACAAATGTCTGATTTTGTCAAAACACCTCAACCAAAGTTTATTGATCTCCACTGAGCAGCATTTTTCATCTCAAATTCATTCAGGGCTTCTGCAAAAGAATGATCTACCTTGGCATCCTGTTGCCATGGCAACACAACGTGGGGCATGAGAAGATGCAAAGACTGCATTTGATCCGTTTGTTCAATGCATTACTGTTCTGCAGTGATTGGTTGATGCTAGATTTGTTTATGCTAAACAGATGGCACAAATTAATGCTGGCGTTGGATCATGGAAAGTTGCAAGTATGAATCCAGCTTGCATCTGTCTGAAGATTGACATAAGGAGACATTCAGTGTGGAGTGGAGTAAGAGGGATAGTTGCTTAGGAGAGATTTTGAAAGTAATGACCATGAAATAGTTTGCTCTTCTGATGATGAATATGATTAGGTCACTGCATTGCATGTGTATGTGTGTACGTCCATTTTATGAGCTCTTTTCTTTAGCAATACTTTGAATTAGGGTGCCCTCTCCTGGACAGTTTCCCTTTTTTCACAAATGCATCTTCTCAGAAACTTCTCTGATCTGCCCTATACTTCTGTTCTGTGCTTTGAAAGCCTGTGCGAAAAAAGAAAAAAGAAAAACTGAACAGATGAGGCTTATCATCATTTTTCACTTTCACTTTTATCAGAGTGTCCCTCTTCTCCTAATTGACTCTATATTCAGAACATCTTGTGCTGATGAGCACTCTGCACTTCTATACTTCTCATTCACAGACTTTTCCTATTTATAGACATTAATTAGTGTGTGAATATTTCACCATTCTCTTGCTACTTTCCATGTCTATGCTGAATTCTTGCATCCTATTATCGTCTCTTACTATGCCTGAGTCCAAGCCTGATCCAACATTCTGGAAGAAAAATTAAACTAGTAATTTCCACTTATCTAATTCACTAGAGCTGCCTATTTGAGTTTAGTGTGCTAGTACATGATGATATTGAGCACATGTTCACATCCACTGAATATATAACACAGTGGTTTTGTTGCAGAGAGCAAGTAGATTTGCATGTTTCATTGCTCGTGTAGTTTTAAATTAAGTGTATGAGTGCTGTAAAGGTGCTTGCTGACTATTGCATCCTGTCTACCATCCTCTGAATAAATGGAAGCTTCTGTTTTGCATTCATGGCGTTTTTCATATCGATTCTTGTTTCCCCTTGAGCCTCATAACCACCTCTAACAGTGTAATACTCATGCAAGTGCACACATTTTCATTACCCATTGCCTCCATATTCAGTTCCATTTCCTGTGGTGCATATCAGTGTTATTGTTTGTCTTTTTACTTGAACTCCAGTTCCAAATAAGTTGGGATGTTGTGTGAAATATAATCAAAAACAGAATGCATTTGTTTCTTAATTTCAAATCAACATTTTTTTTTTTTAGAACATAGGGTCCACATGCTGGACTGCAGGCAGGCCAGTCCAGCACCTGGGCTCCTTTACTACCAAACCATGATGTTGACAGAGATCCAGGAAGTGGTTTATTATTGGGTTGCTAAAATATATAAGTACATCCCTTAAAATATAGTACATATGTCGCCCTAAAAAAAGTAAATAGAGATGTGAAAGTTGACAGTCCCAATAGGCTCCTAATGCACCAAAGTTTATGCATCTTTTCCTGTACTTTATTTGACAGTAATGCGAACAGCAGTAATCTTACAAAAATGCACTGCAGTTAGCTCCAGTGTATAATTCTAATATTTATACAGAGCTAAATGAGTCATGACAAAAAATACAGCAATATAAATAGCAAAAAGTGCAATAATATATGCTGTATACCTTTATTTATTTGATGTTTAATTCGGCACACTGCACCTAGCATTTTAGCTTGAGCTAATTTCAAACTTCTTTTCCCAAATAGCCCTTTTAGTTACATAAGACCAAATATTGACTACATAAAGGTAAGTCTGAAATACAAACACAAATGCAGAATGAAATGCTTGAAACAAAATCCTCATCAAAGTTAGGCAAATCGGTTAGGTTCCAGTTAGCATGAATGGAAAAGCACCATGCATCTTAAATCATCATCATATCATCATATGACTATTAACATCATTAACATTGTTGTGTCTTTTGGATATCAATATGCCCGAGAGTAGATAATGGATTAGCTAAATGCATTGCATAGACGTCAGAAAACACTGAACAAAACAACTGAATAAAAGTACAATTCTAAATTTTCTATCATTAAAGTGTAGCTTGTTAACTCTGACTCTAATGCAGCGGATTTTTCTCACATCCTGAAAAATATAATTTAATAAGCTAATTTACTACTGCATAAGGGTTTATCTGGGAACACATTGCCATGGAAACAAATCAGCCTGGAAGACACTAGGGGTATGAATTTGACATAGTTAGAAAGCAAGAGAATGTTCTAAAAGATGAAAGATGAAAATCAAAACATAATTATTGGGGAATTGTGTTTTAAAATCTTCTGAAGAACCTCTCAGCCCTTCAAGTAAAGGACCTTTTTAAGCTTAATCCTACAGGCTTTCATGATTATGGCTGTGTCTAGTGTCTGGAAAGTTTCAGATGTGTCCCTGTCCAGAGACAGTGGAAGTCCCTGAACTACAACAGCCTTTAATGGCTCTTCTCTTCCTCACCTTATGGAGCCTGTGTTTGGAGTCACAGCACGTCCATCTTAATGCTCCACATGTCCTGCCCAAGCCTCTCCGTCCCGCCGTGAGCCTCTCTGACACAAGAGTGAATCAGCAGCTGCTCTATTAGCTCGAGTAATTAACGTGCGGGCTGTCGCGTTTCCTCTGAGTGTGTCCACCCTGCTTGTGTAAAAACATACACACACATTAAATACACATGATGTACACACAAACAACCAGTGTACACATTCGCAATGTGCCCTCCAGCACACTTGATATCAATCTCTAACAAAGCGAGACAACCAGATAGAGCTTCTCTCCTTCTGATAGCTCTCAGATGCCTTGATGCCAACTCTGTGTGCACTTCATGGCAGCTCATCAAAAAGAGACATCCACAGAGAATGAGAGATACTTTGTTAGAAAATTACAAAGCACTCATGAGATGTTTAGACTGTATTTGCGAAAAAGAAAAAGAAAAAGCGAGACAGAAATGCAAATACGTGAGAGCTTTCTGCATTAAGTCTGTACCCACGACAACCGTGCACCCGTCTCTTCTGCTCTCCTCCTCTGCACTCCTTCCAGCTCCGTGAAGGCGTAGTCACTGAACTGTTACGGGAGTGGGCGCCTCTGCAACAAGAAGGCTTTCTCCAGACCTCTTTCTCTGTGCATCCACACTGTAGTTGCACAAAATTGATTGTAAACAAATTTGACACAGGCCTAATGTATGAGAGAAACTCTGCAATACTTTTTGCACATTTCCCACGAGGTGCCAGGGATCTCCATGGCAGACAGGCTGGTTTAATGTGCAGTCTCTGATCTGAATATTCATGATGTAGTGCTTGTTGTTTTGAAAAACGCAGAATTTCCAGAAAGTTGAGGTGTGAAATGCATGATATGTTTGTGTGTATGGATCCCTGTTGTTACTTTGGCCACATTTTTTTTTGTATGTGTGTGTGTGTATAGACATATAAAATAAGAATATAATAGATATAGGTTTTCATTCCACATTGCTTGGAAACGTGAGCTAGTTAGCTACATAAATAGTCGGCTTGTAGGCAGTTGTCATGTTACTAGCTGATGACAAGAAGCTTGAAGATATATACTGACTGTGAATAACTTGCTTTTGAAGGCTGTGTTAAAGCTATGGGTGCAAGAAGACATGCTAGTAGAATAGTGGACTTGCTGCAGACGTTATAACAATGACATGTTACTGAGAGATGACCCACTTGGTAACCACTTGGATTCTTCTTTGCACATCATTCAACATAAAACAAATCAGAATCATATGATCTGGGAAAAACATTAAAGTAGCACCTTCTTGTTTTTAGCTAACAAAGGCGATCATTTTTATTGGTTGAAAAAAATGAAATAAATGTGAATACTGTTAAAATTGAGTTGCTAAAAGTTGGGTTTTGTCTGGCATGGACTCTGCAAGCCAGAACCCAAGCCCTGGTTTGCAGCTCCAGCTTCTGGTGCAGCCCATTAACCAGAGAAATATGTCCCCATTTAATTCTTTTTAGAAACCATGGATAAGTGTCATTTCTATATTTCCCAGCCAGAAGAGCACAGTGCCTCGTCCCACTTGAGGGAAGAACATTCAAGGATTTTAAAGGTCCCATATTATGCACTTTATTCCCAATCTTAAACAATTCTCTGATATATCATTTAAATCTTGGCGCC
>JAOXYM010000021.1:8053669-8066303 GCA_028567055.1 Leptatherina wallacei
TGACTTAGAACATTGTAAGAGACTATTCCAAGGACTTATAAAAGTGATTTTTGCATAATATGTCCCCTTTAAAGAATATATTTTACACAAAATCATAATCTTTTCTTTAACTTAACAAAGTATTTTTGCTGGTTGTACCAAACCAACATGTTTGTCATTTGTTCTCGGTCAAGACGATCCCACACTCAAGCTCCAGTCCACCAGCATTTGATCATTTCTGATTTTAGATTCAGATTTTAGCTTGATTAGTTTTAGTTTATTTCAATTATTTATCTTATTTTATTAAATTGTATTTTTTTGTTTTAATTGTCCTATTATATGCTCTTATTTGAATTATTTTTACTCTGCATATTGTGGCACTTTGGTCAACTTTGTTGTTTGTAAAGTGCATTATAAATAAAATTGTATTGTGTTGTATTTCATGTTGGTTCACATTTGAACTTCTTTTATTTCAGATGCAGCACACTTTAACATCTAGATTTAACATTTAGATCCCCACAAGTATCTACTCAAACTTTCCCAACAGAACTGAACAGAATTCATGCTTAGAATTTTATCCACAGGAAAAATAGTCAAACCTTGGATGAATTTTATTCATCATGTCGATCAAAAGTCTTCCATTCAAATCGTGCGCTTGTGAATTTACCTTCTACTGAACACGTGCTTGTCTCTGTTGGGCCCTCTGTTTTTTAACTAGATGTGTCAGTCAGAAGGACAGCTGATCTCTGTGGACTGTCTGTCTCAGCCTCTCCCTGATATTATGAGCAAACTGGGAGTAAGCTTTGATTTAGAACGCTGAGTCACTGTTCCAGCTTGTTCATGAATGGATGAACGATGGTGTCAGGAAGTCGGAAAAAATGGGCGGTCCTCACTCTTTTTGTTGCTGCGCTGACAATCATTTCATTCATTTCAAATATGTTTGTCTGACTCCTCACTCCTCATAATTACACTGTGTGATGCTGTGTTCATCATCAGATAACCAGTTCACAACCTATTTATCTCTGTCAAAGGTAAACAAAACTGATCTATTTTAGGAGACAAAAACATTCAATGACTGATGAAATTCTTTGGTTACAATCATACAGTTGTAATATTGATTTATTTTGTGCTGGTTAGAACTGGAAATAAATCTAAAGTTATATTTCATGCATGCATGCGTTGCCCAAAACGACAAGTGAACGAATGCAAAAGAGACACAAGCTATTTTTGCTGGAAGAAATTCAGTGGGAAGCTGGAGCTATCTACCTGCATGTTAATACCAGCTCTCTGTGGAACAGCTAGATAGAATTGAGGTTTCAAGGTGACATAAAGGGCTGATTGTTAAAGCTTCTCTGAAATCTGTAGTGAGGTTGACCAGATAGTCCTAGCAAAGTCGCCCGTAAAGGTGATAGTGAATAAAAGTAAGCTGTTTTCTTTTCTCATAGTTTGTCATGAACATTAAGACAAAAACATGAGCAGTTTTTTTTGGAGTTTATGTTTATCATTGACATGTATATCACTTCAGGGATTATTTTTCATTTGCTGGCCTTGTCCATGTCCAACACTCGGCCCATAGCTGTGGATTGTGTGTCTGTGACGCTGTTTCCACATTAAAAAAAATATGTTGGCAGGATGTCAGAAAGTATCTCTGATGAAGGCTACTTGCTCCTCATGTGGAGTTAGCTCCAGCATCCCCGGACCTCCTGCTGAGGCGGCATCGCTCCGATGATGTGCAGCATTCCTTTTTTTTTTTTGTACATTAACTTTGATGCCAGACTATTATTTCTTTAGTTCAGCTGTGTTGTGATGATCCAATTCTGTTGCATGTGTGTGTGTGAGAGGCAATTCATTTACAATTCCATGAAAATCACTTACATTAACATTTGTTTTCTGTGCATGATGTCAAGTTGTACAAATCATGACAATAATATTTCACTTCAACTGAATCATTCCTCTTATAATCAAACAATTAAAAGGCAATTTTAACAGGATTTCTTTAAAGTTATGTGGCTGTAGTCATTGTGAATTCTAGGTTGTGTAGGATCAACAGTAAAGAGAAGTCTTCCTGTCAATGTTACAGATTCTGTTTGAGGGAGCTGAGGTGCTGTGTGCTAGACGAGATATCAAAAAGTAAGGAGAAGCTGCAACAAAAGGAATAGTCAAACCTTAAATGTACAGCGTGTCAGAATTACTGAATGTAAAAATGGGCATAGAAATCACTTCAAATGCCGAGCACAGTTGTGAATGAACAATGGCTGTCAGTGGCCAAAATTCTTCCAGACATAAGCTGCGTTTTCATTACCCCTAGAATTGCGCAAAACCTAAATATCGCAATAAAAAATCTGGAAATGGAAACACCTACATTTCGAGAAACCTCTCAACTATCGCTAAAATGTTTTTATGCTCTCATGAGGTGGTTTTTCAGATGTATCGATATACTGTAGAAGTATTTCACAAAAGTGTAATGGAAACATTTTTTCCGCATTTCCACTTCACCGGACGTGACGTAAGGGATCACATGACCAGTTTGTTTAAAGTAAAGATGGCGAGAATGTATGAACGGAGGAGGAGACGGGAATCATTTTACAAATAATTAAACAGAAAAATATAACCGTCATCCTTGATAACAAACCGATTTGTTTGTCCATTCAGAGACACCGTAGTATGACCGGTAGCACAAATATGCCACAGCTGCCACAGCAAGTGTACATATAAATGGCTCATTCTAAGAGAATAAAAACACAACAGTTATTTTAGTTATGGGATTAGATATCAATATAAACAAAGTCTTTAATGATGTATTGATGTAATTTTGCTGTCATTTACTTTGATTTACATGATTTACATGCTGCACCTTTAAACTGTGGAGAAAAAATAAAGAAAATCTGATCAAAATAAGGCATTTGTTTGTTTCATCCAGCTCTTTGTCAGTCAGGAAATCACAACCGGGCGTTTATGTAATAATTATAAAATATATGTGTTGAAGGCATCACATTTTACCTCATTTGTACATAAGCGTTTTTCTCCTGTCCAGCCTTCCCTTTCTGTCCTCTACATCTTCTGCAACATATGTTCTTGCCATACCCAATGTTCTGAAAATGCTTCCCCCACTGCTGCAATTACACTAAAGCAACACCATTCATTTCAGCCCTCATTATTAGCACAGCAGCAATGCTGAATAGATGGCACTCATTTAGCAGCCTGGAGCTCCGTGACACCTGACAAGGAGAGTCTTACTGAGCTCCACCTGTTTGTGTGAACATGCTGCAGCCGCACAGTGCAACAATGCAAAGTGCTTTTTATTAGTCTTGCATTCATCATTGCTTGTCTCCCCTCGCTGATGTGTGCGCACACACTGCCTCTGATGTATAAAAATGAAATGTAAACCTTGCGGATGTCAGTCTCAGTGCCTGCATTTGTTTTACTCTGAGCACTGTCAGACGTTTAGATTCTTAGAAAGAGGGAATAACTCCTACTATCACCTTTTACCAAACCAAACATTTTCTCTGCCTGTCAGCCAGCACTGTTGTTGTTGCTGCAAGTTTGAGTTTATGTTTTTTGTGCTTTTATTGTGATATATAACAGTGACCATGTCTGGTAACAATATCAGTTTGTTCTCAGAGAAAGGGACATTAACTGTGCTGGGGCCTTAGCCGGCGGGTTAGCAACTGGCGGTCTGCAGAAGCTAGCTGTGATTTGATTATCTAGTATCTCAGTCACAACAAATGTAAGACAGGAAATGAAATACCAACAACTTGCTCTGTTCTGCCTTTTATTCTCAGGTGTGTATTACCGAATACAAATGAATGACTCATGGGAAGTAGGTATAGACAAACAACATCCTGATGCACATTTTTACAGATACACTTTGATTTCTTTTCCAGTTAAGGTGGGATTTCTTATTTTGATTTAAAAGATGCAAGTCTAAATCAACCAAATCCTATTTTCCTACTGACCATATGAAGACATTTGATGCCAGCAGCACATTCCACATGGTAAAGAGACATGTGTACTGTCATGAAAGAGGAATTTTTGCCCATTTTTGATGAATACAAGATTTCAGCTACTTAATACTTTTTTATTTTCTGATACTTTTCTTCATTACGTGCCTTGCTTTTTCAGTAAGAAGGCAAAACTTAACTGCAGGCCAGTCAGGCACACACTGGGATGGAGCCAAACTGGTGTAAGTCATGCAGAGCAAGGTCTGGCATTGTCTTTCTGAAATGACAGCTAATCTCCCTGGAAAAGACTGATTGCAGCATCCCTCTCCAACAATTCCAATGTTTGCCTCTTCTTCACATCCAGACCATGTTGGTACATCTTTAACATAACACTCTTTCTGTCCATCTCAGATTAGTTCATGTGTAGAGAACTTTTAGAATTGATTTCAAACCATGAGTTCCATGGCATTATAGCCTGGTAAGAAGTAGTTTTGCTCAGTTTTGTTTATTTTTTGTCATTCATCTATCAGATTCCCCTCTGTTGTGTTCTCCTGTGTACCACCATCTGTAGTTGCCATCCTCTGTTGCCTCCACAGTCTGCCTGATCCCTCTGACCATAAGGTTTTCTTTGCTTTTGTGCACCAAAGCACCTGTCTCCACCATGCAGCCAAACCATGTAGCCCTACAAATTCCTTTGTTCAGTCAAACACCATTTGCTGAATATAATTGAATGTGCTTATTTCCTAGAGGGACTGGCCACTCCTTCACTGCTCACCCTTAGAAATGATAATTACAAAAGCAGCAAGGAGAATTTGGCACAACATCAATTTATTTGGTGGATCCTGATAGCTCACTAACGAAAGAACATATCAGACATTTATTCTGTCACACAGAAAGTGGCACATCAGCTGAAGTTCTGATTGAGGTTATAACTGACTCAGGTTTTTATTGAACTGACTGCATCTCAAAGAATCCCTTACTGTACACTTTTTTTATGTGTAATAACTTTTTCTCTTAATCTAGATGGATTAGTTATTTCTGGGGAAAACCACCTCATCAATTTTTGTTTTCCTCCTTATTTCACCATACAGATAAGCATTTGAACGTATCCTCTATTCAAGGTTGCCCTGATCAGTTGCTCTGTTTATTTGAGACTAGACAATGAGATTAAATAAATAAGTTGATCCTTGACTCTTGCTGATGAACAATGATGAAAAGACAAGCAAAAAATGTTTTTGAGATTACATGTGACTGTCTCGTATTTTTGTTATAAAAACGACCTCTGGTTCATTCTGTCTGAATAGACTAATTTGTTTTTAGGAAATAGTAGGAAATAACTGGTCAGCATGACCCTCAGTTCTTTAGTAATGATGTCCCATCTACCTGATTGCACCTCTTATGGCTAGAGTCAGGCTCCAACTGGATAGATGATAAAAGATAACTTGTGTCAAGCTCATTCCACAGCTCATCAGAATGATTCACTGCCTTGGAATTAAGTGTAGTGTAGTGTATGGGTTTGTTAGTGGTGCAAAAAAAAAGGCCAAATAAAGAATTAAAACTAGAGAAGGTATGTTCTTAATAGCTTCAATATAAATTTACCTATTTAGTCATAGAAAATATTTAAATGACCTTTGGTTTTATTATAAGCAACGACAATGTTCTGTAAAGCTCAGGATGTAATGTTGACATTTTCCATTTGGATGGCAAGATGTAAGAAATGATAAAAGAAAAAGAAGTACTCTTTATTCCCATCATTATTAACATTATTATATATTTATCATTATTATATGATATATTACTCTTTTCATATCTAGGATATGAACTATATTCAAAAAGGAAATAAGAAGCAGAACAAGACATTAAAACATTCCTAATTAAAGTGTTACAATTACATCAATGACTTGCGAGGCTAAAGAACATATTAAGAATTGGTGGTTAAGATTATTACGGGAAATGGTTAGACATGAATTATTCTGCATTGATGCTGATGACAGAACATAATCAAGAACAGCCCACACAATTATATCAGCTATAGAATAATCACATGTTAATGATTTTACAGGCTCACAAGAACGTAAAGCTGCACTTACAATGGTGCGTTACATTCTAGTATCATAAACGCCAATTAAGGAGAAGAGATAGTGGTAAAGTTGTAAAATAAACAAAAAAAGAAGTCATTATATTGGTGAGCTTCAGTGTTATATTAACATTACTGTTATGTGTAATGAGGAATACAGTGCAACGAGTAATAAAAATGGACAGAATCTTTCATAACAGGACATCGGGACACGTCAGATTTTACCGGAAGGCATATATTTAATAAGAAGCAGATTGTGTGTAAAATCTGTCTCTCTAAATTGCAGTACTTAAGGAATACAACTAGTGGGAACTAGTCCCACTCAGAGAGGGAATGAGAGTCATTGTGGCAGTGTAAACAAAAGAAATCCCACTATGTGTTTATTTAATATGGCTGGAAAACACGTCATCCCTAGGAAGTTAAAGCATATTTGGTTTAGTTTTTGGATTATTTATATAGAATTTAATCACGGTATGATGAGTCTCTTTATTACAAAATGTTGGTGTGAGTGATGATAAAGACATCTACTTCCAGCTTTATCGTCTAAGCAAACTAGACTCATTTTAACGCAATTCCCAAAGGCAGATTTAATTATTGTCCACAAGCTGCATAAAGAAAATAAAAAGCAAATATATATTTGCAGCAATAACAGTTTCTTTCAAACTATTTGAGTAGTCTGCACTGATGAATGAAAGCATAATAAGATAATAAATACAAGAGGAAAAATAGATATCTGCAATGAAAGTGCCTGTATAGATACTGTATAATAAAAAACAATGCCCCTAAATTTCATTATGACCTCAGAGTACAGAAACATTTTATGATGAAGGTAAACACAGAACAGTTACTGTACTTGATTTATTGTTGATCCATATAAACACAACACCATCGTTTACACTAATGGGAACAAATAGAATAAATATTTTAGAGTTTTGCACTTATCCGATTTAAGATCAGGGGGGAGGCACTCTTATACTATTTAATTCTGAACGTTGAACTTTAAAACAGGTAGTGAAATTACATTTATTCAAACAAGTGACTGTGCCTGGTTGTTAGCTTTTATGACTCTGTGTTGGGCCAGGTTGAAAGCTGATATATGTTCCTCATCATGACACAAGAAAAGCTAAAAGAACATGCTGTGTCTACCTCGCCACACTCACAGACAGAGATAAAGCTTTCAGAATCACTCCCCCTAAAACAGTAACATCCAGTTATGGAGACAGATGGCTGTATTTCGTGCACCTGGCATGCCTGAATATGGAGACCCAAATAAGGCTCTGCTGGGACTCGGCTCTTATCAAGATAACAATAATGATGTTCCACCATCACACATCAGCAACATATTGTAGATGAAACAGAGACCCACAGTCCACAGTCGTTTGTTTACTCCCTAGCTTCATCAAAGCTAATCAGTGCTTTTCCTCCACTAGCTAAACATTTCCATATATTTAAGATAATCAGCAAATATAGATTAAATATAAGTAAACTGCTCCTACATCATACTGAAGGAAAACTGGGCTGCATTTAGAGTAGGCTACATCCGTTCCAGGGAATTGATGGCTCAACTCAATCCATGGTTTCAACTGTGAAAACAGCCGACAGCTTGACACATGGTTCTCATCGTAATCAGAAGTTAAGATCTGAGGCATGGGGAGGGTGAGAGTAAATTTAGACTACATGCTAAACAATTCCCCAAATTAGCATTTATTGCTGTGGTTGAAGCTTCTACATACATATATTTTTTAACTTGACATAAATGAGCAGTTTTTGCTGTCCATGCTTCAACCTCTACCCAAGAAGCTGCATCAACATCTATTTAATTTTCTACACCATTAACTCATGCATTATGAAGCTGTTCCAGCTTGCTTTCATCACAATGTGAAATATTGTTGCAGACCTTTGAACATGTCAATATCCACATGCTGCAGGTTTTTCCTTCCACTTGAGAACACATTACTTTCTAAGCCCAGAATTTAAAAAACTCAGCAATGGTTCCAAAGTGAGCCTGTTGCATATTTCAAACATGTCCATTTGCTTGAAATGTGCCATTTAAGGTGGTGATTGTTACTACATCCTATATGTTGGAGTCTTTAAATGCAGTGGTGGAGCTAGACTTTTATACATGGGGTGACCAGAGGGTGGGCAAGACTTTATCAGGGGGGGCATATACTGAGAAAGGAAATTATTTTGTTCCTCTCTTTAACACACATGCTCACATACACTGCTGTGATAACAGTGGTCACATTAGAGAGACATGAGAAATAAAAAACCTTTGCATTGATAATCTGGATCACCAAGGGGAAACATTTGCAACAAGTTCATAAAGGTCCATAGAAAGGTTAGTTGGTTATTTTGGGTACAGTATGTGGCACTGGATGTGCTAGTTGGGGGCTAAATGGCATTTTCCCCCAGCAGTTCTGGTTTACTGTCTGGTGGTGATGGTATCTCCCTTCCTCCCTTTCTTCTCATATTTATATATGTTCCTCTACAGAATCAGACTGGTGACAGGCTAAATTTCTAAGGCGAAACGTTCCAACTTTTTCTTTTGTGTTTTATCTCTTTTTAAATATTCATTAATGCTTTTTTTAAATACACCTCTCTACTGACTGTTGAGAAAAAAACATTCTCTGACAAGGCCTGCATGAGTGTTCAGGTGGAATTACAATAAAGTGAATCTTGAATTTTGAGCCCATTAGCAGTCGTACTTGCACAGGGACAAATCTCTTCCAGAAATGTGGAGCATAATGTCATTTTTTTTAAAATTAGGAGTATTTATAAAACTACTTATTGATTTACTCCAAACTGGTGCAACAACTCTGATGATCCATGCATGGAGACATCCCTGTCCTCCTCCTAAAGTAACTGCCAATCACCTGAGGTGGCCCCTGGGGTGTGTAACCAGATTTCAGAGTTGGCCAGTGCCACCCTGGCCACCCCTCTTGTTTCGTCTCTGTTAAAATAATGTTGCAAATAATTCACCTTGTTGTGTAGCTTCTGTCTTTATGTATGTGGCTCAGTCTCATTCCAGCACCAGCTTTGGTAGCGCTTCAGAGTATTTAGGATGGCGTGCAGGTTAAATATTGATAAGCTTGTTTGGAGATTTTGGCAGTTTTGGAATAGGTATGTGAGGTTCTGCTCAGTTGTTCTACAATTCAAAAGAAAAAAGAGCAGATGTTTGGCAACCAGTTGCACCCTGGGTGCCACTGAATTAACAAATGACTGATGGTGCTGCAAGAGGCTCACACAGGTTTCTAATAAGATGTGTTTGTGTGTGTTAGTTTGCTCAAATTGTCTAAACCAAGAATGCACATATGGAATTCAAGGATATTTTACCACTTATTTTACCACTTATCTCTGGAGTGGAAAGAGTCAACCTTTCATAGATTTTCTCATTTTATAAGCAACTTTACATTTAAATCGCACTTCTTCTATGCTATAATTCCCCGTCAGGGATTCATAAAGTCTGGTTTAATTGAATTTCTTACCAGTTAATCCCAAGGATGCTTGAGATATATGCTTTATTTTGCCACTGTAGAAAAAATAAAAGAAATTCTGTTTGAATTACACCCCTCTGAAGACAGATTAATTTCTGAGTTAGACCATGAGATGGTGCTGTGTGTCTAAAATGGGATCTTTTTCATGTGAGAAAAAACAACATTGTATTCGAGCACATGGTACACATAACATCATTGAGCTTGCAGCCAACGATGAGTAATGATTGATGATTGAGCGTTTCAATTTGAGGGATTTTCATGGTCATGCTGAAGCACATGAGGTTTTTGCTGGAGTGGAGGGCTCTGCAAGGGCATTTGCAGAGGAGGAACTACAGCCTTGAAAGAACTCTTTCACCCACTTTTGCACTCTTCAGTTCCATAATAAGATTCACCAATACTGCTTAGCATTCACCTGTCATGCACTATGAGTCAGCTTATCTTCAGTTGGCACAACTGAGAGAGGTGAATCTCTGGCTGCAGAGAGCAGGCCTTTGCTGTAGATTTTTACATCATTTTTTTATGGTACAGAGCTCTGGGGAGGGGACAGCATAGGTTATGGGCTGGTGAAGCAGACCAGAGACCCGTAAAGCTCTCAGTCTGTGTGCCATCAGGATGCATCAGCTATGTGCCTCTGTTCTGATTCTGGCTACACACAAACATTTATTTAAAGAGGCTTTAAAAGCCTGCTTAAACACAGCAAGGTCAACTTTAGTGAAGTAAGAGGCTGAATTTAAACATAATGCTTGTTCAAATTCCTGGCTTTGAAGAATTGTTAACACAAAGCTGGACAAGTCGAAATGTAAGCAGGATTTTTTTTTGTAGATGTGGCATTAAGCTAGATCCTATTTTAACAGGTTGTAATCTTTACTCATATGCCTTATAGGGACCAGTAATCATGTGTAATATTCACTGTTCCTTATTCATTATTCATAGTGTTTTGACCACACTTTCCAATTTTCACTGTTGGTGTACCACTTGCAAAATTGAGGCAATTAATCATGGGAGGGACACCCTTTATTATCATCAAGCACTGCCAAGAAGTGACCTGACTCAGCATATATTGATGAGAGTCCATTTGAAAACGTTAATTATTAATAAGTCATCTCAGATCTAGGCTCTATGACTGGGGATTTCCTCACGAAAAAGAATGGAGGCCGAAGTGCATCGGAGTAAGATCTCCATGTAATATGAAGATGAAGGCAAAGTAGCACCTCGGGGCATTTTCTGTATTTGGAGGTTTTACAGATTTTTTATTTATTTATTTTCTGTTGTCCTCAGTTACCCCACGAAAAAAAAAGTGTTTTGTTTTCTCACTGATAAGAGAAACATGGATGCTTTCTGATTTAATGACGTAAGTGCATCTTGCTGTAGCTGGGAGGTGTTGTGTCGCTTGCCCCTGGCATTGGAATTTGGGGAGCTGCTGAGGTGTGAAGAGTTATTTGAGGAAGCATAGTTTGCAGACACACACTCACACATCATCCCTGTCCAGTCTTTGTAATGGTACAAGTTTCAATGTAGAGGGAACAAGATGGCTGAAGCTGCCATTCTTCCATGCTGGCCAAAGGCCCAAAGAGGAGGAACGAGGGATGAAAAGTGCTGGCTTTGCAGTGTTGTTGTTTTTTTCTGTGAAGAAAAAGGAGAAGAGTGGTCTGCCTTCATTTGGTCCTGTAGATCTGTTTCTTCTTTACTTAGGGAGAGTGAAAGAAAACAAAAAAAGAAATTTGAAATTTGATAGCAGCAACACATGTGTTGTTCACCAGTGTATAGCATCCCCCCCCACCTGGGAAGTGAGGGGACCGTTACTGTAGTTTTAGGAGAGGAATGTTGTCCCATTCTTTTCTGATGTAGGATTGTAGCTGCTAAACAGTTCTGGACCTTTTGTTGCCCCTTTTTTCGTTTCATCATACACTAAATGTTTTCTGTCAGTTCAGCACCCAGACTCTCCTCCTGCGGAGCCACACTGTTGTGACGGAGGCCGTATGTGGTTTTAACATCATCTTGCTAAAATATGCGAGGCCTTTCCTGAAAGAGAAGTTGTCTGGATGGGAGCAGATGTTGATCGAAAACCTATATGTACTTTTCAGGCATTGATTGTTCCTTCCCAGATCTGTGAGCTGCCTACGCCCACAGAACCCAGCGTTTCCGAAAAGAATTTCCGATTCTGATTCATCTGACCACAGAACAGTTTTCAACCTCAGTCTTTAAATGAGATTTGGCCCAGTGAAAGATTTCTGGCAGTGTCACAGTTTCAACATCTGATCAGATTTATATGATATGTTGGGAATAAAATGCGGGTCTGTGAGATGTACAGATCATTACATTCTGTTTATATTTAGACTTTTCACAACATCCCAAGATTTTTGGAAGTAGGGCTGGAGTTTTTTTCATCTTATCTACTACTTCATTCACTTGACTTGTTTCCTGAATCATTGAAACGTGTGCTCTCACTCAGCTGTCCCTTTTCCACATATAGATAGTTCTATCTTTTGATATCCACACTGAGAGGGTCTCAGTGCAAACACATCTGAGATGATTCCCTGGTCACACTTTGGCAGTGTTTGCAAAATCCATCCATTAATGCACTGCTTCCCTTTTATAGTTAAAAACCCCTTCTCCTTTTAAACTTTCTTTTAATCTCATGTCCTTTTTTGCCAACTTTCTCTGTGAGCTCTTATTCCTAGCTACGTAACAATACCGCTGCTATTGTGCCTTACAACCTCGCAGACTCACATACATTACTTTTGCCCTCAGAAGGGAAATCTTAATTGTGGGAAAATGATCTTTTGACCCTGTGTCTGTGTTTTCTTGACTGTGCCAGCAGTGTGTGGCAGAGTGGCCTCTATATCACACCCTGGTAAAACCTCAAATTGAAGGATTATAGCTAACCCCAGCAGAGAAGTTGTCGTCTTCACTGCTATTTTGCGGATTTTAGCATCTCCATGACTTCTTCAGGGCTATAGAAAATCGTCTTTGTGATAGAAATTGCTAAATTTTTGTCCCCAATCTGTCACGTCTGGTGGAACGAAGGACTGGACCCAAAAGCACGACTCACGAGAAAAGACTTTCAAAAAAGATGTTCTTTTATTGTGTATGTGAATAAACTATGGTAAATCAACTATGGTACGAGGCACAAAGTAGTCAAG
>JAOXYM010000021.1:8070085-8088580 GCA_028567055.1 Leptatherina wallacei
CCCCCACTGCAGGTGTGCCTGAAAGAGAAAGAAAAAAGAAAAACCACAAAGGACCAGCACGCCCACTATGGGTCGGCTGGCCGACCCACAACACTTCTTCACCTTCAAAAACTCCTAGGTTGCTTTCAGAGGTATCTTTTGGGAGTTACCTACCATATAGTCAAATGAATGCATTTTGTGAAATCTGAACAGCGAAAGTTTCTCCCTGCCCAAAATTTATTCAGCTGCTTCTTTCCTCTGACACATCAAACAATGAAGATTAACATAACACAATCAAGTGGATCCAGTCAGTCACTAATAGCTTTTATTTATTATTATTTATGCTGCAAAATAATTTCCCTTTATGGGATCAGTAAAATATGAGGCCTATTCAAGTTTTTATTTATTTTTTTAAAGCCATGAACGTCCATTACATCACACCACCTCCTCATGTTTTATTAATTATATTCTATGAATTTCTATGTGAATTATGTTCATGCACAGGGATTACTGGAAGTGTTCCTGAGCCTGTGCAGGGATTTCCATCCCATCATGTTTGTTTATAATGCAGTGCTACCTGAAAACCTGAAGGTCATGGGCATATGTGCTGCTTGCACTTACAGATGTTTACAGATTCTTGGAATATTTTGACGATATTATGGTGTAGATGATTGGATATTCAAAATCTTTGTCATTTTATGTTGGGAAACATTATTCTCCTCTTTACAAAGTGTTCCTCAATTTCTAGATGTGACGTTTCTTTGGAGTTTTTTCTTTCTGTTTGTTGATCCCAATCTTTATATTGAGAGACTCTGCTTCTTTATAGTGCTCTTTAATACCTGACCAGTGCCAGTTACGACAGTCTTTGAACTAGCCAATACACGGTCATGTAGTTCATGTAGTAGTTCATGTAGCCCTCAAAAGCTCCAAACATCTAAACTACTATCTTGTCCACACTTTTTGGTAAACAATGATCTGTGATGTGCACCAATTCCTACATTTACTATTTATTTAATGAAAGCTTTATTTTTGGGAGCAGCAGAGACACAATATTTATCACAGTTATAGATTTTGGAGGGACACAAGGTTGCAAATTCATCACTGAAAATATGATGAAAAATAGGTATTAGTTAATGCAACACACTGTTTGATATAAGCATGTCTGAAGTGTATTAATAAAGTTATACAGAGAAAAAAACAAACATTGGAGGTCTAACACTGTGTTAGACTGTGTTGGTAACACCTATTTCAAAGCCCTGTCTCACTGTTTACCTCTACTACTGACAGGAGGACCCACACAGTCCTCCTACGTATAAATGTGCCACTGATTCAGCTTACTTTCAGATCTACATCCTTCAACAAAGCATGCAATATTACTGTCTGTTCCCAGGGTTTACTCCTATTGTCCCAAAAACTCCAGCTAAGAATGTCATTCATTCAGTCTGTCTGTTCTCTGCTTGGTGTCGGATGGAAAATGATCTGAATGGCAGAGCTTATCTCAATGAATTATGTTTTAAATGAGTTGGGGGAAAATATGTGGCTGGAGATGCTTTGATGACCCGGGATGGATTCTTCTTTCCATAGAAGACGTCATTATTCATTATTTTATTTTTATATTAACTGAATACATGTATCTATCACCCTGTTTATTCTAGCCAGAAACCCCTTATACTTTGTAATTATGGAAAGTGTAAAATATGCCTTAATAAAGAAAAAACTTTTATCACTACTTCTATTGTGGGGTAGTTTAATCTGTAACAATGGACTATATTTGATCAAACTGAAGGGTTTGGGTGTGGTGGAAATGTGCTGAAGTCCTAATGATGGTTATCTTTGGCAGCATTAAAGCAGCAGCGATCACCAACCACATGGAAACACCACAATAACAACAGAGAAACAATTCATTATCACAGGTGCTAAGTCGTACTGGAGAAAAGTCTGTGTTGCTTTAAAGGAATTAACTCATGCACGCTTTTTTTTAAACAGATAATATCCATATTTATGCTTCCGTCTCTGAGGGATTGTCTGTCAAAGCATTTAGAACTCCAACTAAATTGATTGAATCATTTATCATTTATTGAATCAATATCAAAGAGCAAAAGCTAAGCATGCTTGATATAATTTGCCAGGAATTTAAAGCAGGTGTTCTGATACAGTCACCACCAACGGATAGATGTTATAATCAAAGAGAAGTTTTACATGTAAAAAAACCTGCAGAAATCTTCAACAGATTTTAAATAAAATGTGTCTAAATGAGCTACTATTTCCCACTAAATGGGAAAATGTCTCAGTTTCAACAACTGATATGTTTCTTATGTTGTAGTGTGAATAAATTTTGGGTTTATGAGATTAACAAATCATTTCCCTCTGTTTTTATTTTACACAGCATCCAACTTCTTTAGAATCGGGGTTGTAGTTAGGTTATTCAATTCAGCTCCTCGAAAGCTTCATATTAAAGTTTTATTCCTAAAGCTTTCTTCCAGTTTTGATGTGAACACCCCTGAATTAAAGCTTAGATTCTGCAAAGGATGCTTGAATTATACATCTGCAACTTGTAAACGTCTCTACAGTATATTTAGATGTTAATTTACATCCTCACCTCACTTAGAGCGCTGCCTTATTTCCAATAATGCAACTGAATTCATCATTAAGATGTTTATATGCTGCAAATTTCTGTTTATAATATTCGCTTACTATTTCCAAGTTACCTTTGTTATTCTTCTCACTTATCAAAGCAAAACAGCTACTTTACCACATTTTTTGTAACACCTACTATAACCCGATTTCATTTTGAGTCAAGTGCTCTCACTACAATCAACGAACGGCAGCTCTGTATTTGTGCAGCCTGAGCTCTTGCAGAAAGATCAGATAACATGCTGTTTCATATAAACCAGTGTGATCCTTGTGTCAGCTTGTGCTGAGCTGCTGGTAATATCCAATGTGTGGGCAAATATACACAAGATTTACCACGTTGATGTGGAGTGTATCTGTTGTAGAGCAAAATTATGTTACTGCGTCAAGAAGCACAAGACAAATATCAAAGGTTTTACACCACTTGCTGGAAGAAGACAACCAGGAGTGACTTAAAGATCCTTGTTTTACTTTTAAACTGGCTGATTTCAAGAGGGAGCAAGGTGATATTTGGTACAGGAGGAAATTAATATATCTCATGAACAGCACAGAAGACCAGTGTCACAATGGAGTTTCCTCTTTAGCAGAATTAATTTCCCTCATCACAAGCTGAAAGAAAACTTAATCGTATAAGCAACACAAACACACAGACATGCATCACATTACCAAATATCCAGCTTCTGGGAGAACACGTGCACTTGTGTATTCCTCAGTTGCTACTGAGCCATCTGGTGCATTTCTGTTTCTCTGGATGGAGGCTGACTGCATAGAAGCCTTGTATGTGTGCAGTTCTGCAGTGGTAGGTCAAGCCAATTTATGGCGAGCGCACTTTGTTTTAATTTTCCTCAGTGAGCATCAACGGATGACCTGTAATTTGTCTTAGTGCCACCGTACCAGATGCAGGGTCGCACGTGTGGAGGCAGAACTTTCTGCAAGAGAGCCTGTGAAATGAGTGCGTCACATGCTAATTATTGCTTAATTGGTGCTTTGAGAGGGGTGAGAACAAATCTTAATAAACAAAGAGATTTCCATTGTTCAGTGTGAAACATGAAGATTAAATCGGTGCGTTTTGTGCCATAATTTTACTTGTGACCTTCTTTGCATATTAATACAGATGTATATATTCGTATATTATAGCTAATTAAGCAAAGTTTACTTGTATGAGCTGGTTGAAGCTTTGTCTCCAGGTGGATCCTTTTTTCCAGCTCACTTGTTTCAAAAAGGGAATCCCAAAAGAGATTGCTCGATGGCTATAATCATATTACTGTGGAAACATATCTGCTTCTTCACCAGCTGAAAACATGAACAACTCGACTGTGCAGAGCTTGTTAACCTTAGTGTTACAAGTAGTGTGACAAGCTCATGATCAGAGGTTTTTCGGTTAATGGAATGCCACAAGCAATGTGTGAAAGTGGGTTAGCTTACTGCTGAAGGTAGTTAACATGACTTGGGTAAAAAAAAAGAGAAAAAAAAGACAAGGCTTCCCATCATCCACACTTTGACTGCAGTTCAAAACATGCCACATCAAAACATGATTGTTAAGCTGCAGGACAAGTGGACGATGTCTTTTCAGGTTTAGAGGAGGGTCAGTTCTTTAGATAGCACTACTCTTGAGAATTCTGTAACTTCTATCAAGTCCAGCACTGGTTCTACAACAGGTTGCACATCCCAGCTTGCTCGCTCTATTAAGCCTTTAATCTCCATTTCCAGGAACAGAACAACATTTCCCTGATAAGATTGTTGTCACCATTACAGGTGTGCTTTTCAGGGTTTGTATCATATTAGAGAGAGGTAATTGGTGTCAGCTGTGTTTACATGGAGCAATTTTGATCTGACCGAACGTCCAATCAGACTAAAAATGGGTTATGTAAACACCTCAGCTGATCCGATCGACCTCGATTGGAAATTATTTTCAATCCGATCGAGAGGGGTGGTTTAAACATTTTTAAGGATGGATCAGCAGGAAAAAACAACCATGTATTCACTCTCTCCGATCGTTCCCGGGTGGATGTTGTTTCTGCGCATGGTTGAACCACGTGGGGGTTATGTGACCTAACAAGTTTCAGGGAAGATTTGAACAATGGCGGCAGCAAAAGAGAACGGGACCGTGGCACTGGGTACGATGTTTTTGTTGTAAACTAAAAGGATTATTTATCATTTCGACGATCAAAAGGTTCAAAATATATAAAGAAAACTCCTTCTGAACTAGTACACGCTGGACATTTCAAAAGTGTTAGAATCCTATTAAATCTGTCCATCATATAAACAAACGCACAACGGATCGGATCACTTTAACCATGTGAAAACGTGTCGACTGGAATCTCTAATCAGATTGATTTCAATAGATTAAATATTTTTCCATGTAAACGTAGTTAGTGAGACTCCACAATTTTCAACTTCCAAACTTGGAGATGACAGAGTGGTCTTCTGAGAGTTTGTGGGAGCTGGAAATGCAGCTGCTCAGGCTGTATGTGCACAGTGAGCAATATCGTGGCTCAGATGGCTCTTAAATTTAGTCACAAATGTATTGTGGGAATTCTATTTATTATCTTGTGACCTTTTACAAACAATTTCCAGACTTTGTCAGCAGAAGAAGTTTTTTTTCTTTAGTTTTTTAGGGTTTATGAGTAATTTGAATAGAACCTATAGTTGTAGAGACACAGGAAATAATATAAAAACACAAGATTTGACCCTGAAATTTGTGGATCACAATCAGCTCTTTAAACCACAACACCACCACAGTCCCCATGGCTTTTTTAAATGGCCTTGGGTACTGTTATGAAAAAAAAAAACATTCCATCAAATAGATGTAGCCAGATTTAATGCATTTTGACAGACAACCTATTTTTGAACATAACCTAAATGCCAAATGTGTTTTAAAATCAACGAAACAGTGATGATGCAGTTGTTAGAAATACACACTGACATGGCATTGCTGTCTAAAGCCCAGAGGTGGAGAGGGGTCATTCTTCAGACTGCGAGTAACACAACACATGATTTACAAAACATTATTGTGCAATGGCTACCGTCTGAGAAACTTTTCATGAATGTGCAGACTGTTGATCATATTTTTGATCATGCCTCAGAGGAGGAGCTGGCACCACCCCTGATTTACACCTTTGATGTCTCCTAGCCAGAAACATTCACCCTTCACTGCAGTGTTTTATAGAACTAATGATTTAGATGAATTAGAGACAAATTGCTGAAGGTCTCCTGGCTGCTGGGCACAGCCACATAGTGGCCTGCTGAGTCAGGGCTCTGAATAGGCAAACACATTATTTACAAAGCTCATCACAAACCGCAACAGACGAAGGCCTCGAGATGGATGTCCGGCTCTGCCCAAACAGTTACGTGAGAGATAAGCATCATGCTACAGCCTAGTTTTGCACTACGTTTTAACACAAAAACATTACACTTTGATATATATTTTAGAAATAATAGGTAAATAAAAAGTAACAGTAACCGCAGGTGGATATTTCAAGCAATTCTGTTTTTACAATACAAAAGCAAATAAGGTCAACTCATATCTACATGGACAATGGCATGTCCTTAAAGTAACACTACATTTCTGACCTTTAAACTCTGTGCTTCTGACTTATTTTGATGGCAAACTGACATTTATTATGTAGAATCCTGGAGTTGTCCTTTCCCCCGCAGCATCCTGAGGCTGAGAAACGCCACTTTACAGCTTTTTCCCCCCATCCCATCCCAGCACATCACTTTACATCAGTATTTTGCTTTACGGCACTGCTTCGCATGACAGCAACTGGATATCAACACTGACCATGATGAATGTGCAGTGGTTGATTTGTTAAAGACCCATCACAGAACTTTTGCAGAATTTCACAGTGGCATGCACTCTGTCGACGTCCAATTTGGCATTCATCTTACGTCCTACCTGTACTGAGTTTTCTCCAGCCAGTAAAAGACTCATCCTAATATAATTCTGACTTAATAGATGTCATTTTGCCATCAAACAAGTCCGGAACAGTTTTAAGGTCAGAAATGTACGTAATGCGTCTTTAAAGAAAGGCAAGAGGACCATTTCAGAGGAATACAGGGGGAAAAAAGGGTGAACATTAAACTGACTTTTACTGGCGAGAGAGGGCTCAGAGAAGAGACAGGATGCAAAATGGATATTGAATTAGCTTTCTTTAGGGGAAAATCTGCCAAAGTCCCGTAGTGGGGCTTTAAGCAAATTGTAGATAGGATAATATATCTTGCTTTTTCTCATGCATATCTCATGATTTACCTTTCATTAGCCTCTCGAGCTAATGAAACAATGAAAATGGAAACAGATTAATTTCAGCAGAGTTCACAGCAAACATGACAAGTCACAATGACAGTATATTTAATATTAGTTTATTTATTTCTAAGAAAATAAAAAATGGAACCAAGTCTTCTTTAAGTGTTTTTCCCAAAGAGTCAGACACAGAGGAATTATCAGAAAGTGTTTTAACCTCAAATCAAAAAAAGGGTTGGAAAAATATCAATTTGTTTATGCAGCATCAATTAATCGAAAGGTAAAATCTGTAACAAGTGAATAATTACAGAAAGTAACTAAAAGTGGCTAAAATGCATTAACTTTAATCAAATTGACATTATTTTCCACCCCAAGGTTTCCATCATTGCATCAGATGTGTACGTTTGTGCATGTGAGTGTCTCTTTATGATCTCTTAATATTGTGATTGTGAGGATGTTGGTTACAAGTTTGTGTTATTGCCTTTAGGGAAAGCCATAACCCACTTATTTTAGCCAAGAAATCACCTATTCAGTGGCATTTCCTGTGTTTATGCAAATGGTTCACTGTATGAATTACAAAGAAACATGAGAAATATATATGAGTGATGTTACTCTTCACCTTTCTAAGAACCAGAGGATGGCTGTAGTGTGACAAACCCTCCAGATATATATGCATGTTTTAAATCTGCTGTTAATAATTCAGATTGTTTGCTTTGTTGGAATCCCCCACGTAGTACTATCATCTATAGTTCCAGACTGTAATCTAAGCATACTGTATTAGTGGGCTGTGAGGTTTTTCTACATTGTTGTGAATACTGTGTGCGACACCACCCTTAACAGCCATAACACTGGGTATGGTACGATTGTTGCATAACAGACAAACACACACCATTTACACAAGCAAAATATAACAGCAAATGAAATCAGAGAAAGCAGATAGACGTGGAGACCATTATTCTGCCTGCAGGCAGACCCCGATATGCCAGGAATACAGACACAGTATTACATTAACTCTGGATTTGATTTATCTGATGGACTCATATGTTTCCTCTTGGATACATTTAATGTCACAGTGGTTTAGCAGTTTTGACATTATGCAGGTAATGCACACCCTACTTTTTAATACAGCAGTTTGTCAGTGTTGCATGTGTGTGTGTGTGTGTGTGTGTGTGCAAGTTATAGTTAAAATCTAAAGAAAAGACACAATTATGAGGAATAATTAGTTGTGTTCGAGGTAGCTTACATAAGGCGACACTGTGGTAATGTTACATGTCAAAGTCAGTTTATGGGGAGCGCTATTCAGTCTGTGAAAACAACTATATCATGTCATACATAAGTCTACAGAAGCTTGTCAGTTCCAACTAAAATATACAAGTGATATGACAGAGATAGTAACTCATTAACACAGGGATTATACAGTACAATGAGGTACCATGAGTGTTTAGCACCCTGGGAATGGCAAATGCAAAGATGCTATCAAGATGAATAAAGGGGCGGTGCAGAGTTGAAGCTTTTAGAAATGTGAGTAAAATAGGCTGTCTATACAGCAGCATCATTCCAGTAGGAGTCTGCATGCTGTGTTTCTTAGGACAGTTTTTGCTGAAATTAATGCATTAATTTGTGAACCTGGTGGTTTGTGTGGAGCACATTTGTACAAGTGCAAAATGTCAGAGACAAACAAGGTGGGTGGATGGTATTTCTCACTGAATACATATATCTATTTATAGTTCACAGCATCCTTAGAAATAACAGCTGAGACTATAAACAATTAAAAATTAACCTCTGTTTACATACTGTATTGTTTTACAATTATGGGATAAAACCATTTTTTTTGTGCTAAATGTGTTTTCCAGTAAAAACCAAGATTTTTGGTTTTGGTAAAATGTCAGTGTGATGATTTGTAAATGCCAGAAGACAACAAACTGCAAGCTTAGATTTCTTAAAATGAATCAGAGAAAGTTGAAGAATTAAATCCAACCCATAGGCATGAATACTTTTTTTTGTTTTTTGTGACTTTTTGTGGTATTTTTATATAGTTTTAATGAACAGAGATCATCATAGGGGTTTAATGAAAGCACAAAGAAAGACTAAATATACCTTCAGGGCTTAGTAGGAGAAATAATTTGACTGAAATAGTTTAGATGACGACTGTCTAAAATCAGAGCGATACTTTGCCTCACAGTACACCCGTGTTTAACAAGCTTTTATCAGGGAAACAAGATCCAGATTTTTTAGATTTGACTGTGTCTCTTAATAAATAATCCTCTCAAATTTTAGTGGCCGTCATGGGGTTTGTCATGTGTACCATTAAACGCTGACAAACTGCCCAGAGCACATCAGCCCAATGCAAAGCGACAGGTGAGACGTGCCTCCTTTTCACATCATTTAGCAAAAGTCATTCGGCAGCAATGATAACGGCCTGCTGGTGAATGACCAGAATGAATAGTTAGCAGCGACTTCAACCTCATTACAAGGACAAACTGCGTACAGCAGGAGGTTGATATGTCTGGCGCAGCCCCACATCGCTGTTCCCAATTTGAATAGAGAGGGGAATAATGCTTAATGCCTTTCCCTGTGTGGATATCGGCTTCTATAGGACAGCGACCCGTGAAATGAATATTTTTGTGAGATGAGATTTGTAGTACACAAAGAAGAGGGCCTGATTTTCCAGCCGACTGAGAAACACCTGTCACAAGAGAGTAGAGGTATTGTACGTTTGGGATGTGTAGAGCTTTGAAAATGATAATACCTGAGAAAGAGAAGAAGGGAATAGACATTAGGAGGAAGGGATGACAAAGATGAATAGAGAGAATGAAAGTGTTGATCTGAATGAGTATGTTAAGACTGTTAAGTACAGGCGTACTGTGCTCTATCAAGTTTTATTGATTTTTTCTTTTGGTTCTATAGATTTTAATGTTTGTAATTGTTGCTTGAATCTGTAACATCTTAAATTCCACATCTTACTGAGACATCTTCCACCATGTGTTGGCTTTTTCAATACAGTTAAGCTTGCTTCTTGGATGTTTGCAAACATGGCACTTAAGAAATATGTTTTTTACTCTTTTTGATGAGTTAAGGAAACGATTTGTTCATTGGTATCCTCTCTATATTGCTTTATATGACAGAAAGTGCAAGTCTGAGTTTGAAGTCATGTGGATAAGTGGTTCTCTTCTTCTTTTCTAATCCAAAAAATATGTTGTTCTATTACAATATTACATCTACCATCTCAGTTCCCTTCATATGAGGCGCATATGAAAATGAGGCACATTTCTGTGGTGCATGTCAAAGGCACTGGCTCCACACATCAGGGCGTAAATGAGATAGAAATAAATATAGTCAATTTACAACAGGGGTGAAAATGTATGTAAGCCATTCATGTTTTGACAGATGATTTACGATGAAGTGGGGGGGGGGGGGGGATATAAGAATATTAATCCAACAGGTATAATCTGATCAACCCATCTGGTTTGAGATCTGAGCTACAGCCTCATTATGAACCCAGACAGCCCATTTCCTCCTTTGTCTATTTAATTTTTTTCACCTGACTGAGACCGGGAAGAATACTGGTATTATGTATGCACCCACTTTTATGCTGTAGGGGGAATGAATTTTTTCAATGGGATCATAAATCCCTGCTCTACCTGGCTGCGCACAGTAAGAATGTGGGGTGGTTGGCCGGACGGCTCTCTTGGCCACGACTATAGATCTGGATTGACAGCCTCCCCACCCTGTCATCCGCTGTTAATCATTGAAGGATTCGGGGCTGCCGGCAACACGCTCTGCCAAGCGACCTTGAGTCCTGCTGGGGCCGAAGGACTCGAGCTAAAAGCTTGTTCCCCTCTTATGGCAAGCAAGAGACACTTCAGCCAGGTGGCTCAGTCGCTCCACAAGAGAGACTGATGGCTAAATGTTCCACACTGCTGGAAAGTATTCTGTTTCAAATCAGCATGCTTTGAATATGCATCTCCTCTTATGTGCTTGGCATTCATGCTCCTGAAAGTGCATAATTTGGCCAGTTATGTAACTTCAATGTGAGTCGCTTTGCATTCCTTTAACTTCAAATTCTAAATATATGAGTGAAAAATGTACATCCGGTTTGCATTCTGTCGCACGCTGATGACTGAGAATGCAAGAAGAGGAAGTATAAAGAAGAAATCAAAACAATATGACAGCCATTGGAAGTGGGAGCGATAGTCACAGTGGTGGAAAAAGCTCTTAAAATGTTTTCAGTTTTCATGTTTAGCTTATCCACGGTGACAATTGCAGAGCAGAATAGGGAAAAAATAGCATGTCACAGAGAAGAGAAACGAGATAGCAGAAATGTCTGCTTGGTGCCATGAAAAAATAAGCCTCTCACTAGATTACGCTCTATTCCTCCCCTCTGTTTGTCTCCCCCATTGTCTCCATTACAATTTATCTGTCCATGTAAACGCTCAATAAAGGACCAGACCAGGATCCTGACTCCAGTCCCAGATTTTTGCTCCAGCCGAGCTGTTGGAACCAGCAGCAGTAAATGCCTGTTTTGCCTCTCTCCTCTCCCTCTCCCTGTTTTTGCTGCGCGCTACTCTCTGCTCTGCTGCAGTGGATGGTCCTCACGGTGCGCTCGCAACTCGTCTCAGCGGAAGAGATCTGAGCATCTCTCTGTCATTTTCCACACCTTTCTTTCCCTCTTTTTAGCCATCATTCTTTTTGCCATCCAGCTACTTATCATCTGAGGGTTCTGGATGAATGTGAGGGAAAAGTCATAGGATAGATGAGACAGCTCAAGAAGTCTTTAATGCAACATCTTTTGCACGATTGACTGTGTGATCTTCTGCTCTCTCTGGATGACAGAGAACCTTGTGCTCTTAGATGCCTCCTGCTTTTAGACTCTGTGTGAGGTAAGTTGTCTGGTTTGAGATTTTTCCTTTTTATGTATGGTATAGGGGTTGACTGAGGAGTGTATTTTGCTTGTTTCTTCCTGAGGGGAGTTAACATGTTCTAATGAGGACATTTTGGCAGAAGTTGATTGCAAACAAACTGAGTATGCAAAACATATGGCATGCGGTGATATGTGCATACGTAGGTGTGCATATGTCAGTATGTGCTTTTTGTGGAGCTTCTGTCATATTTGCCAAAGAGCTCTGCAATAAATCTTTCTATACTGCAGCAACTTGAAATTGTAAGCTGTGCTTACCCCCTTGTACTGAAATATGCTTTGCATGCTCCATATTTTGTCATGAGTGATCCAGTTCGAATTGGGTATCGGGGAGTGGTGGTGGCGGCTCGATTGGTGTGTATTTGGGTGTGTTTGCAGGAGAGATAGTGAAATAAAAGATATTTTAAAAAGTGAATCATCATTGTAATTATTTTCTTCTTCTTTGAGGGAAACCCTGTGACGGGATTGTCCCTTAGAGCAATTCACAAGAGTTGAGAACGGTGAGAATCTGTGACAGCTCTGTGGAGAGAGGGCACTACACCTCACCGCGCGCGTTTGCATGTGAGTGCGCACGTGTGTGCGCGTGGGCGGCTGTATGCATCTAATGGGAAGTCTCAGAGGTGAGCTCTGTGTGGGCTTGTGCGTTGTTTTGTGAATGAAGTGCTTTCAGCCTGAGCCCGAGGAGAAAGAGAGTGAGCACGCATGTTTGCACTGTCATGCGTGCGTGTGTTGTCCTTTCATTACTATGAACTGCCGCTCCTCCGTTCTCTGAGGCTGTGAGCAGCACACGTCAGCAGCACGTACCCTCTTTTGGGAAACACTCAGCTTCAGCACATTGCCGTCTCTTCTTCGTGTGTTGGGTGGCGTTTCATTGTGGGTGGTGACTCTGTGACGACTTACAACCCCGGGTTCTCGTCCCCCTGATGTAAATAGGTCTGCCTGGTGAAGCACGGAGTCACTGCAGCCAGTCAGATGGAGAAGCTTTGAATGTTCATGTTCACTGCTGCACTGCAGACAGACTCTTTCCTATTAAAACTACAAAGAGGCAATGCTGTACCCAGCCACAGACAGTGTAGGCTTGATTTAATAGGCTCTCCATCTACTGGGTCATGGTATTTGAACAGATGCTGGTAATCCAAAGTAACTTCCAGCAGGCTGTGTGGGGTATGGAGTGTCCAGGTGCAGGTGGACCTGTCTGGTAATTATCATCCATGGCAGATGTTACCATTATGATGCATGAACAACTGTGTAGCTTTTGCCACCAAGTCTGGCCTATTTAGCTATGAACAAAGCACTTGAACCGACACAATATGCATGTATTATAAAATGAACCCTGAGCAGCGTTGTGGCTTGTCAGTCTCTCCCAAGAAGTCCTTACATAGTCATAGTTTCGTTGGGATCCCCCCCCCACATGCATCCTCCATCTTTTTTTTGCTGTCAGCTCTGTGTGTATCTCAAAGGATTATGTTTAATTTACTGTAGCTCTATACTTTATCAGTTAATTCACACACTTATTATTGCCTTCATGTCCACATGCAGTTTGAAAACACAGCATTTGCATTGTTAGAAAGCCGTCAATATACACTAAATACGCACAGTGAGTATAGCATAATGGTTCATTCAAGTCCTTGCTCCAAATAAAAAGAAGCCCCTAAGGAATTCACTTTGTATCTGACTTAGAGAGTTTGTATGTTTCTGAGCCAGTTGACCTGGAAGCTATAATGTAACATTACTGCATACTGTGAATTTTCATGGATCATAAACATACTCCTGTGACATGGTGGGGTGCTGGTAAGCACTCACAGCAAGAATCTTTCCTATTTGAATCTCACTCATGTCCCTTTTTTTAAACGGTGTACACATATTCTCCAGGTGCTCTGGCTTCCAAAAACATACAGCGACTGGCAACCTGTTCGGAGCGTGTCTCCCTCTGTGACAGCTGGGATAACATCCAGTGCATCTGTGCCCCTGAATGTGGTGAAGGAGGTCTTGAAAATGCACCAATGAAAACATTCACACTAGAATTGCAGAAATTCAGAGTTAATTGAACAGATTTCCAATAACAGCAGTTCATATCACTCTGCCACAGGTAGCTGTAAATACGACCTAATTTAAAGAGGGCAAAACTTTTAATCATTTATATTTTACATTTTCAGTTATTGCTATATTGTGTGAATGTCACCTATTGGCTGTAATTTAATACAGAAAAAAGTTTTTCTTTTAATTACTGCAGTGACCACAGTTGTGATTGCTTTGTGGAATTGTTTTAAACAAGTGAAACATGGTGATCAGGTTTTACGGTCTACTGCCCACAAACAGAAAATCATCTTGTAAAGCATCTTGAGTGCCTTGAGCTGCCATCATTTAACATAAAACCTCAAAGTACACGATTAAGGTTTCGCATGCCAAAGACGTTCTAGCTTCTGAGAGGACACAGTCTGCACATTCCTCTCATTTAGCAGAGAACATTTCTTTAACGTGCCTCTGATTGGCACATATGTTTAAAAGGTATTAAACAAGCAATACCCTCGCCAAGCAGTTCTCTAACTTTTCCAACCCTTCTGCTACTGCATGTTTGTATTGGCATCAAAATTAAATCCAGCACCTACCATATATTGATTGATATTTTCCAATTTATTTTCCAATTGGTGGATAGTAATTTCACCTCATATGAATAGTTAAAGAAGCACTACTGAATTTTGGCAGATTTTCTCAGTTAGGCACCCCCAAATGACGGCAATTTTGCCATCACTCTTGCATCCTACCTCTACTATGAGCTCTCTCCAGTGAGCAAAAGTCAGTTAAATGTTGACTCTGATATTGTCCTCTTGTGTTACTTTGATGAGTCAGCCATGGTGCAAGTTCAAAACGACAAATGTGTTGACATTCAGCTGGCATGAAACGCAGTGCATAAGGTGAAACTCAGCTGTAACGTGATACTCCGGGCTGGAACACAAAGTTGTGAAGTGCGGTTCCTCAGCCTGGGGATGGTGCTGGGCAATGACAGCACCAGGAATGTACATAATCAATGTCAGTGTGCCATCTAAACAAACCACAAACACATATTTTAAGGTAAAAAAGTTTTCATAGTGCTACTTTAATGTACACAAACAGTACGCCTTAACCTTCATTAAGCTGCTGCAAAGTACATTACTGAGCAGTTATATTCAAACACTGACAAAACTAATTAAACAGTATATACAAAGTTTCTTCGCCTATGACATCTAAAATGAGTATATTTACCAGCCACAAATGTTTTTTGTTTTTTACATGCTATAAAATGGCATCATGCATCAGTTGACTATAACTCATATTTAGTGGGAGATTTCCACCTTTATAAACTATTTTAGCATAATCATTTCATGACATTTGCACACTTAAACTCCATCAATAGACACCGTAGATAATAATTGCTCTAGTTTGATTCACTGACATGATTGCGTGTATGGTGGGCAGCAAGGGTCACTTTAGTCTCAGAATGATTTCAAATGAAAGGCCATCCAGCCAGTGACCTCAATTTATTTATTCGACATTCCCAATGTTTACCCCATTTGGCCTTTAATGGGTGTTGATTTTGGGACTGGAGTGTGTATTAATCAGGCAGACGATGATGGCGTGTGTGGCAGATTATCTTGTCAGACACCTGCTCTGTTCTCTTTCAGTAGTCTAACAGGGAATCAGAAGGAGTTGAGACAGATGCAGCTGTTTAGCCCATTGAAAATGATACTGTCATTTTTTAACTAAGATGAGTGACTTTTGAGTGGCAGCTGAATATGATTACACAAGCTGCTCTTAAAAACAGGAAGGCCATGTGTTTTCCTGCAGTTGCTTAATATGAATCTGCGTGTGTTCCATTAAGTATTAAGTTGTGTTAAGTTTGCTCTGACTCTGTTTGATGATCTAAATCATAGAGCTAATTGAATTGATCAAGTGTTTTCTAGTTGTTGCCAATGAAGATTGAGCCATGTACAAATGGGTTATTGAGCCTTAAATCATCCACAAACAAAAAAAGAAGAACAAAAAAAAACCACATTGTTTGTGTTGCTGACAGCTCACATAGGATATCTGGGACAACGGCATTGCAGGAACTCCTGACATGAAAAATCAAACACTGAAGCTTGCAAACAATAAAAGCAGTCGTCAGCTGTAAACAAATCAAAACAAGGAAAAATGACAGCACTGAAGGAATCCCACAGCTCATCATTTCCTGATCTCAACATGTAGTGATACAAAATATTATTACCATCAGCACATTTTAATCTTATTCTGAATCATTTCCATATGTGTAAATTCCCCAAATACCAATAGCGTGGAGCTTGCAGTTGCACATTTTGAATAAAATACAGCAAAGGAAGACATGGTTGCATGGGCTCTGAGGGTTTCTAGGTCCGCTTGCATTGTTACAGTTATGAATCATATTTACTGCGCTCAGATTTCATGGTTTTCAGGCCACTTAAAAGATGTTGATTTAGCTCAGCTTGAGGAAACATTACAGTCCTGTGACGACCAGAGACCGATAGGATGGAGTCAGAGAGAAGTGTATCTAAGAAGTGGTTATGTACGTAAAAAGACACATCTTCATTTAAGTTTTCAGTTTTAAGACTTTACTGGGAAGGAATGTGCTTCACAGGACATGGATTAAAAAAACAAACTGTTCCAGGGCACTGTTTTGGTTAGTTGATGAGGATAATGTAATGTTTTGGATGACTGCATGAACTGTTACAGGTGGTGGCCTAGCTTATTCCATTAAGTCAGTTTGGCGTTACATAGTGAAATGAGGTAGCATGCTTGTTGTACATGGTTGGCCACTGGTGTGTGTGCTGTGTGTAACGTGTAATGTTTGTCTGCCGGACACATCTGTCTGCAGGGATAATAGTTTTGACTTCCAGCTGTCTTCAACTGACTCTTTAAACCCCTCTCTTTTTTGAAAGCTTACACAAAACAACACCAATCAGCAAACATGCAGCGTGTCACTAAAGCTCTGAACAACCGCCTCTTCAGAGCAGAATTCTCTCCTGATGGGAATCTTGAACTAAACCCAAATGAAAAAGAAGACTAGAAAGCCTTCCCTTCTTCTTTGGGCCCCAGCATCCCTCTCTTTTTTTCTCTCTCAGACTGTCACTCGGCAGCGGGCTCCTTTTCTCCACCTTTCTCTCATGTTTTTCTTCTATCTCTATCCCTGGCCTGTCAATAAGTTGCAATGCCTTCTGAGACACTGCCAGGGCTCAACCTCCAAGCCACAGGTACAACATTAAAGCCAAATGACTCATGCACTGAAACAGAACAACCTCTTTGCTTCTTGAGAGCACCGCTTGGACCAACTTCTAAAAAGTTACACTTGGATAAGCTTCTCCAGCTGCGATGCTTTTCTTCCCTTTACCCCCACCAGCAGTTTGCTGACACACCTCCTTGCTTCTAAGTCAAAGGATGAAAAAACGTTGGGTGCTCTGGCACGCTGCCTCTCTCTCCTCATATGGTGGTTCAAGGTGCATTGTTATTCATACAGTAGATATAATGGTGTGCAAAAAGAATTGAAATACATTTTCAACGCATCACTTTAACAAGATATTCACCAACTTTTTTTGCTTTGCAGATAAATTGACATGCAAAGTCTGACTTTTACCATCTTATACTCATACTTGCAAAATGTTCTTAAATAAAAAAAGAGCTCCAACCATGCACTATATAGTTATATAAACTACTATTCCCGCAAATATCCAGGTGTTTTTTTGTCACCTACATGAAATCGGAGACAGGTCGGACATTCCCTGGCCATAGCTAAGCTGCATTACACATCTGTGAAACACATTTATTCCTGTTGAAGAATTCAAAATCAGATAAAAGGAGAGTGCTGCAATGATGCTTAGAATATGTGTGCAAGTTGTGTCAAATCAAGTCTTCTTTATCTCTACAAAACATTTGAAACCAACCAAGGTTAACCATAGAGCTTCATGGATGAAAATACAACATCCAGAAGAGGAAGTTCTGTTGATTCTGTCCTCCTCCAGCTGCAGATACACCACATCTGTGTGCTGCAATGCATTTTTTGTCTTTTTTTTCATCCATCCATCCATTTTCTTGTCACTTATTTGGGGTGGGGTCGTGTGGGCAGCAGCTGAAGTAGGACAGCCAGACTTCCCTCTCCTCAGGCCGGGCTCTCCTTTGGAGGAGATTTCCACAGGACTTGTAAGGAGATGTGTTGTGTCTATATATGGTTATATGAAGGTGTTTCTGAATGCAAACGGGAATGTGCAGTTATGCTATCAAGGTATGATTGGGAAAAGATGGGTGTCTGCACGAAAGTGACTGCTTCACTGAAGTTCAAAACTTTTTTTGCACTTATTTCATTAAACTCTGTGATGGACTGATTATGGAAGACCAGGACAGTCATCGAAAAAGCAATACAGCATATTCATGATGATTAATTAATGTTAAATTAAAAATTTAGATTACTATATATAATTTCAAATTTTCTTTTCCCTCTTGGATTTTCAAATCCTTTTAGCAAATGCGTTTCCTAAATGGTTTACCCTTTCTGTAACCCTTCTGGGCCTTGAGCAGTGAAAACGTAGTTTAACCAATCACAGCCGCTCCACGTTGTACCTCTTGTGGTACTCCAGCTTTCTCATTGGTCAGACAATCAGACTTGCGTCTTTGTCTTGTTACTTTGCCAATTTAGCAAAGTAACAAGACAGAAAACACATGAAACTTGAAGAGAAACTCA
>JAOXYM010000021.1:8090323-8107870 GCA_028567055.1 Leptatherina wallacei
GGCAAGTTTATTCCATGATATTTTAATGACTGGTTAATGCTTGTTGCTTAATTCATTGTATGGTACAATGTTAATAGTTTCACCTCGAAATAGAAGCTAAATACTGGAAGCAGAAGAAGAAGAGGTACCAGAATAGGATTTTTTTTTTACAGTGTCTATAGGATTACAGTGAATTAGAGTAGAAATAAAAGTAGGTTTTATGCAGTTTTAAACTATAAGCCAACTGTATTAGTTAATTATAAAGGGTTGCTTCTTTTCATATATTTTTTTTGTTTGTTGTTTTATTTTTTTAATAAACCCCATCAATTTGAAAAAAACAAACAAACATAGAAAACCAATAACCATTTTTTGGAGCAACACAAAACACTAAGGAATCACTAAAACTGAAGCAACTAAGGTGATAAAGTGTGGTATTCCAGTCCAGCATCATCAGTAATTATGCTAAACTTTATATAAACTCCACTCAGTGCAGTGATAATGGACACCTCTAAAAGTAAGGTTTGCTTGGGGGGTTATTTCTGCTTTATTCCCGAACTTCATTCAGAAGAGACCATCAATTATTATCTATTATTGAATGACAATGAAGAGTTCTGTTAATCCAGCAACCCACTGCACTCATGGTGTCTCAAGGAATATAATTTTAATGGTGTTAAATTACTGTTATCTACTGATATTTTTTTTTTTTTACTGGTGTCAGTAATTGTTTTTAATTTATTTGCAAGGGAAGTTGATTCAAAGACACACTATGGAACATTAGCAGACTATTGACTTTTGTCTTATCTCTTGATCTGTCCATAATCTCCAATATCTGTTGCCCTTTCTTTTCCTTTCTTCTTCCGATGATGTCTTCTTGTGTTTCTTCGCTGAATCAGCCACTGTGCATGTTCAAACCGGCCGGTGTGTTGATATCCGCTTGGTAGCTTAAAATCCAGTCTGTTTTTTGTCCCAGCTCGTCACATACTGGTGCTTGGTTCAGACCCCACTACGTCAGTTTTGAATGCACATAATATCCCTGAAGCATCACTTTTTGTTATGTCACGTTTATGTTTTCCTTTTGTTGCAGCCACTGCAGCACTTATGCCACAGAAGAAAAACCAGAAAGTAGGTAAAGGGATATCTCATATCTTGAAAAATGACATTTGTGATGAGTTGGGGGCAAGAATATGTTGTAAAATCCCATTTTGCCACTTTAAAAACTAAATGAAACATCAGGATGTTCTGCTCAGTGTAGTACTTTAGAATCCTGATTTCAGCCGTCCTTACACAAAGGAAGACTGTGAAGACAATCAACTGTGATTGAGGTTTCTGAACCATAACAGTTTATCTTAAAGGGAACATCTGTCTGTGTTCCTTATAAAAACTGAAATATATCACTTGTGGACCTTGGCTTTCAAATATCTAGCAACCTTCAATTCCTGCTTTACAAAGCCTGCTATGACAAAAGCTCTGCTATGAGTTGTAATTTGAACCCTGATGTGCAGTGGTGACACTGTGCTCCCGATAGACAAGCAACCAGAGGACATGGGTCAAAGGTGAGACGATACTGTCCTGGAGAAAATTGAGTCATCATCGCTAGAATTTGAGCATAGAAAGGAGAGTGAGCAAATAAAAGAAAAGGAGGAAATGAGTGTTTGCATCTATAGAGCATAACCAAGGGCCAGGTGGAAGGTCTTGTCTCGGATGTAGTTCCAGATGCAGTTCAGCCAATCATGAAAAAATGAGGCAGAGTGAAACTACCCTTGAGTTGCTGGATCATCATGGACAAGGAACCTTGAAGAGGCAAAATGTTTTAACTCTTGTTACATAGAAACAAGGTTATTCAAGTTAATTGTTTTAACTGTGACTAAAAGCTGCCAGTAAATATTCTACTCAGGGCATATAAGCATATACTGACCCGGTGGATACTCAAAAGACTGTCAGGAGCATCATTGCAGCTTGTCTCTGGTGCAACCTTTTTTTTTATGCCTGTCATATCCACCCACTCACACAAAAGGTTTGATGCTCATTTCCTAATATCAGTCCTGACTTTCCTCCAGTTTATTTGGGGTGCATCTTTTTTTTTCCTGCAGTATAAGCACAAGCAAAGTTTATTTTGCTCTGGACATCTTTAAAGAATCCAGTGTGGATTTGCTGTTGTAAATTCTCTCTGAAGGTCTCCCTCTCCCTCCCTTCCCAGCAAAGACATAGATCTGTGTACTGCAAGTGTGCAGATCTGATAGCACCAGAACCCTTATCTTACAAACATGTCATCCAGATTCCTTTAAAGTTATTCAAATATTCCCTCACAAGCCTTGCTCGTCTATCTCTCTCTCTCTCTCCCCCCCTCTCTCTCTCTCTCTCTCTCACTCCATTCGCTTTTGCAAGCCCAACATTAAAAACACATGTGGTGCATAGGAGAGAAGCTCATTATATTTCTGATCCACCATATTTTGCACTGACCTGTGTCAAACGCAGACAGGAGCTGAACTAATGGCATTCAAAGTCAGTAACCATGAACATTAAATGCATAAAAACTCCATCAAACTAACAAAAAAAAAAGAGTTTTCTAATTAAATTAGATATGACATCAGAGAGTATGAACCTCACCGGAGAGTTTGGCTATTTTGTTTATCTCTTTAGCACCCCCTAAAGATGCTGGATGGAATACCACAGGGAGTCACATGATTTTGTTTATTTGGTGAATAAGCCAGCAAAGATACCCACAGGTATCACCAAAACTGTGGAGTGGCAAAGGTATAGTGATGTTTGAGGACCTAATATTTACATGGTCACTCTCATGTCACACAGACACAGATCAATAGATCACATGTCATCACAGATCATTATACCTGGAGTGGAACAGAGATGCTGGTTGTTAGGGCAACCTTTCTATAGAGAAGGCAGGTGCAGCACGAAGTGAAACCAACACAAGCACGGAGATGTGACCCTACAATAAACAAACTGAGTTTATGTCATGTTGTGTGTTATTTCCTGTGTGTATTCAAAGAAGGTCCCTTAACTCTAAATTTAGCAGTCATAGACGGAGCTTTTCCATAAAGACTGATTATTTGCCCTGCCAGACACTATGTTAAGGTAAGCTGTACCAATCACTTTACTGCCTTCTGCTTCTGTAGGGCAACACTTTACACATCAGCCATTATGAAAGTACAATTCCAACCTCAGCCCCTATTGATAGCTATTAGCCACAGATAAATCATCAATATGACATGTCTATGACACTGCTAAACTGGTTTCCTGTGGCCACTGTCAGTTTGGCCCCAAATGGAGAATTACTACAATACAAAAAAAAAAACACCTTATGAACACAAATAATTTTCACATTAGCATCTTTTCTGTGCGTGGACATGTGATGCCGTTGCGATGGTGTGGAGATGATCTCACACCTCAGTTTCCATGTTCTCTATCTGTTGGGGATAAAACAAATCCAAGACTCTGTCAAGTACTCTTCCCCTCTTCCTCCTCCTCCTCCTCCTCGTCACAGCTGATCTGTGGCAGGTCAAGCCAGGGACCTGCTGACTGGTAAAAGGCAGGGTCATTAGGCCAGGTGGTGCTGCTGTGATGGCCACTGTGCAGCACATGTCAGGCATTAACACCTACAGACATGACTATCGTTAAGCACACTTGGATCATTAATCATTGTTTAAGTAAAGTGCAATCAAGACTTCAAACTGTTTTCATTCAGATTGTTTGCAGTATCCTAGAAGTTAGATGTAGAAACGCTCTCCTGTTGGAGGCTCATGTTTGTTAAAAGTGTATCGAGACAGACCTGTGACTGTTAATCTTTTACATCTCCAGATGCCTGCATCTCATGGTTCAGCTTGTTGTTGATAACAATAAGTTAGATCTGCATCCTCTGATAGATCAGACAACTCTTAACATCAACTACGAGTTGAGAGACGAAGACATCCTGCCAAAGACTGAAACTACTCAGAGAATGACAATGGGCATTGCTGTGTCAGCTTGCTGAACTGTCTGTGTGATTTACAGGAACAGATGCACCATACAGATGGGCATTGGACTGTTTTCCATTAGTAGGCATATGAAGCAAACTCTCAATGTGTCCAGGGAGGCTTTTACAAGGCTTGCATTTATGATATCATCCAGGCTGACAACCAGAGCATTTTAAAACCTTTCTCATCTTTTCTATAACATACATTGTTTTGGGACCTATATTAAACCATTTTAAATCATAATGTTCTTTGCTGCATCCCAGAAAATTGCCATGAAGTCTTGAAGGGTTCAAGTACCCATATACTGTAGATCTCTCAGAGGACATCACTCCTGATTTTCTTAATGAATAGAAGGGAGACAAGATTGAATTTCATTACTGTGTGCCAGTGTGAATAATTTGGGTAACTGTGAGGTTGCGATCTCATCACCAGGATGTCATTTTACCTTGTTGAACTGTCCCTTAGCCCTGTAAATCCCTCACTATCCCAAAAAAAGGTATTAAAGAAAGTACTTTGTTTCTTAACCATACAGACTATTATATAATGAATTCTGTATCTGTATTATTATTATTTTCTGTAGTGTCGTGTGCATTACCTGGGAATGATTTAGACTTTGTAGACTTCACACATCAGATGTTTGGGATGACTGCATCGTGCATGAACAACTTGACAATCCCTCTTCTTCTTCCAACAGAGCAGCTTGAACAGCCAAAGTGGAGTCATTTGGGGATGAAGAAATGAAAAAACAAAAAAAACCAGGCCTCTATAACTTCCTTATGTATGTGCAAGGCTTAGTCGAGTTGCATTGTTTGCAATTTGGTGGTCAAGGTTTTGAAAAAGCAAAAGGAGGGATGTCGTAAAACTTTCTACACTAGCCCCTGCAAATCCACAAGTGTTCTTTTAAAAGCAGACCGAAGAGAGCGCATCGACATCCCCGCCTCTTCCAGCTCTATATATTACTTACTCGTACATCAAAGGCATTTTTATTATTCATGTGTAAGCCATCCTATTGAACAGATTACTAAACACTATTCAATTCGTGTGATAAAAACATCCCCGGTAAGATTACTGGGCTGGATCGGACCCACAAAAAAGACATAATTCCCCATCACCGCGCACACATGCAATGTAACACACACAAAATGTTCCATCATTCCTGCCACTGCTGCTGCGGCTCCTGCCAGGCTGATTAGGTCCAGGGCCTCTAAGCCATTACAGCATTGATTGGAATCATATTTTGTTGCAGGGGGCTGCAGATGCTGATCGACAACCAAACTCCAAGGCATGTTCCGCATGTGGGAGTTGATGTGGCTCCCATTAATTAAATCACTGTGGGCCAGAGACCGCCAGTGGATGATGGCTTTTATTTAAAGAGTGTAAATCACTAGCGTTGTGGGAAAAAAATGCAAATGCTGCCTAAACGAAGTGTGCTAGTCCCCGGAGCGTTCCCTGATCGGATGGAGTTACTCTGCACAGCTCTGTCAATGTGATTTAGACTCAGAGTCTCTTTGCAAGCACCAAACAACGATCTTCAAGTCTGTTTTTTATGAGTCAGACCAGCTGCATTTTAATCCCTCATGGATTTATAAATCGTACATGTTAAATATTAATGTTTCGCCCCAAAAAACACCCCTGTTACGTTCATGTCATTTAGCTTTGTAACATGTAACGCTGATTATGTTTCTGTGCCTTTTTGCATTTACCCTGAAATCAATATTCTGCCTCAGGGTCATTTTGTAAATTGGATGATAGACTCGTGTATCACTGCATGTTTTTGACCCTCAGCCACCAAGTCATGACTCTACTTTTATACTTTGAAATTCAAGGCTGGTTCTGACACAGACAGACCGCTCCCATAAGTTCCAGCTGTTTATTCTCGCGGGGCCATAAATCTCTCGTTGCTGTCTCCAAAGAGACGACAGAGTAATGGAGATGAGACTCAACGTTTTTTATCTCTTTCTCACAGTGAAATTGATGCGTGAGCCGCTAAACCTAAACCCAAAAGGGAGCCATCTGTGAAATGTTGATCCCTTTTTTTTTCCAAATAGTTTTTTTCACCTGTCATTGAAAGTCCTAAATCATGTCAGAGAAGCCGTAAGCACGAGTCACTGTTTTTCCTCTAACAGCCTCGTTCAAAGAGAAAATTCTGTCATCATCTGTATCACTCCTTGCACTCATGGTTCCCCACTTTGCTTTCTTAAGAGGATCAAATGCTTTGTTTGAATAGTGGCACATTCATTTTTCATTAAAGGTGCATGTTTGCCATGTGTTATTATTCCATTATCAGTCAGCTGTTTTTTAGAATTTGATCAATCACTTGACTAACGCTTATCTGTTAAAAAACAAACAAACAACATAAAACTTTCAAATGTTTAACATTTATTCTTCATTTTAGTTCTTTTTTTAACATCATTTATGACAATTTAACTGAGGATACATTAAAACATTTGGCACAATTTTTCTCTTTATTTGTAACCTCACGATATATTTTTAGAATGAGTTGATTGTCTTTATTAATGCAGTTTGATGCCAATTCTATGAATGAACCATATATATGAAAATAGAGGATGAGGAAGAAAGAGCCAGGCAAGCTAGGGGTCTAGTTTCATTCACTGCTATACACCACTTGCTCATGAAGTGCTCTTTCATAAGCCCAAGATGATAACAGCCTTAACGCTGAATTTGTGGCTTCAAAATGTCCAATAACCAGTGGACATCCCCAGATCAAGTCTTGTTTGTGTGTGGGGAGAATGGAGCAGGAGTTCAACAGGTGGATCAGTGCAATGTCCGCAGTAATGTGGGCTCTGCATCCGTCTGTCATGGTGAAGAAGAAGTTGAGCCAAAAAGGCAAAACTCTGGATTTACCAGTTGATCTAGATACATCCTTCACACACATGCCTTCACCTATGGTGGGTAGTGACCAAAACAACAAGATCGCAGATTCAAGTGACCGAAATGAGCTCCTCTGCAGGGTGTCTGGGTTATTCCTTAGAGATAGGGTGAGAATCTTATCACCAAGGAGGGGCTCAGAGTAGAGCCACTGCTCCTCTGCAACAAGAGGAACCTGATAAAGTGGCTCAGGCTTCTGGTTAGGAGGCCTCCCTGGTAAGATGTTTGAAAGACATCCCACTGGGAGGAGGCCTGGGGAAGATCAGGACACAATGGAAGAACTATGTTTCTCGGCTGGCCTGGTAATGCTTCTGGATCTTCCTGGATGTGCTCGAAGAAGTGGTTGGAGAGAGGAAAGTCTCGGCTTACCTGCTCAAGCTGCTGCCCTTGTGCCCCAACATTGGATAAGCAGTGGAAGATGGATGGAAGGAAGATATTCCTTAAAGGAAATTTATATTGGTACTGTAGAGATAAACAGACAATACCTATCTGGCATTGCTGACCGTCATTGTGTAGGGCATTTGCTGTGGGCAGTAATGATTTCCTGTGCTGTTCATTGTTGCAGAGAAAAATGCAAGTCTCTCTCTCTCTCTGAACACACCACTGATTAATCACTAAATTGTGCTGATCATGTGCTTTGTTGTCTATTTTATTTTGTAAGTTCTTATTTGCACAATCTTCCAGAGGTTTCAGGTCAGTTCCCATCGCAAAAACCAGCTTTCGATATATATTTTTTCCCATTTCTTTCAGTTCCTGGCTCTAACGCTGCTAACAGATGGCTGCAAAACACATTGTACTTTCCACCATATACTTATAAAAGATATGCAATGTGTTTCTCCAATTCCCTAATGACCAAAGCTTCCTCAAGAAGTGAATTTGCTTTTTTTTTTGGCAAGAGGATTGAAAACTGAGATTAACAGGAAATTTTACAACATTGTTTGAAATAGCTTTTTCCAGATCTCAAAAAATTCAGACGTGACAGAACTGGTTTACAACCCTCAGTGGAGTCATCCTGACTAGAAGAAGAAGTAAAAAAATAGTTGATGAACAGTTTCAGAGTTGTCTGTATGTATTTCCAAAAGTTGAATTTGTCAGGGAAGAGCTCTATGCATAATTTCGACATTGTCATTTTGTGATTAGAAATATACAGAGACAAGCCTTACAGGGCCCTGTTTTGGTAAAAACCCATCAGATTTATTGATCAAATGAAACACCACCTTATTTTTGCTGTACATGTCTTACTCCTAAAAAAATCAAAAGCATCTTAAAGGTTGAATCTCAAATTAAAAAAAACAGTTCCCAAGTTTAGAGCCATCTTTTCTCCATTGGCCCTGCACTGTTGGTTTAAAAATTAAAACAAGGCACTGGCATTATAAAATAAAGAGTAGCATGAATGCACCTTCAGGTGGTTGCAGCTGTTGGTCTATCCGCTTTCAAAAGCTGGAACAGGCCAGCTGTTGAGGCCACGCTGACTGCAGCTCATTTGATTACTGAATACAAACACACAATATCACATTATTAACATCGCCTTTGGCAAAATGTGATTTTTAAAATGTCTGTGCTTTATTTGAGTGCTTATTTCAATCCAAACTGTGAAAAATTCTCAGCCCCTGCCATGTGAAAAATGAAGAATCCCCTAAAACCAGAGTCGGCCTCATCCAAATCCAGTAGCACTTAGTCATGGCTACTTAAAGACAGCTCTGATGGACTCCAGTGCTGTCTGTGTGCTTGTTAGAGCTCGTTAAACCGAGCATTTTTAATACAAGGTCAGGGTTAATATACCCCAGAAGTCATTTCAGAGTGCTCTCAGCCTATTACAGAGCAGAGATGAAACAATGGATTGTCACAATTCAAATATATTCTTTGAATAAATTACTTGTGGAAGACATTTCAGCTTATAATGAAAAGCCTGAAAGTTTGCAAGAGCATTTGCACATGTAGTGTTTATGTTGGGTTATGTGTATATGTATGTGACTGAGAGTGTGTTGATGTTACAGCGTGGGTGTTGATCATCTGGGAATCCAAGCCTGGTTGCACATCACTACTCATCTATCCACAGGGCCTACTGATCTTTGTTTAGAGACCATCAGAGGGAACAGTGGGAAATTTTATAGAGCAGACTTTTGCATCAGCGTGCTATTCCCACTTTTATCACTTACCTAGCACTCACCTGGAGCTCACTCTTTATTCAGATCATGCAGATTAAGCCAAAGAAATGGCTGCATGAACAACCGAATAACAAACCGAATAATCTCTAGCCATCACAATCTTAATGAAATAACACACTTTGATATGGCTGTGAAGTTGTTCAAAGGACATAAAAGAGGTCATCTTTGTAATATATGTTGCATATTTTTGAGTCATAAGCGTATCTGTTAAGGATGACCTGGCATCATGTAATATTCATCTCTATGTCAAAGATAAATCCTTCCCCATGCTTCAACCTCTTACTTCAAGCATAATCAACAGATTCCAGAGAGGGCCATGGTTTGATAGTAAAGAGCATCCTTCCTGTGTGTGCATCCTCCCCATCTGAAATGGAAGTGGGCCACATTAATTCAGTCTTGGTGGAGACTGCGGATTAGCTTTATGCTTATGCATCTGTTCTATGTAAGAGAGTGTGAGGGAAAACACATTGCACACAGGAAGACGACTCTGCAAACACCTCACCTCCTCCTCTTCTCCCTCCTTGCCCATTGCCATGGCAACGGGATGTCTTCAAACACGGGAAGGCTCGGGTTTGCATTGGTGTCTCTGTAATCAGATAACTGCATTGGCTTTTCAAGGTCCATACAGAAGAAAGCCTCCCAAGATCTGAGCTTTGCAGCTAGAGATAGCTGTTTTTAGCATTTGTGAGTTCCTCTTTTGTCTCTTTTTCTGTAAGACTCTTATGATTGCTCATTCTTTCTATCACAGCTTTCCAAATTTTTCAGGCATTTGCTTCCTTCTTTATATATTCTCATTTTAGGAGGGTGATAGTATTGCGTACGAAACTGCAGAGCAAAGACCTGTACTGTGGTTGCTAGGCTACAGAGGGACAAGAAGGATCTGTGAAGATTTTTTTCCGCTATGAATTGTCACATTGGATGGCCTTAAGCGTTAAGGCGCTTTTGAAGTTATCGGGTTGTGATGCACCTCGAGAAAAAAAGTCCTCTACCTGCTGTACTGCAGTTGCCGGGTATTCCCCACTCATAATTTCAAAGCGGATGTAAATAAACGGGGCCAGGCCTGTGTCAGCTTTCTTGTAGCCTTTCGGCTTTTGCAGCGTAAGCATTTGCCCCTGGGAGGTACCCCTTTAGCAACCGATGCATTTATGCTGTACAGAACAGTAGTTGTATATTGTCTTTCCATCAAGCTACTGTGACACAGATTCAAGGTTCATGGACAGAGATAAGAGGGATAGTTGCTTACAAGCAGTAACATGTCAGCAGATTCAACAACACATTGTTGGGAAAGCCCAGTGAACAGTGTGATGGTGTTTACATTTATTCATCAGGCATCATTGCATGGAAACAGACTTATTCATTCAATATGGTGAAAGCAAACACCTCTCTGGACAGTGATTTATATGTGTAGGTGTGAGGTTTTCTACACATACTTCCTTATTTCCTTTTTCTATTCTGCCAGAAGCAGTAAACGGCTTCATATTGATCTGTTCCACCCTTCTACTTTATTTCCGTCTTTGAGGTCAATTTGTTGTCTTACTTGACAAAATAACTACTAATATTGTACTTCAAATGAATTGCTATTCATGGCGTTGAGAACCGTCCCACTGCTTCAATCAGTGGTAATCAGCTTCAATGTTTCTTCTCTCAGATGAATTTTAGATTTATAGTAGATTTTAGATTTATAATATAGATTTTTTTATGTAGCAAACAAAACAATACTGAAATAACAAGTAGCAAAGTTAAATCTATCAAATGGAGACAAAACATACAACACACATGCATGGCATATTGTACTCAAGAAATCAGCATAACAAGTTTCAACATCTCAGATCAGCCGTACCACAATGCACAAGTTTATTATATTAAAAAGGGAACTTTGTTTTGAAGGTCATGTGGGAGTCTTTGCAGAAAAAAAGAAAGAAAGGGAAAAAAAGAAAGAGAAGTAGTGTAAAGTCTTTTATGCCTCCAGTTGGAGATGTTCAGTTCTGGATAAACAGCCTTGGGGACGTAACTTGCGTCATCACCAGTTATGGCTGAATAGTCTGAAAATGAAAAGGAATATACAAATATGGGACTTTGATGTAAAGAAGTTACTTTATCCGACCTCTGTACCATCTTGCTGATATCTGCTAGCTGCTGCATGAGTTGCATTGTGGGTAATAAAGGTGATAGATTTCTTGACAAACAAATCATAGCTCTTCTTTGAGAATCAATTCTTCTCCGGGTGACAGGTTTCAAGGCAATTTTAAACGATTGTCAACGTGTTTTATCTTATTTTTTCACACTTGTACATTAATTTGTCTTGTACATAACAACGTGATTAGTTCAGGTAATTTCCTGTAAAGAAAGCCACCCTTCTGTTCCCCAAGATGCGTTTACAAGTTAACAAAGAGACAGAAGGCCCAGGCAAAGCTCCAATATGGCCACCCAGTGACATGGCCGACCAGGTGTTAGACACATCCTATGCTGCCTCTGGGCTTACTTCATCTGCTTGCTCCTCATGGCCCATTAGGTCCATTCCAGGAGATGGAGCATAATGCAATACCCTAGACAGTACTTGTTAAGCACACACACACATATATACAGTATATACACACACTTTTGTGCACTACTACATCTGTACTGCGTATATTCCCTGGCCAAGCAGCCTGAGCCAAAGGCAGCAGGTGGGTAGCTGCTGAAATCTGTTCTGTACAGATGCCAGGTGCCAATCTCTCATCATCACACAAACACCCAATCACATGGAACAATGCTGTGGCATGATGATGACATGGGGAGAGAGACAGCAGGAGTTGGGAGGAGGAAGAGGACAGCGTTTGTTAGCTGTGCCAAGGTTTTGGTTGCATCTGCATCCCACACACAAAGAAATTGGCCGTTTCAGGTTTCTTTTGATTTGATATTTTTGGCAAGATTTGGGAATTGTGAGTAAATGAACGGATAATAAGTTGCATTGGTTTTTGTGCAGAAAATGAGGATGACGCATAAGTCAGCTGCGCAGGTGGTGACCTCTGTTGGTCACATGTAAGAAAGAAAGAAACCACCAGCAAATTTTAGCCCCACTTTGTGAAGTTTTATTGAGTCAGCTGTTTTGTTTTTTTTGTTGTGCCAACATATGCTATGATGTGCTGATAGCCAGAAGAGTTTTCTTTAAAGAGTGAATAGTGAAGCAGCATGATTTATAAGTAAAAGCTCACTGTCACTCCCACTCTGTCCATCTCTCCAACTCCAACCTTCTTGCTCTGCCTTACTTGTTCCCTCTGCCCTCTCCATGTCCCCCAGTATAAAATATGAGCACAGTCGCTCTATAAATCTGGGCCAGAGATAATGAGAGTTGGTCCCCTCAGTACAGTGGGCCTCCAGCCAGGCTTGGTGCCAGTGACATCATCCTTTGGGAGGGCGAGTAGATTGATGAGTGTGGTGACACTGTGCCATTGCTTCTGAGGCAGACACACTCGTTGATCCATGCACACTCACATTAGGCCCTTGCACATGAGAAAATGTGAGTGTGCACATTTTATGTCGTGAGCAGCTGCGGGGAGTCATCGAGTCTTGCTTTTAACTAGCAAAGGACCAAAGGATTTTAATATTGGAGTCAGTGCTGACAGGCAGGGTGGCTTAAGATCCATCTTATTCCTGTGAACGCTGCTAGGGAACTTTATTTAAATTTACCACAAACTTCCAATTTTAGTCAAATATGAGCCACTTAGACTCTGTTACCGCCAAGGGGTCCAGCTCTGCACGGACGGTTTGGTGCAGTTTGGTCCGGGAAACCCTGATCTCTGTTTACAGCCAACCGTACCCTTTAGTTTTACACCGAATCAAGAGTTCACTAATTCTGAAATAAATTGTCTTGTAAGATGACGTAAAAAAAAAATTAAAAATTACACAAAGGTACCTCCAAAGCATCTCTTTTAAACATGCATGTAATCCCAAGTCTGTGATGCCTCTCTCCGTGTCTCTTTTGGTAAATGTTCGTAATCATGATCTTCCCCACCGTCACCATGTTGCACATGCGTATTGCTTTTGAAAAACAAGGAACTAAGAAGTGCCCTCTAGTGGGTGTCTTGCCTAACAATCATGCCAACATAACGCACGTATGGGAGTATGTAGGCAGTGGCGTATGACATTTACAGAGGTACCTTTTTAAGTACGTATAGAAAGTATAAATGATCCTTAAAAGGATTTCAGGAGAATTGTAAAAGGAAGTGAGGGGCACTTGACCAAGTCTCAGTATATGACAAGTACCGGCATGATGGTAACTTTCATTTAATGCTTTCAAAAGAGACAAATGTACAGATTTTATTATCTGACCAGTCTTCAGTGTTTAGTCATATCCTCAGGGATGACACCATCAGTCAGTCTATCACTTTGGTCCACATAGAACTATTTGATTTGAATTATCTGTTTTAAGTGTCACAGGAGAGATGCTGTTGGATCGCCATGAATAATTGGATTAATGATCACCTGACTTTCCATCAGATATCATCAAGAATTTCTTATTCCAGTTTGTCCATTGCTTTCATCTATGACTTCTCCCAGTGTGAGTAAAGCAATAGCATTCCCATCCCCAGTTTATTGCCATCGCACTGTCAATCTCTGATTGCGATGTTTGATTACGCAACCAAGATGTGGTCACCCAGCAGAATGCATTTCAGTGAGTTGATTTTGTTTAGTGTTGTGTCTGACAAATTCCGCCTGCGCTCAAAAAAATTGTTTCCAATTCAAACCACATTACTGACTTCAATCATGTCTTGTTTTCACAATGTGAATGGGGTGATTCGCTGAACGCTGTCTTCTTCCATATTGGAAAGTGACTTAAACATTGATAACTCCATCGGAAAGAAATAGTTTTATTTTCACCAATTCCAGGAGGCAAGAAAGCGATGTCTTGTAAAACCTTTAAACAACACACATGTACTTGCCAGCCTCTGTTTACCTCTTCTCCCACTTTGCCCTTTATGTGTGTCTTGTTTACTTTGTCTCTACAAACCTAAAATGTCCAAATGAATAAGAATTGTAGACAATATAGCCTCAGTTCCACTGACCTCACTGATTACTTTTTTGCTTGAAAGAGTGTTTTCTGCTTCTCTTTCATGTTATTGAGCAGAAAGCAACACATGTGTTTTGGAGGAGTGAGGCACAAGAAAGCTGTACAATAATGACATTTATTGACTCATAGAAATAACTATTATTAGACATCAGCCTAGAGGTTGTCCAAACACAATTCATCCCATTTGGAGGCAATTCTTAATCATTTGTCTGTGGATGTGGGATTTGTAGAGGAAAATGCCCTTCGTGACTTATTTCAATCAATTCCAGAAGTTGAATTTGTTGGATTTTTATAGGCTGGTCAATTCTAGAAAAAAACAGACTGCTGTGTGTCAAGATGGTCTAACAGCATGATGCACAAATGTTCTGACAACAAAGTAAGTTTAGTATGATTTACACCCCCTTATTGTAAGTGTGCGGCTCAAAACCAGCAGATGACTGCAACAGTATGACTTCAGCCTTGTCACATAGACTGTAAGTCACCCTAACATTAGCCTATACACTGAAGACAGTTGCACATTTTTTAGATAAAGACAAGAAAAGCCAAGATTTTGCATTGTTATTGTGACAAGAATTAAAAGAGCATGCAAAAATAAGTTAGATATGAATGAAATGAGTGAAAGGGAGGCCCTGCGACAGACTGGCGACCTGTCCAGGGTGTACCCTGCCTCTTGCCTGATACTTGCTGGGATAGGCTCCAGCTCACCCGCGACCCTGCATGGATTAAGCGGTACAGAAAATGGATGGATGGATGGATGGAGTGAAAGGGATGTGCCAATGAAGGAGAAAGAGAAGTGAGGGAGATACCACTGATAGCATCAGCATGTGCCAATATGGTCATCTCTGAGGCCAAGTGCGCTTGATAGATGCTTCAGCAAGACTCAAGGCTGCTGGGGCATGACAGAAACCATCGACATCCCCTCTGCACAACTCTACCTGTCTACATTTGTATGTACACTTTTTTTTTCTTCTTTCTCTTTGGCCCTCCATCATTTTCTGTTACATGTCCTTTTTAGCCCGTATACCTCTCGCCTCCTTCCTTCATCCACACATCCACACAACTGAAAAAATACCGTCTCAACTTTATTCAATCGTCTGCTCACCTTTAAAATATTTATCTCCCTCATGCTTTCCAATTCCCATGTCCATTGAGAGTTCAAAGAAACCACCTATAAATCTGACCCAAAGTCCTTAGGGTGGGGGGGTTTGTTCTTTTTACTAACCTTATTTTCCATTATTCCATCAAATCCCTACCCCCTGCTCACCCTGTGTCTGCTTTTCACTTCTTATCATCAGAGTCAGGCTGTTGTTATATGTGTGAGGCTTGGGGACTAACATGGGATACAAACTGCTAAACGAAATGTTGCTTCACATGTACCCAGAGTGTGAAGACACTGTGTCCATCCTCACACAGCCTGCACACATGCACACTTGTGAACAGGAGAAGGCACCAGTACATAAAAAACCATGTAAAACTACTGTATTTGCCATTGCAATTACAAAGAAAAGCCAAATCTAAACTTAATCTCAATGCTTCAGGGAGTTGGGATATTATTGCTTGGCATGGTTGGAGGAAGAAGACACTATCTCTCAGGCTGGTTACTTGTGACCTCGAGTGGAAATAGGTCTGGATTACAACTTTGAATATTCTTTCATGTTTTGTAAATACTCATATTCACATGTAAACAAAATTGTGTAATTTATCTTGTGCATTTATCATTGCTCTTTTAATAAATCCCTCTTTGCTCTTTTAGCCAGAATCCTGGCAAACAACATTTGGCTTCTGAGTGAGTCGAGTGTGATTGATTTACTAAAAACAATAACTTTGTGTGACTTCCGTTGATCAGAACATGGTAATATTTGAAGCTGGTCAACTGATGCCATGTTTCCATTGCATGGTATGACTTGACTTTTTACTTAACTTGACTCTTCTGTCCTTCCTTTTCCACTATATATAATAAGCCCTCCATCTAATAAATGCACATTATTGCTCTGCACATTCAGCCCAAACTCACCAGAAAAGGTAGAACAGGTTCATTTTTCTTCATGCCCAAGACATATAGTGTTGCAATCCATGATGGTAAATTGTAACATGGCAACATACAATAGATACTAAAGCTGTTGTTTTCTGTAGACTAGCTTTGGAGTGACATGATTGGATTCATGATCCATGCGTATTTAAAAGGTGTTTGTCAGTTTTTGTAACTCTCCATGTATTTTTAATCATGTACATTTGTTCTATTATTACTAGTTATACCTCATTTCTTTCCCTAATTATCTGTTGGCAAGAGTGCACTTGAAAAATTAAAAATAGCAAGCACAAGAGGAGGTGGAAAAGTGAAAGGTCTGACAGGAAAGCATGGAGGACAAGTCTTAAACGAGCAGTTTCTTTCATGAAAGTCGGCAGATTAGCGCCTTCTCTGATGCAGAATAAATGCTAAATGGGGTTAGAAGGTTGTTATGATGTGGTAATATGCTTGGAGATGTGAAGCAACAGCATGCCGATGCTTTGAAGCTGAAGCTGTATCTTTGTACCAAACAAAGTAAGGACAATGTACTAACCTATACTGAAACTATTACCAATGAAGCTACATCACATTCTGTTGTAATATGAGGTCGGCACATGATATGGTAAAAAATGTAGGCACTGTATATCATCCTGTCTTTGTCATGTTTCCTATTTTTCTGGATTCTAAGGATCAAATAAAGATAAAATGCCACATATCTTTTTAAAAAGTCCTTAAAGTTTGAAATTACCGTCATTCAATTCGCTGATTAAATTCTAGATTCAGATTTTTTATTATAATTCCTACCCTTGCAAGAACAGCCAGTTTAGAAGAGAACTAAAAGCACAGAGCAATGGCAAAGCCGTCTTTTCTAAATGATGTTACTGTTTCTGTTTAACCTGCCTGCTGTTGTCTAGCCCAACTGTATTGTGGTTACATGATGAAAGTAGGACCAGAGTGGCCTCTTTTGCCTCATGGAAGTCCATCCACCCATCCAATGAGGTCCCCAGTCACCATTTACAAACCACCATGTTAACCATAACTTACTAACTGTTTAAGCAGCTGAATACAAACAGATGTGTTCACTGTACACTGTAAATTAAAGTTATTCATGAAATGTGCAACAATCCAAAGACTGCTTCAACTGCTTGCCTCAAGGATCAGTATCCTCGCATCCACACATGTACCCACACAGACGGGGGATGCATCTTGACGTGCGATGGCTTATATTCATCACAGTATGACAGCGTTTGTCTGTAGCTGAAGGTCGAGCTCAGATCCCTCCATTCGCGTCACACCGAACCGCCCACTGCCTCCTCAGCGCATGGCCACAGGGTCTGACTAAAAGCTTCTTGTTTTTTTTCCCTTTCATCAAAAAATTTGCTCTAATGCAACTCATTCATGCCTCTACAGCATCGCGTGGACATCGGGGACAGTGCCTCTGGATTGGCAGACTGGGGTGGTGGTTCCCCTCTTTAAGAAGGG
>JAOXYM010000021.1:8116607-8140985 GCA_028567055.1 Leptatherina wallacei
TGAGACTCAAAGAGAACGTATTTGAAAAGAACTGGGAAAAATGGAACATTTATATGAGACAATGACACCAACTGAACAAATGCTAAATGGAACAGTAGACTGAACAGTAGAACATCTCCAGACATTGTGTTAGTGTTATTATTATTGTTACTCTAATTTGTACCTTGTTTGCTGTATTGTTACATGTATGTGAAAACTTCAAAAAAATTTAAGTTATAAAAAGAAAGCAAGAGCAGCGAGGACACTTTCCTAGAGAGAGTGGCAATAAACATTATTGAAAAGCAAAGTCACTGGACTCATCTTTACAGGCACTTTTTGACTTAGAACTCCACATCTGAGATCATTAGGAGTCTAAGTATATATTTGGTAATAGCTTTAAAAGAAAATCAATGAAGGTCTGACTAATAAGTTGAAGCCTCATTTTGTATTACTCATTTGAGGTCAGATTTAAAATAACCAGTTTTTAAAGTCTAAATTGGAGCCCTGTCCTTTGCTGATGTGACGCTAAAGCATGAAGTTCAGTCCCTGACATCAAATGAGAAGGGCGAGCGTTTTTTTTTTTCATTTACAGTGACCCTGAACTTCAAAGAGAAGGAGAAAGATGGAAGACGGCTGAAAGAAGAAGGGTACAATATAGGAGGTGATGAGAGTGGGATTGATTAATGAGAAAAGGGAGAAGAAAAAGGGAAAACAATGAGTGGGCAGTCTTGTCTCCTGGAAATATTGATTACTGATATTTAGTTATGTTTTGATGATAAAGCACATTTGTTGTTTGGATTGTGCCATCTGCAGTATTTTTACGGCATACATTTGCACATGGAGATAAAGATGGAAAATGGTGAGCATAAAGGTAATTTATGGATTACACATTCATAAATTCAGTAATCCGGGTGGCATTACATCTATAGGTAAGAGTACTTTTAGAAAAGATATCTTCTATATTTTCAGTAACAAACTGTTCTTTATTAAAGCAGCAAATTGCTGTCATTTAGTCATGTTGTACTGTGCAGCTGCTCCGAATGTAAACATGGATCATTTCCTCCAGACTGCATCATATAGTTATAGCTAATATCATTAAACCCTAATGCATATCCACCATGTGCCTAAAAGCTGTCCCCTATATCAAAGTGGGCAGCATGGATTTTTAATTTTCAAAAACCATTGTATGTTGGCTAGACCAAGAGGATGTGCTGTGTGCCATATCGCTGGCCAAGGTCAGTGTGTCCAACATAAAGAAGAGACTTGTTGGTCTGTTTGATGAGAGGAGTGATGTGAATTACTGTATATAACACAGAAGCTCTGTATCTTTTATAATGTACTCTGTGCTCCTTTTGAATCCATATGCTTTTTCTCTCACTGGTTATCAAAGAATAAATGGAAATTTAAATGAATTTTTGCTCAACAATGCTCAGATGTGTTTGTTTTGACCCGCATATTCACAGCTGTAATCACCAAAATATTAACTCAGGTTTTCAAGGTATTTTATGTTATTATCAAGATTCTGCAGGGAAATTCAATTTTAGATACTGACAAGACTGCTACTTAAATGTGCAAAAAAAAAAAGTTTTCAAATTTAGCAGAGGGAGAATTTTCTCACTTCTACCAAGTTGAAGCCTCATAATTCCAGAAGGAGTCATGCAAACGGGAGCACATTAAAACAGCAGTTTTACACAAACTGTCTTGTGAAGAATTGCAGTCAAGATGGGGTCAGTTGACGCCATCCATGTCTGTAAGGAGCCAGAAAAAGTCAGTTGCCTTCTCTAAATGTATTCTTGGGCATGCCATCTCTTTGACTTCTTGTCTCAGGACAGTAATGTGCATGCCTTTGCACAAGGGAAACATTTGCCTTTGGGGTTTTCTGAGAGAAATGTCTTTGTTGCAGAAAGGCTTTTAAAAATATGGTAATGTTGGAAATGTAAAAGGGTCCATTTTCCCGTATAATAGTCCTTTTTATATCTAAAGTAATGTTTTTATTGTGTCAGAAAACGGAAAATAATAAGTGAGATAATAATAAGTAATATGTGAAAATTTGAATTATTCAGTCACATTCAAAAAAGTTATCATTGTCGTAAATAAGAAAAATGAATAGGTGTGAGACCTTGTGTTAAAACTCCATATTGAGCCCTCAGAGCTTGAATTGTCATATTCAGAGACCTTTGGCTTTCAGCTTGACAATTCTTGCCTCCCAGCTTTGACTGTGTGCGGCAATTTTACCGGCCTTTGCCAGCAGATCTGGCTTCGCTCCCTTCCCCGTTCACAGTCAGGAAGCCAAGCAGCCTGATGGCCAACAGTGCAACTTTAGATTGCACGGCCGTTCCCAGCCCTGGGAGGCCAACACGATGTTTCAGCAGCTTAGTGTTTGAGAGGATGGCAGCGCAGCAGCTTTATGTCACTAACAGCCATTTGAGAGGGAAAGAGAGGGAGCGAGCAAGGAGGGGAAGATGAAAATATGACATCTTATGATTGCCTGCAGCTGACCAGCGCAGAGGGATTTAGAAAACGTGCTATTTAAACTGCAAGCGTTTATTTATTTTTTTCCTTTCACCAAGCGCCAAAGAAAAGTGCAGCGGGCAGTCAATCCTTTCAGCTTATCACAAGTAACCAAAGTTGCTCACTCTGCTTTCTCCACCCGCTGTTCTTTTAAGTCACAGCCACGCACAGAAAGCCACTACTTATTGTCACTCAACTCACTTTTCTCCCCCGCTTGGTATTTTTACACTTAGTATTCCACTTCTCTACATTCAAAGTGAATTCTTAATGGCCTGAGGTGGGCCATCCAGGTAAGTGACATATAAAATCTTATCAGGCAAACATAATGAAGGAGAAAGTTGTTGAAGTTTGCTGACACTGCCTCTGATACTAAATGCCATCTTATCTAGCTTCAGTTTGGGTGCAGGCATGACAAATGTGTGGGGATGTATCTGTTCTGGAGATTGAAACGGAACATCTCTCACTTTCTCACACTCTGCTGCCATCGAGCTGTCTGCCTCTGAGTCACCAGGAGTGCCAAATCAGTGGCTGAAGTAATGAGAGGCAAAGATACTGACACCTTACCAGGGAGAGCTAACAAGAGGCCTTAGCAGCCTTGGCAGAAGTTGAAATCACAGGTACTTTCCTTCTATTTCTCACCACCATCACCTTCCATTTCCTCTGTGTGACATTAGAAACCCCTGCACTCCCAATCATGCTACAGCTGAGAAAAATAGCAGTAGTTCTGTGTGTGTCAGTCCAAGTAAAGACTGTTGGGTGGCACATACAGAGCAGCTTTGCTAGCAAAATCCTGGGATAGCAAAGGGGAAGACAGACATTGCTTCAGGCAGAAACACTGATGAGCAGCAGGAACATTGGGGAAAGTTTCCACCAACTCAGAGGGGACGTCTTTGATGATCTTTCTGCAAGTGTTCCCATTCATGACTCATTCAAAAAACAACACAGCGGGAACTTGTTGACAAAAATGCAAAGACATCTTTTTCAGCGTATGTGACTCAAATGAATACTTCTTCAAATATTAGGATTGTTGTTGTGCCCTGAGGCTGAATACACTCTGTAAAAATTAGAGCAATATTTTTTATACTCATTGCTGCCTCGAACATAGTTCATGTGGTTTTATTGGTTTCTCGGGGTGATAACGACAGCAAATGACCATCAGCATGCAAATGGTCTCATTACTGAAAAAGCTGGAGCAGGTGTCATCACTCTGCTCCTGATGTAGATGTCATTCACATTTAATGTGACTGTAGTTAGCTGCCAACAAACTGACCATTTGGGAAACTATAAGCAGGTGTGAGAGCCATTGTGGGATAGATAGAAGGACAAATCTACCAGTTGGAGTGCGGGGCGTTGGACTCGTCTCTCACCATATTTGGCCATTTTTCCCTAATTAGTAAACCGAAGAAACCTTTAAAGTTTATCAGAATGTAAATTAATTTGTTCTTAAAGTTTTAAAATAAAGCCATGATACATAGTTAAGTCTTAACAGCTATGTATTTGAAGTGAGGACTTGAGAAAAAAATAATAGCTACTTAAACTTGCTGAATGTAAACCAACAACATGACCATAAATATGATGTAATCTTACATTACTTTACTTACTTTCTATACCACTTATAATTTAATATCTATTTTTGTCCTCAGCAATTGAAATAAACTTAAGATTGTGCTGAAGTATATCCCTGAATATTCCCTTTCTTTACCTTAAAAATCCCCCGTGTAGCTTTTGCAGTATGCTCTGGGTCATTGTCCATCTATGCTTTGTAGATTTAGTTGAATTTGAGCAGACAAAATTCATTGGAACACTTCTATGTCTTTTTTTCTTCCCTTTCCTCTAGTGTAGCTTGATCATCACCAAGCTTAATCAGATTTTCTATTCTTGTGGCTTGTGAATCTGCTTCTCACCTCCTTGTAAAACCCCCTCATCTTTCCTCTGATGAAGTGTTATCTTTGTGGGAGATTTAGATGATAACATCTACTGGAGAGTCTTCTTCGAATGGCTGGGTTCAGTGATCCTCCACCACTCTCGTCTCCTGTGGACGTCCAGGCCTTCTTGTGACACTGATCACCAGTTTGTCCCTTTTTTTTTCTCTGAATCCATTAAACTGTTGCTCTGACCACCCCCATCCCACTATCTTTGTTTTGTTTTTGGCAGCGTAACGATTACCTGTTCCACTTGCTCTGAGAGCTTGTTGTGAGTTCACAACAATTTACCATCTGAAAATCACCTCCAGACTTGTACTTTTTACCTGATAAAGAAATAACAGAGGCACACCACACACTCTTTTAAGGCTGCTATCTATTTTGATCTCCTGAAATAAAAAAAAGGTTTTACATTTTAAAGGACTTTAATTCTTAAACCCTTCCTCCAGTTTGGATCTAAAGGCCCTCAAATTAAAGCTTTGAAACTGCATGTTAAGTTCATTACATCACTGTAACAAGAATTCTTCCTGATAATCAGCTATGATCATAAAAAACTGTATCAGGATTTAAATATATCCTGGCTTAACTGATCACAAATGGACTTCTTCAATATATCTAGCACTGTATATCTTTGTCTTGCCGATTTCTCTGCTGTTGGGACTTACAGAGAGTGATTGGAATCTTTTATATATCATCTCTGTGCGAGCTGTTGCCTGGCTTTTGGAGGCCATAGTTAGAAGAACAAGAAAATCAGGAATGAGTGGAGCCACATAAAAAAGAAAAAAAACTAGTAAAATGGGCTTGCTGCTGAGTTGGGTTTTAATTACCACCAAGGCTCATAACTTTGGCAGCCAGTATTCAGGAATGCATACAGTGAACTGTTTCTGTTTCTTTTAATAAGAAAAGGATAGGAACCCAGCAGCTGGACTGCATGGCATCAGGTCTGCCCGTTCCTCTTCATCCTCATGCTAATTTTACTGCACCCCACTAAATATATACAGACACAAACAAATCCAACGTGGTTTAGAAATATCATCCTTTGCTTGCCACAGTCTTAGAGAAAAGTACACTCTCAGACTCCAAAATTTCCATTTTCCATTCTCTGGTATCTCAGACCAGCAAATATGATGCTTCAAAAGGTTAAGCAATAAAGAAAGGACACGTGGCAACAGAATATAAAAGTTGCACTATATAATCTCTTATTCAAACACAGTATTTACTATGTATTGTTTTAATAGGAGCCGATGAAGTTCTCGTTTAAAGGGCGATGACACTGATTCCGATCGTAATGATCCATTTGAAAACATTTATTCTTGATATTTTTTTAATCGGAGCAAAAGATCAAATAGACAACTCTAATTGATCATTAACATTTCGATTCAGAAAGGAAAATTACCTTTTATGATGAATAATTCCTTCATGATTATAATGCCTTGTTAGCTGACATTTTCTCTTTTTCATGTTCTTCCACTATCCAACTCTGTTAATCTCACCTCTGTTAATTTTAGCACCGCCTTATGTAAGTGTTCGTGTTAGGCAAAAGTTTACAGCACTTTTAGCTGTAATACTTCCCGTCACCTCCTTTTTCAGGTCTTCTTCTCTCTGTTTTAACTCCATCTGGCTTGCCTTTGTCATTTCCTTAATATGAGTGTGTCTTTTGCATCACACTGCTGTGGCCACCAGTGCTGAGGTCTTCTCCCTCCAGACTCTGCCTCTCTCTTCAGAGGGCCTTATTAAAAATCCAAACTTGGCCTTTGGGAGCCTTTCACCATCTTTCTTCTTTTTCCTTTCAGTTCTCACACACACATGCACACAGGGGCAAAGGTAGGATTTCTCTCTAGTTTGTTCAGGCATGAACTCTTCACATTTTTCAGTAGCAAGAACCAATTACTGCAATAAGACTGAAATTCCACAACGCATCACTTAGTTTCTCTGTCTTTTCTGCTGGCTCAGCACACATATTTGATCCAGAGTCTCATGTGTATTGAGCCCCATAGAAATTAATCACCGCTCACTGATATGAGGGTACCTTGTGTGTTTAAGACCTGACGGGCTTTTTGATTGTAATCAAAGTTTATTGCTGCACTTTTATTCATGAAGTCTCTGCAGACGCATCGCCTGGCCAGCCAAGCATCAGACAGGGCCAGAGATATTGGATGATGCACTGTGTTGCCACTGAATGGCAAGCACCCTGTTGCTATGTATAGGCCCAGCGTGCTCAGAAGAATGAATTTGGAAAGTATAAGACAGATGGCTACTGTCAGGCAGCAGCATGGGTGAATCATGAGCACTCCGATTTTCACCCATCTAAATTTCCCCCTCCTTGTTTTCACCAGTGTTTTTATTTCCGCATAACTTTGCAGGTAGATGAATGAATTGTTGAGTCTTTTCATTTTAAAACTGATTTGACATTTGACTCTGTGTCGTTGGACCATCTAGTGAAACAAGAGCGGCTGCAGCTCCATGACATAGTGCTCATCTTTTTATTGTGGTGAAATTTTTACAACTCGATAAGCGCAAGAGGTCGCAGAGAAGCACAATCCATTGCGTAAGAGTGAGACTCAGTCCTTGGTGCCTTATGACAGACGCTGACGCTGAATCACCGTAACATGGGAGATAATGACTACAGCGCACATCCCACAGTGGAACATTGAACTTTTTCTCTTTTTTTGGCTCAATTCAAATATATATTACTTTCGTTGCCAAACACTACCTCTCACTTTGTGATTCCCCACTCTAGTTCATGCGCTTGCACCAAAATCACATTATCATGGTCTGCAGCCTCTTCATTTAGCCCGATATTTGGCTCAGCAGCTCTGGGAAAAGACACTGGCTTCATGAAAGCATGTCAACCCAAAGAAAATGAGGCTTATTTTTTCCTCTCTGATCTTCCCTAATGAGAGTAGGCATGTTCTTTAATAATGATGTTTGGATACATGTGCATGCCCCATGTGGGAACTTGGGCATGTAGTACTTCAGTGACCACTCTGTATGCAGCTCTATTAGCTATTAACCTCAGTGCAACTCAGGTGAACACAAAATGAGCTCAGCAAGTCGGAGAGATTTCCCTTCGGCCCAAAATTCATTGCTGCCAGTCAAGCTAAGAGCTTGTGAGAACATGGCGGGCATATGCTCAAAGGACAAAAAGTTTGACTAGGAAAATGAAATGATGCTGCAGGAAATTGTCACGGCAACAACATCAGATCCTGGAGAATCAATCCTTTCATCATAATTCAGCTCAATGAGAGACTAACCTCCAATTAACTTGTCGTTATTTTTCTCTTTGTTTAATGACTTGTCTCTTGCCCGCTATCAGAAAAATCCTAACGACTAAATGCACACGCTCGCTCCAATTCGTGACAGATATGCCTTCGTTCCTTAGGGGCGCTGAAACTATGAAACCCTCCTCATGCCAAAAATATCTCAAGTTCCCAGATTTTGATTTTCTAGAGGAAGCATACTCCACAAGCATAAATGAGAAGGCACCAGTACTCATGGCTAGAACTGCTGGAACGGGGCTGTCATTTTCAGCTTCAGTTAGAACCAAAAACTGCTACGTTCTTTCCTCCTTCATTCCTTTCCCATCAGAGAAAATTTGAGTCATCCTTGAGTGACGCTGAGTCCTTCATTTATAATTTTTTTCTCCCACACTGGGTTTGCAGGTGTTATTTGGAAATCTGAATTTATTAATTAAAGAAGTTTATTCTGCTCGTCATGATCAGAGGATGATGGATTTGGGCCAGATTGTGAGATGGAGACATGTCAGTGCTTCAGATTTGATTTCTCTGTTAGGAAATTCACACTGTGCTTCTGAGAAGTGAAACGTGCACAGCCTTTTGTTTCACTCCGTGTGTTCAATCAATTTATCTCCTGTGGCAAGCTAACCTCCGGATGCAGTGGTCAGGCTTGTGTGTGTGTGTGATAACTAGCATCAGCCTGACATGGGTTAATAGTGTGTACTGTGCCTTCACCCAAAAGACCCACACTTCCTTGAGGGGTCATTATAACAGTCTAATGGTTGGTCCAGAGTGGATGTCTGGAAACATTAATTCCTGACTGTGGGGTTAATGTTTGTGGCAGTGAGGGAGGATTGGAGCTGTTGATGGATGTTTGCCATGGCTCATGACTTCAGATGTGTTAGCTCACATGTAATACCCTCATTTTCTTACACATAATTTGGAGCAGATGGATTTTAATCAAGTGGAGGAAGAACTGATTTTGGTTTTTGAAAATTCTAAAGGGGAAAAAATGCAATAAGCTGCAACATTTGTATTACCATTTAGTTGCAGAGCTTTCAAAGAGCATGCTGGATACTTAACATCTAGTCAGTTCTCTGTAAAATACCACACACAGTCATTGTTCATTTTAAAGCAAACAATTTATCACTGAGTGCCTGAGCAGGAACCTTTGTACAGGTTATTCAACCTGTGGCATTTCCTCCGGGCACACAGAGGACCTCACACAACTGTTAAAAGCTCCCTCATGCTGCTACAACCCTTGGCAAAAATTTTGGAGGACTGTTTTATTCAAGAGCTGAACATTTTGGCTTTTGTAAACCATAACATTTTAATGGAATAGTTGTTAAAAAAAAGAGTCATGAACCCAAACATAATCAGTATTTTGTTGCACATCTTTTTCCTTCTCCATCAACTGGCTTCTAACTTTTTCGTATAACGTACGTATAACGCTGAATGGAGCCTTGTCATGGACTTCTTTTCTTTCAATTTCCTTTATATATTTTCAATTGCATTGATATTCAGGCTGTTTGTTGGTCATATAATTGAGTTTGAACGCTCTTTACTCTGTAGCATTATCATCCTGAAAAAAAGATCTAATCTCCAACCTTCTTTTCAATTGATGGAATGAGAGGAAAATGTCCAAAATGTCTATGTCCACCTGTGCATTTACTGTTTAGGTAATGACTGTCATCTCTCTTGGTCCTTTCTCTGAGATAAATCCCACCTCATCAAGACTGAAAATCTGTTTGCCTCTTCACAAAGTCATTTTCATATGTTTAAATTGACCTGCATCAAGCAAAAATAATGGCATTGTCTCTTTGCCCAGTGCAGAATCATGATTCATCATTGAATATCTCATTCATCTAATCATCCACAGTTCATGACTGCATCCTTTCAGTTCACAATAACCTTGTTTTTTTCTGTTTAGGGTGTTTCTGATTGTTTATGTTTCCCTTTTATGTATGCAAATCCCATTTAGTTTGGTCACGGACCAACTCCTGGTCCTAACAAATTTCTTTTCACATCTTTATTTTTAGTTTTTCTACTTTCAAGGCATATTAATTTGACTTTTATCACTTGAGACTTTGACATCTCAATTGGTTGACCTGTATGTTTCCCTTTTACAAACTTCCCATTTTGTTTGTCCCTCAAATTTTAGATGCAACTGACTGGGAACAACAAACATCTTTTGCAAACAATTCAAGTTGAATGACCTTCTTGAAGGAGTTTTATCATCCTATTTTTTCCACTGACAGATCTCTTGTTGGGACATGTTTCCTGACAATCAGCCAGCTGCACTCTCTCAAATATTTGCATATTTAGTGCCATATTGGCATTAGAAATGCTAATAGAATTTCATTTCAAGCCAGAAGCCAGGAGTTGTATCTATCTGCTCAACGTCTGAGCTGCAACAGGTAAACACCAGTTCCTTTTAGTGTACATACCTTTTTACAATAAGCTCTCATTTTTGCCTGAATTGTGTTTTTTAAATGTGCGGCGACACAACCTGGTGAGGCTGCACTGACAGGCAGATTCAACATGTAAAACTATGGTGACAACCTCACTTCTCATGTGTTAGGCTGACACAGCAGCCCTACCGCTGCAAAAAAAAAATACTTTTTTTATTTCAGGATTCATGATTTGAATTAGAGCAGGGAAAGCAGCAGAAGCTGAGGTCAAGATTCGCTGACCTTTGGTGTCGACTCGGTCCTAATTTGGTTGGTGACCTTTAAGTATTTCTTCAAGATTAAGGGGAAAGCCTATAAACATATTAATTAGTCCCAGCACCATTAAACTTTATATTCCCATATACAGCAGCTCTATGGACTTTGGTTGCTCATGTAAATGTTGCACAGCCACGGCCAGGATTTACAAATTCATCCCTCTTAATCTGCTTGTGATCAAGTTTTGCACCAACGGCACACTCGGGATGCTCGCTCATTTTTAGAGAACACAACATCAATGACTCAAACTAATTAGTTATTATCTGGTACCTTTATCAGATTGACAAAACCCAAGGCATTAGCAGAGTGCTGAATAGGCATCAATTAAATCATAACCTCTCATTATTCACGTTCAGGCGACATTAAAGTATGACAAGTGAAACATAATTAGGTATTAAATTGTATTAAAATGACCATTGAGTGAAACAGATTCACTACATGTTTCTTATGTCACATGTTCATTCATGCAGAGCAGCAGTCATCCATCAGGAACATGCACGGCTGCATGCTTGTCTCACTTTATTTTGTGGTAATTCATCCCTGTGTTTTGCTCCTATATGCCGCCTTTCTAAAGACAAAACACTGCAAGACGGTGCAGCATCTGTTCTCATTTACAGTAGGATCACATACACAGGCACAGACTTCCCTGAGAGCAACAGTTTGTTGATTCTGAATCATACCTGCAAATATTGAACATTTTGTAATTCATGTTCTCCCAGACATGTGTAATTTCTCTGACAAAAACCATAAAAAAAACAGGTGAAAAAAAGAAGACATTAAGGATAAACTAGCTCCCAATACAGTTTTCTTCCATTTTTCGACTGCGATGCTCAGAGCTCTCTGCTTAATTTTCGTGGGATCATTTACTTGCAGCGTGCATACACATTGTCAGTGTCAGGCCTCAAGGACAAGAATTAAAGGCCAATCTGGGAGAAGTGAGATGTAACGATGTAATCGTTACCTTCCGGGGCTCGTCTTGTTGGGTGCAGATGTGAGAGTGGGAGCGATATCTGTCAAACAATACAAGGTATTCTATTCTATTCTATTCTATTCTATTCTATTCTATTCTATTCTATTCTATTCTATTCTATTCTATTATTTCATATTTGCATATTTGCATTAATACAGAAAATCCACAATTGCACAGATGATGTTGTGAGAATATTTTAAAACATAATGGATAGTGAAATGATTTCCAGAGATACCACATATTAAGCTGGTGAATCATCTTGATCAAGCACCATTTTTGCAATCTCTTTGAATACAGTGAAGAAAACATCCTGGCGTTCCATTGATGTTGCAAACAAATCACCCGGAGTTTGTTTATAGCAAGCTTTTTTTTTCCCGTAGCGGACATGTATTATTTTTTCTTTACAAATTTGATGTTTTTTTTATGATGACAATTTTTTTTTCCTCCAAAATATACTCATCAGCCACTTTATTTGGGATTCCTGTTTAACGGCTTTTTTTGGGATTTTTATCCAATGGACCAAAATGTCCAGACAGTTTGGCGATTATAGAAAGGCAATGGTAACTCAAAAAACAAGCAAGGTATGCAGAATATCCTCTCTGAACAGGTTGAACATTGAAGCAGATGGGCTACAGCAGCAGACCACACAATAGTAAACCTTTTTAAAACCTAGTTTTATTTAGTTCCTTCGTGGACAGCAGAGCTTTATACGCTTTATTTGCCTTTTCATACTTCATGAAGCAAAGAGCTCAGTGAGGCCCATAGGATTTTACTCTGAATTGTTACAGGGGAATCAAACTTAAAGCTGTTAGGGATGAGGTGCAGGAAAGTTTAAAAAGTTAAGAGCAGGCTACATCATTTTTTTAGGGCACCTATCCTTCACATGTGATCCTTTTAGTTCACGTAACTGATCATAAATTTGTTAATGCTGCATAGATTTAGACCTTTTTCAATCAGTCCAGTTTCAACCTCATTGCAGATGAGAATGCTTTACTGGCTGCATTGGGCACAAATACAAAGACTGCTGTTTGCTTATAGATACTCATAAATAGAAATCCAAATTGAACAGTAATTCACATGAAAAGATCATTAAATTACAGCATATTATTCAGCAGTCAAAAGAGGTGTCTTTTTTTTAATTATAAAAATTTATTTCAAAGAATCAACAATAAAATATTTTCTCCCTAGGGTCTCCAACTGAGTGATAACCTCCATTGGGTTGGTTTATACACCAATTGTGTGCTATTGTGAGCGATTATTAGAAACCATTTTCATAATAAATTGGTCTATTATACCAAAATTTCTGGATGAAGTAATCAGTCAGTTGGATGTATTTTGCTTGAGATTAAATCAAAACACATAGTTTCTTAATATGTTTTTTCCTTATTGATTGATTGATCAGTTGGGCAAATAATCATTTAATCTCTAAATGAGACAGAAAATCCACACAGAGACCAAAGTTAGCATGAGTACACTATCATATCTAAGTTAAGATTAAACATCACAACACAAAAAAATCCAAACGTATATCCCAACATATGTTTTCTGAGTTTTTCATTACTTTTGTGTTCATAGTATCTTTTCCATGGATGGATGACCCCTCACAAACTTGAATAATTCTTTAAAAAGTCAACTTGATAACATTATGTCGAGATGTAAACTAGTACTAGATCAGAGAATTTACAGGATGTGTCCAAATTTGGGCGAAGGGAGGAAGACGAAGGGCTTTTTAAGATGAGATTATTCGTGTCAGCCTATCATAATACATTTTCCAGAATTGGGTCACATTTAGTGGCTGATGTGACTGTCACGTCTCGCTATAAACTGCATGTGGCCCCAGGCAAAGGCCAATACTCCAATCCTGGCTGTGATGTGCTTCAGTTTTGTTTCTGAGCAACTTCTGGCTGGAGGCTTGGAGGAAACCAATGAGGAGAGTTGCTGTAGCCTTTATGGGATGGATGGGAGGATAGAGGGATGGATGTTTTTAGCATTAGTCGTTCCATTTAAAGGGTTTGCTTTAGATGCAGTTATGTCAGAAATGGCTTTTTTTTAAGAAAATTTTTTACTTTAAAGCTTCTCAGTCATGATGTAAGTATAAATAGTTGAAAACAGCTCCATCAGACGCTCAAGAAAATGACTTTTGGGTTCTGATTTCTCAAACAGGGAGAATGACTATGATATCATATGATATCATGATATGTATGATACCATTCACACTAAACAACAGCTAACATTACTGTACATCTAAGAAAGTCTCCGGTGGTCCTGAGGAGACCTCTCACACTGCTCTTACTGAATGGTGACCTGTCTTTCACCCTCTTTCCTTCACTTTTAGTATGCCTGCCACTCTCAATCTGGCAGCACACAGATTCCCACACACAATTGCATGCATGCTAGCCAATCTGACACGATGAATTATTCCTGCTCACCTCACAGAGAAAAAAAAAACTGCTTGTTGACAAGATTCAGTGGAAGAGGCTGCAGCAGGGACCCCTGGGGGTGAGAATGAAAATAGTGTGAAGTAGGGACATCAGCTGAAAATGGGCTATGAGGTTGACCTGGCACCAATCAATCCAAACACCTGCTGTTGATATGTTTTCTCAGCCCCAGTTGACAGCCACTGTACTTAAATCCAATCCACCCCAACTGTGCTCAGAGTCCATATCCGTGTTTTCCATGTCTCCTTTCATCCCATTACAGCGCTCTCTGATGGATCTTGATGGTGGGGGGCACGCTCAATCTGCCCACTCTCACCACTGAATTATTATGAGGATCATGTGTTTTTAGTGACTGCCTGGGGAAGCAAATGAAAGCCAGCCTGCACCCTAAAGAGTAGTTTAGCGCAGATGTTGACGATTAAAGCAACATTAGTGTACATATGTGATCTACATAACTCTTTGAAATCAGATGTTCATCAAAGTCTCAGTGGACATGTGAAACTTGCCAAGCAGCAGCTCAGCTTGCAGGAGTCAAATCTATATTTGTGCTCAAAAGTATTGTTGGTCCTCTTGGACAAATATTGTTCACAGCAGGTAGATTTTTTCTTTCAAGTATCTTGGAAAACTTGCTTCCGTTTTCTGCTTAGTGTGTCCCTCTAGTTAGACCAGACAGAGTCCGCTCCATCTGTCATTCTTGCAGCCGAAAAATAGGTCTTTGTAACGGGATATAGGCTTCTTATCACCTTCTTATCAGGTGATAGTTATGGTCGTACATCATAGATAAAAATAAATTCTCAGCATCTGAAGCTCCTTAAACTTCTGCACACCACTGCATATGTTAAGTGTTTTATTAAGCAGAATTTAAATTAGGATCCAGGCTGTCAAAGTTAAAACTGTCAGGTGGCCTTTTGTACTGGAACTTTTCTCATCTCTCAAAGGTCATTTTTAGTCCACCACTGGTCTGTTAATGATGGTTGCTCTCATTAACTTGGATACGTTTGGCTTGTTTATTTAGGAAGCTTGCGATCGGATAAAACCTGCCAGAGGAGATCGATCGAGGTGAGATGTGAGGGAATGGAATAAACTTTCGAGAGGCCTCATCATGTTTTTCACCATATTACTTGTACTTTTACAGATGCCACACAAGTGTTGGACAAACTATATTACAAAATATAGTTCTATTAAACCTAGAGATTAAACAGATACATATGCGTAACATTTGAATTAGATCATTATGAGACTAATGTAGGCCGAAGAGTAAATGTTGAGGCATAAACTAATATCAAACATCCTCTCCACTCAAAAATGTTTTAATTATGTTCATGCCCTTTAGGACGTCTCATACTTGCTTGTAGCTGTGCATAGTTTAACACCTGAATTTTGTACTCACATTTCTTTTCTGTTTTTTTCCCTGGTATTATGAGATTGTCTCTGATGTGTTGATGCAAGCTAACAAGCCAATAAAGCGTGCTGTTTACATCAATTTGTAAGCCAAGAACACTTAAAATGCTTGTTGTCAGCTTGTTGGCGTTTTTAGTGAAGAGCAGTATCCCCGTCATTTATTTATTATTGAATATAACAGCGTTTCATAAGAGACAGTTTTGCACAAGCTGGACTGTTGGCGAACCCAGAGTTGTTGTTTTTTTTTGTTAGTTTTTAACCTTTTCTGTGGGAAGCAAATATTAGTCATCAAAAATATTTTTATGTACTTAAAAACATGTCTGCAGGTGTGCTTTAGTTATTAATGTTTAACCTTTTTAATAGGGCTGAGATAAATGCTGTAATAGTGATGGAAACACATCGTAGTTCACATCAGTGATAATAGCAGCAGCGCATCGCTAAACAAGTTCATCACTACAAAAGCATGAAGGGCCATTTCTGTTTGGCTGCTCTGCCATTTACTGGTTGTTGTTTTGTTTTTCGAATGATGTGTTTAGAGTACACTCAGGGCATTTTCGGTAGCACTCCTTCCATTTCACTGCTCTGAAATTAGGCTGGTAAAACCCTGGAACAACCACTTAGGCTAATTATTGTAACTGTCTGATATGCCCAGGTTCACCTCTATTCCTCTAAACAACATGCAACCTTTCCCTGCAAAAATCAACATGTGGCTGCTCTGTTTGTTGATTCATTAACTTGACTGATGTATAGATCATCCATAGGGTAATTAATCAATGAATCTATCAGCAGTCAGTTCTCTGATTAACATCACAGCAAATCTTTCAACATACTTGTTGACTTTGTGTCTCTAATGTGCCAGCTGACTTTGGATTTTTCTTTTTTTTTAAAAGAGCAAACAAGAGACAAGGATCTGAGCTGGACTGTCAATATCACTGCCATCTTCAAAAAGTCATCATGACCGGCCCCCAACCCTCCACTCCACTCTGCTGTGGTCTGCAGAGAGGAAAATAACATTAGAGGGGAAAGGATTTCAGTCTTCTCTTCAGAGTGATTTTCAAGCCAGTTTTGTGATGGCAGTGTGGACCTTTTTGACACCCTGGAAAGTTGATTTGCTGAGGTACCCGCTTCTCACAGACATTTGATATGGATTGTAAATAGATTGCCTTTGACTTGTATGTGTATTTCTTATGTCATCCTTGCAAGTAAACAACATGACAGAGCCAAATTATCTCTGTTTTCTCCTGAACTACTCGGTGGCTGTGAAGATGGCAAAAGATGGGAACTTCAGAGCGCGTTGCTACAGCAACAGCAGCTCTGAGGCTTCCGGTAACAAGTTGCCTGGGAATGCAGTCCTGGTTGTTACATAAGACGGAACTTTCTCTCTTTCTCTCTCACTCACTCTCACAGGGCTTTTCCTGTGGCAGAATTTCACATTCAACATGATTTATTCATAGCTGGATAGCTCTGCTAGATTTATGATTTAGATGCAAACCCATGCAATCAACTGGACTTTGCAAGAGTTTGCATGGGGGCATTGTTGGGCTTTAAGTCCATTTATGTGGCTGCTGCTGATGTAAAGAGGACTTTGAACGATTTAGATTGAGGAAAATAGTCGAATGAGATGTGATACAAAAGTAGCAAGACCGTTTGGGAACATTGTGATGTTGTCTGGGACGAAATAACCATCAGTGTTTTATTTCTAATGCAAGCATTCGATGTGTTCAATTCCAAAATACAAAGCTGGGAAAGGGGAGATGAAACTTGAGAAGCACAAAAGTCTCAAGTCTTGTCATTCTGGGAGGAACAAAGAATGCTGATCTTGACAATTTCTCTCTGTCACCTATTGTTCCATCCCCTCTTTGACTGGCAGAAAGAAAAGGAACTGAGGAGGAGCGCTGAGCGCAGCACAGATAACACACTTCATCATTAGCTGACTCACGATAAGTATTCAGACATTCAGCCGCTCCGCCTTATCTGCCCACCATAATCTCTCTGCAGCTTTAGTATGGCTGCATTCAACTTGCCACACTGTTGGTGAAATTGGGTGTTAGAGAAGAGAAATTGCCATTTTACATTTATTGAGACAGTCTGCCAATAGCCTAATAATTTTTGAAGAGATTAACTGGGGGTTGATGGACTTGTACCAAGAGCTTGGGAGTATGCATATTTATGGTTACAACTCCTTTTCACTCTGTCAGAATAATTTTACACTCTCCTGTAGCCGTTATCTCCCAAGACACTCCCTGAACATACGGCCACACACAAACTGTCTCCCCATGAGCGTTACTGTTGTTTACAGAAGCGCAGTAGACAATACCCACTTGCCTCCCCCTCCAATGCTCGCAGGCAAACTTCCACCCTGCTGGGAGAAGAATGGTGGGAAGTAGGCTTTTATTGCCATGGAGGGTCTCACTTCCAGGCAGCATTTTAATGTGTGTATGCATTACCACATCCAGCTGGATACAACAAGAACCCCATGATGCATCAGTGCGACAGCCTAAGCTTGCATTTCAATTTCAGAGGTGATCTTGATACAGACCATTTTTATTTACTAGGATTGTAACTGTGATAAAGGTTGTTATTATAAAATCTTAATACACTTTAATCATTGCTTTTGTTTAAGGCGGCAGTTGCTAGAAACTTGTAATTTGGTGCAGTTTTCACACATATAAACCTAAAATGCCTGCAAATGCTTTCAAAGGTTGGACAGCATGTTTTTGTTTCTCTGTCTCCATGTCTATCGTTACCCTGCCACTTCCTGTTTAGATTAAGAGAGAGTTGGACCTTTTCCTAATTGTTATCTGGCGAGAAGCAGGCTAGACTGTCATCATTTGGTCCCCTGCTATACATTTGGGTACAGAATCATTATGATGGCCATCTATAAATGTCATCAGTAATAAGACTTTGGACCTCATTTTCTTTTCTCATTGGTCACTGTCAGAGAGCAAACAGTCGTGTGAGGATAAAGAGAATGCTGGTTCTAAATGTTATTTAAGATGAGAAACTGACGTAATTTACATACTGTAAGGATGGAAAAGTCCAATTTTAAAGTTAAATTAAATACTCTAACATAATACTTTATTTTTTTATTTGACATCGACCATTTTACTTTTTATATGTTCAAATTCCTTGTTGATGAAAACCCACTGGACAATGATAAGAATTCTGATTCTGATTGAAAAAAAAAAAGACCCGTTTCCATATTTTCTACTTCCAGCTCTGTTTAGAAAACTGAAATATTATTTTTAAATGAGGAATCACAACTTGTTGATGTGGCCAATCCATCTGTCAGGTTATACTTTAAACTCTGACTCTGGTGTGGACATTTTGTTTGCATTTTTAGAAGGTCATTATTTCAACTTGGACTTCAGTAGCAGGCTATGACAGATTTATGGTTATTACCAGAAATTAGAAATTTGCACACACCATGTTTCATGTTTCTTGAGGGTATTGTGGATTTTGTTCCAGTTCCTGGTGAATATTTGGGCTTCAGCAGGGCTTGAATTACACAGGGACTTTCTGTGGAGCAACGAATGAGTAACAAAAGGGGATGGAAAGTTGACAAATTAATGTAATTCTTTTAATTTAAGAAACATAAGGAGCCTTATGGAAAAATTCAATATAACCTGAAAGTAGCCTTTTTTTTTAGACCTCCCCCTTAGTGTCAGGTGAGCTCTCCTTAGGTCCCCAATAATTTGAATCCCAGGCTTCAGTTTCATCTTTGCATCTCATCTATAACCACTTTGTAAATTGGGATATTTCTGCAGATCAGTTTAAAATGAGGGAAACATCAAGTCTCTTTGAGAGAGCAGCATAATCTGTCAACTCAGACATGAACCGAGATTCTTTTTATCGTGTTCTATGACTTAACTGGTTAAAAAACTCCAAGAAGTGTGAATCTACCAGAAGGTAAAATGTCAACTGCATATTTATCAAAAACATTGAAATGACTAAAATGGCATTCATGTGACAGTGACCCTTTAATTACAGCATAAACTCACAGTTTGATACAAGGCCAGCTGTGGCGATAAATCCTCCCAGATAGAGCAAAGGTGTACACAACCATACAAACGTACATGTGCACATGCAGCACTGACACACAATAAATCAACATGTTTTCATGTTGCAGCATTAGGGATCAGTCATAGTGGCCCATCAGGAAAATATCAGTTAGATTAGCTCCAAGTTGTTCTCTCAGTTAGCCATGTATTGCATTAGCAACTAAAATATGTTGTTGAGTCTCAGCTGATGTGCTGCACTTGGCCGTGATTTTCTCTGTGCTGTCACCTGGATGGACAAGTGACAAGAATATCTGCCCGACTCCTGCCAGCCAGGGCCTCATTTTTATCAGAGCTGCAGTGGTGGATAGAACAAACCTTGCAGAGCTGACAGACTTTCTACTTTGTTTGTCAATTCCTTCTCAAATTTAACAACTCAGGCCATTGATGTTTTGCCCAGAGGGTTTGGGGAACAAGTCCCTTTTCCTTAGATTTTTTCTCTAAATGATGGGCAGAAATCTGAAGAGCATGCATTTAACCTTTGGGAGATAGATGAGAATGCTGCTCAATTGATTAGTTTTTCTTAGAAAACTAGGGATGTGACTTTACTCTGACCTGCTGGATGTGACACTGCTGGATACGGCTGTTTCTAACTTCTTTTTTTTAGCACTTCTGGGATTTTAGTTTCTTTTATTGTTTGTTCTAACATGTTTCAAAGATACAGTGCAAATGTCTTTTCTGCCATTTTCAAAATACTTCTGGAATCTTAGTTTCATTGTTGCTGCATTGATGTGTTTAGTAGCAGCAAGAAACTGAGCAGTATGATGGTTTGATGCAAAAATCTGAAAGATCGTATTTCATGTGTTGCCTCAGCATCGGGACTCACACCAGCCTTAAACCTAATTCTCCCCTAAACAGCGCTGTAGCTACGCGGTTAGCCATAACGCTAACCCTGCCAAGTCTGAAGGTTGCATGCCTTTGATCTCTCAGTCTAGTTCAGGGCTTTATTATCTTTTAACTTTGTTTTCAACTCTGGTAAGAGTCTGAGCCAAGGGAAGAGTGGGAGCTGTCAGTGATACTCAGTGAAGATATAATGCTATTTAAATGCTAATGTGTTAAGAGGAGCAAAACGACCTTTACTCACACTCTGCACACGGGCGGAGCAGAGCGGTAGCACAACACAGAAGCCCTTAATAAATGAGCCTCTTCCTCTGACGTTTTCTACCGCTGCACAACTCGTGTCAGGTATAAAGCACGTGTAAGTCACAGTTGAGCCCGGGAGGACTTTTGCTACATTAAAGAGATGGGTGTCAGTTCAGGTGTTAGGTCAGACATGATTGGATGATTACGGGATGAATATGAGAAAAGTTGAATACAGCAATTTTTTTTTCTTTTTAAAGTATTTCCTGAAGAAAAGCTAGCTTATCTTGTCATCGCAAAGAAAAAGCTTTTTTCTTCTAAACTTAACGACGCCCACCTGTACAGGGGCCAGCGTGACTTACGTGCAACACAGAAGATCTTTGCCCACAGTAAAAGGCAGCAATCCTAACATGTAACACACCAAAATGACGGGGAGAATCTGAACGAAACACGGCTCAAACCTCAAGCAATTATATGGGCATGAAACAAAAACATGAAAACGGCACTGTCTACTTTAGAGCTTCCACTAATTTCTCCACTTCAAGCAATCCCCATGAACAAGTTGTTGCATAAAAGCAGAGACTCTTCTGATTACAAAGATGTCCAAGACATCACCTCGGGACAAAAAACTCTTTGAGGTAGCAGAAAAAAATGTAGTAAAGAAAAGAAAAATCACAAATAATAAATCATGTTTTACTGTTGCTGTTTTCTGATCAGAAGTTTTATTCTATCTTAAAAAACTGCTAATGTGTTTTCCTATGACTGCCTTTGTTAGAAATGAATCATGAATGTCCTGGGGGTTTCCATGAAAATAAAATGTGTTTTACAGTATAGTGTTTACTCTTACTATAATATACTATCTTAGGGTTCATTTCTATGGTGTTTTTAAGGTGAATTTGCAGGCTTTGCATTGATTCTCCTGACTCTGACTTTTGATACAGGTGTCAATAATCAACATTGAGATATTTACCTGCATTACACATCCATTTAAACATCTGGAAAACTGCTCAGGTTCACTTTTTTAGCTTCTACTTTTGCACAGACATTACTAATTCCCAGATGAATTGGGCGGCTATCCTCCGGTTTTCATAGAAAGTAATGTTGTTTTCTTTTAGGAGGAGATATCCATTTACATTTTTACTGTGTTCCAGGTGAATTTACTCTAACACATATCCTGATTCTGACACTTCTGTAGTCATCTCAGTTTTTTTTGTGTTTGTGAGGCAAGGAATACACATACAGTCCTTTTAGTTGTAAAAATATACTTAATCTATTTTGGGTATGTCATTTCGGACTGGGAGCAGGAAAATTAGGCCTTGTCAAAGAGAGATTAAGCGTTGCTATCTTTTTCTTTTTTCGTAAAAATATATTTTCTTCCACATCTTCATTTGCATAATCCTTACTGCTACATGTTGTACATGTTGTCCATCCTAGCTGTAAATCTTAGCAGTTGGCCAGGAAGCCGATAACATGAATGGCAGATGATTGTTCAGTGTAAAAACAACAAGCCCTCTCCATGCCCACAGATGTCACTCATACGTGTCTCCCTGTTTGCTGAGTACTTGCCATTCTGATACACACTCAATGAGGAAGCAGTGCAAATATGAATCAACCATCAAAATATTTCCTGAGATCTACGATTTTCTTTCATGGCTCTACTTTTTTTTTTTTTTTTTTGTACTGTAATGTTAAATTCTGTATCAGCTCCAGAAGAGATTTAAAAGAAGAAAAGAAAGATGAGCGGAGGATGAGTCTGTCATCTGTCGTATTATTCCCAGGAAGTGCCACAACTCCGTGGGTAGATAATTTATTCAGTGCAGCTCCTGGTGTACCTCAGGGGATTGTCAGCCGTCAAAGAAAGGCCTTGGAGTAAGACAGTGACATAACATCAGACAGAAATGTAGCATCACATCAATCAATAATGCACTGTCATCCTTCTGTTCTGACTTCCAAGAGAACTGAACAAGAGTGAGTCAGACCAACCATAGTTCACTTTATCCCTCCTTTTTAAACCGTTTCTGATTGGTGTTTTCAGCTTATTTATGGTGCACCCTTACGAAACCAGCCTCTCTTGAGAGGACATGTTTTATCTTTTTTCTCCCTCTTGCATGCTTAAAGTATCCTAGATTAATTTTACATTAGGCTGCTGAGTAGACAACCTAATGTAGGACTGGTAAACAACGAGAATTTGTTTTCATCTCAACAGAAGGAGGACGGTAGCAACAGAGGAGCACGGCTGCACCGCAGGGGTTGAGATCTTAGACCTCATTAAAAATAAGTTTGAAGAAATTTCAATCACTTTTGAAAGATGAAAAGGAACATCTACCCTTAGCTTCACTAAAAAGAAAGAAAACATTGTGATTATTTAATACAGTCTTTTTTAAGTGACTCGTTCCCTGAGACACTGGCAAAATAATCAAGAGGAAAATCTTCCATATGGCCAACAGCAACCTTGGGAGGCTGCAACAGAACTCACAGAGAGTTCATAGAAACATTACATGACGATGCATATTTGTGATTTTTTTTTATGAGAATGGAGCTTTTATGAGAAAATCTAATATTTACAAGGATTAATTTTACTGTCACCTTTTCATTTTTAGAATAAAACAACACAATTAATTTATGTCCTTTATACAGACATCAGTGACTATTACTCTTTGAATAAAATACCACCAACAAAAGATTGAGGACAGACAGGTCTCACAAAAATGCATAAAATGTTAACTGTTTAATCCCACATAAAGTGTTGAAATTACTTGCTGGCACCATTAGAGCGATGTCAGTGGAAATTAATTGAGAAGCTTTGTTTTTTTTATGTACAAATTACTTGGTTGAAGATGAGGCTGTATAAAGACAAACAAAGTCCATATTTTGGAAAAGATGTAGTGGTGTTGGGATGACTCAAACACGGAACTTTTATCTGTCTGACTGGGGTCCACATGGGAGCATCTTTTGTACAATCAGATTTTTTAAAAGCGGGGATATGTGTGACGTGTATTAAACATGATGCAATGATTTGCACATTTCAGAAATAAATATTTTACTCAACAATCAAGCAAAGAGAATATTTGAAATGTTGAAAGTGAGAAATATTATTATTTCATGTGAAATATTAGCTCATCTGGAATTTGATGTCAGTAACATGTCTCAAAAAAAGTTAAAAAAAGGGGCAGCTAAAGGCTTGAAAAGTAAGTGGTACGAAAATAAACAGTTGGGTAAACATACTGTTGCTAATCAGGTTAATTGCTAAGAGATTAGCAACATGAATGGGAATAAAAAGAGCACCTTAGAGAGGCAGAGTCTCTAAGAACTTAAGATGAGCAGAGATTCGGCAATCTACAAAAAACTGCATCAACAAATTGTGAAGAAATCTCAGAAGGGTTTCCCTCAGTGTAAAACTGCAAAGACTTTGAATATTCCATCATCTACAATACATAGTATCATCAAAAGATACCAAGACTGTAGAGACATGACTGAAAAATCGATATTGCATGCCTGTGATCTTCAGGCTCTCGGGCAGCACTGCAATAAAAACAGACATGATTCCTGTGATAGAAAAAATCTCTGCAAAACTTCAAAAAACCATTCTCTGTGAAGATGGTTTCCCACGCCATCCACAAATGCATGTCAAGACCCTAAAAAATCCCCCCCAAAAAACCATGGCTGTTGAACATCAGAGAAGTATGGGGCAACATTCCTCTTGCAAAGGGAGTGGAATGAGATTAAAGCTATTTTACATTTTTAGGTTTAGGTTCCAAAACTAGTATATCCAAGATCATTGAGAAAGTTGTATTCAACCAGCTAAATGACTTTTTAAATGAACATTGAAATCTTGATAAATTTCAGTCAGGCTTCTGAAACCATCACAGCACTGAAACAGCTCTGGTCAAAGTGTTAAATGACATTAGGTTGAATACTGTAATACAATAATTTCCCTGTAAGAGGGATAAATAAAGTATTTTTCCTTTCATTTCATTTTCATACTGATTCTGGTCAAGTTTCAGTCCTGGTTCTGCTGGATCTCAGCGCTGCGTTTGATACTGTAGATCACAGAATC
>JAOXYM010000021.1:8161766-8183144 GCA_028567055.1 Leptatherina wallacei
ATATGATATGATATGATACGATACGATACGATACGATACGATACGATACGATACGATACGATACGATACGATACGATGCGATGCGATGCGATACGATACGATATTATATGATACGTTATGATATGATATGTTATGATCAACACATCTTCACACTAATATCAGAGTTGTCATACCTTGTACTGTTGGCCACGGTTTGGCCTTTGGAGTCATCTTGACTGGGTTTCCATTGAAGAATAGGTTTGTTTCCCTTTCGTCACATATTTAAATTGTTTTGGGTTGATTTATGGGAATAAACAATTCCTGTTATAATTTCTCAAGTTAACCCTTGTAAGATCCCTTTCTTGCGAGACACACTTTATGCCACTCACTTTTTGTGTTTTTCCTCCAAGACCATGTAACCCTGACTCCTATCTACAACTCTGATTCACTGATTCACTAACTACAAGCTAACTAGAAATTTAACTATGTTCAGATCCTTTTCGTGTCATTGTAACCCATCAGTCCTATTCCAACTTACTCTCGACATGCTTTAACCTTTATCAAACCTTACGCAAAAAAAACCATTTTTTATTCAAGTATTGAGCTGTTTAACAGTCGAGTGAATCATTTAAAACAAAAGATGAAGCTTTTACCTCTCCAATTGTTTTTCTTTCACGTTTTTAGTGTACAGACTGAGAAATAAAAGGTAATATAGGCCAGTTTAAAGTTTTTCAGAAAACCATTAGGTTTTTAGAAAGCTTTTTTTTTTCAAACATGTGTAAACATGTGTCATGTGTTGAACAGGAGAACAATCGATGTATAAAGATGAGCAGTTTTCCAATTGTTCAATGCCCCCCAAAAAAAATTATTAAAAAAGAAAGAAACCAAAGTAATGCCAAGGTTTTTTTGGATTCTTGCATGCAGTGTTGACAAAATAGTTTTTGAGATCCCTCACTTGGATTAAAACACTCATCACTTCATTGTCCAGACCCATTGTTAGACAAAAATCGGGCCTTTTGCCAACTCGTATTCCTGCTGTGCGCCATAGCTGTAACTGTTTTGACTTCCCTGTATTAAAGCAGAGATGCCAGTGCCACCTGACACCAGAGCTCTTATTCTATCATGGTTCATTGGGCTTGTTTGGATGGAATTAGATTAGATTGAAGACAGAAGTGTCGTAGGTCGGATTTCCTCAGCACCTCTAGCAATTTGATGTCCCTCTGGGCCGTTCTGATGGGCCCAACACAAATTGACAGCAGCAGCTCCCTGAAGCAAATCATGTTAAAGTGAGAACAGGCTGTCAAGTCGTGTCATCTCCCTCCATCTTTCCCTCTTTCAAGCTCTCTGTCACTCTTGTGGTTGACAGGGTCTTTGTTCATCTCACCAACAAAGAACACATCACAGTTGCAGGTGCACCGAGCTGGAACAGCCTGTGTACTTGTAGTAAAGAAAGATGTCAACATATGTTTTAATTAACTATCATTTACCCAACCTTAACTCACGTGCTCTGGTTCTGTAAGCTGCAGGGCCAACAGCTGCGATTGACTCTTTTTATTTCCCTGGTCGGACCCGATGAGGATGTTTAAACATCACATTAATGATGATGAACTCAGTGACATGTGGCAAACTTCACTATTAGCCATTAGGATTATGAGTCAATCATGTGTCACATTTGATAACAGGTTATGTTGACACACATGAACAGAAGAGCATCGCCATTTGACATCCATCTCCGCTAACGCCTCTTCGAGTGATTGTGGCCGGATGTGTAACCACATAAGCCAATCAATCACACTCATTTGTGTCACTTTCATAAATAACTCCCTTCTTTTTTTGTTGTTGTGCACAATAATTGCCTTCTTGCATGGCTATGATTAATCAGAGCTAATACAGGCAAAGCTTGAGATCATTTCTGATTCAACATAATATAGTTGCTCATTTGATTAGCATCGTGTTGTGCGTGAGCATGTCTCGCTGAGCTCTCAAGGTCAGGGCAGAATTCCACTTCATTGATTTGCGGCCGATGAAGACGTGTCATGCATAGCTAGGCTTGATTTTCTGTTTGCATCTCTTTAAATGTAGCATGTCTTTGTTCTAATACCTGATTATTTACTCCAAATGATTGCAGCCACAGAAATCTCACGGTTGAATTAAGTAGATAACATTCACGATAGTATGGGAATCTCTTTCTCTCTGTGTGAGTCATAATCCGAGCTGTTGTGATCAGTTTTGTGGCAACTTAACTGGCCAAGCTTGCAAACTGTTGCATGTCAGTTACGCAGTCATGAGTGGGCAAAACTGCAGATTTTCCAACACCTGGGTAATCTCCAACCTGCAGCAGGGAAAGCTGCATATTGAGCTGTTTGAAGGACAAACAGCAGTAGCGGCTGACAATCTGCTATCAGTAATTGTCTGTCTCTTGTCTCTTTGGTGTGTAACACACTGTCTGCACTGCTAGACCCTGTCTGCATTATTTTTAGTCAATTCATCATGTTGAATCTGTGATGGGTCTGTAAGCGAGAGAGATCATTATGACTGGCTGTTCAGTGTGGGAGGTGAATCCATGATTTCACCAACTTAGTGTGGATTCTCCTTACTTTTTGTTTCTGCCTCTTTCTGTTTCTGTTTTCTTTACAAAGCAACACATCAATGTTGTTGGTGTTTCACACTAACCTTACACAGAAATTCTGGACAACAGATGTAAAGTTTAATCTACCCAGTGTTCTGATTTCTTGCATTATTGCCAAGTCATATTGACTTTTTTTTTGTTTTTTTTTTATGATTTCAGCCAGTAGAGTATGTAAATATTTTTCCTCACGTGATGAGCATCATTAGGACTCACTAAACCTCTGGAGGAGTCCTCTCCCTGGCAGCATGAAAGCCAGGAAGCGTTAGATTCCCAGCTTCCTCGCCCTGATACTGGTCGACAATGGAAGTGCATTAGCACCAATCAGAGACATTAGAGGAAATTTGCTGTGGCATGATTTGATAAAAAGGGCCAACGCATTCTCAAAACAGCCTCCCTTCACTCAGCTGATGATAATATCTCTACAGGCAAGGATGGGTGAAGTAATTCACATTTTGAGCCTTGGCCTGTGCACTTCTGTCTGATCTTGTCAGCTAAAAGCTTTTCTAACATTCACTGCACAGGAACAGACAGAGGTTTTTTGCGTGGATAATCCAGTTATCCACACAGGATGATAGTTTGTGGTTTATGATGAAGTGCAATTGTTTCGTGCAGGCAGCTTCTCATCATCAAACACCTCTTGGTCAGTCGTGGTAGTGGACATTGTAATTGTGCAGCCACACAACTCATAACACGATCCTCATTACATTACGTGTTTGTGTACATGTATCATTTGGAAGGCATTGCCTCCATCAGGCAATTCTATCTGCCAGCCTGTTGTAATCGGTACATTTTCCCACTTTTCTCATCACAGAAAGGCCACATTGGTCATCCTGTATCACCCTAATGTTTGCAGCATTTGGTGAAAACTCGCAAGCAAACATTCAGTGTATCACAAAATCCATAAAGTAGTAGCTCCATTGGACTTTTGTTCAGTAACGTCACATCCATCCAACTCCCACTTGTGGGACCCAGTAACTCTGTTTTCTTCTCTACCCACAGCTCTTACCGCCTGGATAAAATCAACAGTGACATGCGTAACTACATCACCAATTTTGCTGCAGACTTAAGGTGAATACAGGCTCAGCGCCTCCCCCCCCTTACCTCTCTGTTGCTGCCATGTTGCAGCCGTCGGTTCTCAGAGCCAGCTGGCTCGCTGCCCTGCTGACGTACTCAATATGGACGCCTCACAGTACAAACACTCAAGACAAGTCAATGAGAGGTCGCCTATGGCAATATGGTGATATACAAACAAAGCGTGAGACAATGTTTGACATTATATAGAAATGATTCACTGAACTTGTGAAACAGTGCTGAAACTAAATTATTATGCAGGATATTAATCCCATAACTTTTCAGTTGTTAATGTTTTCCATCAAATTTGCCACATCCTTTAAACTCCTGCTTCTCTTTAAAGGTTTTAATGTTGATATTATTTGGGAAATACTTCGCTGCAGCAGCACAAGATGAATCGGGGGACTTTTAATCACATTGGTATTTTCCTGCTGCCAAACATAAACGTTTATCTCTTTAAAAAGCACAAAAATTGCTTTCTCATCCCTGCCTTCCTTTAGAAATAGATCTAATCTTGCGCCGGTACTCCTGAAGTGACTCAAAAAGTATTATTCAGTTTACTTAAAGCTCAGTTCCTCCTCATCTTCTCTCCAACAGATTTCAAGCCAGTCGTGGCTTTTTGAGCATCTCTCATGCCCAGCGCTTTTAATTGACCTGGCTGACTCTAGAGCTCTCTCTCCAAAGTGCTTGCTCACTAACTAGCTCCTGATTTGCATTTCCCTCATTTCCAAGCATTGATTGGATGTTTCAGCACATCAGAAATCGAAGTGGCTTTCTAAGGACACTGATAAGCAGATCACTGTATAGGGGGAGAGCAACAGAAAGAGAGGGTTTTCCCTCTTGAGAAATGTAGTGCTATAACAACCAGTCTAACTCTTTTATTTCTCATGATACATGTGTAACCATAAGTCAAACTGCTTGTCATTTTGGTTAGTTGATATTTAAATGTCCCTGCCTGCTTTTTTTTTTCTATCCCCGTTCAGTCAGAGCTACCACCTGCAAGCCACCAGGGACATGCACCCAAGCCTTGCCCTTGATCCCTCTATAAACTACAACTCTCCCAAGTTTCGCTCCAGGAACCAGAGCTATATGCGAGCTGTCAGCACACTCAGTCAGGCTAGCTGTGTTAGCCAAGTGAGCCAGGTGAGTGTGCACCCTAAACTCTGCAATGATCATCACAGTTAGGGACTGCTGAGACCCACAGGAGAGAATTTCCACATAATTGTTAATAGCAATTTCATGCTAGATTGAATGTCACTTTTTTTTTCTTGAAATACATTTTTATATTATATTTTCATGCAGCCCCCACAGTTCATACAAGTCTAAGACAAGTCATTTTCAGTTACTGTACCGTTGCCTATCACACTTGGAGTAAAGTTAACAGCAGGGGGCTGTAAGATGAAATAACATACACTCAAAATAAAAAAGAGAGAAAGAGATTAGGCCTAAACGTCCTTGCATACAATCTGAGTAAAGAGTCATGATTAAAACATCATTGATGCAGTGTGAATCAGTGTGAATAAATTAATGAATAGGCCTTGCATCTGATTTAATTAAGTAAATGAAAACATATTCGTTACCTATATTTATTCATTTAGTAGTTCCATTTTGAATAATATTTTACAAATAGGATTAAAAAAAGTTAAGATGTCAGCAACTTGACCAATCCAACGCACGGCAAGACTTGGCAAATTTTTTATACCGCACACTTCATGCATAAGGGAACACAATAAAAGCACAAGGCTCATATATTCTTTGTACTACAAAAGTAATATTCTAGCCATAATTATTTGTTTAAATGTAATTTTTCAAAACTTGTATGTTCATGTCCGAAACCTGAGAATGTTCCCATGAATATCCCAACATTATTTTAAATTTATCAAGACGACTGGGTTGATGTTTAAGGCATACTGCACCTGGAGCAGATGACCATCTGAGGAAATCTTTAATGAGGTGACATCAGCTTATGTGTAAAAATAATTACCTCATTATTTGAAATTGTGGCCATATTTATTATAAAGACATGAAATATTGTATTGTATCAAATATAACAGATCCACCCCGATTGTCCATATTTCACTGACTGTTTATTTATAGATAACCTTTTGAAAATGCTTTTTTCTTCTCTGACTTCATTTTAATTCCACATATTTCATGCAGCGGATTGTTTCACATTGTTTATCTGGATTAATTAAGGGACTTCGGCAGGGGTTGTTGAGATATTTATCTCCCTCTTGAAAGACAGGCTTATTGATTTGTTTAGAGACTTAAAAGCTCAGCTTAACCTCTAATTCCAAATCCAAGTAGAACAAGATGTGTATATTTTTTATTGATATTGCCAGATATGAATATCAAACCATTTCTAATCATAAAGCAACTACTTGTAATAAATCTGCATCCAGTCTGTCAAACCCTCAGCAAAGTATGACCTTGACTTTATGAAAATTTATTGTACGTCGTCTGGAGTTTGCAAAAAGCAATAGGCGCTGCAGTAAAAGTAAAAGTACCGGCCCACAGGTTGTTAACTGCTGTGGAAACAATTTCCAGGCAACACACAAATTAAAATGTATCACAATATTTTTTGTGACATCATAAAAAGCAGCTTTTTATTATTGTTCTCTCTGCTGGTTTTTAGCTTTGAAAGCATGTCCAATACATTTGATTTCAGCAGAAAGCATTGTTTTTCTCCTAACACAGTTTCTTACCAAAGCTTTTATGACAAACCACTTCATTTCTCCAGAAAAAAAAGAGATGCATTGTCGGGTCTTAATATAGCAGAAAGCATACTTACAGCTCTCTCTTCTTGCAGATGAGTGAAACCGAAATAAACGGCCAGTTCGAGTCTGTGTGTGAGTCGGTCTTCAGTGAAGTGGAATCTCAGGCCATGGAGGCTTTGGACCTGCCTGGCTGCTTCAGAACTCGGAGCCACAGCTACCTGCGAGCCATCCAGGCTGGCTACTCCCAAGATGATGACTGCATCCCACCCATGGCGTCCACTGTCACCTCCACCATCAGGTCAACCACAGGTATGGACCATTAGACCTAACTTGAACAATACAAGGATGTCTTGGAAGTTGGCATTTTGTGTGTCTTGAAGAATTGACAAATTAATAATATAACTATACAGCACTAGTGTGTGGTAATTGATAATTATAGAACAGCTAGTGCAAACTGGTTTGTATCTTTGCATGAACCGCTCTTGTCTGTTTCCATTCTTCATGGAGGTTTGATGACAGTGGCTACCACTTGTGAGCTGTGCCAGTTCGTCCTGTTGTATTTTGGATACAGTGCCTCATCCGCTCATCCACTGGATGCATCAGAGAGTAAAGCTATGAACCCTATTGAAAAATCCCATATGGACATTGACTGAAATGAAGCTTACGTCAGAGTAGTGACATAATGACATAACAACTTCCTCTACTAAACTCTGGAAGTCTCACTTTCTGTCTGGAGCCAGATGCTGGCTTTCATGGTGCCACAAAGTGGGTTTCAAAACACTTACATTCTTTAGAGCATTCTTAATTTATAACGCTAGTTTTAGATGTGCTACCAAACACTGACTGCACCACTCAAATTTTTATTCATTTATTTATTTATTTTTACATGAATTATTTTGTCTCATTTCAAATCTCATGTTGGCACACAACAAAATCCCATTACAGAGCTGAACATTATTGTGTCTACACCTCGATAATGAATATTGTCAAGCTGACAATGACTATACTGGAAACTGAACTGTCACACTGATTAGACATATATAACCTAATAAATATCAACCTACTCAGGTGATACATGCATTTACTTCTGCTACTCGGCCTTTATTATAAATTGTAAGTTGCTGGTGGTTTCAACATCTCCCATGACTGCTGGATGCACAGAGGAGAGAATATGTTCTCATAAAGATGAAGAATGTGGAAAGAGAAGAAGAAAAAGTGTCCCGACAAGAAGTCTGAACGGATTGCACCTCCTTCCACAGTCCATTTATGAACTAACATAAGCTGGGTTACTGTAGGGAGTGTTAGAGGTGTGGACATCTGGAGATGTGCTTTTGGTCAATTCCTAATACCCCGTCAAATGTTTGCTTACACTGCTTTCTCGGTAAACTCAAATATTTGCATCTCTACGATGTAGAGTTTTGCTTGACATTGATTGTTTTTCACTATTATGGAAATGGGGCAATTAGTGCTTCGATTGAACCAGTCAAACTGGACCTTGCCGTTTCAATAGGGTTCATACTATACTTCCTGATCAATGAGAAAATGTTTGGAAGCTTTGCTCATCTTTACCTCTTTTCACTGCACAAAGTTTACATTTCCTTACTTCAACGAAAGGAGAAGGGTGCTCAAGGACTTATTTAAACATGTCATTTGTTATACATATTGTCCATTCTCTGTGATGTGCTCTGGGATCTAAAAGTTTCAGCTTTGTGCATTGAAAAGATGTGAAGAATGCATGCTACAAATTATGGTTGAGAAGGCAGTGTAAACCATTTACTTAAAATGAGTCAAAATGGGAGTACTTTTTCAGTGATACTCTGGTTTTCAGCACTGCATTGCAATTTGTTGTTGCAAATTCCTACTTTTATGGTATGCTATTTTGCAAATTGGGACAATGAACATTACTTTAACACTTGGACGCTGCAGATTTCAGCTATTATCTTATTTTGACTCATGGCATTTAGTGCATGACTTGATGTTACTGCTTTGTGGCAATAAAAAGCACATTCTCTCCAGCTGCTCACACCTGTGGCCATATTACAGATACGTATTTACATTTGTCTTCCAGACAGAAATTATGTGCAGGAAGAAACTTGTTTACCTGACCAGACCAGTATGCATGAGGATTTGGCAGACACGAACCCCTTGACTCATGATGATCTAGGCTGCCCCATCAGAAGAGACAGGCTTTACCATCAAGATAACATGGGGGCTACAGCAAAACCTCTGTCTGGACCGCCTGTTTCTCCGAGCCTCTTCAGGTCACCGAGTTCTAGTGCCCCAGAACGACCATCACCAAAAGCCATCCAGGCCAGTATCAAAGAGTCGGCCACTTTGGCTGCAGCTATCAGCATGCAGTGGAAGGAAGAGGTCTCTGCTATGCGTCGAGAGTTAGCTGAACTCAGGAGGGACCTGTGTAAAGAACTTCGGGCTTTCAACAGTAATTTCAACTCATTTACTCAGCATTACAACACATGGTCTCCCCAAGGTGGCAACACGACAGCAGAACCCAGGCCTGGGTTGGGGGAAGGGGTTGGGACTGGTACAGGGACAGGAGGAAGAACAGGAGGAGGGGGGCTAGGGCCAGGGCGAGCTGGAACCACTGCAGCAGATAGAGGCACTGGGGGAGCAAGAGAAAAGAAACCCCAGGTATCTAAAGTGTCTGTTGGAACTCAGGCAAGAAGCAAAGGCCTGGTCAGGCAAAGCACTGCCGATGCAGCGGTTAACTGTCCAGAAGAAAAGGAGGAAAAGAAAGGTGCTCGCAGAAGTCTGCCAAAGCAGCTCTCAATGGACCCAAGCATTCTTGCTTGTCCACAGTCAATGTATGTAGAGAGTGCCATTCCACTCTCTTTGGATCCGATACTTCCTGGCTCTGTCAGGCCTGTACATCCAGAGATATTTGACCTGACTGCTGTACCTTCCACAGCTAAACCAGACCCAGAGCTGCCAGACCAAACAATTGTGAGTTTGTACGACATGGTCACGAGTGAGCAAGTCACCACTCCAAATATAGTGCCGCTTTCACCAGAATCAGTTTTGGAATGTGCTCAGGATTCAGCAACAGAGAAACAAGAAATGCTAATCACCCCACAAATGAAGGATAAAGGTCCAGCTAATGAGTCCCATTCAAATACTGGACAATCTCACTCTGATCACATGAAAGCAGGCTCAGAACAAATCGAAAGAGATAAGATGCATCTACCATTTCCAGTTCCTATAGTTACTGTGTCTCCACCAGAGGAGCATGACGATAACATATCTGTTCCAGAATCTCCAGATCCTGTCACTGTCGAAAAGCCACAACCTGTCTCTCAAGACCCTTCTACTGTGTCTTCACCACTCTCAGGATTAGATGATCCAGATCTCTCAGCCTCACCAGAGATAGAACCAAAGCCATTAAACACGCCCATAGAATCTTCATCTAACCCTACTAATCAAGATTTACACTCAGTCTGTGATGCACCCACATTTGATCTAGAGACTGTCATATCGTGTGATCTACAGGCTGACATCCCATGTCCATCTATAGTGGTATCAGAGTACCTTGACACGGACTCACTCGCAAGTCCAGCTGACAGCGACACAAGTCAAGATCCCATCATAACATTTCCTGACTATCCCTCTGAACCTCCTCTTGAGCTAATGACATCAGTCTCAACCATTGATTCTAGCTCAGTAGAAACTCAACCAAACCCTGAGACAGAGTCTCAAGACTTAGAGTGGCCTCCTCTGCCAGAACCGCTGGACACCACCCCCATATATCATGCTGATCTGGTCCACTTTGACTTAGTTATGCTGACTTCCCTAGATCAGGATGACCTTGACTCAGTGTTTATGGACCCTGAACCGGAGCCTTTTGACCTGAGTGCAGACTCTTCTTTTAATGCTGAGGATTTAGATCCACCTGCATACCAATCAGATTCTCAGAGTTCACCCCAGCTTATATTTGACCCTGCCACAACATGCTTCATGAGTTCATCAGCAGAGCTTGTCAGTCTGGATTCAGCTATGGAGCATCATCTGGCCCATATGCCTCATGATGTAGCCTCAGAGTTAGACGAAATACCATTTCCACAGGTCACTGTCACAATATCTCCTCCTAGTTCAGTATCTCCTGATACATCACTGGAAATAGACTTTGGACTTACAAGTCCAGTCCCAGATTCTCCTCAGCTTGATACAGATCCATCCTCACCAGTTCTCCAAGAGCTTATAGAATCAGATTATGATATAGCAGAGGCACAGGAGTGCCTGGTTGTATCCCAGGAGACTGAGGGCTGTGTAGAGGACATAGAAGAGGGGATCTCCAGCAGTCCAGAGAGAGCCTCAGTTGACCAGGCCTTTCTGTGGTACAGGTGGCAGAAGAGGGGCCAGAGGCAAGACTCACTGCACAGGAGTGCCAGCGTTGAACTATGGAGCGGTAGATACGAGTACAACAGTGCAGAAATCACATATGTGTCTCTCACTCTGTAAGCTCTTACCTCATTTTCAGCAGATAAAATGTAGCTCAAAATCTATTTACAGCTCATGGTTTGTAGCTGCCAGTGCAATGTAGAACAAATTGCAGATAGAAATGTCATGTTAATTAGCATTCAAGCAAGGACTTCCTTCTTCGCAATCCTGCAGTAATACTCCATGGAAAAAGACTGTCGGCTGCAGCAAAATTGAACATCATGGATTGCAAAATACTGCAAGAATGTAGTAAAACTTTGTGGGAAAAGTACTGAGTTTTCCAAAAACATTTTCTGAAAGGAAGATGAACCTTCTCAAAGTATAGACACTACCATTATGAATTATCTTCCAGGACACTTTTTGCTTTATGCTTTAAATTCTTAAAAAGACTCATAATGGGTGTTCTTTTTTTTTTGTCTTTACATAAAAATGTCTCAAACATATAGTTTTAGAGACTCTTCTTAGAGCTCTGGGTAAAGGCAACGGGCAAGGTAATGTGATGTGTACAAGATCTTGACAATCCTTGCAATGATGATGGAAACTTTCCACTCCTCGTCTGATTTTGAATTTTTTTTGGTTTTGCCACGTCTGTGTGGGGTGAAGTAAATCTTCGTAGTTATCATATAACTATAAAGACTGTTTACTATGTGAGCTGTCGGGTGGCCTCTGCAGCGAAATGGAAAAGGGATGTGATGCTGTGAAATGCTGTTTGCACAATCTTAGATAAAGATGGAATACTGTACTGTTGCAGTTGTGTGCAAAAGTTTGGACAACTTCTGAATTTTGTTGATAACTTAAAACTAAGTCAAAACAATCCCTTGCTGAAAACACATATTTAAAGTAAGAATTTCTGGAAAAAAAAAACAATTAATGCACTTTATGTTTTTATTTCATATGGATCAGATGGAACATTGTTAACAAAAAATATGGTTTTTCCAGAAGGGTGTCCACATTTTTGCATGCAATTATAATTCATTGGGAAAATTAACCAGATTATTCTCTCAAATATAAATACAAACCAGTACAGTTTCAGTATGTAGCCTCTTTGAATACACAACCTCATATTATCTACATACACACACTTTGCTATCAAACATGCTGCACATATGCACACATTTTTGCTGGACTGTAAGTATAGAATTATTTATTTAAAAAAAGTATATGATTAAAATCATTAAATGTGTCTGATAACCTGACAATTGAAGTAACAGGCATTGTTTGGAGCAAATTCTGTCTTTTTTTTCTTTCCTTTTTTTACTGTTATATGTCATTAATGCTCAGGAATCAAAGACTGAGAATGTAATACCAATGGGACAAAAGTGTAATTACTGCTTCAATTGTGTTTCTTCCTAAATAGAAATGTTCATCATTATGTGGCTATTTTTTAATGTGTGTGACACTGAATGATGAAATTATTGTTATAACAATGCATGACAAATGTCTTCTGTATTTTGTGCATTTCATAAACTGTGCCTCAATGTTAGTATTGGGTTCAGCTCATAATAAATTATAATTTCGATATTCAGGGCATTCAAAGAGGCCAAGAATCTCACAGAATTCTGTAACCAGCAATGAGAAACAGGCAGTTCACAGAATATACAGTATCTGTGATATCTGTCCAATTAATGGGCTTTATATGAAATCGCCCACTCCAGTCTGTGCTGTAATAAAGTGCTGTGGAACAAGAAGAATCTTTAAGCAGAACATCAGTGAGCTTCCACAGAAGGAGTTTTCCTGTGTGTCATCTGGAGTTGAATACGTGCAGAACACTTTGTGAAAGTTTGCTAAATTGGCTGAATCAAAAATCTATTCAAAGACATGAGAAGTTAATTAGATTTTTTTTTTTTTTTGTATTCATTTTACTAATTTCACCCACATGAAGTGCACCGCTCTTATTCATTCTGGGCCTCACTCATTTTGTTCTTCACTCTCTGAAAATAAGGAACATAATTAAGGGTACAAAAGATTGCCACTGGGTACTTTTATGTACCCTTATAGTTTGAACCCTAAAAAGACCAACATTTTACCTCTGGGGCTGTCCTGTACCCTTATTTAAAAGTAGGATATGTCTTCTGCCACCACAGCATAAAAGAGGATAAATGCTTTTTCTCTCACACACACATTCATATTCCAATGAACACATCAGAGGCAACGTGAAGTTTAGTGTCTTGCACAAAGACATTTAAACATGTTGTCTAGAGAAACCTGGACTCAAACCACCAACCTTCTGACTAGCAGACAACTGCTCTACCTCTTGAGCTACAGCCAAGGTGACAATATAAATGAGGATAATGTGAAACAAGCTAGAGTACATTTAAACCAAATTCAAAATGCACAGATCTAAATTTACACATAAACCTTTTTTCTCCCAAAACAGACATTAAGAAGAAATGGTATTTATTTGCCATTTACTACTTGGGAACATAGATGTACCTTTCAGCCCCTCAAATATGTGCACATAGTTATCTTGAGGTGTAGTTGTGAACCCTAGAAGTCCAGATTGTACCCTATGGGGACAAAAAAGCACTAATACTGTACCTTTTTTTCTGACAGTGTTCTTTTGCTTTTTTTCTGCTTTTTTTTTGACGTAGCACGTAATTAAACCTGCACTGCAGTGACATTATGTTAACATTGAATCCAGAAACAAACTGCTTCAGAATTCGGGACTGGGTGAAGTAACTAGTGCTTAACTTAGCAGAACCAAACTGACTTGTTTTGCCATTACAGGAATTAGTGTTATATTTCTAAAAAAGCAAATAAGCCTAAATGAAAAGCAGAACAAGCGTTCTGCCCAACTTTAATTTCCATAATTGCTTAGACTGTTTCCTTCTTTAAATATTTTGTGAACCTCATTAAGATGAACCCTCACAATGGCCATGAAAGCTCACCGCACTGCAAAAAGCCCAGCACGAACACAACTGAAGTCAGCATTCTTACAGTTTCCAGGTTTAGAAAGCAGTAGTAAATAATAGCTGTGCCAAGCATTGTTTAAGCCTCCAAGAAAAGAGAAGTTCTAAATGTGGATTTTAATTACTTTACCAAAGATTTGTTTTGTTTTGTTTTGTTTTGAGGTTTTTTTACCTGAGAAAGAGACATTGCCCGTTTGATGATTGAATCACCAGGGTTTTAACCATTTCCTCTGACTGTTCAGTAACTTAGGAAGTGTTGTGTTGTCCACACTAAAAATCAAACTCGACATCTTTTTATGTAATCACATGATACTTTTGCTCCTGTAAATGCATTATTCTGGTTTGGTGATACTGTGGGCACTTCCATCTTAGCGATCTTTCTACAATTTCAATCATCATTGTTGTAGCTTTCGTAGAGTTCTAAAGGTTTATTAGTACTGGCATAAAACACTCCAAAATATTTTTCTGGCTACCTGTAACTTCCCCAAATACTTCACACATTTATTAAATTGAGTGGTTAAGCCCTCTTTCTACATGAGTTCTTATTATTTAACAAAGATAAACGGACCAATTTTAGAGCTTATCGTGTCATTATGAATAATCAGAAAATAAAAAGAATCTGATTGTAAAGAATAGGCTCATTGATTGGAGGCTTGAACATAAAACCATCAAATTACTAACAACAGTGTATTATAATGAGTATACTCAGGCACATTTGGCACATGAATACAAGCAGACACCACTCTGAAGCATTTCCATTGAGGGAATGCATCTCATGCAGACAATATCCTTCTGTTTAGTGCATTTGTGAAGGGGCAACTTCAGACAGATATGATGCGTTCTCAGGTATTCATGTGTGAAAACGGCTCCTGACGAACAGTTTCAGGTCAGTGGTGAAACCATGCGGGGATCAGCCATGTCAGATAATCCATGTTAGCCACATCACATGAACCATAAACTTGAGTTGGTGGGACTACCTAAAAGAAAGATTATTGATTGTTACAAATATTAAAATCATTATGAGAAAGCAATTATAACAACACAGGAAAACAAAGTTTCTTACTCATGTATGATGTGATATTTAGATCAAATTATATATTTCATTCTGTTTAGATACAGGGCATTTCTTACAGTAGGTTTAGACTTACATGGTAATTTGCCACCATAGTGATGTCATTTTCTGTAGTAGGTAAGTATTTCTTTGTGTTCAAAAGTCTGCAAATCCCACTGTACAATGTGAACTTCGTAGCCTGCAGAGTCTTCCTGGATCCAATCTAAGTTTGTCTTCTGTAATGTTATCAGATTGTTTTGTGTGTCTGGGTAAATATGCCAACTCATCTAAATATCATCCCGACTCCCTTGTTTTCAGGGATTCAGTTCTGCCTCCCCTCCACCTGCAGCATTGATTGGAGTCCCCAGCCAACCCCAGGTAAACCTGCTTCCAGGAAAATTCTTTTGTTTCCCTCTTTTCAACATTGTTTTAATGAAAGACGAGCTGTCCTGTGGCAAGTTGATGCTGAGACAATGGGGATAAGGTACACGGATGAAGTTTCTACAGTTCACACGCTCACAGCCAAATAACAAACATGGACTTTTTTAAAGGCTTATTTACAAAGAGGGTCTATATCATGAATAAGACTCAGTTACACACTCTAAAAAAATCACCCCTTTTTTGCCATTATTGAGTTATTTTGGCTATTTTTCCATTAATGGATGCTTTTGTCTATATGGCAGCCTAATTGAAAACAGGACACAGCTGATCCCCTATAACTGCACAGCAGTTCTACTCCATTTTAACCATCTTTTTGACCAAGACAGTCTGTAGTCATGACCAACATAATTGTTGAGAGTGCTTTCTCTGCCGTCACTTGGCATATTTATGATTGCATCATTTTCTTAAACCTGCTTTTTAACATCTCTCCTTCCTGACGTCGGCAATATCACTCAGCACAGTCTCACACACACACACACCTCCAAATGCTGTAAGCCTCTATTGGGCTTTGTAGTGATCTATCGACTTGACAAGAGGCCAATTTGTTTTCATGAAGGCTGAGGTGAAGAACACAGTGACATGCATCTGACTGGTGACATCCAGATGCTTGGGGCTGAAAGCAGTAGGATTGTTTCATTAGCGACTGCAGAGGCCATTATTTAAAACAGTCTTGACAGTATGACTTTTGTAGACCATAAAACAATATAGCATCTGAGACATTACAGGCAAGTGAGGGACTGTCCTTGATTCACAATTCAAAAGGAAACTGGCCAAGAAATAAAGACATTTGTCTTTTGTTGCAAACATATTATTTACTCAGTGATTCATCAAAGTGCTTGATACTTTTAAACTTTCAAATGCCATCCAGGGGTGGCTAAATAAGTTTGAGTAATGATTCATCCGGTCTACTTTTTCTTATCTGTTGTTGCCTATTTATGTATTACTTCCCTTATTGTTTGTGTCTGCAGAGCTTGTGATAGTGCCAATAATGGAGTCCACAATCCATCTTCCTCTCCGTCCAATTTTCCCTCCAGGTCATTTACATATCCTTAAAAGCCTGTTGCAAAACAAACTGCTGCATTTCCCTTTGCAGTGATAAATCCAGTCGAAGAGAAAGACTCTTAACAACGTGGCACTCAACTCCCATGTTAGTATACAAGGCAGTGCTGATGGATAGAGAGGTCCTAACAGAGATGGAGTGGTTGAACCGCTGCCTTTGTGCCTTTTGCATTTGCCTTCACTTTAATCCAAACAGCTGGCAGAGGCGCAAGTTGTTTCTGTGTGCATGTTTATTCGAGATAGAGCGATCAAATGGTATTAACACGGAGAATAATTACACTGCCTCAACTAGTATTCCTGCAGGTTGCAGTACTACCCCCTCCCTGCTTCTCTGAATGTTGAAAAATAGTGTTTGTTAGGAAAAGGAACAATGAACAATGGATATAACCAGAATGTATTTGCTTTGCTAGCCGTCCGTGTTATTCTGTTTTTATTCTATCCTACCAGTTGTGGGTATGGAGCTTATATAGCTCAATTCTTTTTGTATTTTCAGATGATTATAGTAACATATTTAGCTGATATTCTTTTTTTTTACACGGTACGTGACCATAAAACTTGACTCAAGTGAATGAATACTGTGTGTACTAGCTGTGTTCATCTAAATGCAGAGAAATACTGCCACTGCCAAGATAGCAGCAAGAATTATGACTCCCTTTTGCACGACTCGCTGGCTAATAATGGCTCTATTTTGGTCCTCATGCTGAATCATGCCCCTGGAATGGGTCATCTCTTTCCTCCCTTGATCTCACTATACTCCCTGATTTATCCTTACTCTCTATCATGCACTCACACAAACTCTTTCTTCCATCCACTATTTCCTCTCTTCTACGTTCACATTTTCTATTCCCTCTCGAACTCTTCGGGTATGAACTTCCACGTCCGTGACTGGTTGCTTTCGTGAGTGGACAGCAGCGTGAGTCGTTAAGAGCCGGGAGCAGAATGCTCTTCCCAGGCTAGATGTCTGAGTATTTATAAACGTAACCAGAATATGGGTGAGGAAAAAGGCCAAATGGATGTTGAGGAGTTGAAGTGAAGCCTGAGGTTTAATGATTTATTCTTTGATTATTTATTTTCTTGCTGCAAAACAAAAAAGAAAATACAAATGTGTTTGCTGTGTAATTGTGGCATTCAGGCTACAGTGTAATTAGTGTGAAATGCTATTAATTCTGCTGCCCCCACAGCTTTCGGGGGTCAGCAAAGAGCTCATTAGACCTCGAAATAGATCAGACTGAGTCTCAAGCAGACTTATTTAATTCCTTTTTGTGATGTAAGCATTTGTAGGATGAAAATAGAAACACAAAGTTCAGAATATTTTGCCTCTGCCGCAGAAAATGATAACCCGCAACTTAACCTTAAATGAGCGTTCCTCCTGCGTTCTTTCCTTCTGTCTTCTGCTATTGGCTCCGAAGTACCTGGCGCGCTCTCAGCTTTGATCAAAACACATGAAATATGCTTGCGCTTCTGATGTTTCAGCCTGTAACAACACTTAGCGAGCTTCTCTCTCAAAACCTTCCATAAAATAAAGACAGTCAAAGCCCAGAAGGCATCTGTGACCCACACCTCAGTCCATTTCTTTGTGGATTAAGTCCATCTTCTCATTTGCACTTGAAAGGAAGTAATCCCTCTTCTTTCTGTCATGAAATGGATAGAGTAAGAAGATGAGAGTTGTCAGCCTTCCTTGAGAAGGATCCTCCACACATGAGTGCTGTTTATTACCTCCCTGATTTTATACCATCACCCATGTCTGACTCGTGTCTCGTATCACAAAGGCTTTGATGTTCTCCAATACTCTGTCATATTGTTCATTATTTTCAACTCCTGTATATGTTCATGTATATATTCATAACGTTTCCAACATTGCTATTCCTCATCTGAGTGCTGAGACCAGACTAAAGAGGGAGAAAGAGTTCTTTTGGGGGGATTGCATGCAGAGTAGTGGGTACTCACTCATCCAGGAAAATAGATCCGAATCCCAAAGGCATAAAATTAGTTTTTACAAAGTTAATCATGTCTACTTTAAGCTTATTTAGCCGCCGGCCAGATTTGATACAGTTGGAAGATAAATGGTACATATCAAATGTCACATATTAGCACAGATTCTCAAAAGGTTTAATGAGTGCCAACAAACATCCACATACTCAACACTGGCTTTACCATGTGACTGATTCCCAGCAAACTGATCATTAATAATCTGTTGGTTGAGATTTAAGATTTTCTTTCTCTTTGTCAGCAGCAGCATTTGCACCAAGCTGAAAAAAACATCAACGTGTCAAAAAGAAAATCTTGAAATATTGCAAAAATAATTGTTACACCTATGAAGGCTGAGAAACTTGTTTTATTGATTAAATGTGGAGAAGTGCAACAGAAACAGGGTCACACAGAATTCAGTGGATAAATGACTGTTTTTACATGAAGTTTAAAAAATAAATGATGACAATATTTTTTTATATTAGTTTGACTAAAATCCAAACTTTAAAGAAGCCCTACTTGGTAGATTTATACAACTTATTCAGCATCCATCTTGCATCCTACCAGTAAAGCTCTCTCTAGTCAGTAAAAGTCAGACCTATTTGTACTCTTGTCTTATCTCTTGCTCTGTCACATTCTCTTTTTCTTTTCTTCTCTTCCTCACATAATGTCCTTTTTGCGTTTCACTGATGAATCAGCCATGGAGCGCATTCAAAACAACCAGTGTGTTGAGTTGAGTCGCTGATGTTGGACACAATGCATAAAGTGAAACTTAGCTGTAACATGATGCAGTAGCTAAGTTGTGAAGCTTAACTCTGATGTACATTTATTAGATTAATAAATGCAGAGCTTTTGTCGGGATTCTTCAAAGGGAATATTAATGTGATTTAATAGCTGTTCAGAAGTCTCACATTCCTCAGTCACCTGGCCTCTGCTGCTGGACTTCCATGGAGTTGATTCATTTCTTTTCGCTTAGATTTGAGATTTTGCTGACATCTTTTAGAGTCCTGTTCAGTTCTAACTGGAGTCAGTTGACCAGCCATTGATAATTACACAAGAGCAGCTTCATTTTCATTAAAAATAAGTTAGAATTGTCAACACATGAAAGGAAAATCCAGCTTAAATTCCTTAAGTTTGTAATGACAGACAATTGTCTCCCTATTTTGGGAACACTGATGATATGAATGCAGGTGAATTTTGGCTACAGGAACACTTTCCTACAACGAAAATCTACTGCAATAACAATCCATTTATCACCTCTGTCATTTTTTAAAAGGTGGAAATACTGTTCGGTGTCCCCTTAGGTGACAAATAGACAACATTTTCTAGCCTCTTTTTATTTTACTGTATCCACCTTTATTAACCGAGATCACTGTCAGATTTAAAATACATCTTTGTAGGAGTGCCGGTGTAGGTGTGTCACACAATAACAACAAAAACAGATAAAACACATTGTTGTACTTCAAATGTTTATCATTTGTGTTCATTTTTGAGTCATTTCCAAATGTTTTCAGAAATATTTAGCAATACTCTGTATACGTATGCATTGGCAGCTGAAAATAGTCCCTCAAAATTGTCTTTATTTACATTTGATTTATGTTTACCGGGAAGTTACACTGTCGATATGTTTAACTAAATCGTTTAAATAAGATATTTGAGACATTTTTGGGATTTATCGACAGTAATAGGGATATATTGTGTGTTTGTTCTATGAAAAGTATTTGCTAATAAATAGTTTACAAAGGGGTAAGTATTGTTATTTTTAACCTTTATGACAAAGATTGACTTTGATTGGTTATTAATTTCTTATTATGCATCTGAACTTTTTCCAGCCATCACTTACATGCCGAGCTACAAGAAGGCGCCTCCTCCTGTCCCACCCCGCACCACCTCCAAACCGCTCATCTCCATCACGGCCCAGAGCAGCACCGAGTCCACCCAGGATGCCTACCATGAGGGGAGACACCCTCATGGTGGGATGTGGGCCCCCGATGGTCTCGGCCTGGGTCTGAGCCCTGGCAGGGCAATCTACAATTCCACCGACAGCCTGGACAGCACGAAAGCTGTGACTATAGCCATGGAGGCGGCGAAAGTCATGGCTGGAAAAAGACACCCATCCACAGACTCTCATAGCTCAGTGCTGACCTGCGACAAGGCAATCCTGGTGTCTAAGGCTGAAGAGTACTTGAAAACACCCCGCTCATCGATAGGGATACAGGTTAGTCTTTAGCTTTGTGTGTATGATGAAAGATCTCTCTGATGATCGAATAACCTCTTCAGTTCTTACAGCTCAAACCTATACACAGTTGTGTCATGTTACTGAATTGTATCACACAAATAGATTCAGCAGAGAATCAGTGCTGTCCTCTCAGCAGCTAAAAATAGTAAGAGTGAGTCATCTCACTGCAACCCATTAATTAGGATTCAACTCATGCTGGAGCAGGTTTTGGTGAATGATAGTTCACTCCATGGTTCATTCATTCTTTCCCTACCTACCATATGTGTCTTTCTTTGTTTTTTAAAACACTGATGATCCGTTTTTATTCTAGTTTCTCTTCCTTTCTATTTTTTTCCCCTCTCTCCTAGTCCCAGTCTGTATGATCTAATACATAATTTGTCTATATCAGATTTCTTGCTGCAGTGAAAAGGTTGCAGGTTAGCTCCAAAGCAAAGAGCTGTCAGGATCATTTCATGACCATCTAATGTGTTTTATTAGTGCAAAAAGTTGCACAGTGTTATGGGATTCATTTACTTCAGTGGTAGGTCCCCAAGGTGTAAAACTCTGAACATGCTGTAGGGAAAAACACAACAAAAAACATTGCAGCAAACTATTTCAGAGCATACTGAGTTATGGGTTTTCTGTTTAATATTTAACGTCATCACTTTGAAAATTCCCCCACCCCCTCATCAACATTTAAACAATATACAGGCATATCTACACTCTCTCTCCCACACATGAATCTGTACATTTACATCTTAGCACAAAAATTAAGTAAATTTGTGTTTGATTGGCGATTAAATCTTGTACGATTAAAAAAGTTTATTTTCCCTTTAAATGGCAAAACATTTGTAAGTAAAAAGAATTTGTGGGATGAGCAGCAG
>JAOXYM010000021.1:8184825-8204446 GCA_028567055.1 Leptatherina wallacei
GTCCCACATGTGTCATCATGCATAAATTAAGATGAACCAAAAATATCTTGTTTTTCTCATCAGCTTTATTTCATTTGATAGTGTCAATGTCCAATCTATTTTTATAGTAGATTTAAGAACAAGAAAGCTTACTAAAGGACTTTACAAGTTCCAGAAACTATCAATTAAACATTAAAGGAAACAAATAAAATGAAATTGACCAAAATCAAGTTTAAACAAAGAGACATCACAACATAAAAACCTGATGGTTCTCAAACTGAAGTTTAGTTAAGCCAAGGTTTCATAAAAAGAAAAATAAAGGGATTTGAAGGATCGTATAGACTTTACAGTATGAATGGGATTGGCAGGTTATTCCAGAGTTTAGGGGCTTCCACTGCTAAAGTCTGATCCCAAATGCTCTAAACGAGACCTCTGTGTCGTTAAGAACATCTTGCTAGATGCTTTCAGTGCTCTTTTGGGGTTTTATAAGAGGAAATATGTTGTAGATATACATCCATTTTTACATTTCAGGCCTGCAACAAAAATGAGAGAGAAGAAAAAGTCAGGACCGTAAATCTTTTACCACTTTGTAATGTTGCCATTCCCTCACACAACACTTAAAAGATACTAGCTTGTTCCATTCTTCCTGGGATTCAGTAATATGTGCAAACTAGGTTTCTTGAATTGTCTTTATTATAAAAAAAAACATCAGACTGATTGAGCTGACCCCAATATCCCAATATGGTACTTTACAAATGCCTCCCACAGTAATCCCTTGCCATGTGGTTACATCAGCTATCAGTGAATGATGATGTATGATGCAGTATCTTAGAGATAAAAGATCACAGGTTTCCAGCTTTGACTCTCAATCCTGCCTTTTGCTTATTGAAATTCCTTAAGGTTCCTTGAATGTTTGAATGATATTATAAACAAGAGGGGGAAATATGCAAATTTCTAATATCTCTTGTGGGTCTTTTTTTTAACAGTTCAGAGATTTTATAAGGATTTTTTTGACCAGGAGTAAAGTCAAATAGTTTTCTTTGCTTAGAAAGTTCTGAATGAAATGATGCAGAAGTACATAAACAGCAGCCACAAAAAAAACTGTTTGAATTCTCTTGATTCTTAGTAAAGGAGCTTTAGTGCTTCCTCCACTATCTCCTTTTACACCTGGAGCATTCTTTATGAAAGAAAGGAGATAACTCCATCCCACAAATCCTTGCAGCCACATTATGTCTATCTAGTTGCAAGCAGTTGTGATGTGAGCAACCAGTGACAACAACATGTTGGATGTTTGTTCCTTTTTTCCCCATTTCTTAATTACAAAAAAAAGCTAATAAAGTAGTATTTTATATCATATCTTAACGTAATAATATGACACATAGTCTTCTTGTAGATGCAAGATTGCATTATGGGAAGCACTGTTGGTGTGTCATTGCAACACAGTCATCTTTTCCTCAGTCCTTCCAAATTTCTCCTTCCACTTTTCCTAAATCCTGGGATTTTTCCAATGAAGGACAAGAGGAAAAGAGAGAGAGAGAGCTTATGAAAAGACGATAGGAGGTCATTTTTTGGGAGGGGATAATTCGACTGGAACCTAAACCTTTTGTGGAGACTGTTTTTGTGCCAAAGCGCGATTGCAAGCACCTCTTGACCTGCACTGTTAGAAATTACATCTTTTTTTTTTACTCCATTTCAAGCCCTAAATTGCCCCTATCTAGACAATTTGGAATTGTGTTCCAGGCCTGAAATCCAGTAACCAGTGTAGGTATACTGAAAAATGACAAAGCATGCAAAATATCTTGTCTTTGTAATTTACAATTTGTTTGTTTTGGGAGGTATGTTCCCATCCCTTTTTTTAAGTATAACAACCAAATAAAATCCTGTGTGTGTTGAACACTGAAGTTTAAACAGGCTTAAATAAGCCCTCAATAAAAACAGTGGAGCAAAATAAATGTGATTTTTCAAACCATAGTGCAAATCAGCAGTTATTTATACTTGAGGTGCCTGTAGTTGGCACTGATGCATGTACAATTCCAGCTTTAAATAAAACATATTCATTTTTAGGGGCAAAATCAGTTGAATGTAAATGAAGCTTTCCCAGTTTTCAGGCTGCATTAATTTCCTGGCTCATGTACACATAGTGATTCACTCACTCACATGCTACACACTAGCTCGCTGTGCATTCATTAATTTGCTTACTCTGTCACCAACGTGTTTTCCCCTGACTGATTTAGCCAATTATCTACTTAAAACATAAGACATCCTCACTCCCACTCTCCTCTTCGTCTTACCACATGTTCTGTTAGGACTCTCTCTCTGTCTCTCTCTAAGAAAACTAATATCTCTCTTCCACACACACATAGTAGTCACAGTTTCTGTTCCTTGTCAGTTGAAGTCAGAGTCAGTCATACAGGGATGATTGAGCCACCTAACTACAGTGATGAATGTTTATTTTCAAGGAAAAAAAAAAAAAAGCAGAGCTGTGATGTAAAAAAAAACCTCATGGTCACGCTTCGCCACCCTCACAACAGTCAACACGCAGTTAAGGCCTTGTCCTTCCAAAGCAGTATCCCTCATTAAACTCGTCCATTACCATTTTAAATAGTTTTACAAGAGAAGGCCACTCTTATTCCGATCTCTGTTAGTAGATGAGAAGAGGTGAGGGTGGATTTAAGGACGGTGTAGCATCTGTGTGCGTTTGTGTTTCTGTGAGTGACAGGAACTGAAAATTATATTGGCTTTGAAATTGGCTTCAGTCATGTGTGTAAAGTCCAAAGGCACTTTAGATTCCCTGCACAGGTGTTGTGAAGAGACAAAAATGTATAAAACTTTTGCTTTTGCCTGACAACAGTGTTTCCTTAAAAACTCTTCCATTACATGTAAATGCCTGAGCCCTGTACCCATAATGAAATGAGTATATCTCTGCAACCACAAGGTTTACTTCTGAGATTTGTTAAGATGCATAAACATCAGTGTATGTGTTACTGAGGGAGAGGAAATGAAATGGCACATAGCACAAATGAAAAAGATTTCAGGCTTGACTAAAACACAACAAACACTTACAGAATGAATATGTATATCCCTTGGGAGTGATGCAGCTGTAGCTCTAAACCTCTATTGAATCTTAGTAGAGTGTGAAGATCATCTCTGCAAAAGGGTTTAGGTGAGGCACAATTTAACATATTTTGTCCCCCAATCGTAGGACCTCAGATTTTAAAATGTTAATGTCACGCCACCATCGCTTTAATATGTTTGGATTTAGAATCAGGATTTGAATTCTAGCTGTTAAACTTTGACTTTAATATTTTTTTCAGTAAGCAGAAACCATTAAGTCACACTCTTAAAACTTCCTTTTATCCTCAGCAGCATGGAGAGGACTATAAAAGAACATTCAGACCTTCATTTGTTTTACATAATAAAAATGGAAATGCTTAATTTAACAGGGTAATAACATAATGTCTCAGATATTCTTGTAAAAAGACCTGATTAATCTCATATTGATACAGGGAATCTGTTATTCTCCCTTTAAATTAAGCAAATGATTTTAAACAAGAACTTCATTAAAATGCAAAAGAGACAAAACTGTTGAACTGCTAATTCAGGATATAAAATATTGAAACATCAATTGAGATATTTAGAGGGGATGATAGAATGCCTTTAATGCACAACTGCGGCATTCTCTAAGACCCTAGAGGTGCTGCTGCATACTCCATCATCGACACTAAATTCTTGAAACCTTAGTATCCTATATCTGTTATATCTGAATTTTTCTTCACAATCATGAGCTGCTCTGTGCAACTGTGCGTCTTGATGTTTTGGGGGGGGGTTTTGTTAGTTTTTTTTGTTAAAGCTTCATTAACTGTGGAAAAAATTGTAAGGCATAAAATGCTAACGCAGGCTCATTTTTGGACTTGATAAATAGTGACGTAACACCATCGACCTCATATTGTCGACAGTCAATCTGCTTCAACCACCTCTGGTGATATAACTAACCGGAATTAGTCTTAATCAGAGTTTACTTTTGCCTTAAAATGGGTTGACATATTTTAAGATGTTATATTCTGCCTTGTGGACTTGGTGTTGTGTTAACTTCCCATTAGGACCACTTTACAGCCAATTTTGTTGCACTTTCCTTTCTTTAAACTGAGACATGCTTACATTAAAAAAAGCTGCTGTATTCACAACAAACTATCTAAGTGTCAGCATAATGAGGTTGTGTAATAAGACAAGTCAAAGATTTTAACCTTAAATGCAGTCATAGTCTAGAAGAAGTCACCAGGTGGTGTTTGTGTGTTGGACAAAAAGGTACAGTGGCTTCGTTCTCCTTTTTTTTTTTTTTTGTTGAGGCTAACAGTTTTCCACACCTGTGCAGACACTGACAATGATTACTGATGCACGGAGTGAGTGTGCGTATATTTCTGTACACATGCCTGGGTGTTATTGCACACATACGCCAAAGCAGCTTCTGGAGAGGTAAGCCTGTTGGACATGAATCGCAGAACCTCCAGGATGCTTTGTCTTCCATCAGTCCTAACACTCTTTTCATGAGCTGGACTTTGCTCTGTGTCCAACACAAAGTAATAGAGGTCATCTCAGCAAGCTGCTACACACTTTTTTCCTCCTCCCTAACAGCTTTCTGAACCAGCCTGACAGAATACAAAAGAGCTGTCCAAAAATGTCACTCTTAAGCTTTAATACTAACACTCCATACCAAAAGTAGGGTTGACATTTCCTAACAATAAAAGCATGCCCAGTTGTGAACCAGTACCTTTCACTTGTAGTTTTAGTACAAAATTATACTGAACTGCAGATTTATAAATGGCAGGCTGCTTATAAGACCTATATAGATGTTTTTTGGCATTTTAGTGCGGATTGAGAGAATCTATGCATATGATAAATACAAATATATTCATCCTACATCCTTGTCAGCATGCTGTACCTTTAGCTAAATGCTAACAGGAACACAAGGCTGTTCCTGTTAAACCAAATATGAAAATAATCAAAACCTGTTTATAGAGGACAGGAATGTTTGTACTATATCTCGTCTTGCAAATAAGAACCTTGTGGAGGTGCTTGCTGAAAAGTCAGAGGATCACCATCCCATGGTTTGTTGCCTTGCCTGCGTGGTTGGCCGTTTAAATGCAGTGCAAATCCATCTAGCAGTTGTTGAGAAACTGTGTTGGATACCGGTGGTGATAGATGCTGTCAGGGCATCTCCCAAGTCATTGGGACATGCAGAGAGGATTTTCTCCCAAAGATGAGTCCTGAGATGAGCTTTTATGGAACGAAATCAGTCTCATAATAGTAACATAGTGCACTGTATATAGGCCTATGTGGTCAAATCAAACATGGCGGCATTGTGCAGAACAGCTGATCCCTGCAGAATCCATGATGGTTTGGTCATGCATGGGCACAAATTTTTTTTGCACAAAAAATTAAAGTTTTCTGTACATGAAAATGATTACATCTGTGAAATTGAGGGTAAAAATTTGGAGGTAGAATATTATTGTTTGTGCAGAGTGTAATCTGTACATGAGATAAAAATGCATAATATTTGTGTGTGGTTTCAAACACACATTTGAAAAGTACCCAAAGTTACTCAGAAAGTTTTCTATACATTTATAAAGGACGTAAATCACATATGTAACCATTATGAGAATAATTCTACCCCATAACTTTCACTGTAATTTGGCACTCCGTCTATTAAAACACATCGGAATTAAAGAACGTGATTTGCTGCAGTTCTGCCAAAGTGGCCAACAAAAGAACACCACCATCCAAGCTCAGATAGAAGTGAACACAGAAAATAGCAGTGGAAACAAAAGGCACATTGTTTCCTATCACTGACTTAGTGCCTGTCAATATCCGGTCGGAGTCATTACATTTTTTATTTGTACACTGTTGCTGGTACTACACAGTTTAAAAAAAAGAAAAAAGGGCCCACCGGGAAGCAGGGAAGAAAGACTGAAATGACAAAAGAAGACAAAGGGAAGCTTCAGTCAGCATAAGAGGAAGATTGTCATAATAAGCCTGCAGGAAATTAATGTGAATGCTTGACAATGAGAGAGGTGAAAGACAGAAATTAAACAAGGAGGAGATGAGCAAATGGAAGAATATAAAAAAAGAATTGATGGGAAAGCATTGGGAGAACACTGACAAGTTTTCCTTAAAGCCTTTAACACATGTGACTCCAGGGAATTGTGCAGGCACCGATAAAGAATCTCTGAGCCTGCATGTGCTCCTGGATCAGGGTTGTAGCCCTGCAGGAGCAGCCGAGATCACTATCAATCTCTTTTCCCTCCATTTTCATTATATTCACTAATATTACCCATTCTCTCATGTGTGTGGTCCCTTAGCTGTCAGATCAATCCATACTACTTGAATTAGAGCGCTGAGCGTTTTCCTGCCTGAGTTTGTCAGTTCTTTGTGTTAACAAGCAGAGGTGGTTTGATTGTCAAAAAATGTTTTATAACCATTTAGGTGCGGTACGACAGGCAAAATAAGATTTTAAAATTGATTGATCGGTTGTAATTGATTGACGTATCAAAGAGAAACTGAGCGACATCATCCAAATGTGTCTTAAGTCCTATTCCAGCAAAATTTTTAAAAAGTCTGCACTATGTTCATTATCCATATGCAAATAAGAAAATTCTTAAGTTTGATCCCACTTCAAATGTTTTTCTTTATGTGCTGTTTTTCTGTATAATGCGATCTTGAAGGCATCAGTACTGCCGAGTTATGTTTTAATCAAAAAGGATTACACATTATTGGCCTCCTGAGGTCATCTGAAATGATTTTCAGACAACAATTGTCTCGTCAAAAGTTAATTGGTAGTTGATTGTGTTTACAGCCCACTTGAGACCATCAGTGATGTGCTGAGGCTTTATTGGCACACAGGTAACCGCCCTGCTAAAGTACTGTATATTATGGACATGTTTTCATTACTTGATGACATAAGGATCAGTTGGTCTGAAAAGTTTTAAGAATTTTTTTAAGCTTATTCGAGTGCGGTCTCAAAATCAATTCAAATTAGCAATAAAACAGTTTCCCCTGAGGATCGCACAATGAAAGGGAGAAAGTAGGGAGTTCAGAGGTTCACAAGAGTAACTGACTTTGGAAATCAACACTGAGTTCAGGTTAGAGTTCAAGCTGCACTACTGAACTTTGGCAGATTTTTACACTTTCCCAGCCCCTGACAAAGATTCATTCGGAATCCATCTTGCATCCTGTCTCTTCTCTGAGCTCCCTCCAGCGAGAAAAGCCTCTTGAATTATCTGTTGCTCTCTCACTTTCTTTCTTTTCCTCACTTTCTCCGATATTGCCTTCTTAGTGCACATCCAAAACATCCAGTGTGTTAATATCCAGTTGCTGGCATGTGATGTGGTTCTGTGAAGCAAAATGTAGCAGTCACGTGATGCTCTGGGCTGGAAAGGCAAAGTTGGGATACGCGGTTTCTAAGTCATGGGATGCTGCAGGGCAATCACGGTCCTAGGAATGTGCATGATTAATGTCAGTGTCCAATTCTGAGCCCCCCTTGATATTCACATGCAACACCTAAACCAAAGAGTTTCTAGAGTTTGCAGCCTAGGCATTTTATCCTTTTCTATAATCAAAGTTCATGCATGTTTGGTGTGAGTGTGAACAAGCATGATCATCTATGACTGTCTGTCCCCTCCCACTCGTCTGATATCACCTGGGACAAGCTCCAGACTCCAGTTCCCCTCTCCAAGTTAAAATGGTTATAGGCAGGCGATAAAGAGTTTGACTTGGACCAGAGAGTGAAAGAGCAGCAGCCAACAAGCACTCAGCATATGTGTGACTCTGTCAAGACTGATGGAAAAGCTCCAAGTGGTGACCTCAGAAAGATGGTTGAGAGACTGCCAGTCTGCCAAAGTGTTCAAAGTGGTTATCAAAGCAAAATTATATGTAATTTCATATGTTTGATGTCTTTAATTATTGATGAATTATAGGTACATTGAACGCTGATGTATTTCCAGTGTTGACTGGTGCAGTCTGTGGTATTCTCTTGATACATAAGTCATTTCCAGCGATTAAGTTCTGAAAATGCTTTTAGCATTTCAGCCAATCGTAGATGCGTGGCTAAAATATACTTTCATGTGTGCAATGTTGCAAACCCTACTTCATGATTAATTTCTGTACAAACTAAAAAACCATTGCAGCAAACTTCTTCATCTTGTAGCCTTTGCAGCCTCCATAAATCACACAATGATTACTTTCTGACTTGCTGTGTACAGTTAAGTTGCTCTGTCCAGTCCCAACCCAATAAACCCAGAAGCACAGGGGAATGGCAGCTCATATAATGAGAGCCGCTATTGGCTTGTATCATTTCTTCACATTAGGTGGAAGCAGCCACTGATTCTGAGTCTGAAAGCAAAGGCTCACGGGAGTACCACTCTGTTGGGATCCAGGTAGAAGATGACAAGAAAGGGTGAGCTAATGGCTCTGAGATTTTAACTTCATTACAGAAATTGTGTCTCTGATGTTTGATATTACACTGCGATTATTTGTCATTTTTGTGCTCATTCTTCCATGCTTTTTTTAGACAGGGAAGGTTCAAACGCTCCAACAGTGTGACTGCAGCTGTGCAGGCTGACCTGGAGCTGGAGGGCTTTCCCACCATGGAGGACAAGGGCCTGCAGTTCGGTGGGGGCTTCCAACGACACTCGGAGCCCAGCACACCTACCCAGTATGGGGCAGTGCGAACTGTCCGCACACAGGGTCTCTTTAGCTACCGTGAGGATTACCGCACCCCGGCTGAGCCGCCCAGTCCTCGGGAGACCACCAGCGATACCACCTGGCAGCTAGAACCCCCCTCCCCTCGGGATAGTGCAGTCTCATCAGTTGAGTCTGGGAGGGTGTCACCTTCCCTGCGGAGGGATGGGAGCTGGTTCATGCAACTGCTTCACAATGAAACCAAGAGGATGGAGGGGTGGTGTAAGGAAATGGAAGCAGAAGCTGAGGAGAATGACCTGTCAGAGGACAGTGAGTGTCTCCCTCAATGCTTCACATATTGAAATGAAAGTGTGGCACTGTGTCTGTTGAACTGATAAAATGTGTGTGTTTCAGTACTGGGTAAAATCCGAAGTGCAGTGGGAAGCGCTCAGCTGCTCATGTCTCAGAAATTCCAGCAATTCTACTGGCTGTGTCAGCAAAACCTGGTAAGACATGATTATGTTTTAGGCACACTGACTCTTTGTTCTGGGCTCTGCATTTCCTCTGTATGATCATCCATGACCACAAAGGCATAAAGCTGGGGGGGGGGAGGAGGAACAGGAGGTGTTTAAAATAAAGAAAGGTGGGACAAGGGCTGCCATGTTCATCATCCAAAAAAACACTGTTGCTATTTCTCAGTTTTATTGCAAGATTTGACAGATTATCATCAAAGTCCAGATCAGACTTTTAATAATGTAAGTTCAAAACTTTTCCCAAAATGCATAAATCACATCACAGCTGAAGAATCAGAATGAATGAAATATTATCTACAACAGAAAATACATTTCTGTCATTAGACACAGTGATGTGTCCTCACAAGCCTTCTTCCCCAATCTTCAATACATTAAATGCTTTAGATGCCTCTAACAAACTGGATCAGAACTCCCTGAATTTATCATTGATTGTCAGCCTTGCAGCTTCCAGCAATCAATAGCCATCCGGCTCATTTATATGAGCATTTCAAAATGGGCACTGTAGGAATGTGGATGGCTGTGTATTCAGCGATGCAGCTTTGGTTTATATGGACAGCAGCCACTCTGCAGCCTGTGCACCAGATCTTATGTTTTTAAGAAGCTGTTCACAACTTGTTTTATTGATCTTAGCCATGTTCCCAAAATTTCAAAGCTGTGGTTATAAGAAATAGTTTTGCTGTTTTTGCAACATGCAGAGGGATTTAAAGCCAACCTTAGACCAACTTAAGTACTTTTTCCTGCTGAAAGAGACAGTATCATGCACGTTTAGACAATAACTTTTTCTCCATCCCTGACAACACAAAATCCATATGTAATGATATTCGATTCATACTCCGGCTTTGTTTGTGAAAGGCCCACAAATTAGAGGCTTAAGAACACTTCTCATCTTGTTTCATCAGCCAGCTTCTCTTCAACCCTGAAAGTCTGTCTGAAAAATGCTTCAAAGACAGACAGTGTGCGTGGAGCTCTTCTCTGGGAGGAGCTCCAGGATTTAATGCGTGCACTGACACAGCCAGAGCTTAAAACTCTCGACTCTCGCTAAATCTGCTAGCTCTGGATATTTGAAACCTTAAGACTTTTGAGACAGTTTGTAGAACATCTCACTCAAGGGTCAGAAAAAAGCTGATGAAATGCAGAAGCAGTCGTTTGGTAATTATAGATAACAGCCGCGTGTTCTGATCCTGGCTTACCTTATATCATGGACATTATGACACGTAAAATCTGGGGTAATTTTGATCATTTTCTTTGCTGTACAAAATAGAATTATACTAATCCCATAATACTTAACAATTATCGAAGCAAAATACAGGCTTTCCGTAGGATAAAAATGTCTGCTTTCATTCACATTTGTTCACATTTACTATTTATGGGGTCATAATGAGTTTAATTCTATTTTGAGATAATCCTCAATTTCCTTGATGTATATCATTTTTGAATAAGGTGATAAAGAAGAGAAGTACAAGTGCCAACAAATATGAAATTGTTATAAAGAAGGCGAGGAACCAAAAATGAACTGGAAGCATGGGAGTTATGCAATAAGTCACCCATGACGACAGCATGGAAAATACCAGACGCTTCTATCAAACTGTAAATCTATCGAACCATCAGACAGGAACCACTTTTAGCAGCCACCACATCTAAATGTTGCAAGGTTTAGAGCATGAGTATCTCTGGGTGTATTGCATTGACACATCTCATATTTGTAAAAAAAAATTGCTTCTCGTTTTATTAAATCTGGGCTGTGACACAGGTGATACTGCAGATTCTGCTGTTTTTTACAGAAAGGAAGAGACTAAACTGACATATTGTGATTATTAAAAGTTCTCCAATATATAAATAGTCTTAGATTAATTGCATCTTGGGTTACATAAACCTTGTTTAACTATATTTGTGTTTCATTAGAATTAAGACTCCTTTGTCTCCAAAAATGTCTTTCCCCTGTTTTCGGTGTATCATTCTGCAATAGAGGTTTTTCCATTTCTCTTAAATAATAACTGAAGATCTTCGGTATTGTTTCCGGAATTATAAAACACATTAATGCTTCTATATGAAAGGACTGCTTTAATGGGAAGAAAAGTGCAGAAAGTGCATTTATACATCTAACAGGAACTCATGACTCATTAAAACCTGCAGCAAGCCAGTTCGGGAGACAATGGAGCGCCTCTCAATCAGATGTTCTTTTCATCTCAGAAATCAAGTGATGAATACGACTGAACTGACAAAAGCAGTTTATTTCAGACCTCATTCATAAAAATATGCCAGAATTTGTCTCCATCATAAATTGTTATCCTTTGTTGAAACCAAAAACCCCCAAACTGATGTTCAAAGTCAAGTCTAATGAGGACATCTGGTGGATCTAAGCTGAAGTGCAGTAACCAGAGTTCTCTGCATGTCCTTTTCATCTCACCTTGTAGGACCCCAGTGCCATGCCGCGACCCACCTCTCAGGACCTGGCTGGGTTCTGGGACCTGCTGCAGCTCTCCATCGACGACGTCAGCATGAAGTTTGACCAGCTGCAGCAGATCAAGAACAACAGCTGGAGGCCCATAGACAGCCCAGAAAAGAAGGTGAGGAGTCAAACAGCCTGTAGATGCTACTGCATTTTCATCAGAAAACCCTCAGTTACAATGGTTAATATTAGAAATAGGAAAATAGCATTGATAAAGATTGCACAACCATTTATTAGTTACTGTGTCTCCATCCTGCAGCCACCAGCTCCTGTACCAAAGAAGACAGTTCGACAGAAGAGTGCAGTGATGAGGGAGAAATCCCTGGACCTCCCAGATAGGCACCGGCAGGAGGCCCGTCGACGGCTCATGGCGGCCAAGCGGGCATCCTCCTTCCGGCAGGACTCAGCCTCAGAGCGAGCGGACAGCATCGAGATCTATATTCCAGAGGCTCAGACTAGACTTTGAGAAGATGTAGGGTCAGGGGCTGAAACGTGTCCCTGCTCCCATGTTCTAACAACTTTAAAACTAGCCTTTTTTTCTAGATTGCTACTCTCTCTACTCCTACTTTATCCATCTGTTGTCTGATAGCCATCCTCAGTGCCCATCGCCAACAACACTGGACTGTAGGATGTGCCAAGGCTCTTCTCACATTGTATGTCTGACATGGGTTGGATGAGTTGTTGTCTTGGTTTGCTGGGGATTATGATACCCAACCCACAAGCTCTCTCATGTCCTGGATGGGTATGTCTGTAGTTTTTCAGCATTTGCAAAGTGCCATTTAAAAAGTGCAGCTTTGATAACCTACCAGCAACCAGGCCTTTGAGCTAAAAACGAGTAAAATATGTTTATTTCAAGTTGTTCAAAAATGGTCAAAGTTAGTAATCCTTAAGTATTTTTCAATCTTTTAGGATTACTTTTTGTTTCTGTACTCTTTTAGAGGGTTAATCAAAAGCTAAATATCATTAATTTGTTGTTCAAGTTCAAAACTCTGAAAAGTGCCAATGCTTGAAATACCTCAACTACGTGCACGTGGCACCGGTCTCCCGATCAAGGTTATTCAGGCAGCCCTTAATAAGCTCTGGACTGGTCAGTGTTGAAAAATGCAGCTTTCTACCCAATCTGTAGTCTAACATTTGTCATGGTCCGGATTGGTGGAGGAATGACATCTGTCAGCTCATCAAAGTGCACCTTCCACACAACGTACCTATAGATCTCATGTCCCTGTTGCCAACTTTCAGACATTTACTTGAAGCTAAAAACATGCAAGTCTTGTGCCAACATTTGCATTATGTCAATGCAGTAGAGAAAAAAAAACTATGAAGGTTTGTGTAACTCTTTAGATCAAAAATGTGTAGACAAATGCACTTATGCACTTATTACAATTCTCTCTATTTCCAAGGGAAATGTACATACCCAAGTTCACAATAGTACTGTTGTATTTTTGAATTGTGAGTGGGAAGATCATGTTTTTTTTCCCTTCATGCCAGCTGCTTGTCTGCCCTCATTATTGCTTTCGACAAATCTGCATTTGTTGCATACATGCAGAAACTTGATCATGCACATAACATCGCACGCTGTGTTTTCATCTTTTTTCTCGGCCCCTTTAAAGCCGCGCCTTCAGCCGCAGTTAATGAGGAATGATAGAAATAACCATCAAAACATAAACAAAATATCTGCATACGTCTTTCTTTAATCTAAGAAATGCCTCCTGATTTGGAAATTTCTTGAAAAGTTCTATGATGGTGAAAGTCCCCCTCCCCCCTTTCCCTGTACCCCCCAAGCAATATTATAAGTGAGCCCCTCAAGGAAAAGATGAGAAATAATGAACTGAAACTGGGGCAACAGCATTCTAGAGGGATTCAAGCAGCAAGTATCAAATAACTCAAACTTTGCAAGTAGCCTGCTGAAGGGAAGTACATGAGGTGAATAGTATAGTAACTGCCTGTGGCAATGCAGCCCATGCATGGTGTATCATAAAAACATGACTCTAAACTGATTGGTGACAAATGAAAGAAGTACAGAATCACTGCAGATCAATATAAATCTCTCTTAGATGAGCTTTATGTTATGATGAAGTGGTCTCTAGGATGACACAGAATGGTTTGATGAGAATGAAAATGATCTGAATTATATACTGTGGCATTTACAGCCACCAGATCAAGCTGAAAACAGTAAAGCAGTATCATGAAAACACCAAAGAGGGGAATATCTTTTCATAAAAGATGAATTGTCTCTCCAGTAAATTCCACATAATATTGAAAATGATGCAGAGGCTAAAGCACTGGGTGGTGCAGCCAAACTTTTGATTTGTCGCCCATTTATTAATCAGTGTGTTTGCTCAGAAACAAATTCTGAAACCATTTTAAGTGCATATATACAAATAAGTTGCCTGGAGTAGATTTTACCTAAGCAATGGAAATAAATAAGAAAACTTTAGTTTGTATTTCAGTGTTCACATTCAGTAGCTTTTTTTAAATGTCTTTATCTTGTAACACAGCAGTAAATCAGAGTACATTAATCAAACTTTTTCATCTCTTTCTAAAACTGCTGAAATATGATTCTAATCTAAATGACTTTATGATCTAAGACAAGTCAAAAACAGCTCTCAGAAGACTACCATTGATTGTTTGTACAAAAAATATTCTATCAGTCTGTAAATTGAAAGTGGACAACCTATTATTATCATAGTTATAACTCATTTTTAGAGCTTATTACTTCTTGTATTATAAATCATTGGGAGGCACAAAATCTTTGCTATTGGAGCTTCATGACAGCAAACACTAAAGTTAACTGCGAAAAGTAAATTCTAAAACTAAAGTATCTCCTTTTATTTGCTACTGACGGGTTCTGGTTATTATTATCAGTGTGTGACAGTATTATGGGGGTATACAGAGATAGACCCTGTCTATTTCTATTTCATTTCAGTTGTTTTGTTCCTCTTAGTCCCTGTGTTATTTGCACAGGGGTGCATGTTATGAGATGTTTACAAAAGGAGAAGTGAATGATACAATATTTATGTGCAGCTGCCTGAGACATGGAGGAACTATTAGTATTAACTTATTTCCACTGGATATTTAGCTGAGAGTCATCTGTTGGGATCACATATTTGAATTTAATGGCCATTGCTGCTTGTTTTGTACACAGACTTAGAGCTCCTAAACTGAAGAGAGGACAAAGAGAGAAAGCGTAGCAACAAACAAAACTGTTATCTGGGGAAATTACCCCCACTCCCTCTGCAGCAGGTTTTTCCACTTTTGGAGGAGCATTTTTCTTCAGCAAAAGGTGCTTTAATGTAAAATCCTCTCTCCTATTTGATTAGCAGTAATAATCCTGGCTGTTTATGGCCAGAGAAAGATGTTTTCATGCATTTGTAGCACAGCTAGTTCCAACTTCAGCATGCCTCAGCCCCTCAAGGGTAGCCTGTGACAGCTTGGTGAAGTGTGGCTAAACATTTTGTTGGCAGAGCTTGGAAAAGAGCAAAAGCTGTTTGTTTTTTTAAGAAGGCGCTGTTTTCAGAATTCTAACTCTTTCGTGTTAATGCAATCTTCTCAGGGCAGTTCCTTGTGCTCTAACTTTTACGATTTAAACTTCATCTTTCAAACCAGGAGGTAATCATGGGGCGGAGCTAAAGGGGTGGCCAGGGTGGCACTGTCCTCTTCAGAAATCTCTAAAAATGTCTTTACAAATGCACATGGATCACCAGCGTCATTACACCAGTGTGAAGTCCATTTTAAAGTGTTTTGATTGTCATCTTTTTAAAATATTGACATTTGGCTGCACATTTATTGAAGAGATGTTGTCCTCTGTAAATACAGCTACTCATGTTATGTAAAGCTATTAACCTGATGTTAGCCTGAAGCTACGTAGCAGTGCTAATCTAGTTATATGGCAGCACAAAGTTAGTTTCAAAGCAATGTGGGGAAGCCATGTCATATTTTATCTTCAGTGATTGTATTTAGGGACTACATATCACCTCAGTTAATCAAGATTTTTATATTGGAGCTGAAAATAAATTATGGAGAATGTTAGGAGTACCTCAGAATCCAAGCACTGAATAAAATAGAATGACATGATCTAGTTTAAATGAGCAGGAGGCTAGCGAGGCTGCTAGTTGATTTTAACGTAAGCTAGAGAATGAAATTGTGGAGAAATATAGCCTGTAACCAATCTGATTCTGTATAAGAAAACATAAGAATGAAGAGAAAAGGGGATACTTCCGACTTTTTTGTAAAGACGAGGGTCACAGATCAGGCTGAGACAGAGCTCAGCAGCAGCAGCAGCACTTACAGCTCCCAATGTGGAGTTAGCCACATAAGTCATTGTGGTAAGACACAAGGATCCAGTTACTACTGCTCCCTACTAGCAGATCAAGCACCACCTACTAATCCAAAACAACCAACTTATGTCCCATATTTCTCAAATGTGACCACAGTCATCACAGCAGTGATGAGTGTGTGTGTGTTTTAGATGATAACAATAATTTATTTTCTTACTATATGGCCCTGAGAAAGTCTTGTCCACCCTCTGGCCACCCAAGTATAAAAGTCTAGCTCCGCCAATGGAGGGAACCCACCAGCTAAAATGGTGCTGCTTTTTATTCAATTAGTACAGTATTAAGTAAATTATCAAGTCTACACAAAGTGCTATCAATGTGTTAGTCCATTGCTTAAAATTCAGTTTTTGTCTTGGTGAGTACTTGTGCCTGATTCAATACAGGAAAAAGTATAGATATCAATCACAAAGACATAAAAGCAAAGTTCCTTTGGGTTAGAATATTTTCAGTGTATGCGTGTTTTCTTTTTGTGCTTGTGCATTTGGAAAAAAATACAAACACAGCAAGATATAAACCGTCCAAGTGCCATCCAGTTCAGTCATAATTACCAGGCGTAAAATCGGCTCTCCACCTGTTTTGACTCAAAGTGTAGGTGGGTTTTGCTCTGACTTTTTCAGCCTACAGTACTTTGTATGAAGCAGTACTCAATTATAAACCTTAGAAAAAGTTTTTACAGCATATCTCAGACAATAAACTTCACAGATAAAATGCATAAGCTGTAGGGTAAAACTATTATTAAAAAAAAAAAAAAAGCAGAGCCACACTTCAGTTACAGATCGAGCTTTTCATAGCATCAGACAGAGTGTAACAGTATACAAATGCATATGTATGATCTCAAAAGAAAAAAAAAGGAGAACACACCAAATTTTTTATTGCACCGACTGGGACCTTTAACAATATGACAGCAGGTTTCTGGAAAATGTCTCGGTTTGTGATGCCAGGCTGTTGGCAGAGCAGAGACGTTCCCCTGCTGTTGCCAGAGTGGCAGGCAGACGGGAGGGAGACAGACTCAGCCTGACATATGCTGGCTTAGAGGAGACGAGAGCTCCGCATTGAATCTGCATCCCCAACCTGCTGGTGCTGTATGCTGTTTGTAGCTGGAAGGGTTGTTCTGTGAGGATCACTAGGCGCTGTGCTGGGTAATTTTCAGCCTGCCTTCGACTTAGCAAAGCAGCTTATATAAGATTTCAGGTCCTTGGTGTGATCAAGCAAACAGCCTTCAAGGCCCTTCATAGCTTGTGTTGATAAATGTGTTGCTGAGTGTTGGTCTGTACTGTAGAACTTAAGCATCAGCACTACGCGTGTTTGCCTCTGTCAGTCTCCGCCGGGCTAATTTTACCGAAGGCTGTCGCTGAAACAGCAGAGGAGTTTCTGCATTATGCAAACCGAGCAAGGCTGTGAAGAAATGTTGCATTTTCACGACCTAGGTTCAGTTCAAAGCATTTCTCCTGCTCCTCTAAGAGGCACTAATTGCAATGAAACCATTTATCTCATCAGACTGTGAATTTACCACTTCAAGTAGCAAAGTGAGTTCAGTGCCAGGCCTCAAGGGAGCAGAAAATGCTTGAAAAGATTTGCGCAAAAGAGACCTAAGCAAATTTACAGCTAAAGTTTGAGGTAAGAACTGGGTCTGCAGGAGTCAACATTCCCTTTCTGTAAAGGAAATACCTTTAAACTCCTTTGTTTGAGACATATTCTGATCCTAGAACAGAGCCTTTCTGCTGTAACGGTGGGGTGTCTCCTTGTGATTTTTTTCCCCTCATAATTCTTTTTTTTCTCCCTTTAACACTCTCTTACATGAACAAGACCCCCTCTTACAAAGTGATCCTGCATTTCCTTGAAGGGTATTCTGTGCTGGATCTCTGTGGTACATGTAGACTTGTGTGGGTTGCAGATGATATTGTGCACACTACAGGGCTCCTCAATTTTTGAGTTATCTGCCAAAACTTTAAAAAAAACTGCAACACCATCATATAATGTCTATTAAATGTCAAGAGGGCAGCAGTTAACCGCAAATACCATCTTTTTACTTTTTCAGCAGACTGTAAAAGCATAATTCGGTAACATCACCCTTAATGAGTTTATGTAATTTCAGGTTACCCCATGTATAATCAGAAATCTCTATTATTTTGGCTTGGATAACAACATTTCGAGGCTTTACTTTCAAAATAACTGTCCTTTTTTTTTGTTTTGTTTTTTTAACTCTAATGCCCCCTGATGTGAAATACTCCAAGTAGACTGATTCATTAGCGCACTGTGGAAAGGGCATCACCAAGACTGATACAACACTTCCTTGAACTTGGAATGTGAACTCTATAATTACTAGACAAAATGAAAAAAGTAGTTGTTTAGCTAAAACTATTTTCATCTCTTGTATATCTTATCTATAGTGAGGATGAATATAATGCCAAATATTCATTATTTGTAAAGAAATATATATAGATATATAAATATATAATATACGCTACATTGAAACATGACTATTTTCTGCTCTCGCTCCTGTTCTGTTGTCATTTTTTTTAACTTTAAGTTTATTTTATAAGCTGATGCGATGGCATGTGAAACACTGATTCTGAATGTAGGCTTATTTATTTATATTTTTGTTGACAATTGAAGCATTGCCCCACTGATATTTGTTTTGTATTTGTTTATCACATGTGCGTTTCTCAGTGTGTGTGTGTGATCTCATTGCAAGTTGAGGCATCATTCAGCTATTTTTTTTTATAATGCTTTAGGTTAAACATGTGCATTTCTCTTTGTTCTTACCAAGCTGTACTACTTGAAGATTTTGCCTCTTTGAGTGGTTTGATCATTGCTTATGTCATCCAGTGTAAATAATTCTGCAATTAAATTTTTTGGAGAAAAAATTTGGACAAGTTTGTCTTTGTGGTGCCTGTTTAAGAGAAGCCAGTGTGTAAAGTTAGCAAAGCTCTAATCGCAGCTGTGCTTGTTGAGTAAAAATAGATATATTGATTTGAGATGCATTTCAGATCAGATATATTGTATCTACCACCAACAGCTCTTCAATGTTTGTCCCAATGGCAACCATATCCCGAGTGGCAGGATTTTTGCTCACAGGATGAAGACTCAGTGAATTTATCAAAATTTTCTTGGCATTGCTTCGATTTTAGATCTGCATGTAGCCTCTTAACCAAAATAGTCACAAGATAAAGATGAAGTTCAGCTCTGTATCATCTGTCAAAGCAATTGGTGCCCTCACTATTCATTGTTCATAGTAAAGTGTATTAGTTAGGAAGGTCAGCAGTGACTTGGCAAATATGTCCAAGACAGAAAGATATGATGGACAGTACTGAATGAACTGATGTTCAGTTCTGTTTTCATGCTGGGTCAACTCAATTAGTTCCTTCAAATATACCAAAATAGTTATATTATAAATAGATGAACATGTAAAATTTTCAAACTGTCCAGCTTTTAGGCAGGGAACACAACAGACTGACTCATAGACTGAAATAGTGTTTGTCTAAAGTAATTGGCTTGGAGCAGAACCAGATTAGAAAACATGGCCTGACTGGCAACGTTACTGATGATGTTCTACTAAAAAGGTTGGTTGTTATGGTTTTTTTTTGTGTGTGTGTGTGTGTGTGTGTGTGTGTGTGTGTGTGTGTGTGTGTGTGTGTGTGTGTGTGTGTGTG
>JAOXYM010000021.1:8207986-8233753 GCA_028567055.1 Leptatherina wallacei
GTGTGTGTGTGTGTGTGTGTGTGTGTGTGTGTGTGTGTGTGTGTGTGTGTGTGTGTGTGTGTGTGTGTGTGCTAAAAGAAAAAAATCATTGTCAGTAATCTAAGATAGTCAAAGCCGTTCACATAAGAGATAGTCGACTATGTAAATACATCCGGTTGTCAACAACCTGTAATGAAAATGACTGATATACTTTCACATTCTGCATTCATAAATCTACCCTGAGGTACAAAAAAAAAAAAAAAAACATTTGGAGCTAGATCAGCGTTGTGAAAATGTGTCTATGCATTATTAACTCATCTTAATCAAAAATAAACACTTCAATTCCTATTACTCTTAGATGGCCCACACTATTCATGCAATTCAGTCCAGTGGTAGATCAGAAAGTCTGATGTGGGCTTACTACAGCAGGGCTGCAAGAACACAATTTCTGCTGAGACTTCAAGAAACTCCAAATGATTTGAAGATGGTGTAGCACACAAGGTTGTATGTGTTCAGAAATTTGCAACTGCCTTGAAAGTTTTCAAAAAAGGATCATGTTAGGCAAACAAAAAAGGCAGTGCACCCAGCAAAGCTAGCAAGACAGTCAAGAAAACGCTCACTCTTCGAAAGTTAACTTGTATTAAACACCTTCTAGCTCCGGTCCTTGAGGTCCACAATCCTGCAGGTTTTAGATGTCTCGCTGATCCAACACACCTGATTCAGATTAAATGGCTCACCTCAACAGCTTGTTGTCAAGTTCTGCCCAAACATGTTGACCCATCAATCGGATTCAGGTGTGCTGCAGAAGGAAACATCCAAAACCTGCAGGACAGTGGACTTTGGACACCCCTATTCAACAGGATGTTTTTTTCTTTCACTTGAAGGTATGTATAATTTTGTAGCTACAGTTAATTTTTTGAAGTATTAAAAAAAAGTTATGCTATGATTGCTATCAAGTCATTTATAAATTTAGTTTTAGGAAATCAAGAGAAACATCATCACAATTTCAAATATGCACGACAACACTGACCCCTTAGGGTCAAATTCATGTGTTATCAATCTATGTTACAGTTCAAATTTTCTTTTTTCATTGAAAAAAGCTAGATTTAATTGGAGTTTAATATTTATCTCGTTAATTGTGGTATTTATATTGGCATGACCTATCTTTTTCATTATTATTATTATTATTATTATTATTATTATTATTATTATTATTATTATTATTATTTTCCTTAATTTATCCAACAGGTTTCATAAATTCATTCTTGTAGGGAAGAAATTTCTTTCGTATAAACTGGGAAACCCCATTAATATAAACTCCAGCTTTAAGTAGAGAGAGACAACAAGGCTTTAAAGAAAACCTAGTCACAGAAATCTTTGTGGCCCTATTAACAGCGCAATAACTCAACTTAAAGCCGGACATGCATCGTAGTTTTCTGTTTAAAAGTGAGACCACTTCTGTGGTTATAACCAAAACAATGTAACTGAATTGGCAGACATAACAAACTGTAGTGTAAAACTATAATAAAAATGCTTTAATGTGGATCCAAAGTCCAAATTTGTACCTGAGTCCAGTTTTTAATTCCATATTGTATGCAACGTTTGTCAGAAGAATTTGTACTTAATTTAATTTGTGATCAGATTAGAACTCTTCTTATAATTCACACACAGGGAAGATAACCAATTAGATTATATCACTGAGCGCAGCTGGCCAATGGAATATCCGGAAGCTGAAAGAAGGCGGGACTTCCTGTGAGGATGTCATATGACCAAATTGGAATCGTATGGTGTGAGATTTCCTGTTAGCGTTTCCTCAAACGAACACCATGTACAGCTGAAACGCCTCCGTTGGGAACAGGGATGTTAATGTAAAAGGTTTGTTGTCACTAATTCTTCTTTAAATGACTTTGTTCCTTGTTAGCTTGTATCAGCCGCGTATTTGGTTGTTTTTCTGTGTTGCTACGGTTGAGCCTTGAGTGTGACTCATCATGTTTACAAAGGAGAAGATGATAAAAGTTTTCACTAGCTGGGACAAGAAAGCTCGTTAACCACTGGGTCTTTTAAAAATAAATGCGACTTAACTCTAAAAAGTCTAAATAGAAGTGAATTTTTGCTCAATGTATCCATTAACTACAGAGATTGTTATGCATCACTACTTTTATAGTATTTTCTTTAAGGGAGTTGTATTTTTGTTTTTGTTTTTTTGCAGGTGACTCACACATCATGCATGTACCAGCTGGAGCTCTTGTCTTCATGTGAGCCTCCTCAGCCAAGGTTCCGTTCCCTCCACGAACAGCATGGCCCTTGAGCAGCAGTCCAGTCCTTTACCCCAGCCCAGCGCAGAGTACTTCTCATGGGACTTTCGCCTCCAGCTTATCGGTCTGGGGTTTGGCTGTTACACAGCTATATTCTTCCTCTCCCACCTCCTGTCTGCGTTTCTGAGCCGCACCTACAACTCTCTACTTGCTAAAGAGAAAGTTTTCTGGAACCTTGCAGCCACCCGGGGAGTGTTTGGCATCCAGAGTACTGTAGCAGGACTGCAGACCCTGACTGCCGACTCTGCGTTAAGCAGAGACAAAGTGAGGGGCCAAGAGGACTGGTCATGGTTTCATGTCCTCACTGCCACAGGCTTTTTTGTGTTTGAGAATGTCGCACTTCATGCTTCCAGTGTGGTGTTTCGGTCGTTTGACCTCCCACTGGCGACGCACCACTTCTTTGCCCTGTCCGGATTTGCTGGGGCCGTAGTGTGGGATTCCCAGGGCCACTTCCTGGCGATGGTGACACTCTTGCTGGAGATGAGCACACCATTCACCTGTATATCCTGGATGTTACTGAAGGTAGTGTCTCTGTTTCACCAATCACACCTGTATCAGTAGTAATATGTAGACACTCAGCCACCATTATTGCTTATAGCATCTCATACGGGTACTTATCCTTTTGAAATGACCAGAAGCATCCCACAGTTTCAGTTCCTCTTAGATCTTGTGCATCTTATGACTGTAAACAAAAAAAGCTTTGTGTTCATAGAAAGAGGAAGTTCTGTTTTGAAGATTCAATTCAGATACTGTGGCTATATTTAAACCTTTGCATATTACTGGTGCAAAACTTGCAATCTTACTCGCATCTCCATGTATGTCTCTCCATCCTTTCCTACAGGCTGGCTGGGCAAGCACTCTTTTCTGGAAAGCCAACCAGTGGGTGATGATCCACATGTTCCACTGTCGCATGGTGCTCACTTATTACATGTGGTGGATAACGGCAACGCACTGGGGAGAGATGAACATCCACATAGCCCTGCCGCAACGCCTTCTCTTCTTCTCTGGTCTCGCCCTGCTCACAGTTATCATCAACCCCATCTGGACGCACAAGAAGACCATGCAGCTGCTAAATCCTGTAGACTGGAATTTTGGTATTAAGCCGGCACCACTAAATGGCGCCACGGAGGGTCGGAGTGAGGTTTCTGTGAAACCACATGCCAACTGAGGAGTATTAAAGAGATCATTTCTCTTCAGAGTCTATGTTTTCCACGGGACTTTTGATGAGAGTCAAATGGGTGTCTGTTAAGTTTGACTTTATGGTGTAATTGGATTAATTGGGATTATCTGGTGGCATCATGGTACGGGTTGCAACATAGTCTTCCATCAGATGTTATTTCCACACAGTTTTTATATGAAACTATTTTTGGTAGTGGAATGAGATCTTGGCTGTTTGTATCAGACTCATGGAAATGTGTGTTTTTTCAGTATTCAAAATAGTAGACGTATATGATAAATATATGAAATTATGAAAAAGTCACAGGCTGACAAATCAAAATCTTGATCTGTTGAAGGAAAAAGCAGCAACATCCGTTAATCTCACAGCTGCTACTGATAGTCAAGGTTGATCAGTTTACTGTAAGATTGGACAGATGTTTCCTCACTGAGTGGGGATGTCACAACAAGAATACTGCCTTTGTCACACACAACACACAAGATGTGGGTAGGAAATTTGTTAATTAAGTTTAAGGAATGAGGCTTTTCACTGGAACTGTTTGATTCTAATTGAAGAGATTCGTTCATTCGTGTTGGTTTTGGACTGTTAAGTCCACCCACAGCAAAGAGAGAAACATTTTTCAGCACTGTGGGAGAAAAAAACTGCAACAGAATCTTCATTATTGGTGAAAGAAAGGTCAGGGATTGTCCCCTTCACAAAGGCTCTATTGTCCAAAATGGAGATGCGATGTGACGAAACCGAAGCAGAACTGACAGAAAACAACACGGTTCCATGAAGCATGTTGTTTTTTAGTATTGTAAGCAAAGTGATTTAAGTGGGAGGATTTTTTCTGGGATAGAGCTTTAGATTAAAGTGTTTCATACACAAAGTTCTATGGAAAATATGATTTTGAACACAGTGGCCTTGTATTTTGGGGGGTGTACTATCTCACATCTGGCACATTTTGTGTTTCACCTTTCTGCAAACATTTTTGATCTTGTACAGTTTTGCTTTTTTTACAGTCTCTGTCAGTGTGTTGTCTTTACAGTATTACAACTGGATCTTACTAACTTGGTTAATATTTTCTTACGATCCGTGCTTAAATTGACCATCGTAAAGATGCAAACTGATCTGCTGAGTTTATCCAGGGAAAAAAAGATCTAACTAAAACCAAATGCACTGCAACAGGTGTAGAAGAAGATTATTATTATTATTATTATTGTTCATGTTATTTTTAAGCTTCTGTTGGATATTTTGGCTTCCTGCTGTGCTTAACGGGATTTTGTGTTATTGACATAACTTTGCCAAGTTACATCAGCGTTTTCCATTATCTAGATGATTATTGAGCTGCATCATCAGTGTAAACCCAGGACTTTGTGTTGTCTGTTCAAGGTTGATTCTGAATTTCATGTGCATTTTTTTTTCAGCCAACAAAGATATTTCTATTGTAAACATTTTCAAATTAATAATAAAAACGGTGTTTTGGACAGTTAAATATTTTTATCTCACTTTAACTTAAATTATTATAGAAATTCTTCTATACTGTTCTGACACTGGATTTGTTATTATACAAATAATGTAATGGTTTGGATTAAATATCCAATGTAGTTTCAGTGTTTTTAGTTTTACCAAATGATTCAATATTATATGTGTGGTCACGTGCTGGGAAGTGCATTAATTTAAGTTACAGCATAAGTTTTTGTCACACTTCAGACTCTTCTCATTTGTCCAATTTGTGCCTCCCCATCTGCTCTCTCCTCCGCCTGTGACCAGAACTCGCTCACAGCCAAAATGTTATTAAAGATGTTTCAATTCCTATAATTTTACTGGAGAGCAGAGGAATGATGAGGCTTGCTGAAACACCTAAAACATGTTATCTGACAGAAATGATTAAATACAACACAATTTTGAAAACGGTAGTTAAATTATGTGGCTGTGTTATGTCATTCAATTGCTTAAATGATTGGTTGAAAGGATGGCTTTCATGCAAGGAAGTCTATATTATATTATATCATGTCTGTCGCCTCCTCTGTCATTGTTTAGCCTTGCCTTCTCAGCTTGTATTTCTGATGGAATGGACTAAGAGACAAGGAGAGGAGTTTGGGGTGAAATGGTGTAAAAACAGGAAAAGGGATGATGAAATTGTATCCCATGGTTTTGTTTATGCTTCAAATTTAAGACTGTGTCAAAGAGGATCTGCCTCTTGGTGGCAGTATTGGAGTAATTAAACCTTCCACCCATCTCCAACAGATTTATGTTACACACAACTCTATATGATAACATGTACAGTATTTGTGAGGTAAGTTTTGGAGAAGATTTTTGACTTAATAGGAAAAATAACATTTGAAAAGGTTAAGCAGGTGTATATTACTTTTATTTATTATTACATTAAAGTATAATGCGAAAAGTTATTTTCTATATCATCTCCGGAGCCACCTCACACGTCACGTGGACAGTTTGGTGGAACTCCTCTATCGGGTCCGCCTACCCATCCTACCGGGGGAAGACTCTGGAATTTTGATTGACGTCCTATTCAGCCAATTACACCTCGCCCTGGTCCACGTGTTGCCCAATCGGCTTCTGAAAGGAGGTAAAGCGTTTTTCATGGATGGAGTCCGCTTACACCGAAGGGAGCCAAGTCGAAAGAAGGGCGAAAAGTGTATGTTTTGATGTATTAGAAGTTATGTTGAAGTCGGAAATGTATCACGTTTAACACTTACACCGTGTTATTGCCAAACGATAAGGTCATTCTTTTTTGGGAATGCCATAACATGGTGAGTTAACATTTTTCTAAGTTTCTTGCAAAGTTGAAATAACTTCTGTTATATGTTGTTCGTTCAAGTGAACTTTCACATTGGGTTATATATTAAATAGAAAACGTATTATAGTTGTTTTAAGCAAAATAGCGAGTTAAGTTGTTTTAAAAAAAAAATGTTTTAAGCAGTGAATTGAGAGATGGTTGTAACGTGGCGCCTCAGCTAACATTGTAATGTTGCCAACATCTGCTACCAGCTAGAAAACACAAATGAACCAAACGTTTGCCCAAACATTCATGTTAATTAGTGTGTGGTAATCTCTAAAGACCCCCTTATAAAAACGTGTTGTGCTTTTGCTTCAACTGTTCTGCAATGTTTGGTTAATAATATATTTTCTCCAGGCTTTCACTTGTCACATAATATTGTGATAATCGTCTCAGTATCATGTTTTCATGAACAGCCAGTCTCTTCAAGGATGCAGTTGTGCACTACAACTATCCTTTCACTCTCAGAATTGAGTTATGAGCATGCAAAGTTTGAAGCTTTAATGATATCTAGACTAATTTGATAAAGCATACCCGCTACAGAAATGATCTGATCTAAACTAAACTAAAAATCATTAAGTCACTCTGCGCTGCAGCTCAACTGCAAATTCAAGTAGTCATGCATAGCATTCCTCAGTGAAAGCACTCCACAGCTTCAGTCAACTGGAAGATCAGTCTTAACAGGTTATAAAACCATCATTTGATTCAACTGTTTCCCTTAACTGTCTTGTTTCTGCGTAACAAGTGCCTTCAGGAAACTGTTAAGCTTTTGTAAACTCACAAAAGATGGCTTATTTACAAAGAGTTCTTTGATCTTGATTTGTATTGTCTAGTGCCATGCATGTCCAGTTCACTCTGCCAGTACAATGGTGAGTTGGGACACTTGGAAGGTCACACACACATGCATGTACACAGAAGTCTGAGTAATTTGTTTAACAAATATGCAGGGTATCCTGGCTGCAAATACAGATGCTTAATGCCTCCCTCTACTGTAATAACACCTGAAGAAGGCGGTCCATGGAGCACAAATCATTTTTTAAATGCTCAAATTCCCTGCATTTGCTCATTGCTAGTCCTCATGTAGCTTATTTAGTTATTTGTGGCACTACTTTTGCTGCATTTTTTACAAAGATGCTTTTGTTCATAGTATCTTATCAGTCTTTTTCTCATGAGTATGAAACATGGGGTATAATCAACCCCTAGTTTTCTTGGCTGTGATTAATATAGTTTGTGAAAACAGATGTATTTCACTGGAGGGATACCAAGGATTGCTAATTTATAAAGTCAATGTGACCAAGCAAAAACTTCTACTTTGCCAATCATGACTCATGAAAAGGCTGTTTACCATGACCAAACCTTGGATCCTGGCGCACATTGCAGTTTGGCATACCATTCATTTTTGGAAACGCTGTCATGGAGTCACTGTCCACCCACAAACCACTTGACCAATGTTCCACTGAGGCAAGATGAGGATTTGCAAAATAGTTCAGCAACAGCTGGGGAAGAAAAACCCACTGCTGTTCTGCAGGTGGATGTGAGAAATCACATGCCGCACACTTGTTTAACAGCTGGGAATGCATTTAGTTTTAGACCCAGAACTAAAAAAATCCCCATCACAATAATATCCCATATGTTAGTTACCATAAAGCACAAAATCACCCAAAATTATATGTTTTTATGCAGATATATGTTAGCACCATGTCCTTTGAACTGGATGAAGGCATAATAGGCCATATTCACAGCTGCCGGAGTATAACTTAACCCCATGGACAACAGCAGTCTTGGCGTCAAAAACTTTCTCCACCCTTTTCAAGTAATTGAAAAGACAGATTCTCTAACAACTAAAGTTTTGTAATTAATGGGACTCTGTTGCTCCATTCATATTGAAATGCCTTCAGATCAGGCAGTCAACAAAAGCCCTTTGGAGTAGACACTTATCCACTTCTTACTGCACACAAAATTGTGCGGAGTAATGTTCTGGTGACATGTTGAGCTCTCAAAGCTTTAGTGTGGCTCACTGGGTGGGTGGAGAACAGTTGGGAGTGACGACCAAGACCGTGCCGTCTCTGCTTTCAATTGGGCTCCTCTTGAAATAATATGTAGTCCCAGTGTTAAACTGAAAAAGCCATGTTGGTAATCTACTACTAAGATGCAGCCAGTGTTAATGAAGCAACATTGTAGCTGTGAAACACTACTTCTGTTGTTGAGCTATTGATATAATATAATATAATATAATATAATATAATATAATATAATGTTGATCACAATCTTACTCTACATAATGTGATGGTGTCACTTTTGTAGCTGAGCATCAACCACTCTGTGTAGAAACGTGGCTTCTGTGCTTGGTAACTCAGATGTCCGCCCACGAGTACAATTGATCCCACATCTGAAATCAGATAACCAGCCCTGAGGACCTCATTATTGAAGTAATTTTCCTACAATCCACCACTAGAAGTATATAATTAAGGATGGTAGCTGATGGAGAATGCCAGATTCATCATCTGTTCCCTCAACTTCTCACAAGTAAAGAATGTTTAAAGAGTCAGCAATCTTGCGCCTGCTTGTAAGCTTCCCCCACCCAGTCTGAGGTCAGGGTGGGTGGTGTACAGTAGTGTGGTGTGTTGTCATGGCAGCTTGGCCCAGATATGGAGTAAAGGGTTGATTTTTGCACGAGATACTCTGCTTTTTTCTTATTAATATATTCAGGGAAGTCCTGGTAGATAGTGCACATCACATTGGGTTATTAAGGCTGGTTAACTCAGCTTAGAGCAGTGTTGTTATGTCTATAAAGCCATCGATGGGGTTTTAATCTGTTTGGGTCGCAGGTCTTTTTTGATCTACAGGAACTGTAAAACACAAATGCAGCACAAGCAGTAATAAAGATTTAACAATTAAACAGTCTTTTTGGAAAAAGAAATACACAAACCACAAGCTCTTGAACTTTAATCATTAAGAAGCTAGAGAGAGAAGTGTTTTTTTTTCTCCTTTTTACTATGCTGTGGGGCAATGTCTTGTCCTCCCCTCAAATACATTACAGTACTTCATTAAGCCTGTTCATCCACTCTTTGAAGGCCTGGGATCTTCTCTTTAAAGGCAAGGCCCGATTACTGTAATCCTGGCAGAGGGAAACACTACCAAATAAAACGGCCACCTAAAGTGCTGTAAAGCCAAAGACAGACGCTCACAGCAGACGACAAGTCTCCCTCTCTCACAACACCACCCTCTCCTCCAGGCTTTTGTTTATGACTTGCAGCTTATGTGTGGAATGCCACTTGTCAGTAAGTGTGCACCAGCCAGGGCATTTGATGCTGAATAGTTCTCAGCATAACACACAATTCTGACCTGACACATCTCTGGCTGTGGGTTTTTAAAACACATGTTGAAACCTGGAGTAATTACAAGACATCTACAATTTACAGCAAAGACAAAGTACTTTTTTCTTTGAGTTTTTATTAGATTTTTGGAACTTGATGTTGCTGGAAAACACATGAAACTGCAATAATCCCCTAAAATGAGAATATCAGGAAGATCTACTTTCTATACCATCCTTCCCACAGACTGCTGCAGGATTTTTTCCCCCATTGGTGAACATAAGTGGGAATTTAACTTTCACACAAGGGAACATAACAATAATAAGTGTGGTACATACCCATTGTCTGTTCTTCAACATATATATGTAGTTAGGAATACACAAGTGAACAAATTGCCTTCTTTATACCAGCAAGCCAAGATGACTGTTTTCCTGTCTGTATAACAGCTCAGCCTGCTGTGCATGTAATGACATGCTCAGCTGAGCCTATCATCAACTTTAGGGATGACTTTACCTTTCAAGTGTCTTTGTCTCTGTCCTCAGTCATTGGACTGAGATTGGACTCTAATACAGTACCTTTATAATTAAACACACTGAACAGATCATCCGAGTAATTATGAATTGATCATGGGGACTATATTTGGCTTCTCGATGAGGATTTTTAAGCCAGATTTACTCAGCTGTTACACAGTTTATATGTTACAATGCAACAGCACTGACAGGCTAGGGAGACAGGCTACAAATATAAGGAGTGCTCTTGTTGAGGTGGTCATCAGCACAGGCTGAACCACATTTGAGGTCATACCACACCGCAAGAGTTGCAAGATGTCATTTGTGGAAAGGTGTGTTGAGTTTTCTGAAGAGCTGTAATTGGAGGAATGGAGAGATTCTTACCTGATTTTCAAAGCGACAATAATCAAAAGCTGAGCCACTTCTATAGGACAGTAGTAGTGAAGTTTTGTGGATTAACAGTTTTCAAAGTCCTAAATCTCAATCAGTGCATCCTAAGATATAGAGAAATCCCTCTCCGAATCTCCTGTTTGGGCAAGACGGTTAGTTTTTTGCTCCAAAACCATGTGTTCCACGAAGCAGCCTGCTTGTTTTCATGCTCGTATATCTCAGTGTTGCAGTGTATGTCCTGAAGATGGCTTCATCGTCACTCGTATTTTAACATTGTTTTCTACTCCTGTCTGATAAATTCCTCTCTATTGTAGAGGATGAAATACCCTCAGGCAATGAATACTATACCTGTCTCTGTTAGTACTAGCTTATCTATTAGCTGTACTGTATCCACCAGACACTGGCCCCTGTATGTTCACATCATCTGTTCTGGCATTGTGCCCACATGAGTAGGACAGAGGACAAAGAGGCAGAGGATTTCACATTATTTGTAGACAAAACAAGCTTTGAGTATTAGAATGAGTTATCGTTCTTGCTTGCTGCACTGTTGTGATGAAGATTAGTCTTGGACATAAACCAACTGTGAACTTATGTTGTGGCTTGTTATTAAACCAAGATTGTGTTGGTAGAATATGGGGCGTACATTCCTCAACAATGCCTGCTTCATGCTGCAGCTTGATGTCAGATCTCTGTCATCTGTTCGTGCGGATATTCTCAAGGATGGAAATAGCTTTTTTCACCTAGAGACAATTGACAGAAACTGTCACATGTGGATACAACATTGAACATCAGCAAACAAAGCCTGAGCTGCTGAGGTTTTCAACGTCTCTCATGCCCATGCAGGTCCAAAAGTCTCTCCTGCCTCAGCATGTTAATGACATTTCCCTCGGCTTAAATGGATGGTTGCTTGCTACTCAGTCTAAATATGCCACTGACCCTCTTTAGTCAGTCAGTCAAAATTCAGATCTCAGGGAAATCTATAGATATGTTAGCGTTTTGATTCACAGCAACATATTTTTGTAGCATAAAGTGGCCCTTTTTATAATCCATCTTCATCAAAAATCTAGTGATTGCTTTTAACTGTGTTTATTTGTCCAATCTACATTCGATGTGTTCAAATGAAGACATGAAGCTTGGAGCAATTTAGAAATGACTTTTACTTCTGATAAATAAAATTATTTTAAGACTTGTAAATTTGCTCATTATGATGTAAATGGAACAAAAGATACACTAAAGATGCATGGTTATTATTGACTTTCTTATCTATCTAATCCTCATTATCCTTGTTTAGATAGCAGTCACTCTACCGGGTGTAATCAATCCACCACAAGTAGTCAAGCGTGTTTATACCCATGACATTACGAATGGCCACATTAGCACATGACAATTCTGTGCACACTTAAGCACGTGCTATTGTTAACATTGCCGAGGAGCATTATAAGAGCGTCTTTTGTTTTCATTCACTCCTCTATTTGTCTGAATTAGCTTTGCTCCAGATTCTGTTGTTGACACAAAAGGTACCAGACTGTGACCACTTGCCATGTTCTTCTGCTCTTTTGTGAAGCTGTTATTTGCATTTATGGAGCCAGAGATGCCTAATTAATGAATTATGGAAAGGTCTTTTTCTAAATCAGCTTGGAAATACAGTGTGTCAAGCTGCATATGTTGCTCTTTTTTTTTTTCCAATAACATTTGTCTTTTTTTTTTCTTTAGGAATGTGGCCGGCGTAGTTGATCCCCCCGCATACTGCTGTGTGTAAAACTTGTTCAGGAGAAGAGTTACAAGCATGGACACAGAAGACTTCCCTCCCCCACCCCCTGAATGTAAAGTCAACAAAATCTCTTCAAACATCATGTGAAATATCATGTATTTTGTGAAAGATTTGAGAAAGACTGGGCCAGAAAGTGGGCCGGTTAGCTCAGTTGGTTAGAGCGTGGTGCTAATAACGCCAAGGTCGCGGGTTCGATCCCCGTACGGGCCATTGAGAGCTTTTTAGTTGCTGTTAAAGTTCAATATTTGACTCGTATAACACTTTCCATTTAAAGCAGAACAGTGTATGCCAGGGGTGTCCAGTTCCGATCCTCAAGGGCCAGAATTCTGCAGGTCCCTCTTCCAGCATACCTGACTTTGGACTCTCCTGGCATGTACAGAGGAAACATGTAAACAAATGGCCAAGATATTATGATGAACAGTAAAATATAACCATCACACCACCATGCAGCCACTGTGGTGTGATGGTTAGCACCACAGCCTCACAGCAAGAAGGACACTGGTTCAAACCTCAGGCCAACTTGAGCCAGAGGGAGTTGCTGGTTTGAGCTGGGGAGGGGTTTGTATCAGTGGCCTTTCTGTGCAGAGTTTGCATGTTCTCCCTGTGTGTGTGTGTGTGTGTGTGTGTGTGTGGGTTCTCACTGGGTACTCCAGCTTCCTCCCAAAGACATGATGATAGGTTAGTTGGTCACTCTAAATTTGGGGTGCCCAAGTCCAGTCCTCAAGAGCCACTATCCTTTCTCCAACAAACCTGAATCAAATGGCTGAATTTCCTTTTGCATGTCATTCAGCCCTGCAGAGGAATGGTAACGAGCCATTCATTTGATTCAGGTGTGTTGGAGAAGAGATGCATCTAAAAGTTGCAGGATGGTAGCTCTCAAGGACTGGACTTGGGCACTCCGCTCTAAATTCTCCCTGTGAGTGTGTGCGTGAATGGTTGTCTGTCTCTCTGTGTTGGCTCTGCGATGGACTAGCAACCTGTCCAGGGTGTACCCTGCCTCGCCTGATAGTTGCTGGGATAGGCTCCAGCCCACCCGCAGCCCTGTTGGACTAAGCGGTACAGAAAATGAATGAATGAGTAAAATATATGAGGATTAATTTATGAGTAAAGATACTTGCCATTATGTACAATCTGCCTGAATTTAAATTATTTCTATTTTTCTTGACCTTTTGTGATTATTAGCTGCTCAATTTTGGATTTGGTCTGTTGATCATTCAAAGCAATACAAAGTTAAATTGATACTGAGATAAATCCTTGGCTGTGTTGACACTCCTGTGTTGACATTTTCCACTATTGAGTTTAAGAAGTCAACAGAAAGTTGATAATACCATTTGAGACTCTGCCAGGCACAAAAACAAAATGGGAAAATGTGCCTTTGAATCCCGTCTTAAATTCTGTTTAACAGGAAATACAGTGTCTGGCCAGTCAACATTACAATAACCTGCTAGCTGCTCTAGATCGGAGCATGGCTAATTGCTTCAAGGAAAGTTGCTGAAGCAGTATGAGTAAACAACAGATTCCTCTCCTCCGCCTCTGTGGAGTGTGTGGGCAGAGGAACGAAAGGAATAAGGAGGGTGAAATGTGCTGCACCACAGTGAATACCAGACAATGTGCCTCAGTCTGAGGCTGAATACTACTGCAGAAACACACATGCATAAACACACACAGATTTACACATAGCCTCCGGGGATAGAGACAGGCCAGTGAAATGCTTCGTCCCCAGCTGGCCAGCCTCTTGCTTTGTTGCCAGGGGGATGCAGGAGCGGATCGTAACCCGGTGACTCATTTGAGCGGACCATTATGTGGCACAGTGAAGATAAGTCCCTAGAACAGAATCCATATTGTCATTATGAATTGACAATGGGTACCTCCTCTATTCAGTGTGCGACATGTATGTTTCACTATGATCTTGTACTTTGCATTCTTTTGAGGCAAGAAAGCAGTGGGGAATCCTCCAGTGAAAAAAAACGTTCTTTTTCAGTTTTTGGACTATTGAACTAGAGTATCATCACATGATTGGGGATGTTGTTAGAAATGTGTTTGTATTTTAAGGTCACAATGGAGCATTAAGCTCCATGCATGCATGTCAGTCACTTCCTCTACACATAGCTGTAGATGTACTATTGAATGGCCGGCCATCTGACATTCACTGACTGGAATAGTCCAATCAAATCATGATGTGCTCCATTCTGGTTCATCGTTCTCAGCACTGTTAACATTTGATTATGGATCCTACTCTCCTGGAATTCCATAGACCAGAAGCAAGCTGTCCATGTTTTATCGCTGTGTCTCAAACCACTTGTTAGTACACAGATGGAAAAAGAGAGATAACATCTCCATTTCCAGGTTTGCACTTTGCCCCTATCTTCTCTTGCTCCGTCAGTCATGGATTCAGATGTATGTGGGGTCACAACACTGACCAGGAACATTAGTCACAGACCATTTTCTCACACTGGTGAGGTGGAACAACTACCTGTCGTAGCCTGAGGGATTCATACTGGTGATTTAAAACTGTCTACATGACCGTGAGGTATTTCAAAGTCATGTTTACTGCCAGATTTGCTCAGTCACTATCAGCTGACTGCACTGCCTGTTGCAACGCAACCGTTGCAAATTACAGCTTAAGCTTTTATAGAAAGTCAGCGATGAGAGCAACCAGGTAAAAAGGGAAAAATTTGCCAAAACCCAGGATTGAACCAGGATGTTTAGATTTTCAGTCTAACCAAATGAGCTATTTCAACGGATGGCCCTGTATAAGGAGCGCCACAATTCTGGTTGTGGAAATTGGATGATTGAAACTAGGAACTTTTCTGTTGTCTTTGGGGACACGGTCAGGATATTAGTCACAGGGCTGAGATTAGATTTTAGACTGCAAGTTAATAAATTCAAGCTGTACTACTGTTGAATGAGCTCGCAAAGAATCTGTGGTATTTGTGAGCAACACTGTGATAAAGATAAAATAAGGAAGGACACATAAAAAGATGTTTTTTCTGTTGATATAAGCAACACCTTAGAAGAAATTAAGCATTTAACACTGTGTCTTGATATTAAAATGATTTCCTTATTTGGAACAGAATTATATTATGATAGGAGTTTTATTTATCATCCTTTCCTTCACTATACAAGACTATTGTCTTTCACTACAACCCTGAATAAAACCCAGCGTGTTGTCTTTAAACATCCTGTGCCACAACACAAGAAGCCTGTAGATTTGAAAGTTGAGACTGTGCATTCCTCAGCTTTTTACCTACCAAAACCTCATGGATTCAAGCCCACACATTAATCATGACATCAGAAATAATGTATAAACTCAAGCTGTGCTTCTCACTGAAGGGAGTAACAGCTCTCTTTCCTGCTGGCCTAATTGCAGAGTGGAAACTGGGAAGATATTTGTTGTTCCCTTCCTGTCTGCTGCCAAGTGAGTGCTCTAACATGAATGTGATGCCTTTGAAGGCTTTTGTAGTCCTGGCCCAGTTTGTGTTTGCCATAGAGCAAGGCAGCTGACATTTTTTATTGCTCATCCTTGAAGTCAAATTTTCAGTAAGAAGGCACACGGCTGCAGTAGATCCCACGCTTTATTCAAGACTCAGCCAACCAGCTCATCTTCAGTCTCTTATGCTGTTATGAAAACAGTGCATATTGTAAAATCTGTGATGCAGCTCAAGCAGTGTGTGGATCAAAATAACTTCATGGGATTATCAGTTTTTTCTTTTTCCAGTTAATTCAATAACTGGCTAAATAGTTTTATACCTTTTAGGCTCTGATATAAACGTAAATATTGAAAATATAGATCTAATACTCTCTTAACCAGTATAGAATCTAGCCTTTAACATTTCTGAAACCTCTGTATGCAGTATTGGCAGACAGCGTCCCGTATGCAGATGAAGACGAGGGAGAAGCTTTTGACTTTGATGACAGTGGTGACGACTTACCTGAAGCGCCTCCAGCTCCCCAAGCCATCATCAGCAAAGATCAGAGCCAGGACAACTCTGTGACCAGTCACGCAACATTGGACCCCCCAGCACCTTCCTCCACTGCTCCATCATCAGCAGATGCAACAGTCACCACAAACAGATCCTCTTCTGGGGGTGGAACAACAACAGAAGCCGAGGGGACATCTGCCGCTGAGACTAATGACGGGGAAAAAGATTTACCACCACCTCCACATCCACCCCTTCCCCTTGATGATGATATACAGACAAAACCCCAAACCACAGGTTTGCAAACCAAAGTGTTGACTTTTCACTGCTGCCACAGGTTCATGTTTTAAGTCTCGTTTTAGCCCATAGCTGGAGCACTAATCTTGTCCTTAGAAAGCAGTTAATCAAAAGGAAAAAGACTCAAAATAGACCACATTGTTGTTTTTGACGTGATAAAAAATTCTCCACATTCTTTTGGCATTGTGTTTACATTATCTGGCTCCAGTCCAGCTCTTCAGCTCAGGCTAAAGTTGGTAAAGAAGAAGGGCTGTCTTCCTCATGACACCTTGTATCTCTCGCTGCCTGGTGCTGGACATTGTCTGGCTTTTATCACCAAAAGTCTTGACAGCAGCAGCCGGCAGGTTTAACTATTGCTTATTCCCGCTCACTCATTCTGAAGCATGATAATACATAGATGTCCATGCTGTACTATGTTCAAGCTGCTGCCCGTAAGGATGGAAATCCAGCATATTTCTTGTATTTCTGTTACAGTTATTATCATAGCCTCATGTTTCATGATTTGCATTCTCATATTCATTACTTTACTATCTTTATATCTTTGCCAGCTTAAAACAGCTCCCAGAGAAAAACTACATTTCAGAAAAGTACTTTTAAATAATATGCAAAACTATTGCCAAGAATAATGTTCATACGATATTTGGAAATGATTGTATTCTTCTTTGTAAAATCAGAACAAATAAAATGAAACTTAAGAATTGACTTATATTTCTCTACAGTTGTCTATAAAAGATCAGGTGAACTTTTGTTTTATTGCATCTAACCTGACATTTTTCCATTGGTGAGATTATCATGTGTCTAAATGCAATTCTACCCTCTTTTCCTCACCAGGCTCAGAAAGCCATATTGACCCTCACCCTCCACCGGCCGTCCCAAGCACCTCCTCCCAGGGCAAAGTGAACCCCTACTCTGTGATTGACATCACTCCCATCCAGCTGGAGCAGCCCGAGCATCAACATGGGCCCTCCTCTTCCACTTCCTCTCTAACTGAGCCAAAGGAACGAGAGGGAGAAGGCCAGGGTATCCACACCGGTTCTGCTGGCATTAATTCAGGATACTCTGTGCCAGTGCCATGTGGCTACGCAACCCCCTCGGGTGTACCCCTCATCACACCAACCTACACCACACCTGTCATCATTCGACATCTCTCCATGGATGAAGATGGTAAAGTAGAGCCCGAACTGGGAAAACCTCTTCTTTTAGTAACGGTTCATGTTATATTTATGAATTCTAAAAAGTCATATCAGACAAAATTTTCTTATAAAAATACAACCGCAACAGAAAGTTCTCCTTTTTCAAGGAGATACAAGGTTTTTGACACATAAAACCGTCTCTGCGCTTCCATCCCCCGTCCTTTCTTCTCTCTTGTTTTTCCTAAAGCCTTGCCACAAGGAAGTAGGGACTAAATATAGCCCTCCCCAAAGATCTGTGTTGGCTGTGAGGATTGTCCGGTTTCCCTAAAATCTTGCAGTAGCAGAGTCCTGCCCTGCGGATTGGCAGGCTCAGCTGCCTAATTGCACTGTTATTATCTTACCAAGGTCACACTGTGTTAAAATACTCTAGAGTTTCATTTCAGTAAAAGTCTCTGAGGTGTTTGAGCTTAAAAATTATTTACATTTTTTTCATTAGAAAGATTGTGTGGCTGTAATAAGCATGGCTAAGACTTTGAATTAAAATTATGACCTTGTTGTGGCACTTCTGAGGAATTCTAAATTAGATAGATAAATTGAATATATGTATATTTGAAACAAAATATAATATTCATTCCATTATAATGTTATTTATGGTGTCATCAGTGACACCCAGTGGCATGAAAAAAAGCTTCAGTATTTTGATTAGGAATGTCTTTGGAGATTCATTGTGTTCATTTTTGGGGAAAAAAGTATATTTATTTATTTATTTAAATACTTAGAAATATTCTGCAGTTCTATAACAGACTTAATGCTTTTAACTACCCTTAGCAGTATTATGTAACTGCTGCTTTAATCTTTGGTGTCATAAGAGCTGTGGGACTTTAAAACACAGACCAAAGCCAGAAAATGTATAATCCTTAGTATAATTTGTGTAATGTTTCTCTCTTTCCTCCTTTAGTGACAGTAGTAGGAACTAGCAACACCTCTGTTGACAGGTGAGACTCCTAAAACATTTATAATTCCTTTATCTTAAGAAAGGTATACAAAGTATACTCTCTTTCTTTATATTTACACTATTTGTAGTAAATACCGTAGATATATATTCCAGCACTGCCACTGTCGGTATTAGCAGATTCATTTGTTCCTTGACCTGTAACATACAATTAAGAAATGATAAGTTTGTATTAGAAGACTTACATTTTATTTCAATGTTTCCAAGTGTTTTCAGTGAAGAGTCTCCAGCTATTACAGAGGAAGATGCTTTGGCCAAGTGGGCATCGGATCCTGCCAATACTGCATGGATGGAAAGTAAGGAATGATCACCCACATTTAGTAGAAATACTACAATACTACTGTTATTTTACTTCTTTTTACTTGTTTGTCCTCACACAGTGCATGCCTTCAGCGTGCTATTATTCTTTTTCCTTTTCATTCGTCTTTTGAAACAACTGAAATTCTCAGACACTTCCTTCCCTGTTCTTTTGAGGAAGCGTGTCCTTGTATGTGCTTTTCTTTTAGATCTCCCTCTTACTTTACATCTTGGTTGTTGTGTGTGTTGCCCAGCAGTCTGTTGTGAGAAGTCATGTGTTTAATGTTGCACGTTTTTCATATGTGCTTCAGATCCAGATGAGGTGATCTATGATGATGTGCCTAGAGAAAACTCTGACTCCAACACAGGTTTGTACTCTTTCATCGTATCATTTTACAAGTTCAGCATGAAACTTCCTGTCTTTAGTTTGAAGTCCGGCAGCACAGGAGTGTTTCGTTTCAAGACCTTGCTTTTGACTTGTATATCTAGACTGAAAACAAATTTTTTTACACAAAAAAAAGAAGGTTTTTTTTGCATATTGTTTATAATATAAAAAATCTTAATGTTTGACTTTTATAAATTATAATAGTCACTTTAAAAAATCCACCTTTTTCTGAAGTAGTTCTGTTTTTTATAAGGGTATTCAAAATATTCCAACTTATGATACGATGTAGTTTCATTACACCACACAGCTGTGGAATCACAATGGATCATCTAATATCAGCACTTTTTTTGCTTGATCTCAGCAGAAAACGTGCATGACGTTATTGCAGAAATTCTATGCTTTTTTTATTGAGTATATTTATATGCATCCTTCAGTACAAGTTCAAGTTAATATTGCTAACTTATGACAGGACAACCCAACAAACTGAGCTGTAGGCTCCCCTGAGCCCTGATCTCTATATAGTATTTCTTAAAACATTTGAATGTTTTCCCTCTCCATTCACACAGATCCAGATGAGATGATCTATGACGATGTGGAGTTTGGTGAGGAGGGTGGCTGCAACAGTTCCCTCGACAATGGCTGGAGTTCTAGTGAGTTTGAAAGCTATGATGAGGCCAGTGACGGGGAAGGTCGTCCTGAAAATGGCCTGCCCCACGCCTTCATGAGAGGAAAACCACCCCAGAGGAAGACCCATGTGTGTATAACAATTACCCTCCCATTTCCCCGCCTGGATTCCTGCCAGTAACCAAAACCTGTGTCAATATATTGAATAGTGCTTGCAATTTTTTTTCTACCACCCTCCATGTATTTGCTACACAAGAAGGTATGATGGTAAATTACCACTATACCTTTGGAAATTAGAAGTTATGTTATTCATCTTATTGATATACTTGTTTTGGTCCGTTAAATTCGACAGAAATGAAAGTGATAATCCTGGCTTCCAGTCACTTCACCACACATTAATGTTTCGGCTTGGGGTTGTGAAAGTTCGACTTGTCTTCATTCATAATTGACTTTTTCACTCTGACGTAGAAGTCCAAACTTGATGATGTTCAGGAAGATTCTTCAGACACCCCCTAAAATAAAAGTTTTTTTTTTTTTAATTTTGTGAATATTGTATGAAACTGATAAACATTTAACTTCAATGCAGCCTGAATTCAAACATTGCTAAATTAAAAAAAACACAACAAAAAGTATCATTGTTTCAATTTCCAGGCAATTATCTGACCCTAGTAATATTAAACAGGGACAATATCTGGACATTCAATTTGTCTAAAAATTTTAATTTTGCTATGTTTAAGTGCCCCCCAAAAAAGGAATAATGTCCACCTTGAAAGTGACAAATCTAAAAATAAATATATTATTTTCCTTGTACTGGAACAGTTTAATTTCCCTCAGATAAAGGACGTTTTTGGAGAAGAGAACGATATCAGCAGGCTAATGACAAAACATATCACGATCAAAACAAGTTTGCTGGGACCCTGAGGTGCCGCTCGACTCCAAAACCATAACCAGTAATGCTTGCTTTGCTTTTGTTTAGCTCTCTCAAGATCTGACACGCTTGAAAGAACACTATGAGAAAAAGATGAAAGATCTTATGGCAAATACAGTGGGAACGGTAGAGCTGCAGCAGCTAAAACAGAAACACGAGCAGAAGGTAAACTACCTGAGGCTCACCTCATTTGTCTGTGCTAGATGAAGTAGTCCCAATCCTTCACTCTCAGTCTGGCTAACTCCACTCTTGGCATCTTGTCACTTACTTGGTACCTTCATCCCGCTCTGATGTGAATGACTTGTGGTGGTGGTACTGGTGATGGGTTTGCAAATGGTTTATTTGCATCACTGCTGCACTGACATATCTCATTTCATGTTCATGCATTTGAGGTCGGAAAGATTAGGATATGTTGTATTCTAACAAAATTAGTGACACAGTGAACTGAGACACCAGCATCAGAGTTCTTATTGTTTTCAATGTAGCTGAAACTGTCCTTTCCAAATGTTTTCATATTAAAAATGAGTTATTTTAAGAGTTATTTTATATGAAAACACTGTTGATGTCACAGTTACTGTCATACTTTGGTGAGCTCTCCTCTCTTGTTGTCACATAACACTGTTCCTAACACCATTCTTGTCCAAAGTAGCTTTTTAGTCATAGCTTTAGAAAAAAAAAAACTTAACTTCATCATAGACTTAAATATGTGATAATGAAAAGTCATTTTTCTCTTAAATTTTTTTTTTCTCATCAAAGATGCAAAAGCTGGTGAAGGCAGCTAAGGAAGGGACTAAAGATGGGCTTGAGAAAACCAAAGCTGCAGTGAAGAAGGGACGATCATTCATCAAAACCAAGTCATTTTGTCATGGTGTGAATTCCTTCAAATAATGCCTACCATCAATAATTCTTAGCTCTTCAGTTCATGTTGAGTCAACATGAGCATGGAAGTCATTTCATCATTTTTTGCTGTCCTCTTTATCTTTTAGAGAGAAAGTCAGCCTTTCTTGAGGATGAGGAGTCTGAACTGTTTATAGAGGTGGACTGTTTTAATGTTGAGCCAGTTCTGTGTCCAGCACCAGAAGGTCTCTCACAGCAGCAGGTAATGAACAAATTTCTGCACTTCATGTAACTCTTTTAAATAACTTTTAAATGAAACTAAGCCACATGCATGAAGACATATGACCTTCAGCTTTGTATTTTTCCTCTATAGCTCGTTAGAAGATGTATATTGGGGTCTATTTTGGAAAGTGAGAAGAACTATCTTGATGCGCTCAAGAGAATATTGGAGGTATGCAAGTGCATCTGCAATAATTGTCAAATCTGTTTCAAAGCGGTGGTTATTACAGGTCATTCTGTCTGCTTTCTCAGCAATATGAAAAGCCCCTGTCTCAGATCGAGCCCAGACTCCTCAGTGACAGGAAACTGAAGATGACCTTTTATCGTGTGCGTGAGATCCTGCAGTGCCACTTCCTGTTCCAGATTGCACTGGCGAGCCGTGTGGCCGAGTGGGACGGCCTGGAGATGATTGGGGATGTCTTTGTGGCATCGGTAAGCAGAGATGGTAATTTGATATAAAAACCCTTTTAAAAGCTCACCAATATGCTAAACACAAACTGTGTGCATATTCATCAAAGTTGGTTCAATCCTGCTGTTTATGCTTTCCTTTGACATTTATTGCACTTATAAGAAATGTGCACACGGCACACTCCCTGTCTCACAAACCCACTTTATGTTGAAAGCATTTGTTTTTCATGCAGATACAGAGAACCCCATTCTCTCTTATCACAGTAGTTCCTAATCTTTTTTTTATCTTGAATCCTCCCTATTTTTATCTTCAAAACATTGAACCAAATCAAACCAAATCCCTCTATAGCTATTCAGAGAGTGATTTCTATCTTTAAATCTAACAACTAATTAATTTTTTTTTTATTACAGCAGTATCATAGTCATAATTTGAACACACATACTTTTATGAGTTACTCTTATAAGTGGAACTTAGTTTATGGAGTAGCTGGAGTTTCAAACTTTCTCTAACTTAAATTAATACTGAATAGGGCAAAAAGGAGGACAGTATTAAAAAAACTTAGAAAACCAGACACAGGTCATGTAGAACATTAAATGTAGAATGCTCTTTTAGTATGAGGAGGAGGTACCAATCTGGTTTGGCTGCATATGGATCCTCCATCATTATATATGTATATGATAGAGCCTTCCAAAACCGATACGATTAAAATAATACCATATATTAAGATAAACACAGCCAATCTCTTTTTCTTTGCAGTTTTCTAAGTCCATGGTGCTGGACGCCTACAGCGAGTATGTGAACAACTTCAGCAATGCAATGGCAGTTGTAAGAAAGACATGTGCCTCCAAACCTGGCTTCCTGGAGTTCCTCAAGGTTAGAGAAACATGCAAACTCAAAAATGTTCATTTAACACTGAAACTTGTGTGAAAATGCCAAGAGTATTGCTTTTGCTTTCAAAAATATGTGTTCACTGTTTCATCATTTTTCATTAGAAATGAGAAATTTGTTTTTACTAATTATTAATTCAACTTGTTGCTGTTGTTCCACTGCCTGTTGATTTTACAAGTGCTCAGGGTAAATGAAGATAGGAACAATCATATTATCAAAAAAAAGCTCTATTTTCATCACAATGTGGCAACCTGTTTTCTTGTGCGCAGCATCGTCAGGAGACCAGCAACGACCGAATGACTCTTTATGGCCTGATGATGAAACCTATTCAGAGATTCCCACAGTTCATTTTGCTCCTTCAGGTATTACAGACTCTTTTTTTTTTTATGATCTCTTTTTATTGTAAAATGTAAAATACAGCTGGCGTGTAGTGTATACACTCACCAGCAGAGGGAGTAGTACGCACAGAGATGAGGGCACTTGTTTTTCAGGGCAAACTGCAAGGGAGTTGCTCTGAAGGGACATGGTTTCCTCATTTCTTTCATCTCTGCTTTCCTTACCCTTGAGTTTTTTTTTAACTCTGTCTGTGTCTTTTGTCACACATTTTTTTCTATATTAAGTATACATGTGTATAACAGCAGACGAATAGCTACAAATACCAGTTAATATAGCCTAATACTAATTTTCATGATACCAAAAATGTTTAAATCCTCATTAATCATGAAGATGTGTGCTAAATGAACATAAAAGTTTGATGAGTGCTTCCATAGAATGTTGTTGGAGATTGCAGATTCAGTGAGTTGTAGAGGTGCTTTTCACTTCATCCATTTCTCTCATCCACATCAGGACATGCTGAAGAACACACCAGTAGGTCATGCAGACCGTCTGCCCTTGCAGATGGCCCTGACTGAACTGGAGACCCTGGCTGAAAAGCTCAACGAAAAGAAGAGGGAAGCCGACCAGCGCTGCGAGATCCGCCATATTGCAAAGGCCATGAATGAACGCTACCTCAATAAGGTCTGCTCATTTCTCTTGGGTGCTGTGCTACGATTATTTAGGGCTTATAATGTAATCATATAATGTTGTACCCAGAAATCTTTAAAGTTCATTCTGCTCTATCAGCATCCAGTTTTTGTTTGTGTCGTTTCATTCTTTTACCCTATAATTTGGCATTTGTCTTTGTCCCTGTGTGGGTCGCCATCAGGAACTTTGCAAAATTCTCTTCTGACTGAATATTATATTTTTAGAACAGCGCACAGGACAACATGTGCACCAAACACCAGCCATCCCCATGGTGTAATTATTTGTCTGTCAGCAGCCACCTTCACTGGCATCCATACACACAGATTTAAAGGATACCCTGCACGAAGCAGCAGGGTTTTGTTCCTCATAGGCTTTAATTAGTCACAGCCACTAACTTATACACACTTATCCAAAATTAGCACGTTCATAGAAGCGTTAAAGGAAACATGGGAAGCAGGAGGGAAATGAACCTGTAAAGCTCAATGAAATATTGCAATAATGAAATAATATTCTTTTTTTTTTCTTCTTTATTTTTTTTTTACACATCTTTATTCTTCTGTAAGCTTTTGTTAACAGATAACTCAAGCAAATTTCCACTGGCTTGTCTTCCCTCTTCTTTAGCTTCTGAGTAATGGCAGCCGCCACCTGATCCGTTCAGACGACATGGTGGAGACGGTCTACAATGATCGTGGTGAAATCATCAAAACCAAGGAGCGGCGGCTCTTCCTTCTAAATGATGTCCTCATGTGTGCCACACCCAATATCCGGTGAGACAGACCACAGCCCAGACCTGTTGTTATTCTTTCCTTTCATTTGGACTTTTTTTCTTTTTTTTGTTTGTTTTCAGGAGTACAAGATCTTGTCATCTCTCTATCGTCTTACAGTTTTAAAATCATGGTTCTGTGAAATTTTACATTTGTGTAGACCACTTTTTCAAGTGCAATATGGACTGAAATGAAATATGCAAATATTTAAGGAGAGGCTGGTAAACACTGCATGTAAAATGTCCTGGGGAGGGCTTTACCACAGTGAGTCTCGGACCAAATTCACTCACTGGGTTGCTTTTTAACCACAAGTGACAGAGGATCCCATACCAAGACTTTTCAGCTTCTGTCCCTGTAATTGTATCATGCTGGTCACCACATGCTCCCTCTGGCAAACGTGCTTTGACATGTACAAAAATGTGTTGTCCTACATGAGTTACATTCACTTCCTTTTATGTTTTAAACATGGCTATTAGGTATGAATGTGAATTTTTTTGCACGTTTACATCATTTAAAATGTTAGCGGCATCAATCAGAGCTGTTTCCTTACATGACCTTCCTCCTTCCTTTTGCCCCGTCCAGATGTCAGGATGGCAGTGGGAGTGGTAGTGGAAACGCTCCAGTCGACCAGAAATTCCTTTTAAAGTGGAGTGTGCCCTTGAGCTTTGTGGAGGTACTAGAGTTCGGATCCAGTGAGGACATGGTGGACAGCAGCCGCTAACATTTTAAATGATGTA
>JAOXYM010000021.1:8240306-8282896 GCA_028567055.1 Leptatherina wallacei
GCAGTTGCAGTGTCATCCACAAGAGCCATGACTGCCATCGAGGTAGATCTATTTGAATGAAATCCAAACTGGCAATAGTTTTCTATAAAGTTATCAAGCCTGGTTACAAACAGTTTTTCTAGAATTTTAGAAAATTGGGACAGAATGGAAATGGGTCTGTAATTAGTGAATAGATGTCTGTTACCACTTTTGTAAATGGGAATAACTTTTGCTGTTTTCATCAGTGTTGGGAAAGTTCACTTTCTACATGAACTAGTTCAAAGTTCAGTTCACACCTTTTAAAATGAACTAGTTCAGTTCATAGTTCATAATTCAATTTTTGAACTAAGTTCATGGTTCCAAAAATGAACTAATTCATAGTTCTTTCTATATATATATAAATAAATAAATAAATAAATGTATTATACCCAATGGACTGACGACATTGTTTGCAGAATTGTAGGCGTTAATTCTGCTCATAGTGTTGCTGTTGAGCACTAAAAAGTGAATATAAGCAAACTGTGAAATGCTTAGCTTTGACATTTGTGTGTCCCAGTAACCAAGATCTTCTTCTATTTTCTCATAAATATGTGTTTGTTTTGTCCTCTCTTTTGGCAGGATGGGTAAACCCACATACTTCAGTGCAGTCTTCAATACTCTCAGCCCAGCCATCAAACAGTCTTGGATCAGCAACTTGCAGATGGCTAAACTGGCTCTAGGTACAGTTAACTCCCTGGCTGCACATTATCATGCCTCTGTTCCACATTTGTTTCCCATTCTGTTTGCATATACTGTATTTATGAAGTATAATGTTTTTTCTCTCTCATATATACATATTTATCTGAACTTTGCTATTATAACAGAGGAAGACAACCTGCAGGGCTGGGTCTTTGCAGAAGATGATGGAAATCAGATCAAAAAGCAGAAACACCCTCTCCTGCTTCGACAAATGCCCGTTGTAATGTCAAAACTGCAAGAGTTCAAGGTGAGGCTATGTCCTTTTTTATAGCTTTTTTTAAATAAATGCAGGAACCAGGTAGATAGTAGGTGGCACTGATCATTCCCACTCAAGTTTGCCCACACAACCACGGCCACACAAGTGGTATTACTGTTTTAGTGAACAGAAGGTTATATAATCTTTTTCTGTAAGAGCACATATTGTGTTTTTTTGTCTCTCAGTGGGTGTCTCTTTTGTAGGTTCAGATTACTGAATATTTTCAGTAGTATCAGAGCTGTGTTGAGTTGCAACTGATGGGAAATTAATCTTTTCTTCTCAATTTCTTCACAGTGAAATCTCTCCAACTGTGAACATGTGGGATGATTTTAGAGTTTGGGAACTGGAGGAAATACAGTATATCTATATTAAAACACTAGCAGAGCTTCATTAGGCCTGGTACTGCATCACCTTTCTCAGCGGTGCACTGGAAAAACACTTGAAGTGTGCATGTGTGGTCCATCTTATTACTGCCAGCCTTATCTGTTAGCAATGCATTGACATGCATTGGCATTAATTCATAGGCTAGTTAGCTCAGTTGTTTAAAGAATAGAGTTAAAGGGACTGATAGAGACACGTCACTCAGTATTTATTCAGCTTCTGTCTAATGCTGATATAGCTACTGATGTTATTGTTAACTAAAACTTTTCCTACTTTGGCTGCTTTGCATCAAATGCTTGAACTTGAACTGTGAGCTGATGGGCTGTTATTGTAAGGTAGTTAGAGGAAATATGCTGTGCTAATCACAGACCCTTTGAAACTTCATTTATACATCAGCTCAGCTGAAAAATATTTTAACAGAAGCAAGTGCATCTCCACTTATCTTAGTATTTATGGAGTGGAACAACCAGCCTGCTTGCAACACAGCAATTTGTGGAATGGAGTAAAGTTACGCAATACATATGTCACATTGTCTGACACTGAGAGGAAAGAGGTATGGGCACATTGGCCGGTTAGCTCAGTTGGTTAGAGCGTGGTGCTAATAACGCCAAGGTCGCGGGTTCGATCCCCGTACGGGCCACTCATTTTTGAAATCCTACATCTGTCATCAGTTTCTCTTGGTCAAGCTGTATTGAAGTGGATTTGAGTAAGAAAATTTCAACTCATTGCCTTTCATCGAGCCGCATTCCTTCAGGAGACCTCAGCTTAGTAAAGTAATTTTAAGGTCAACAAAATGTTTACTTACTGTGATTTCTTTCATTGTGACCAAATGCATAGACTTATCGGACCTTATTATTTATCACCCTCCCTTATATTTTCCTCATGTGTTTCCTTATGTGGCAGGTGGAATGTGCTGTTCACAATCCAGAGCCCCACATCAACACAGAGAGCACAGCTGACACTCCTGTCGTGGGCCATGGATGTGTCTGGGTGAGGCATCTTCCTTCATGTTATAAATAAGAAGTAATATGCTGGCTAACATTAAAAAAAAAAAAAAAAAAGAAGCTAGATAAGACTTTATGTCAAGATTTTCTATGGATTTGTTACTTGTGAGCAGAAGAGCTAAATGTGTATTACATATGACTACAAATAATTTTGTTTAAGATTATTTAAGTGTGTTTGGGTGATTTTTGCAGCTCTTGGAAGAGAGCTGCCTTTAAGTGTAATGCATTAGCTGCACCGAGGGTTTACTTTAGCTGCTTATTTAAAAACAGTTTAATATCATTTGAGAAAGCCATTCCATGTGTTTTTTTCACAGATAATCACAACTAATGTTGCATTATATTATTTTCATTTGTGTGTCTATTTCATAGCTGCTCTAAGGGAACTGGGATAGTTAATTCCTACATTATTAATCATGTTAATTAAATAAAATACTGGTTTCATTATTCTTGCTCAGGTTGCAAGTTGCACCAACCAGATGGGTCAGATAGCCATAGTAGCTATGCAGAACTCCAGCCCTAAAGTGACCGAGTGTTTCAATGTGGAGTCTCGGATCCTCTGCATGACCTACGTTCCAACAGAGCAACTTCAGCAGAATGGCGAAAAACTTTCTGAGAACAACCACGTTCCCCTGTCGAAGGCCAGCGATACTCCCAGTGTCTGTTTAGGCATGGAGGAGGGCAGGTACAGACATATCTTCACAAGTGGTAACTAATCAGTAATTGTAGGAAAATTAAAGGAACAAGTCAAAATTGACAAAGCAGCGTCAGTAATCAGTACTTATTAATTATTGGCCATATTTCACTTGACTTAAAGATATGTTTGTTTAAACTAATATTGACATCTCATGACAATAACAAGTCAGGGTTTTTTTCTACTATATTTTCTTCCAAAATGTTTAATAATTGCAAACCGATGAACCAAGCTTTGTATTGATTTGATCTTTTGTCCTGTTAAGCATCATAGTGTATAAGAGCAGTCAGCGGTCCAAGAAAGTACGTCTGCAGCATTTCTTCACCCCAGAAAAGTCCACTGTCACCAGCCTGGTCTATAAGAAGCACTGTCTGTATGCCGGCCTGGTCAGCGGCTCTGTGGCTATTTATTCCAGATCTCAAGGTGTGTGTTTTGAATTTGTGAATACTCTGTTATATTCCTTGAATTCTTTCTTTTTAACGTTTGTTGATACACTTAAATAACTATAATTAGAATAATTAGGAAGTTAAAATGACTTAATGTATGAAACTAAAAGGCATTCATTGAAGTAAATGGTTTTGTTTTTCCTTTTTTTGAAGTAAAGGCTAACATGATTTGCTTAAATATTTACTTTCTGACCTAAACATTTGCAGGGTATTTGTATGAATGAAAGCTCTGTCTTGTCACCTTGGTATTAGAGGTTCCACACAGTGATATATTTGATTTTCTCTTTAAAACTATTAGAAGAAAAGAAGATTTTATGCAAAAGGTTTGGTGCTTAATTGACACAGCCAAGTATTTGTTATTAAATCCAAGGTGTGGCCACTGGTGTGTAAGTCAGAGCCTCAGTGTGAAGCTTCGGGGTCAGGGGTCTCGTCTGCTGTGTGTTTAGTCTCTGTTTCCATTTGCACTGTTGTCTGGGAAAAGCCAATTAGTTAACTGTGACCTATTTAATGTCTTTGCTCCTGAGCAAAGACACGACACTCTGAGCCACAGTTTTTAAAATCCCTATGTGGTTTGGTTTTATGCAAGCAGCAGTGTCTGAGCCCTTTTCTCATTCTGTATCATGGTTTCTTTGCTAATATAATAGTAAATATATTCATAGTATTGCTTTTTGTTTTTTGATTTCCGTTGTGTCTCAAATTAGTTTCCAGTTCATGATTTTGCTAAGTTGTTTTGTTAGGTTTGTGTGCACTGGAGAGAAACAGACAGAAGGAATATAGATGATGGCCTAAGGACAGAAAAACATGAGGAAAACCCGTCTTGCTCCTCCCTTTGTCGAGCTACAATTTAGAAAAAAACAACAACAGTGTGTTTGCAGTTGTTCTGGAAAGTTTTTGGTGGTGGTGGATATATCATCTCATTATTCTGATATTAGTTAATAGACAGTTGGACAATCTGTGGCAGTAACAGTTTAATTATTCTTTATTATAATTTATTGTCAAAGGATTTCCCAGATAGCTTCCTTGCACTGGAGACCTATAGTTTGAAATATATGATTTTCTATCCATCAACAAGTCTGTTACCATTTCTGTAGCATCAAGCTTAATGCTGAAATAATGACTCATCCTGCATACATGGGTGGGGAAACTGTTCCCTGCATTCATGTTGTCATGCTGCTCGGGTGCTTTGTCACGCTGCCTGAACTTGATTTGAATTTTAAGTGGACCCACGGGTTACCAGAAGAAATGATAAGCTTATGATTTTCATATCAGGTGATCAAAGGATATCCTCAAAGTGAAGAGGGATGAGATATCGAAAACATGAACAGACAGGAATGATGCTTTGAATTAATGCCTTCGGTGGCGAGTTGATAAAGCTGCATGGGAAAAGCTTCTCTGTTGTTGATGCAGTGTGTCTGAAGCTGGCAGCCTAGTTCTGCCATGCTTGCTATTCCCTAAATGAATGACTGGGGAAGAAATTCAGAGGGGGAGTCAGTGATTCAGCTGAGGTCGCACGTCACAATCAGACAGTCAGAACATGATCTCTGTTTTCTTCTGTTCAGCCATCCAGTATCATCCGCTTTCTTCCGTTTAGAGTTGAATGCATTTGATGTAACCTTCAAAACGTAAGAACACTAATTGTTGTGTTGAGTCAGAATTTGGTTATATATTTTGTATGCACATGTATGCACATGTAGTTAAAGCTGATGGTTAAAAAGGGACATATTATGTTTTTTTGTCTATCCTTGAAAATAGCAAATATTTGGGTGTCCAAAGCTGCCAACTCAGAAATTCCTAAGTAACAAAACTGTGGTGCTTCATTTTTAATCCTGTTAGGTTTAATGGATACTTCTCTCAAAGTAGTTGTGTCCATCTTCATCTCCACCCAACTTCAGTTGAAAGGATGCTATATTCGCTGTATCTGAAGGGTGGGGAGATGAAATTCTTTTGCTTTCTGTTTAGCTATTAACAGCAAATTCTCATCAGCAGATACATACTTCACTCAGTAAAGTAATACTGTATGCTAATATCGCTCCACTGGGTCTTCGCTGATGTGTTATATGCCAACTAGGAAATCTGACTTCTTCTAAGCCTTGTTTAGTTGTTCCAGTCAGAAGCTGGATATTCTGATTTCCCATGAGCTATTGGATGTGCCATCATCAGGTGTACTGCTACTACAGAAAATGAATGTATTAGTTGGTATGTTTTTAAGTATGTGGTATTCAGTGCTCGGTTTGCTGTGTTAGTGTGAGCTCTCAGGCTATTTAAGCTACTATGTGCTATGTTATATGATAACTCTCAAAAGAGTCAGACCCTGTGGAGCAGAAGGGTGGAGCTCAGTGAGTGGGTCACTAAACTCCCTAAAACAGGTCATTGTGAAAGGAGGTGTAAATTCATGGTGGATAAAGGAGCTGTTGTACTGCCTTTCTGTGATATTTTGACCAAAGCGTGTCTCAAACATTTCATCAAGACCACAGGATATTGTGTCAACTTGATCAAAAAAAGGGCATAATGTCTGCTCTATCTAAGAAGTGAGAGTTGTAGGCAGACACGCTTCAGCAGAGAGGACTTACATAAGCCTTCAAGTTGGCACTCCTGTCTTTTTTTTCACTACTGCTCTTTTCCCTTTTCCTTTCCCCTTCTGTATTTGTACATTCACCTACGCTGTGTCATTATTAAAATAATATATACAGACAATTGCTGGCATGCTAATCCCACCTAGCTCCTTCAGTTGGAGATTACTTCCCCAGTGATTACTGTACCTCTGAAAAAACATCTTTCACTGCATGGCACCTCTCTGCTCAATAGCTGCCTTTGTGCCTTCCATTAAACAAACATTATTGGTGAGGCCTCGTTCACTTCCTGGCCTAGAGTAGCTAAGGGGGGATGTGGTATCTGGATGAAATGAACTTTGTAGTCAGCACTAGGCCTGTTTAGTAGGGGACATTCTGCATTAAATGTGTGAAGCTGATTTTTTCTCATTATTAATTAAGCCATTCCCTTTTATGTGCATTAAATGAATTGAATACCAGACTTGTTCTGTTACGGCTTTCCTTTCATTTTACAATCACAGTGAGTGAATTTTCTGACTAAATAAAGTGGAGGGAAGAAGTATTTATATTTATAAAGATACTGCAGGGGGGGGGTGTTTTATAGCAGTCGAGCTGGCGCTGTGTCCAGGCACATGTAGAACGAGTGTGTAGGAGGTGTGTGTGGGATACATCTCAGCTCTGACTAATGCTTCACAGCCCATCTATATTCATAGTGAAGGCTGTAGAAACCATCAATGACCACTCATCAAGCATTAGCAGGGTAATAAATGCAGATGACCTTTACAGATGACATTTATGAAGATGGACTGAGTGTTTCTGTATTGTTTATGTGCTGTGCAAACCTTTTTTTTCAAGCCATTAAATGAAAAACAGCTACAGGTTTGTGTTGCAAAGAAAATTGCAGCAATGCTGACAGAGAAACATTTGTTGTAGCTGTTTGATGTTTTATTAGATGTAGCTACTTTTAATGAAATTCTGATCCAAAACTGCATTTTTTTCTTATTTCCATATGTGTGAAATTAATCATATATTGTTGCTTTGAATGAACTCTCTAGATGGTTTGTGGAGCTGTGAAAAGCCAAAGTTACTGAAACTGGGAGTTCTGCCTGTCAAGGCTATGCTGGCTGTGCAGGAACACCTCTGGGCTTCATCAGGTGGACAAGTTTTCATCATCAGCACCCACACACACTGTGTAGAGGTATGTAACACAGATCTAACCTTATATCCCATCTTTACACAGGCAGGCAATTCAGAAGAGAAATTGTGTGTGGAGTAAATAACCATTAGTATGTCTCTTCTAATCTGCGTACCTGCCCCAGTCTGGTTATGTAAATCACAGAGTAAAGGAGCTGTAATAAGAATTATAATCATCCTCATATATTTCTCTTATACTTATGGAAAGTGTGGGTTTCTCCCAAGAGTTAGTCAGACCAGGAAAATACATGCTGCTTTATTGCTTTAGCGGTATAAGCAGAATCAAATAAGTAAGAAGAAGTGCTTTCAGGCTGTGTGGTTCAATAATCAAGGGTTATGTGAATTATATTTTCAAATGGTAGCAAATGAAGAGGAGTGACACATGTCACAAGGGAATCAGAAAATAAAAGGGAGACTGAGAAGTCGAAGTATATTACAAAATCTTTTCAGCATTTACTGTCCATGTCAAGATTTTTAAAGACTTCGCTGGCATAAAATGTGGTCGCTAAAAGTAATAAAAACTACCAGCAGGTTAAGCTGCCTCACTTTCCTTCTAACGGTTTTCTCTGTCAAATCATGGAATATGGTTTTCCATGTGTGCCCTAGCCTGGTTTGGGGAATGGGAGCACCTGCCATGAGTCCAGGAATAGTAATGTTCCTCTGACATGCACACGCTCATAATCAGTTTAGCCTCATTAAGCTCATTATGTCGGACCACCTGCCTGCTCGCTCTCCTTTCCTCACTGAGGACTTACAGTTGGTCCAGAGTGGTGATTAAAAGTCAGACGGAGAGAAGGAAGGAGTGGTTAGCTGGGGGGGGATTGAATATTTCATGAAGTATGTGGATGATAGGATATAAATTATGATAGTTGGAATGGTTGAAAAAACAAAAAATGTAGGACATTTATCTTCCAGGCTCCTCCAGCTCTAAAATGTTCTTTTAAATCAAAACTCTGTACTGAAACACTTATGAACGGATTCTCTGTAGCCAGAATAATTTCACCCACATGCTCCCTACTGTAAATCTCTGTGAGCAAACATTCAAAATCAAAATGTGTTAATATTTTACACAACTGTTGTCCAAGTTTATAAATAAAAAGAAGCTGAGAGTTAATATAGTACTGTTTTACCAAATCTAACAAATGCTTTTGCCCAGTTTGTTCTAAAGACATGGCAACTTTAGAAATGGCTTTAAAACTTCAGGAGAGATTGCTTCACATGAATACACTGTGTTGCCTGTTTTGACTATAATTTAGCTCATAAAGCATAATCAAGGTGTCCAGACATAACAAGCACTAACAATGCAAGGACAGCTGCAGTTTTAACAGACTGAGACACTTTCTGGGGGCTGTGGGGCATTTATCTCTAGTTTTCTGCCACACACAGTCAACACGTGGTGATTATAAGACGTAGTCTGCAAACACTAATGGTTTCCACCGTTAAACACAGCATAACTCATCAATACTTTGTCATTGTTTGTTTTCAGTTTCCAGCTTTTGATTTTAATACCATCTAATTAAACTGAAATAGATGTAATGCAGTAGTGTGGGTGACATGGCTTGTTTACTCCATGTCTAGTGACTGTAATATATGATAAAGAACATCCTCATTATAATCAATTTGGAAATGCGTACTCATTCAAAATGAATGAGTAAGTGTGTCCAAACTCTTCTCTGGTTATGTTTCTTCTGATTACACACATAGTTGGTAACTTTCAGCTAACTAGACCTGAAAAAAGTCCGGTGAAGTCATTATTTTTACTTGGTAGTAGATATTCACCCTCAACCTATATTTGATGTGAATGTGTTGCATCTAGAGGCAGCTGGAGGCCCACCAGGAGGAGGGAATGGTGGTGTCTCATATGGTGGTGGCCGGGGTGGGCATCTGGATCGCATTCAGCTCTGGTTCCACACTGCGCCTCTTCCACACTGAGACCCTGGAGCACCTGCAGGACATAAACATTGCCACACCTGTTAACAATATACTACCTGGTAAGACTGAAAGTGGGCTAACATAACACATTAGTATGAAAGACTTGTGTAGTGAAAGTCATGGCAGTATCTTAGGACTTAGCATTTTTATCTTACGTAGTTTATTAAATTAATTATTTGTTATATAACTTTAGAAATGGCATAAAGGTATGTTTCTTCAACGAAAGAAGAAAAATGTATTTTTTGTTGCTGAATATCTGTCGTATAGTAAGTCTTTCCTCATTTGTTTGGCTCCTGCATTCCTTCTTTAACATGTTCTTAAATTTTTTACTTATAAAATTGGGGTAGATCTTCTCATTTAGTCTGAAAATAGCCACAATGACAGCTGGTTTATGAGGGAAACTTGAAGGGCACCGTTCAACAGCATGAGTGCCAGATTTAAAGAAATTGATCTGCATTGGCATCAACATTTAATGGCTTCTTCCTTTTGGCCACCGTCCACCCCTTCACCAAGGTGAGGGCAGACTGGCAGGACACTGCATAACACTGATCAAACACCTCTGCCTCAATCCTGCCTAGATTTAAGTAATAGATTAACATATAGCAGTCATTTCATGCAGTCAAGGTTAAGGTCCTAATTCTGTTAGTTTGCCCACAGGCAGAAAAACTGGTAATTCTGCACCTGCCTGATTAAAAATCCTGCTGATGTATATTTCTCGATTGTAGATGACTCAAAACTAAAAACCTCTTTTAGTCCCTAAATGACTCATCAAAGTCTAGAACCAGGCAGGGGATTCCTTGTTCTGTCTAAATTCTGTCTCTGTTGTTCTGCTGTATTTCCACCTTTACCTCTTACTCCCTCTCTGTTTGCCTCCCCTGCCCTCTATTGTGACTCAGTAAGATGATCTACATTCCTTACAGAGACCGAAGCACTTAGCAGAGAGTTAAACTGTCTCAGCAAATCAAAGTTGGCATTTCTTTTGATTTCTGATCTGGTGACCATCTAGTCAAAGTAAAATGCAGCCCTGCATCTGCGGTATGTGATACAGGTTATGTTGCTTCACATTTTCAAAGGGCTGCCTCACACGGTGTCCGTCAGAGATTAGCTGACATCAGTAATACATATTCCTGTTAGGGTTTGTTATGACAACTTTATCATGCTGTCCTTTTTAAAAAAAAAAAGCTTCTTAGTCTAATCAATAAACCAGAAGCTTCTTTTTCATAAAATAAGCTGTTGATCTTGTTGTGTTGATTTTAAGGCAGCTTTGTGTGCCACAGACTAAGCTGGAAAACCCAGACTGAATCTGAATGACTGTGAAATGTATATAATGCATCATCCTTATAGCAACCGTGAATGTGCAGCTGAGCTACAGATTAAGATAGTGGGCTCATTATGATATGACCAAGCTATCTGAGTTTGTTTTGGCTTTTTTTAAAGGAAAAACATTGTACTTTAAGTTGACAAAACATTCAGACAGACACAGTAATATTCTGGATATGGCATTACAAATGAGTGCAGTCATTTTGAGAACTGTGGATTATCCCTACTTTGAAGAGGAATTTACTTCACTTAAAGCATTGCATCATAATGGCTTACCTTAGCTCTGTGATTGTGTTTGGACACTGCAGCTCCAAACCTGTCATTAACATGTCCTGCTATCTGAATTGGGGTGTCAGAAGTGAGACAAATGAGCCGTGCTTCACAGACAATTTCAATCCAAATGGGCTTTATATTGGAGAGCAAATATTTGTTTTCAAGGCTTTGAAGAAAAGCACACGTCACTGTGTAAGCAGCATGCAGTACGCACCTAAAACCAATAAGCTTGCATCATATCCAAATGTTTGATGATTGTGTCCTTAAGCACCAAGACTAGTTTTGTTACCATGGCAAATGTTGTCATTGCAATGGATAATAATATATTCAGTGTGAAGCAGTTGGTTGTGAAATCGGGGCAGTTTCCTGCCTTCTATGTTTAAGCCAAATGTCGCTGCTGTTGAGTTCAAATCATATTTGTCCCAGACTGAAATCATCAGAGTGACCTGCTGCTTTGGATCTTGTAATCTGCAGCATTATATCAGCATGACCCAAAAACACACAGACTAATAGCACGACTGTAGTTGTTGTGGGGAGATTGTGTCTGCAGCTATGAAGTTGGGATTTGCTGAATCCAATCAGCTGTCATCAGTCCTATTTTCCTCCTTAAAGCAGAAAGCTGTAGTTTGGTTTGCATTTTATAAAACAAGCTCTGTGTGTTATGTAAATTTGACTCTGTCTTCTTCTGGAAACAACATTTTACTGCACTGAAATATGGCTTTGAGTTGAGTTTGTTTAGTGATGACAGTTTTTTATTCTGAACTGTGTGAATGATGTGATCTCCATTTACCGAGCAGTCTGCATACTCCATATATCCTTAGCCCCATCAATAGTACTATCATTAGCTCAGCTCCGTGTCAGTGCCGTCATCTTCATATTTTCTTTTATTGCCTCAAGATAGAAATGATATTCAACAATGCATCAGAAGTATTTAGCTATAATATGGAAAAAGGGATGTGTCTGCTACATATTGGCTCTTCTTCAAGTCAAAGTGGCATGTAATAATTAGCAGAATCATTCGTAGTGGTTGATTTAGATGTCTGCCAGAGTAGCTATTATTTCAGAATCTAGAGCTGTCAACCCTTAAAGACAAATACACAGCAAAAACACATCCCACTCTCAGCTTTTTGTATCCATGGTTACAAGTTATCCTTCTGTGGTACAATGATAAACAGCATCCCTGCACGATCTTTCTTCTGGCTGCAGAGAAACCATGTTTATGGATCATTTAGAAACCCAAGTTTCTTTTAGGAAATCCCTAATTGCAAGTAAAAATGTAGGAGCTGACCAACTGCTGGAAGTATGCACATTCTGCTGATACTGAAGGAGAAACTCACTATGAGGTCCGATGTTTAGAGTTATAGTGGGAGCACTCTTTGTCTGGCAGATGTGGCGGATAAAAGCTGTTGGGCTTCACCATCCTTATTAACTAATAGGATCCATGCAGCCACAGAGGAAGCTGGTCCTGGGACAGACCAGCACATATGAAAGCTTTCATCCTCTGGGCCTCTCCATTAAGAGCTCACTTCCTCTGATAACAATATTAGGATTCTGGATTGCCAGTCAGGAAAAAATGTAGAAGTTTTCTGTCTTGAACATTAGCGGGGATGTGTTATTTTGGAGTGTCTGCCTCTTTGTGTCATTTTCTCTTATTTGTATTCTGGCCCGCTGCAGTGTTTTATCCCATCACTGCTGGCTGATACTGAGGAACAGAAAAAGACCAAAAAATTGTGCAATTTCTACGCAAACTGATGTTATCGGATCAGCCAGACAAACTGTTTGGACGTGAGGGACTGCCTGCAGTTGATGCACAGAAAATGGGTCTTTCATCTGCAATTCTGTTTTCTGATTAATGTTTATTTACAGATGCACAATAATGACATCAGGGTATCAGAAGATGGCAAGAAAATCCATTTAACTGAGGGCTGATTTTCCAGGAAGTTCACATTATTTTGTGAGGTCGCAATGAAATTATGGCTTGACAACACAATCAGGCTCACGATTGATCCTGCATAAAGATGTAACCACAGGAGAATGAGATACGGGGCGTTGTCCTCAATGTGATTGCCTCTATCAATGCTTCAGTGTTAAATGCAGGAGGTGCTCTAGGTGGGGTTATTCTTCTCATGTTCATGCATGCTGGAGCAATTCTACCAGCTCCCTTCTCAGCAGACAGAAGTTCCTTATCCAAGCAGCCAACCCACAGATGACTAATATGCTGTAATAGCAATCATTTGGGGGAAAGTTGATCCCACTAAATACATTTTTTAAAGTAAATTAGGACATTCAATCCTCCTCTAGACAAGCACGTCGCCTGGTACCAATAAATTCATGTTAAAGACAAATAATAGAGCCGACTGCACCGTGATGATGTCTCGGAGGATGGTGGCTAGCTGGCTGCCGTGGTGAGGGTCCGGCTTTGTCTGCTGCCGTGACCTAAATATGCAGCCATGCATGGCCAAATGGGAGACAAACATCGGGGGGTTAGTAAATAACACCTCTAGTTCTTTGTTTGTGCACCCACGTTGTTGCACATCTCCCAAAATGGGTAAATAAATGAACATCCCTTTCCACAGAGACATACACGTAGAGCTGAGTGAATAAGAAAGTCTGTTAACATGACTGAGGGACATTTATTAATTCTACCACCTGAAATACACTTATATTTTCTGAATAACTTCCCAAAAGCAAACTTTTTCCCACTTGTTCTATATCTGTATATCTATACATATATATAGAGAGAAATATATATTTTTTAATTTTCACATTTGAATAAATTGCCATGAAATTCAATTCCTTCTTGTTGTTACAGGCAGATTGTGATCATGTTTGGGATTTTCTCATGTTTCTTCATGACATCATCATGTATGCTTTCAATTTGTCCAGAAGTTTGATTTACATTAACTTTACTGCAGAACAGTATAGGAAGAAAGTCTGGCATTCAGCCACAGCGACTGACACAGCGATTACTTACAATGTGCTGATGGGAGGTATTTCTAGACTGACTGAATAGCTGATATAGTGTATTTTTGTAATGTTTGGGATTTACTCCTCCCTCCTGCTGTTGAGTGTCAGAACTAAGTGCAGATCAAAGAGGTCCACTGGTGTAGGATCAGGGCCAGATCCAGGCCGTGTTGACGTTCTCTCTGGGTTTATTTTAGTTCACCCTCTGGGTGGGGAACTCCAAATATTATGAAAGGAGGAAGTTGAGCAAGGCCCCTGACCAGGAGTCTGTGTGTTTCTCCTAACTTTGGGCCCTCATTAGAAGCACATGTGGGCAAGACCTGGTGTTAAACTGTACCAGCCTGCCTATCTGGCAGGATTCAGGAAAGTATAGCAGCATGGCGTGTGTGCCCCATGAACGGGGTCAGCTCTGCTGAGGAGGTTCAGGAGATAGACTGGCAGTAATTTTTTTCCCAAAGCCCAAGAGGATTACACTGAGGGAGGAAATTCAAGTCAAGCTCTTACAGCAGTAATGACTCATGACAGTCTCGCCTCCCACATAGCAGGCCTGAAAAGGCTGTTTTTGCACAACCCTAGATTCTTATTACAATTAGAAAAATATGATCGAAAAATAAATATTTGGCCAGATACCAGTTTTTGCATAGCTACTTCATGACAAAGCTCCCAAGTGGGGCTGGTCTAAGTTGACTGCAAAATTCCACAACAAGTCACTTATCATGCACCGTCAGCGAGTCTGACTTTATTGTGGTCCTTCCTGAAAGGTGTTGTTAACTTAACAATCCCAGCTTTTTCAGTCTGAAGAAGCTTCAGTGATTTTTCTGAACAAGAGGGGAAAGAAAAAAAGGTCAGGTCAACATTGTCCCGCTGTAATTGCCATAAGTTTTCTGAATAGAAGCAGAGCTTCTTCCTTAATTACTGCATCACGCTTCATTCATCCTGTTGCATAACACTTTTGTGTTTGTTTGTTTGACTCAAAGCCGACCGTAATGGTGCGTTTTTTTCTTTGTTCAGATGCTTGAAAAGAGCTGCTTTTATCCAAGCTCCTCTTCACGTTGCCCTGGAGACAAACAAGCTTTGAACATCATGGCTGCAGAAATGCCACCACGTACTAAAACAATACACACTTCTCTCCCTCCTGCACACTGTGTTCAGGTCTGGTGAAGTGACCCATTAACTGTGCATTTTTTTATGTTCCAGGAGACATTGTGTGTGGGAGGATCTATCGGCTGGGATGCAAATATCAGCTGATTTACTAAAGAAAGCAGAGCAATTCATTTCAGACTAAACTGATGTTTTTCTGCAGGGAACCAGAGAGTATTGGTGAGTAGTCTGCTGGTTTGCCACGGTCTGCTGCTGGTAGGGACCAACTTGGGAGTGACTGTCGCTCTCTCTGTCCCTAGACTGCAGGGTATCCCTAAAGTAACAGGTAACACACATTTCAGAACTTTCAACCCCCTTTGTTTCAAAATGGTTTAAGGTGATGTTTATAAATGGCTTTTAAAGAACAAGGTAGACAAACATGCTGTAAAAGGCTGCAGCAGAGATGTTTTTGGCCTTTTTCCCCTCACAAATCACTTAAATAATTCCTTTATTTGTGGCATATAACATAGTTAAATGGCTTTAGCATACACAGTACACATAACAAAGGGAATGTGTAGCAATTAAATGAGATTTAACTCTTTTCCTTGCTGTTTCTGCAGGAATTCACTGAGCTTGTTATGCAGGTTTAAGATCTTGTTTTAGCTTTCAACATTCTGTGGCTTGCATCCCTCCTTGCAACTTGTATTCATGCATGTGAGGTGGTCTAAAAAAAAAACAACAAAAAACTATAAACAGCAAAAACTTGATCGGTTTGAAATTTACCTGCATTTCCCTTTTAAAGAAGAGATGTTTGGAAACTTTAGCATTTCTGCTTCCTGGAAGTCCAGCTCTGACCACTTGCAGATGAAGGTTTTTAACACGGGGGAACGTGCACTGAATCATAGAGCAGACTTACACGACATGCTCCCCGGTTTCCACATTTTATCAAGGTCAGATTTACATCTCTGAGGACAATATTTAGTGCCGTATTTGGTGTCCTGTGGCATGTGCAGTTGTGGCAGTGGGTGCCTGCTTGCAGCACACTGTGGACTCACCAGCTGCCTCACCCATTAGATTTGGTTTTTCTGTGACTTCTGCAGTTTCCCCTAAATTCTGGTTTAATGTTTGACCTGTTCTTAGGTCGAGGTATGGTGTCAGTACATGCACATAACGGACCTGTCAAGTTCCTCACCATGGCTGCTGCAGTGTGCAACCGACCGTCTGGACTGCCATCTTCCAGCCATTCTTCACTCCAGCCCACTGAGTCACAGGATGCAGAGCCCACCCAACCTCCTTCGGATTTAGCCTCGACTCCCCCTCAGGGACGAGGCGTTTGGTTGGGAGAGGTGGGCTGCACCACCATGGCTCTCCAGGACTCTCTGTCCTCCTCATCCTGCGGCTCCCTAGCGCTCTCCCAGGGATCGTTGGAGCACGGGCCAGAAGATGGGGCTCTTTATGACGTGCTTCATGACCCAGCCCATCAACAGAGGGGCCACCGCTCAAGCAAGGTGGATGTCAGCTCCCTGCTGGTGGTGTCTGGAGGTCTGGGCCATAGAAGAGTCAACAAAAAGACTAAACAGACTCGCCATGACGACACCACCTCCACCATCATGATCTGGCAGATCCCATTACTAAACATGTGACACTAAGCACTACAATGGGTTAAAGACGAAACATTCTACAAACTTGCATAGAAATCATCCACTTTATCCTTTGCTTTTATGTTTTTACAGGTTAAACCAAAATGTTGCTCAGTATTTGGGATCAATCAAAACAACTAAATGTCTTATTTAAACCTGGACTTCTCAGAATATTCCTACCTTCTAAAGCAAAGGATCAAAAAAACCACTCAATCATGATGAGCAAGGGTGCAAACAGCAGCTTCAGACCAGTCCAGGAAATACTGTATTTACTGAGAATATATCTAGAAAACACTGAAAGGTCTCTAATGTTGTCCTATAACATGGCTAATGCATGTAATCTCCAGCATTTGTGCCACATAGTTTGTATGCGACTGCAGTATTTAAATAAGTGTGGAAAAAAGAAATCGGAGGGCAAAACAGGATGGACCTGCTTGGAGAATGTGTAAGGTAATGATTGGGCCTTAAAACTGTGAGTTTCTCATAAGATTAGGCCCACGGTAGGTTTTTAGGAGCGATCAAATCAAATCAACGGTCGGAACCAGAGTTTTAAATTTGAAGTACACCAACTCGGGACTGGATGTGTGTGAGCTGGTTTTATAGGGAATCGATGACCTACTACATCAGCTTGTTTGGTGCTCCAGATATTCTGTAAACAGAGAAAAGGGAATGAAAAAAGAAGTGAAACGCTAACAGCTAAGCTAGTTTTGAGAAAGTTTGAGGGCATTCCTGGCTGGCCAGGTTTCTATTCATAAAGGGAGGAGGAGGAGATATCACCAAAAGATTTTGTTTTTTCTTTCTTTTTCCCTAAAGCATCATTATATCATGTGAGGATACAAAATAGAAAAAAGATTTCTACTTTTGTCACTTCTATGTACTTATGTATATTAACAAATCCATAAACATTGTTTTATTAAGCAGACTTGTTGAGTCATTTGAAGTTCATTTTCAAAGCCTGCAACCATTTCCGTGATCTGTGGAGAGCTTTTTGTGTGTTTTTACCCATTCATTCTAACTCCTAATCTATCAGTTGTTTTAGTCGGTATTCCTCCCTTACACACTTGGAGCTTATCAGCAGTTTTTCGGACAGATTTCTGTTATGCAACACTAAAGAAAAGTAGCAGAATTTGCAGATAAATGAAGAAGTAGAGTGTCAGTGGGGCTCTTTCTCTTTCCTCACTCCAACCTTGTATTCCACTGTGATTGTGTGCAGCAATCAGTACATGCCAGGACTAGCAATGTGCCCGAGGGGCCGCAGGAACTGAGCCTGATACAGCTCTTCCGGGATTTCTCCTACTGCCGAACAGAGTGGGTCAAGACTCTCCTCCCTTCCAACGCCCACGTCTACTGTTGTGCAACCATCTTTCCCTACATGATCAGTTTTAACAAAACTAGACAAGATGATTTCATCTTAGAGTCGTTCCCACGCTACAGCTCCCTGCTATCGTTGATCTCATCAGATATTTTTTGGTGGTATGCAACACATTAACTTCAACCTGAGACGATCGTCCTGTAACTGACCGCCGATGTTATTCAGTCTCTCTATACTCAGTAACACGCTTATCGGTTTGTCTGACACTTCTGCGACTGCAAGTCTTTTGTTTTTCCTTTTGACACTGAGGTTTCCATGACAACACATTTTGTGCGCCTGTATCAGTCCTCCGAAAGCCTTTGTTCCCACTGTCTAACATTAGAGCTTCCTTGCTGCTTGCTGTCCAATGTCACAGGGCTGATAGTTGTGTGATGCCCTCGTGGTGCCTCCTCTCTATTTTTATATCTGAAGGCTGGTTGATGAGACACTTTGAGGTTATTCTGGATCCTTTTTTTTCTCTCCCTTTAACCTGTTCCTGCCCTGTGCGATTTGTGCATTTGAATTAGCCTCGTATTGTTTTTGTTTAACACAAATATTGTGCTTTAACAAGTTTAGGTAACCCAGTTTTTATCACATAACTTGTGCTACTTCAGGTTTTATCTCTCCCTGCACTCAAAAGGAAGATGACTCATATTTCCAGGGTATTGTTAAACTTTTTGGGTTAAATCTACCCAGTGTACTGTTGCACACAACTGCAAGGAGCTCTCTATGAATACTGCTTTATACAGATGGAATGTCTCCAGATTCATTACACTTGGATTTAATGATTCTAAATGCTGCTATGACAAAATGATCAAACGGTTGTGCCACAGATTAGCAAACATGTGTGTTAACAGGGTAGGGGATGGGATTTCTCATATCTTAAAATACCCCCCTGCCCCACCCCACCCCACCCCCCTCACTCATCGTGGTACCCATGACAGAGATGATGCGTGAAGGAATGTCGCATCTCTGGGATGCGTTCACAACAGATGGAGCCCCGTGCTGTTAAGTGTAGGGTTAATTCCGTCTGAAGTGGGCGTGGTTTAGATCAATAATAACCTCCTCACTTTTGTCAGCTGTAAAGAAGAAGAAAAAGAAAACAAAACCAACGTCCAAACAGAGCTGGGAACGAGTATTTCTACTGTCAGCTCCTGTTTGCTGGAGGGAGAGAAAAAAACGCAAGGGCTCTCAACACTTGGAGGAAATTTTTACAGGCTGATCTGAAGGAGGTGCGACCAGGAATGAGCGATCACTCGTGCGTCCCGCCTCTACTACGGACACCCCAGCTGATTTCAGATCAGGAGCAGAGAAAACGGCACTTCGGGGTGTCTGTAGATGTGTAGGTTTATGATGAATGGAGGGGGGGGGATAAACCGTCTGAAGAAGTAAAGTCGCCCAGGGGAGCGCAGGCTGGCTGCTTCATCAGGACTGCCTTACGTAACTGAGCTTTGTGAAGGGACTGGCAGAGAAACGTTTGGTGCCGACCTGTTTAATCGCAGCAAGGAAACGCAGGTAGGTCACGTTATATCGTCCATGGACGTGCATCCACATTTACATTCAAATATCGATTATATCAGACTATAGTGGCCTAAAATATTTCTATTCCTTCTTGGTTCAAATGAGTGAGCTGCCTTCTCGTCGTTTGATCGACAAAACCTGAGGATGCAGAAGTTTGTTTTTTAAATGCAATTACAGAATGTCCTTTAACCATAATATTTTACATTAATTCAACCATCAAAGCAACACCATTTGCGCATGCGTTCTGAACGTGTCCAGATTATCACATATAGAGGACAGGCAGGGTGATTATTGCAGTAGGTCAGACAGTTTGCAGCCACTAGAAGCTTGTGTTGGCATTGACTCCTTGTTAAGCTGCAGATGTTCCTGTAAGAAGCCTGGCTCAAACGGTAACAGATTACTACAGGAGTGTATTACACTTCTGTTGGAAAAGGAAACACAATTTGCTTTATTTTTCCATTTTTCCAAGTTTTTTTTTTTATCAGAGAAAGGGCGCCCCTTAGAGATTGGGGTTTGTCTTAGCAGCTGTTTTCCCTCCTTTGCTTAAATTCCCTCCTTGTTTTCCTCTCATGTAGGTGCAGAGAACAGTCGCAAGTTTGTTCATTCACTCAGCATGAGCAGAGAGGACGCTGCCTCTCATCGCCAGTGAGATGAACGAGGGCCACAGGCAAAGTGGAGGGGCCGTCGCTGTGGAGGCGGACGCCTTCCTCCACACAGTGAACCCAGACCTTGTTACACTTACTGACAAAAACAGGAACCTGTGTCCGGGTTTCGTCCAGGGATTCCTTCAAGATGACCAGGATTTCGGCTCTCCTCCAGTGTTTGAGCAGGAATACCTTCTGGACGGGAGACTGATGGAGAATAACCACATCGATCATCAGAAAGAAAACAGCTCATATATCTCTAGAGCTGATCAGTTTCACCTTTCGAGTATCAAGGAAGGTTCAGATATCTCACCTCATGCTGACTCTGCTTTGTCCAATCACGTTGCTGGCCTGCATCAAAATTGTGCAAACAGTGAAATCCACAATGGAACAAGAGCAAAAGTGTCTTTCAGTGCAGATTCCTCCGTACGCATCCCCGGCCAAGCCAAACAGGAAACGGATTGGTCCCTTCTCAAATCAAACCTTGAACGCAGAGACAGCGGCCAGGAAGCTGAGAACGCACAGCCGAAAAAAGAACCTGATTTAGTCATCGAAGTAGGCGGGCAGACCATCAACGCTCACAAGTCTGTCCTTGCAGAGAAGAGCGATTACTTCAAAGCACGGCTGTCACGCAACATCCTGAAAGTGAAGGGCATGAGTTACAAGACTTTGTCTACCTTGATAGACTATATTTACACGTCTCAGATTAGTGTACGCAAGGACAATGTTGTTGATGTCATCACGGGGGCTAAAATCCTGCAGATCCCCTGTGCTGTCCAGGCAGCCATGGACTCCATGTCTGAACAGATCACCGCAGAAAACTGCTACGAGATTCTGACCATCGCCAAGAAGCAGCGACTCAGCGAACTAAAGGAGACGGCGTATGGGTTCATGAGCGACAACTTCCTCCAGATCCTCAAAGACCCTGCCGTCTACGGCCGTCTGACTGGGTCTGAGCGGGATCTGATTCTGAAGAAGAGAATGGATGGGAGGAAGACTCTGATGGTTGCGGAGATAAATGACGTGTTTGATCGAGTTGGAAGTCGGCCTCCAAGTCGCTGTGGCAGCCGGCCGCAGAGCCCCTTATCTGTCGGGTCTTTGGAGGAGAACCATATGATTTACTGCTTTAAGGAAGCTGAAAATGACTGGCGACCTTTGACTGTGATGCCGGAGGACATAAACACTAAAGGCTGTGGGATCTGCACCATGTATAATTACCTGTTTGTGGCAGGTGGAATAAAAGGCTACGGGGACATGGGCAAGGTCTCAGACAAGGTCTTCTGTTACAACCCCGTAACCAACCGCTGGGCCGAGGTCAGACCTCTGAATCAGGCACGTGCCCAGCTAAAGCTTGTATCCATGGATGGCTACCTGTACGCCATTGGAGGGGAATGTTTATTTACAGTGGAAAAATATGACCCTCGAATGGACCGCTGGACAACGGTTGCCCCTTTACCCAAGGGAGCCTTTGCGGTGGCCCACGAAGCCACCACCTGCAGCGGAGAACTCTACGTTTCAGGAGGCTCTCTTTTCTACCGCCTCCTCAAATACGACCCCAAGAGGGACGAGTGGCAGGAGTGTCCCTACAACAACAGCAGGAAGAAGTCCACTGACATGGTGCCGCTGAAAAGCTTCATGTACCGCTTTGATGTGAACCGGGAGCAGGGAATCAACGTCTTCAAGTACAACACCATTGTGAAAATGTGGCACGACTGTGCCTCGCAGAGGCTGGGGAGTCATTTACCCTTCAGGTGTGCCGTTATCGGGAACTGCATCTACTGTGTGAACAAAAGTCAGACTCTTCAGTTTATGGTAGAGGAGGAGAACGCATACTTTATCGAGGAGCCGCTGAACGCGCCCATGGAGGCGAAGGGTGTCCTTTTTCCTTTTGTTCTCAGTTTGCCTGAAAAGCCTGAAAAAGTTGCGTAATGCGTGTGGTTTTTGTGCGTGTGCGTGAATCAGAGTAATGATTTGCCGTTAAGCAAAACTACAACAAGCAGAAGACCTTATATACACTCCTCAATGTCAGCTTTTTATCTCAGTGTCTCATTGCCTGCTTGCAGTGGAATGTGTGTATTTGCATGGCTATTTAATGCATCTACAGCCTTAAAAGAAAAAAAGTTTTTTTTAATGTTTAATGAAACGATATTTGGAGGTGACTGTAGATACAGACATGAGGAAAGTGATTTTTTTTTCCATGTGTTCACTTGTTTGGTGCACTTTTGTATTTACAGATAGAATAGACATTATTTAGTGCATAAATAGCTGAATGGTGACTTTGGTGGAAAAAAAAAGAAGTTGTTGATAATTGTATTTGAAAACCATGGAAGCAGTTTCAGTGTGCTTTATGAATGATGCTACACAGGCTCTATGCAAAATGGGTTAGTTAAACTATGTTATTGATCAGTTACTGTGCGTGGAATCTGTCTGGAAGGGGTACAATACATCTCAAATTTCCTCTGCACGGCATTTGATTTAACCAAACAACTAAAGACACACTGCTGTCACTAAAAGTAAGCCAATATAGATATCTTCCCTTTGGGGCGGTTAAGGTGCTTGTTGAATCTGTAATGCTTAAAGATTACTTTACCAGTCAAGCTCAAACTTTATCTTTTTGCAACACAGATCAGCAAACTGAACACATGATAAAAGATACATAAATGACCTATATTTTTACATTAACAACATATTTTACTTAGAGTGCATAACAGTGTCTCCATTAAGCACATTTGCCAAAGGTAGCTATTCAGTCACTGTATTAAAATAGGAAAAAAAAATATTTTGTGTGTTAAATACTTTCTTAAAAAGGAATTTCTCCAACTCAAGCTGACACAAGTAAGAGCCAAAAGCAATATCAGTATTTTGTAATAGGAGAGGTCTTATAGTAGTTCTCAAGAATTTAAGAGTTTTGAGGAAAAATGTAAGAAATCTTTACTGTAACTCTACCCTGGCCTGTTCAACTCTTCAGTGCTTCCAGGTCAAATGCTACAGCACAGTCAGTTCATTGCCTTTAATTGCTCCTCAAACAAAGATTTCCTTGTCTTATGACACTAATAAGCCATGCTGTTTTACATCAGTGCACATTAATACAAATTTCCAATAAATTATCTTTTTATTTTTAGATATTTTGCAGTATTTCTCTGCTGTTGCAATAACACGGTGGAAGCTTGGTATGGAAGCTGATGCTGACATGTTCTTTGAACAGATTGCTTATAACAATGCTTGTAGAGGTGTTGAACTGATTCAGGTTTAATGGATGTGGTTTTGATATTCTGCTGGCTGAAATGTGTGTTTGTGAGCTTTTTGTATGGATTTTGGCAGTTAGGGATCTGCTGCTGTGATGAACTGTGAAGTAACTCAGTGCAAGGCTTCCTGTTCATGGTATTTGGAGTGGGCTATCAAAGAGCTGTTGGATAATGCATATCAGTAAAAAAACAAAGTGCTTCAAATAAAATATCTTGTGTCTGAAAATGATGTTATTTATTCATTTCCTTTTTTTTTAGGACTGTGGAAAGTGCTGCTACCGTTCAGCTAATCTAGCTATAACCAACTCTGCCATCTAGTGGACGTAAAGTGTAACCGCACCCAGTAACACAAGCTCTGTATTAGCACGCAACCCACCAAAACATTTCAAAGACTTGTTTTCTGGATTCTTTCTGACAATAAAAGCAAGAATTCCTGTAATATTCCTTATGTTACAATTTAAAAAAAAAAACAAAAACGGATTATTTCAAAATTAAATAAACATAACCACGACCTCATCATAATTGTTACATTTTACTTCATTATTAATTCACTACACAATTATATAATGAGATACTGCATTATATATTTATGATATGTGAGACTACATGTCAAGTTTCATTCATCCATTTTATATTACGTATACAGTAGGTCATGCAGGGAATAGTCTGAGCAGATCCCCTGACCTTTTTTCTCCCCAGCCACCAGGTAATCTCACGGGCAATGTTCCCCAGCCAGTTGAGCAATATAACCTCTCCAGAAAGTCCTGAGCCTACCCCAAGGCAAATGTCAGGGTAAAATGCCAACTGGATATCCCACAAACAAGGAGTGGGAAGTCACAGGAGCAGTAAAATACTTTCAAATTGCAAAAACCCCAAAATGTAAAACAATCCCATTTAAGAAAGAGGGGGACCCTTAAAGGATGTAAAAAGAAAACAGAATGCAACGTTTTGCAGAATTAATTGTTTTAGTTTTTGGAAAATAAAATTATATATATACATGAAATATTTGACAACAGCTTGGAGAGGGAAAACAAAATGTAATCTGTTAGATTAACTACAGGGGAGCATAATTGTGTTTTAATTAAAAAAAAGGTAAAGAGGTAATACCAGAGGTCAAGTTTTGGATGTTCATATTGGAAATCTGAAAATAGTTTAGCAATTTTAGAACATTTCATAGCTTAAATTTGCAAATAATTGGGTGATTTAATCATCTCTGGTATATATCTCAGAAATAATCTGAGGATACACTTTGAAGCCTCCATCCAAACCATCATCTGATCCTGTATTGGATAAGTCAGTGTACTTTCAAATGTTGAAAATATTTTTGTCATTATTGAAAGAAAAAACATAACAAAGGAGACCTGAACTGTAAAGACAGTTAAATCTTAAATGAAGGAAAGATAGAAAAAACATTTTCTACCAGAACTAAAACTATTACAGACTGATGTTAAGAATAGAGAAAAGATCGTAACAGAACAAAACTAAACTTGTTGGTGGCATCAAATCAAAACTGAACACATATTTTTACAAAGACAATCATGTTTTACAGTTTGTTATTTTTGTTGTATTGTCAATTGAATTGAGTGTAATTGATTTGTAACCACATAGAGGAAAACATGACGGGACATGCAGATCACCTTCACCTTCTACATTCAGCTCCCTGAGAGTGACATGAAACATTTGTGGTTTACATCTTCATTCTTAATCATGTTTCCTTCACAAAATACCTTTTATGTCGTGGTTGTGTTCATGAAATAGTTTGCATTGGTCAGTTGTGTCCACGTCCTGTATTTCTCATAGTTCCCTCATTCAAACACTGGAGGGCAGTATGAGCCTAATGTGAAGAATGGAAATTCTGCAGCGGCTGTTTTTCTCGCATCTGAAGCATCTTCACTTCATGTTGCACCGTATATGGCCATAGCTGGTCTTTCTGAATTTTGGCAACAATACACAAAATACAATTCGATGCTCTGAACTTTTATATCAAGGTGTGTCTATAGAAATGTGAAGATGATTCTGTCAGATGTTTATATAAATAGTGCTTTAAGCTCTTTGTAGATCTTATATTGTAAATGTCAGCTGGGAAGTCTCTACTTTCTATTAAATGCATTTTCTTTAACACTGTTGTAATATTAAGTGAGGGAGAAATGTATTGATTGGACCAGTGTTTTTAAACTGCTGGTGTTACTTATGAAGGATACTTTCAAACTTAGATGTTGTTTTATAAAAAGTTGCGATGCTATGAACAGAAAACGTGAAAGCACTGATAGGTAGAATCAAAGATTCATACTTACATCACACAGACTACAACCTCAGTACCAGAAAATCTGGGATGTTGTATAAAATGTAAATAAAAATAGGATGCAAAGTTGATGGGAGCAACACATCTTGAACGAGTTAGGGCAAGGTCATGTTTACCCCATGTTAGCATCCTCTATATAATCATCTGGGAACTGAGGAGACTATCCCTGGACCACTTTTCTTTTTGTTCCATATGTCCCAATGTTTTTTGGAAACAGGAGTTGTAAAAGGTTATGCAACATGTGGGATGTGCCGGGAGATGATTTGACATTCACTTCTGGTGACTTTAGCTGAAATGCCATTTCATAAATGATATTTAACAGTAACCTTACCTGCAGCATGGAGGAATCTCTTTAAATTTGATCTTTTAAGGTCTTCATTTATGCAAAAGACCCTTTAATCACTCATTTTTGTCCCTCATCTTAAAACAGCGACAAGTATAAAGTAGGAAAAATGGTGATATGGTGTCCATTTGTTCTTATAGTTCTGAAGCTTGAAATGAGTTATGAACACGGCTGGAGCTCTGATCTGTCTGTATGGCTGTTCAGGTGAAAACATACAATTCATCTGCTTTTTTGGATGAACACATACACTCACTGGCCACTTTATTAGGTCCACCTTGTTAGTACCGGGTTGGAACTCCATTTTGCCTTCAGAACTGCCGTAATTCTTCATGGCAAAGATTCAACAAGGTGTTAGAAACATTCCTCAGATATTTTGCTCCATATTGACATGATAGCATCACACAGTTGCTGCACAGCCATGATGAGAATCTCCCGTTCCAGCACATCCCAAAGGTGAAATATTGGATTGAGATCTGGTGAGGGTGGAGGCCATTGGAGTAGAGTGAACTCATTGTCATGTTCAAGAAACCACTTTGAGACGATTTGAGCTTTTAGACATGGTGAATTATCCAGCTGGAAGTAGCCATCAGAAGACGCTACACTGTGGTCATAAAGGGATGGACATGGTCAGTAACAGTTATCAGGTGCTGTGGCTGTTGGTACAAAGGGACCAAAAGTGTGTCAAGAAAATATCCCCCACACTATTACACCACCAGCAGCCTGAACTGTTGATACGAGGCAGGATGGATCCATGATGCTTTCATGTTGTTTCCACCAAGTTTCCATCAAATTCAGCTGATAGGAGCTGCACCCAGCGTGGTCTTCTGCTGCTGTAGCCCACCTGCTTCAAGGTCCGATGTGTTGTGCGTTATAAGATGGTATTCTCTGCATACCCTTCATTTAGTTACTGGTGCTTTTCTATCATCTCCAACCAGTCTGCCCATTCTCCTCTGACCTGACTTCAAGGCATTTTCATCCAGACAAATATCACCGGATATTTTATCTTTTTCTGACCATTCTCTTTAAACCCTGAATATATTGGTCTGTGGAAATCCCAGTAGATCAGCAGTTTATTAAATGCTCAGACTTGTCTGTCTGGCACCAAACACCACGCCACAAAGTCATTTAATCCCCTCTTCTTCCCCATTCTGATGCTCAGTTTAAACTTCAGTGAGCTGTCTTGATCATATCTCCACACCTAAATGCATTGAGCTGCTACCACATGATTGGCGGCTGCCATGTGTTAACAATTATTTGAACAAATGTACCTAATAAAGTGGCTGTTGAGTGCACGTCAACAGATCTTCTCCGATGGAGCCTTCTGTAAAGGTAAAGCAGCCTGCCCAGTGCTTCAGCCAACCTTGCTGTTCTTATGGAATACTAATTATGTTTGCATAATTAGTTTAGTCTTTTAAATGGGGAGCTTGTTAATCCCCCCCACCCCACCACGAACCCCCACCATCCTGTTTTCACCTACAGCTAAATTTAAGCAAGATCCATCTGTATCTGAGCTGCTTTGTTACAAAAAAGAGAAGAAAAGAGACATTAGTAGTTTAGACTTCAGAGCGCAGTGTCAATTGATCTCACATCTTGAAAGAATGAAGATAAAATTTTAAACGACTAACATTGGCTCACATGATAAGCTGCTTCACCGATGAATGGCTTTGAGCGGCCTCTTTTCCTGTAATGGGAAGGGGGGGGTAGAAAAAGAAAGTGACATTCTGCTTTTAATTTCCAGTTGATTGTGTGTGATTATGTGCTCAAACAGCAAACTTGCACCCCTTTAAGAGAAACAGAGTCCAAACGCAGACGGCTGGAAATGAGAATCAGCAGTGAAAAGTGTGGCCTGGGGAAAAGCATCGTGTAATGGGCTTTCCTGTATCCACCCTGCACTCCCTCATTTTTGCCATTTGCAAAATACACAGAATTATTTACACCTTCAAGGCAACTCATCTGAGCTGCACATCAGTCAATTAGTAAATCAGAAATTTTCTGTGATTCCAGTTTAGCGTGGAGTCCTTGGCTCTCTTTGCCCCCACCACCCCCTCCCTCTTTTTAGTCTCCCATCTTGACAGTGACAAATTACTCCTCTGCTTGGCGAGATTGAAAATTAAAAGCATTTAAAGTTGCTCATGCATTTATGCTAATGAGAAATTCAGCTATGATTTGCATGCGAAAGAGGCTAGTCTGAGAACTCATCATTGCCCCCACCACCTCCACCCTTGCATTTCTTCAGGCTCTTTATCTTTTTATTCTTTTACATGTTAGCAAAGAAGAAAATTCTGTGTGTAAATAGTCTAACATTTTGCCAGCTTGCAGCTTGCAGAACATAAAGGACCGTGCATTGTTACCTAAGAGTATCTTTATGCTATATTTACGCTGTGATTTCACCTCCCCCCCCCCAATAGCCATTCAGGCAAAATGGGTCATTGTGTCTGCATTTTTACATCATAGTGCAGAAAGAACCACCACAAACATAATGACATTGTGCACTTACTGCTCATGCTGTCTTCTGACTGCATGCAGATACAGGATGTACTTGTGCAGCACTGGCAATGCAAACTTTAAATCACAAACATAATTCTGTGGACATAAGCTCCTAAAGTCTCATGTTAGAATGTTTGTTCAGATGAAAAAGGCTTTTGTTTTGTGATAAACATGTGCAGAACACTTTGGAGCCCGGAGGATTAAAACTCTGGGCTGATTTGTTTTCCCCCCCAGTAAGCTCCATCCAAGTCATTCCACTCAAAAATATCAAAGCGGACGCTTCTTTTAATTTGTTTGTTCCACTGTTACTAAATGATTGTAACCTTGGAAACAAGATGCATTAATGAAGGTGGAAAATGAAATGGGACTTTAATTTGTTTCAGTGTTCATAGCTAGGTGAGATGGATTAGCTTTGATTGAGGTGTGAGATGAAGGAGGAAAGCGCTGACATGACACTTGTATTTGTCATCATGTCATTTCAAGGAGGATGCTGCAGCAATTATGAACATGGGTACACAGCAATTAAAAGAGGTAGTATTCATTAATAATTTTATATTAAGTTTTCAGTGGCTGTGGAAAATGATTGCCACTGCACACAGGCTTTTCAATTATGCCGCTTAATTAGAAATGTCAATATTAAGAAATAATTAAACTTGGAAATATATTGAGGTTGTCAGAAATACTTAAAGTTATGACCATCAGTCACAAGATGTGTTCTTGAATATATACTTTGCAGGGATTTGTAAATTAAAGATGAGACTTTGATCAATGTGTGTGCGTAACTTACTAACTATCCAGTTTGCCAATCACTCAATCTTTCTTTTCTTTGTACCACTTTATAGAGATGCCGCAGCCTGAGGACACATTCATGCTGTATGAAGGTAAAAAAAAAGAACAAAAGGAGCTGCTTTGCTCGGCTTAACTCTAAAAGTGTGCAATTCCTTCCTTTTTATGAGCATGGTTAATACTTACAAAAGCTCATTTTACGGTGTTATTAGAATAAAAAAAATTCAGACAAACTCTTAACTAAATTATGTTGTGTAGGTATAAACTTCTTACAACTCATTTTCAGATGTTTTTCTTCTGTGTTGCAGCCCTGCTTTGTCTCGTACTGACAGCATTAATGTTTGTCTCTTAAAAGAATGAAGAGAGCCTCGGCTTGTGTGTTTTCACCCTGAGATACAAACCGGTTCTGAGCTGCCTTTGATCACACAAACACATTTTCATTCTTATACGGATTTAACAGGTAGCTGCATATACTTGTAGATTTTAGGTGGACTATTAATCAAGTAGAGCCATCACCTGTTGACTGCAGTGGAAGCTGACTGAAAGATAGACTAAAAAGCATTTGTACCTCAAAGCGATGGCAGCTTCTAATGATAGGATCGGTTTTGGCACAGCATGTTGGCCACATTTCTCTCAAAGCCGTGTGTGACAGCTCTTTAATTGGACTGCTCCGTTCCCTCAGTGCTGTAATATGTTACCAGGCAGCATTGCTGTGCTGTTGTGCTGTAATTATCCCACACTATACTCTAATGAAATCAAGGGATCCTACAGTATATGTCTGTATATGAATGCAGGCAATTGCCTGTTCCTCTCTATCTCGGTGCCCCTCTATCAGACTTAGCGGCTAATTTCTTCAATCAAGTGCAAACCGAGCACTCATGCATGTAAAAGAATGAGCTGCTCAGACTCTGGTGTCTGAGTTACAGTAATGCTTTTTTCTTCTTCTTCCATCAGAGGATAATTACTAGAAACCATGTCCAATTACCTTTTGTGTGTCATTTGAAGTTCTTCAAGTCAGTAGCAAGGATGACTTTACTATGGTTCAAAGATGAAGGGGGGGGGCTATCATGATTCACTCAGTGTAAATAATACTTTTAAATGACAATAGGCAATCACAAATAGTTGTATCTTTGATCTTGAAAAAGTTGATATCTCTCTCTTTCTGTCTCTTTCTGTCTCTTGATGCTACTGTTTACGCCCACTGACTGGAAAGAGTGGGGGGGAAAGACCCTTGTGAACCAGTTTCTCTATATGAGGAAAAAGAGTGAGCATGTGTGTGTCTGCTCTCGCCTATGGCTGCAGATTAGCCACGAGAGCCAGAGGATCGCCCCTGCTCTCTGACAAATGAGAAAAGCCACAGCGGCCCTGGCAAAAGTGACAGGCCAAATGGAAACAATTCCTCCCGAGGCGGGGGAGAGCAGCTGTGACCAGGGCCTGTGACGCCTCTGCAGACAGGACACTGTGCTTGTTCGTCTCTCTCTGCTGGATATTGAGTCTTAACCTACAAAACAATTGGCATTTCTCTCATGGCGTCTTCCCGTGAAGTGGTGCGCGTCACTAACCCATGGGACGTTTCAGATGACCTTGCACCTTTACCTGAGGTGGATTTTGCTAGGTGTGTTTGTTTTGTTCTGTTCTAATCCATCCTTTTGACTAATTTGTGAGCATTTCAAGCAAAACCTATTCACATGGTTGCAGGATCATTCCTTTTAAAAACTTGAAGCAGGGAATGTCAACCTAGCCTCACTTCACAGGCGTGTAGATGTGTGAGTAATTAACACAGCCCTGATGGATTAAATACCACCCTGCTGAGATTGACTCTGCCTGCTGCCGTTGGCATAGTGACCTCAAAGCAACAAGATACTTCTAGAGGCAAAGATGGCAAGAATGGCCGAGGGAGAGATATGAGGATGGAGAGAAACATTGAGGGGTTTATCAGTCTCAAACATATATGAATAAATAAGACCACCCGCTGTGAAGTACTAGAATGAAAAGGCCCTTAAAGGTACACTGTGTAACCTTTGGCCACTAGGGGGCTAAACCTGTAACTTCCCACAGGCTACACAACACTACTGCAAGATTAAACAGTCTTTCTCTTTCTGGGCTCCTCAGAAACCGTGTTCACCTTCTTACTTTGTTCAGATTTGACAAACTTTCAAGGAAAAAGTAGAATGAAGCACGGCCCACTGTGTTTTATAGCTGTAGAGCAAGACGCTCCAGGCCACATGATCCCGTGAGAGACGGATCCGCTCATGCAAAGTTACACTGTCTGGTTTCTGAAGAGGGCAGCCCCCTCGGAGCGTCGACAAGTGTCAAACACTGTATTGACCCCAGAAATCATCAATTAATACTCACATTACTCTAATATTTGGTCAAAAGTTTAATTTTGGGGGAAATTACAGGTTTAGGACCCCTAGTGGCCAAAAGTTACACAGTATCCCTTTAAATAAGGAGTAGAAGATGGATAGCTCAGGGTTAGAGGCTATTCCCACCACAGTCAAGCTGCCTGTCAAGAAACCTGCATCTCCATACTGTCTTTCCTCTTCCTCATCTAAATCTCTCTCTCTCTCTCTCTCTCTCTCTCTCTCTCTCTCTCTCTCTTTCTCTCCTCGCTTTCTCATATCACCCAGGGCCAAGTGGATCAGACTTCACTTCGACACAGCCATCATAATTACTCCATGCCAGAAGAATCAATTACAGCTAAGCACCACTGTTTCCAGAATGAAGCTAAACATTAAAGTTTAAAAATTCCGAATTATTAAAAAGTCATGCTCTCAGGGACACATACAGAATATTTACTGTTAACAAATAAGTTAATAACTTCACTCTGAATTATTAATTCATGGATCACACTGGTCTCAGCGAAAGACTTGTCTCGTGGTTAATTTCTTTGCCTTTATACATTGTTAAATATGCATCACTTCTTGACTATTCTATATGAGCGCTTGGCAGATGTGACGAGATGAGTTTTTTTTGTGACTGACTGAGCTGACATAAGTGATCTGAGTCTTGTAGTTCTATGTATATTTTAGGAAATTGACTTTTTTCTCTGCATTATGCTGACGTGGGCTTGCTGGGATAGTTTGATGCATTAGATCACATTAGACGGTAACAGATCCAGGGGCTTGCAGAGGGAAATGAAGACAAGGTTACATTTGTACTACAGTAAGGAATGCTGAAGCGGCCTTCAACCTTTTAAGCTTCAGGGAGATGGTTAAAAATAATGTAATAGAAATTAATAAACAGGCCTTTCTATTGTCCCATTCCTTTTATGTTTTAGTTCAGTTTTTGAAAAGCTAATGATGCTGGCACATCACCACACAATGTTTTCCCAGCAATTGTGAGCAGATGGATGTCCTATCTCCACCTAACCATTCCACTTCGCTTATATCTCTGTTTTGCAGGGATAACATCATCTCTGTCTCTTAGACCCCGAATTACTAAGATCTCAAATAGCGAGCGCAAAATTGCATGTGCGGCAAATAAATTGCGCCTGTTGTGTTTCCATGATTTGCGTGTGATCTACTAAGATTGTTTGTGCAATTGATAACGGGCACAAGCCTTATTTAGATGAGGATTTAGCGTGCACTATTAATTCGCTGTGTAGAAGGAGAGCAAGAAAGTTGCAAACGAAAAACAAATGGAGATTGAAATATTAGTGGAAGAGGCAAATAGAAATAAAGCAAAGACATCTTAAAGAGACACTATATAATGTATGCTATTTTCTCAGTGACAGCGCCCCCTATTGACGGCTAATTCGGCATCCATCTTGCATCCTCCCTGTAGTGTGAGCTCTCTCCAGACAGTAAAAAACTGTCTTTTCTCAACTCTTGTATTATCTCTCAATCTTTTTTGGCTCTCCTAAGTTTCCTCTCTTCCTCTGATAATGTCTTCAAACATTTCTTTGCTGAATCCGCCAACGTGCATTCAAAACGACGGTTTGTTTACATTCGTGTGCTAGCGTATAATGCATGCGCAAAGCGAAACTTAGCAGGCGGCGTCTTGGATGTAAAAGTTCTCGTGTGTTTTCTCAGCCGCGGGGCGGTGCTGGGCTGCGACAGCCCTAGAAATGCATATAATAGATGTAACTGCGCCATCAAACGAGTCTGGAAAGCGGAGTTTTAAGGTTGAAAAGTTATATTCTGGGCCTTTAATGTGACCAGAAGGACTGCAATATGGGGGGATATATGCCAAATTCAGACAGAAAAACAAGAAGAACACTAGATGAGGTTAAGAAGAGGTGGCAAGATATTAGATGAAGAACAACAGCAACAAAAACAAAGCTCATAATAAAACCTTGATAAATAAGACAATTGGGGGGCCGACAAGAGAGATTTCTCTCACCAATATTGATCAACATGTGCAGATAATTAAAACTCTGGGGCATGACACGCTAGAGCCGTTAGTTGCGCTGCAAAGCTGATTTATTTGCATCTACTCCTCCCAGTATTTTGCACGTCCTAGCAGAAATGCCCAGATTGCATATTCATTCAAGGCAAACACGCAAAATGGATTGCGGCGCTTTTTTGCCCGTTAAACAGGCGCATTCCTCGGTGTGCCAGGTTAGTAAATCAGCTGCAGCATGTTTTTGCGCGTTATCTAGTTTGCGTGTGTTTTAAGAGGCGCAAACCATTGATAAATCAGGGCCTTAGAGTGGTAGCCATCAAGCTATCTGAATAGCTCTTAGCATTCCCGGTTTAAGGGCAGATGCCTTTTATTTCTTGATTCCCACTAAGAGAAAGGTATCATACTGGATCCCTGCAAAATGAAGGGGTAGGGCAAAGTACTATGGTCAGAACAGGTAAAGGGGACTGGGCTTTATTGTTTAGCTTCTTGATATTTAACAGTTAATAAGTTGTTCTACTCAAACTCAATGGTTTGGAAGACATTTCAGTAGGATTTATGAAAAATTGTACTCAGCAAAGGCAGGTAGTTTTCTTCTTTTATATCTGCTCATTAAATTTATGTGGACAGTTCAGGAGGTTCTGTATTTGTTTGGTTTGATGCAGATCTGCTGTATGGAGTGTTGCTGATGACATTTCTTATTAATTTCCTCAGCCAGAATTTCACTAGTTTGATTTATTCACTTATTAGTGTTTGGTGCTAAGCTGTTGTTAGACTTCTGTGAGATTCATGTTATAGCATGTTGTAATGGCCATTGCAACCAGCAGAAAACACTCTCCATTGTAGGTTACACAACAGTCCATGAAATGCAGATATCACTATCCACTGACTTCTGCTACAGGAAGTCTGAATGGAATTGAATGGGACAGAAGATCCAGCTGAGTAAATCGAAAACAATGTGGCAGAACCTGAAATAGTTCACAGCATTAGAGGAAAAGTCTGCAGGGTCTGCAAATTGGCCTTCAGATGAAAGGGGGGAAAAAACCCAACAATTGCCCTTTACCTCTGAGGTTGCATGTCATCTCTTTGAAACTCACTACTGGGCAGATTAAGGTCAAGTAGACTCATTCCCCTCCTTTTTTCCACTCTCCTCTGAAGGTAGCAGAGGGAGGGTGGATAAAATGATGACAAGGAGGGATTGAGAGAGGGAGAGAGTGAGAAGGTAGAAAGTGGGATTTCGAAGGTTTTGAAAGAGGTTTTACACCCATCCCTGGTGGCTTTCCTCTTTCACTCTGAGAACTGTGTTGATAATGGCTGCTTGTCAAAGGAGGATGAGCCCACCTGCTCTTTCTAACTCAGTCCTGCTGGTTCAGCTCATGCCTTGACATAAATACTAAAGGAAGGCAAGTGGGGGTTGTTAGTGGCCTTGCATTGTGGTTGTCAGTGCCCCCTTAATGTAGGTGTGAAAGGGAACAATATTCTATGAAAGAACACCTGAGGAGTACATTTAAATTGACAGCACTTAACCCTTTTAACTGCTTGTTAACAAAACTAGTTCCACTGAAATACAGAACTGATGCAAAGTTTATACCCCTATTTTATTTTTTAAAAAACATTTTCTGATCTTTCATATGCTTCATAAAATCTGTTTCTTTTTAATCTTCAAAAGTCAACACAAAATGGTTCACAATGGTGAAGCAAAACCCTCATTTTGGATGGTTTGGCAGTTTATCAAACATTAAAAAGCCCCCAGTCTTCTTGGGAATGATTCTACAAGCTTAACACCTTTTTTCTTTTTGAAGATTTTTCCAACTTTCAAACTCAACTAAATAAGGAGCTCTTTTTAAATTTCTCCTGAGATGCTAGGTTCAGGCTTTCATGAAGCCACTCTGTGCTTTCTTGGTATGCTGTGTGTGGTCTTAACTTTTCTCTATCATAAGATTCTGAGATATTTGGAAAAGATTTTTGACCTGAGTATTACTCTTTATTTTTTCTGCATCCATCGTTTCTCTATCAACAATCTTCCCTCACAGACAGATTTCCACATGATTTAGATATTGTTGTGTTTTACTGAGGGGATTATATTTATTAGATTGTGGTGACTGTCTGGCTTCCTCTTCCTGGGCTGTCAGTAATAACGGCTAAACTTTTTCCATTCATGTTTCTTTAGATCAGGCAAGCCAAGGCAAGGCAAGTTTCTATGTATAGCATGTTTCATGTACAAGATAATAAGTGCTTTACATAAGACATAAAAATGATTACAGCAGGGTGCAAATGAAGCATTAAAGTACATAAAAGAATATAAAGAGAAATAAAATCATATTAAGACATAGTAAGAAGGGTATCCATTTCTACAAGTCAACAAGGTAGCTAACTCCGCATCCATCTTGCATCCTACCTGTACTGTAAGATCTCTCCAGCCAGTAAAACACAGTGTTATCATGACTCTTGTCTTATCTATTGCTCTGTCTCCTTCTCTCTTTCTTTTCCTCTCTTCCCCCGATAATGTCTTCTTGCATGTCTTTGCTGAATCAGCCACAGTGCGCATTCAAAACGGCCAGTGTGTTTATATCTGTTTGCTAGCATGTGACACGTTGTGTAAAGTGGCACGTCACATAGTGTATAGTGCGTTTTCTTGGGACGCGACCACGCTAGAAATGCACATTATAGGTGACCCTGTGTTGTCGAACGAGTCTGGAACGCAGAGTGTTAAGGCTGAAAAGTTACGGACTGCATCTTTAAGGCTCTTTGTTCATTTTTGCTCAGCCGACAGACCTATGAAGTCTGTGGTTCCAAACCTCCTTCATTTTAGAAAGAGGTTATTATGCTTTTTACACTTTAAATCAGGGATCTCAACACTTTCATTTCAAATTAAATGGATCCAACTGCTTGTTAAGTTCTGCACAATGACCCATTAGTTTGAGTCAAGTATGTTGGAGCAGGGAAACATTTGCAATCCCAGCTTCAAATTCTGCAGAAACTTTTCTGTATTGCATCTGTGCCTCGATGCAATCCTTTCTCACAGGTCAATTCAAGTATATGTTTATTATGTCCAATAATTTCAGACAAGCACAGATGAACTTCCACCAAGCTGAAGAGGCCCCACAGGGAACTCTTGCAGCAATTATATAAGTGAGATATTTTAGTTGTAATTGTAATAAATCAACAATAACACCGAAACATAGTTTTTGTTTAGCAGTTGTGGGAAATTGTGTGTATACTGAGGAGATGAAATAAACTATATTCATTCTAGGATGAATTTAGGGACAAAAATCACTGAAAGGGTCTTCTTAATGACTCCGACCCCATTACAGCGATAACATTAACATCTACAACGCTAACACCCGACTGTGTCACCAGGTATTTGCTCGTCATAGATGATAAATCAGTGAAACAGAAGTGGCAAGGCTGCCAATTGTAATTACTGAATCAATTGACACACAATTAAGTCGTTTGATTGAGTGGATTGTCCTGTCAATCAGAAAAAGAGCTGCTGCACGTTCAGTAATGTGCGAATGAATGGCATAACATTTTCCTTTTCCATGTCAAGGGCACAGTCACGAAGTCTGCTGGCAATTAAGAACTGTAATATGCTGAGTCGAGCGCGGCAACAAAATAGGCAGCAATTTCTTCTGCTCCTGTTGAAAATTATGCTTATCAGGTACCTCGCCTCAGCAAAGGTGAAGGGTCGGCCTGAGCAGGCAGGCAGCATTTCTCCACATAATTGAGAGAAGTTTGGATTTAATTGTATAATTAATCTTGTCAAATTAAGTTACACAGAAGTTCGACCCCTAAATTAGGCAGTCTGGAATATTTAAATTGCCTTAATGTGAAATCAGGCTCCAGAATGCACTTTGTTCTCTCCTGATGGTTTGAGGTAAGTTTTTATCCATGATGAACACGGTATGCTGTAATAACCTGTTAGCAGTTCTTATCACGTTGTTCCGTTTTATGATTAATTTCCTCAGAAAGTAATTGCAATTTTAAAAGGAACCTCATTTTATTGTATAGATTATTGTAGACCTGCAAAGTAAAAATATAAAACTTGAATTAATGGTAATGCTCATGAAATGTAGTTTTAGCATATAAAAAGGTGTACATTCTTTTGTTTTTATCATACTTTAGGTATTATAAAGTCAATAAAAGGGTTTTTATCTTGCAAACTGATAGTGTTCCTCTTGTGTTCCTCTTTTATGATTAATGTGTCCACTGTCCTTTTTAAAATATGATTCTCTTTGTGATCCAAGTGGGATTATACTCAAGTTATCACATTCTTTTTAGAAATGATGATGTACTATTTGCAGTATCAAACCTCACGATTATCATAACTATCACCGGGCCCATGTAGGTGTAATAGAATATGGGGAGAAATAGCATAATTTTCTGTGTCACTGAGCAGTCTTCATTTCCCTTGTTCTAATTTGGTTTTCATTATCTGAATAGCTAATGTGACAGTTATTAGCTATAGACTATGAGCCACGATGTTTACATCACATACAGAAAATGATTAACCAAAGAATCAGCAGTTAGTTTATGTGCTGATCAATGCAAATGAACCAACAATGATTTACAAAATCAATTTTTATGATTGATCTTATTAATTCAATTAATTGAGTAACAGTTAACCCAACACTGTAAATCCAGCTCAAGTAATTAGTCAGTCAATCCTTAAGTCAGCTGATGTAAAATTTGCAGCCTTTTTGAAAATGATTTGGGTGAATTGAGAAAACCCAGTATTATTATGATTTAATAAGAAGAAAATAATGGAAAGATTGATTTAAAACAATAGAGTTAAACATACACAGTTGTGATTTAACAATAAGGGATTATAATAATTTAATGACAATAGAAAATTAGTTAAACATTCACAGGGAATATATTTTCTGGATTAAGTGGATTTATTTTCAACACTGTAGGTCTTATTTTTGTTAGACTTTTAAATGAAGGATAAAATCTGTCAGTCAGGGAAATTATTGTTGTATTGACTCTTAATGTTAATAATGAAAATAACTGTCACTTCATGTTTCTTCCCTTAAACAGTTTGCTTTTGTCAGTCTTGTCCTAACTTGACTTGGATCGAAAATTGGGTTGAAATGTTTTTATGAGGCAAAGATTCTTTTGTTGTGACCAGTGAATAGGCATTCTTTTAAGAGCTTGTTCGTTTTCTGCTTGATAGCTTATGTACGGCTGCCATCGATGGCTGTCTGCTTACTGCTTTGTTAGAAAACATTATTGCTTTTTGAGACTCTGAGTTGCATAGTAACATATCTGTTATTCTTAGTGATCACTGAGTGGTGTCACTGCCAGCAGATCTTAATCACATCTGCAGAGAATTGTCCTGTTCAGGATTTCTTTCACAGATTAGGCTCCCTTGATGGTGTCCAAAGACATATTACATTTTAACTCACAAGAAATTGATGTACTCAGCATTCTGATTTGAAGATACATTTCTGTTTTGGTGCAGAACAGGCATGAGAATGTATGTCCAATTGTCTTCTGCATAGAAGGCCCCTGGGGTATTTGCCAGCATAATTCTCATCTTAACACAACGACCTTACTCTGCTGTTGTTGTCAGATTTAGTAACAGCATACGCATGAGACGAGCTGGTAGGAAAAAGTCTCCTTTGGCTTGTTTGAATGCCAACTGTGCATATGAGCTTTCAAAGGGCCCTCTTTCATGTCTGTGACGTATGAGTGTTTCTGTCGACGGCATCTCGGGGAGAGCAATGCTACTCCAGCACCACCCTGCTGTCACCCTCAATGCAGATGGAGAATCTGCCCTCATGCACTTTCTCTGAAGTACATACTTGCATAGATAGCTCTATTCTCCACCGGTGTGTGTTTCTGTGTTGTGTGCTTTCTATAAGTGGGGAGATGTACTCGTTGAGTACTCTGAAGTGTGGTTATTTTATCCAGTGAAGTGTAGAATTTAATACTGTAAAGATGAGAAGGCTTGGAAATGTTTTTAATTATTTATTTTTACATTTTCTCTTTTTCTTTCGGTTGTTTTTTGAGCAGAACACATGCACCTGTCTGAGCATACAGAGATCATACGGATCGCATTAATGCTGTATGGGAAAATGGTCTCAGACTACAAACCCAGCGTCTCAGATTCAGCCCGTTTAACCTTTACTCTCAATACTCCCATGATATTTAGCAACAATCCATTGCTCTATAGTGTTGTGAAATTGAATCTGGCTGCTTTTTAAGAGTCTGTGCTTTATTTGGCTTCCTCCTCTTTTCCCAATCTGTCTTTGATTGTTCAAGGAAATCTTGTGAAATGCAAATGGGGCCAAACAGAATGTAATTGCTGCTGTGTGATGATTACGAGGGAGAACTAATGATGTCCCAACACTAAGGTCAGGTAGGGTTTAATTAGAGGAGGCACAATCAGTGTCACTCATGTCTGGTGCTCTCCTGTTCTTGGTGTCTGCCTGGGTCTGTGCCAGCATCCTCTCTGAGAGAATTTCAAGAAAATGGGCTGCTGATGTAAAAAGAGAGAAGGGGCAGAAAATAATGTGGCTACGTTCTTTTGTTCAGACCCAGTCTGTTTTTGGAAAAGGAGCCCTGTCAGAAGCATGTCTGTCTGCAGATAAAAGTGGGGGTTAATCAATGGAGCAGAATTGAAAAGGTTGCCATTTGTGCTCATGGAAACCTTGGCCCAATGTTAGGAACTATTTAACTAAGCACGTGCACAGAGGAACATAAAGTCTTCCTAACTGCAGTAGCAAAATGAAACACATCCCATGACTCCCACTGTGATCGTGAATTATTGTTCAGCAGGAATATGTTGTGCGACTGAGCAAATTACTGAAACAAGGACACCAGATTGGACAGATGAGTGAGACCAGCCAAGGAGAATAACTGTGGCCAACATTCCTGATTATCCAATCAGCGCTCCAAAAACATCAATTCCATCTCGTCAATAGATAATTAAGAGGGATAATTGGCTGGCTGCTCTCTAGGCAGACATGCACTGCTGGTAAAGTTCCATCCCTTACCTCAGCATTACATGCACACACACACACACAGCTGAGACATCTCTCCATTGAAGGTCATCATTATATCTAATGCAACAGGATGGAGTCCTAAATTGTCTAGTTAAGTGTAAATATGTTAAATTTTCTTATTGTACAGAAAATAACCTCAACAACTGTCTCCTTTTAATATCTGAAGATCAATCAGTTGTTCCCCATAAATATCCCTTGCATGTGACCTCTGTTGTCTTAAACCATTTATATGGATTATCTAACTTTGCAACTAAAAGCCCATTTCCACCAGGCTGACACTTCAACCTTTCCTGGTTCAGAGGTTGTTTTTACTCCCTACCATCTTGCTCAGAGCTATTCATCCCTTTATCCACGAGTGTCTCTGAAGTACAGAGCTGCAGATTTAACTGGACAGGGCCAGAGATTTAAAACGTTGACCTGCCTGGTCTCAACAGCTGTGTGCTAATCCATTCCATTGCTCTGACTGTCCTCCCCCTTTTTCCTGCTCTAGTGAATAGTGAGGTCCTTAATGTGTGAGATCAAGAGGAAAATAAGGCTCTCCAAATGGAATCACATCACACGGAGGGGCTGCTCGGCTCACAGCAAAGGGTCCCTGCAACATTAGGGCCGGCATGAGACATAGCAATCGGACTGTAATTCCTTTCCCAGCTATTAGCCCGTCACAGCTTGCCATTCTCTCCCTTGCTTGGTTCACTTCTCGTCCCCCTCCCCAACCAACCGGTCTTTGATTAATTCATTAATTCACAAACAGTGGCTGAATCACATCTCAGTGTATGGTCGGCTCAAATTGGAAGCAGGGTAACAATCTGTCCCTTCTACTCCAAACTGATTGGTGAAAGGAAAAAAATTACAGCATTCCTGAATAAATAGATCGCTGTCCATTCGACCTGATAATTTGTTGCATTTTCATGTTTTATTTATGCTCAAAGAAGCTGCCTGCTCTCGTATATCACAGACCCAACGAGGCAAGGCGGGTAGGGCTGTATTGATTTGGGTTGACTGTGCAGCCGTCTACGCAGACCTACCCCTACAGCTTTAGTTACGGCTTTTTGCAGTTTGTATTCGTCTCAAGCTTTTAGCCCTCTAGCCCTTGTGCATTGGCTCTTATTCACTGGTCCCCCTTCTTGGCTCACACAAGGCCCAATCCCATTGCCATGCATTCAATATTCCCATTATAAGCTCATTAGTCTCGTCATTGTTTTGGGCTCATTAATAGGATATCCATCGCCTTAGACACCTCTGAATTACCATGTCACAGTGTGGTCCCTTTCAAAGCATCAACAGTGGGTGGATTTGCAGAATTGTGTGAGCGTGTGTGTCTGTGGTTCATGGCGCTTCCATGTGCCATGACCTTGAGTTTGCTGACATGCCGTCCCCTCTAGAAACCTGCTGACACACTTCATGTAAAAACACATGCATCCTAACATTCACACACTAAAGCCTGTTCACTTCCAGAGGTTTGTCCATCAGTGATGCAGGAGAGCAAGTGGAAAGGGGGGGCTGGAGTTGGATCAGGGGTTTTAACATGCGAAGCAGGTCCTCCTGTGCATTCATATTGATCCTATGAGGGCGCACAGGCCCCCTTTTCCTTTCTTTCTCTGGCTGTGGAGGCCATTCATCACCAAGGCCATGACTGGAGAGCTCAAACAGCCATCTCTGTCAGAAAATGGGCTGCATCAGGCTGGGCCGTGCCACACCAAACTCGCCTTCCTTTTCAAGAGGAATAATCTTGACACGATGGCTCGTGGCATGATCTGTTCCTTTTAGTCACAGGAGTCATTCACAGCTTGCTGGTCGATGCACAGCCATCCCTATTTCCAAATAGTTTCTTTACTTTATAGAAAATTTAAGCATCCTGAAAATAGGACGACCTATTAAGAATCCAACAAGTTTTAAATGACACCCCCAGTGTAAGGCTATTTTTTAATTTGATGTTCAAGCACAAAATAGGAATCTGGGCATCCAGGTCATGTTTATGTCTGACATCTTTTCCCAAGTTGGAAATTTATGTTGGTCTCTTGCATTTTTGCTTCTTTTCTGCCTCCTGCCACTCCTACTTTAGGTCCGCCCCTGCACCCTCATGTTTGATTGATGGTGACTTTCAACGCCA
>JAOXYM010000021.1:8282996-8301316 GCA_028567055.1 Leptatherina wallacei
CATCCCAGCTGGGCTGCCAAGGATGGTGCTTTGGTCTCAGTTTAAGTTTGGGCCAGGAACAGGAAGAAAGAAGGATGGTGGGAGGGAGCAGAATGAAGCGTGGCCTCAGCATTGGATGTGTTTTAAATAACTTTGACAGAGGAGTTTGAAGCGTCTCTCTGGGCTGGAGCTAATCTGATGTGAGAGGATGCCACACTGAGGCTGATAGGACACAGAGATAGAGGAGGGGAAGGGGGGTTTGAGGCAGAGGGAGAGAAAAGGGTAATAGAGGTGCTCACTCAGCTGGTGGGAAATCTGCCCTCTACATCTTTTCATCTCTCCAACCTCTCTCTTTCTCACTTTGCCCCTGCCTCCCTTACCCACTTACATCCATTTACCGCCAACATCAGACTCTCCCCTCCTCTCCCTTCTTTCCCTTTCACACTTTGCGTCACGCTCACTCTCGCCTCCCTCCATCTCTCTGCTTGTCGTCCTCTTTCCCATCTCCCCTTCCTTCAGCACTGCCTCCCTCTGTCTTTCACAGACGATTTAGGAAGTCACAGCCTCTCCCTTCCATTTATGAAATTGCTCATGTTATTTCCTGCCCCTCACCCCTTGTGGCCAGCTCTCCCTCATAAGTCTTAGTGGATGCATCCTATCTCTGCAGATAGTCCTGATGCAGTCCAATCCTCCATCTAGAAGATACACAGTTCAGTGGCCAGTGCTCTGAAAAATCAAAATACAAAATTAATCTGGAGGGTATTATTCTCAGACATAGCATCCCTGACACTATGACCATGCCATTATAATGAGTGTCCATTCTTAATCCCCACCTGTGGCCTCTTGTTTACCCCCATCACCCTTTGGACACTGTGAAAAGGAAAATACAATCCAATTGTTCCTACTCTGAGGCCATGGCTGTTATGGACATTCTCCAAGAGTTCATGTAGCGTAAGAGATTTACAGAGTCTCAAAACATCATTATCTCCTTGTAATGGTGAAGTACTGCAACAGTTTCAGGCCTTTTGATTTGGATGAAATCTTGTCAAAACTGAATGTTTTTGGCCACTTGGGGGCAGCGGAGCTAGGTCTAAACACAAAGTAGACTTTAGCATTTTGAAGTTCTTTGATAACCTGAGGTCAGCTACATACAGTACTTACATGTCTATAAAACATTTAAGAAAATTGTAATTCAGTTTGACTCAAGTTTCAGTCTGCCTAGAAGCTCTAAGTATGAGATTCACTAATATAAACTTTTCTATAAACAGCTCAAAAAGTAAGGAAATTTGAGTTTGGTGAATTATTTTCCCTCCTTAATACCGACTGGTGTTGTTTCATTGTTGGACAGCCTGATTAGTCACCTTTTACAACAAGGCATAACTTGTAAGGATTGTGATTCTGTGGAATGGGTGACACAGTTAGACTTGTGGGTTGTACCCCCCTCCCCCCAAAAATGTGCAGAAATCCCCTGCAATTTTCTTCTGTTGGTGTTCACTCTTGTTTTTAGTTGCTTGGTGGATTGTATGATTGCACTCTCCCACGGCAATAAGTAAAACACAACACATAATACTAAATGTTCATCGATGTTCACAAGCTAGCTGCTAACTTTGTAATCTGTATATAGGACATGTCATGAATGATGTGTAGGTTTAAATGAGATTTTTCTGTAGACTGCAACTTTTGAATAAAACTAATAAGGTTGGCCATTAAACTAAAATAGTGAGCCGAAAAACATTACATCAGCGTAGTGATGTTATTATGTTGGTATGCAACTACGATACTTTTTTTCATTTCATGCCTAAGATTTATTTGTAAAGCACTGATCATATCATGAAGTTTATTTAAAGTAAACATAGCTGCATCAAACACTAAACTACTGTTTGTTCTATTTACTGAAGTCCTTTCATCACAGTTAACAGCAGACTGCTAGCTAACAAGAAAATAATGCAAAACACACCCTGATGCTTGTACAGTTTATTGAATAAACAAAGTTGTTGTAATTTAATATCCTAACCCTCAATAAGACAGCAAATTAGAAAAATGGTCTAAGCATCCTTTTAAAAAAGATTATTTGTAATTAAAACTGGGTTATTTAAAAGCATCCAGTTCTAATGAAGAGCTACCTTATCAACAGTAATTGGGTATAGTGTACTGTGCATAACATGCATGTAACCCTGCACAATAGAAAGGACCCACGTGAAAAGGAGTGCAAGGATGCGTGCATGCCTAACCTGTGACCGTGTGCATGGAAGCACACACAAATGTATTTTTCAGGTTAGTGTGTGATGTAGAGCAGAACAGACAGACAGCCACACTGAAGGAAGAAGGGAATGAGTGTGAAATGGTGAAAGAAAAAAAAATTAAAACCTTGATGGTACTTTGGTTCTTGCAGGGGGGGCGGGGGGGGAGCGAGTGAAGGGGGATGTGTGAGGTCAGTGGTGGAGTGTGGCGGCGTGTCCTTGTGCCTCCTCAGCTGCTCTCCTCTCAGCCTTCCCCTCTCTTCTCTCAGCCTGTTTCTGGCTCATTACCCTCTCCGCCAGCAGACTTTTCCCTGGGCGGCGGTGAAAAGAACTGTCCTCTCTGCCTCTCACCGACAGCCGCAGCCCGAGCACTGCCCTGCCCTCCTGATATTAATCAACACACACATACACACTATTTCAAGCTCACGCACACTCTCTCCCCAGTGAGCTCCTCTGACGGACAGGCCGCTGGGCAGCCATCTCTTCTCCAGGCCCTCACTTGCAAATGAGACATCCAACCTCATGGAGCAGGCAAGGGACAGGATATTAGAAAAGTTTTATTGGAAAGAAACTTTTCATTATGAGTTATTTTGTAAGTGAACTGGGAGGAGGCGCTAAATATGGCTCTTGTGGCTGGATGACACGGTTTAAAATTCATCTTCAATGTGAGTTTTTCAGTCATAATCTACAACACATTATGGAGAATCCGAATGATGGACAAGTATGTTAGTCACTGTTGGCTTTAATCAAAACTATTTTTGAAGTAGTTACAAATATATTTTGCAAAACGTTTCTAACTTTTTAAGTTAACTGTTTAAATAGACATATTTCATATTTTCCATCTTTTCAATCAACTGAGCTATCTAGTAAAATGCACATTTATCAAACAGCTTTAATATGAAAAAAAGATAATTGTTTTGTCCTGTAGTGTGGATTCAAATAGTATTACTCTGTCAAATAGTAAAAAGTATTTTCTCCTATCATCTTTTCCTAAGCTCTTCTCCTCATTGGAAAATGTCACGGAATTCAGAAAAGGTGAAAGGAAAAATTCACAAGAACTCAGAAAGATGTGACAACACTGCAAGCTGCAAGCTGACTTCAATTTTACCAATCTGGTTCTGCAACACATAGGTACATCATGTATAAATCAATGACCCATTGTCCTCATATTTATTCCCATAAATCACAGTTTACGACTGAATAAATAACTGAGTGTCACTTTGAAAGTTGTGGCCACGGCAAAACGTGGGATGGAATTATTCCCTCATTGTCTCCCACGATGAAAGATTTAATAAGAGAGCACTGAAGCTCCTTTCCCCAGCATTTAGAGAATACTTAATCGCTCTTGTAATAGCTGCTACTTAGACATGTCCAAATAATTTTTCTGTTACAAACCTTCCTAATAAAAAAAAAAAGACCATTTGATCAGACCTCAGAAAATTGTTACCATAAGATTAAAAGTCAGTGTAATTTAGCTGTATAATTAATTAAAGCTCGGCTCATACCAGATTTTTGAGACTGAACTTTTTGCATTTAAGAGTTTAAAGGTGAAAATAATACATTCTTATATCAAGTAACTATGTAACATAGAGTAATGTAATGCCCAAGTTACCTACCTGTTGAATGAAACAAATTTAAAACTGTGCAATAATAACACTATCAGACTTTTGTAGATAATGGCTGCCAATGCTAATGCAGTAATACTGAAATATTCAGCTCTCGGAAGCAAAAAGTGTGTCAAATGTGTTTAGAGACATTTGATTTGCTCTCCAAAGGGCTGTTACTGGCTCTTACTATTTATTACACATAGTAGTGTCTTGCCTAAAGATTTCCCGGAGTGCTGCCCCCCTCCACCCGTCTTTGCCCTTTTCTTAAAACCTGTGCCCGTTGACAGTCTGCCAGGTGTGCCCATACCCAGGAGACATGCCCAGTGTCACCGATCAAAGCAAGCTCACGTTGGTCGTGAAAAAACGTGGGATGCCAGCTTGGCCACAGAATATCTTTAGAGGGGGAATGAGAGCATCCCTGATGCTGGTATGCGTGACATTAGCTGGCTGCCTTCCCTCTCCTTTCAGCAAAGCTCATGGCCCCAGCTCTGCCTTCACACACTGACTGGGTATGTGACCTCATGTCCAAGTGACATATTCCCTGGCAGGGAGTCAGAATATAAAATGATTGTATTATTCACGTCCTACCTTTGACATTGTCTGTTAGCTGTTCAGCAGGCTGCACAGATAGAACTACAATCTGGCAGTGTTACCCACCTCAGGTAATATGTCTGACCATCAAGCGAAGACCCAGGAAATCCAGTAGCCTGCACATGTCTCTAGTGAGTTGTTTCACTGCATCACTGAAAACAAAGCCCATCCGTTTTTTAGTTTTTTTTAAATTCTTGTTTGATGCTGCTAATAGCTTAGCTTCTATTATTGTGGTGCTGTCTCCTGGGCGTTCCATATGTCTTCCTGTTCTGATGAGAGTGGCTGGACACTGGGGAGTCTTTGTCTCTTTTTCTCAGGCAGACTACGCAATTTAAACCTGCCTCGGGCATGTAGATATTATTCCCCGGCGAGAAGGCTGAAAATTAATGGAAATTGTTTTAGTGGAATCATTATTAACATTCTCCTTTGGATGCCCCTTTGTCATTTCATCTCTGTCACCTCTTCGGTTTTATTCTCACACTAATGTATGCAACCGTTGACATTCCTGTCAGTGTGCAAACGTATTGGGAAATGTGACTAATCAGACTAATAATTAGACATCGCATATAGTATGCAAATATGCATATATTTAGGCATAATGACAAATATCATACATCTTTGTTGTTTTTCCTCCAATATAATTTCAATACTTTTGCACTAAGTAATGGATGTTGAGGACTGTCTGTTTTAAAACTGCAGGCAGCACTGATGCACGACTAAGAGGGTTTAACTGTTTTTCTTTCTCTCTCTCTTCATGTCTCTCCTTTGCTGATGGAGACTTAGTTGTGGTGTAGCATAGCACAGCAGACTACTCTGGAACCAGGAAATCACATTCCTTCACACATACGACTCAATTTCACACCCTTAGCTGGATTAAGAGGACTCTTTGCTCCGGGCCTGTGCAAGAAAAAGGGTAAATATCACCCTTGTTCCTGGTGCCGGAAAATCCGCTATTTAAATGAGGAGTAATATAACTGACATTTTCCAGTTCATTATGCAGCCCCTGACCTTCATGATGTAGGACTTGGATACTTCTCTGGCAAAAGGTAAAGCCTGATTCTCCCTAATGAGAGATGTTTGACCTTGTCAGGAACTACGGGGGAGGTCAGGCAGGAAGGAGGCAGTAATAGCCCCAAGAGAGATAGGACGCAACACAGGAACACCTACAACAACCATTAAAAGCACTTTAACATTCCAAACAGTAGTTAAGTTGGCATTTATGTGGATCTGTAAAACTTTCAAATCAAACAAGTTATTGCTTAAAACAAGTAAATACTAGATTTGTTTGGATTTTAGTTTTTTTTGGAAAGCGCCTTTGATACAATATGTACATTTCTGATCCGTGGGGATAATCTATAGCTGTTGAATGTGTACTACATCATCTGGTCTTCAGATTTATGTTTATCTCTGTTTGTGGCCAAACTGCCGAAGCTTATCACAGATGGATTCAACTAATCTTCAACTGGCTCTTTGCCTTTATGTCCAACTGTACTTTAAAGACTCCTCAGGATTTCAGATAAATCCATCACACTCAGTCACCAAACATAATAGAAAGTAATCATATCGGGAGTCTTTCACGGATTAGGCTGTTTTGAATGTGACTTATAATCTCTTCCATTTGTGTGAACTACAATGATGTGCACAGGGCGCCTGGCAGAGATAATCTTATTACCCAGTTGCCTTTTGTTTTCCGCTGCCTTCCTTTTATTCTTTATTAAAACATTTTGCTACATTAAACATGCTAATTTGAAGCTGGGCATAATTGAGGTCTTGCTTTAAAAACCTTTTCCCTGTTTGGAGGAAGATTAGGAATTTCATCTTCAGGATTATGTATAGAGTACAGTGAAAGCCCATGAAATAGACTTCTTTTTTATTATGTTTAAAGCCACTCAAGCTTATTAATGTTAAAGGAAAATGTATTATTCTCCACATAACACCACTGCTATATGACAAAAAGATGTCAGATGGCATCTATTTTGGGGGAATGGGATTGCTTGACTGATAAGTTCTTGTCCACCCAGTATGCTTCCAGGATCAAATTCATTTAACCAATCAGCTTTCAAACAGACAGAAAGATCCTGGTCATTCTAGCTCTGTGTATTTCCAGGATTGTTAGAAATGACCCGCGGTTCACTGTCAAGGCTGTTGAATCTTCTTCATTACATTCATCAGAAAACTGTACAACAGCAGACGCAGCTATGGACACCAGAAGCGAGAGTGTAAGGCAGATAAAAACCTACCAACTCACGCAGGAATCCCCATTGATCACTGGTGGCTTTTTATGAGCCTCAGATGTGGAGAGATCAGAGCTCGAGTCTTACAATGAAATGATATCTCACAATGTGAAATGATTCCCAGATCTGCTAAGAAAAAAAAAATAGTCAAAGAAAGTGCAAAGAGAATATTCAGGTGTCAGTATTTCTGCATGGTTCACCTAGGGGTCTAATAAGTGATCACACAGAAGAAGGGGGAAGCTCTGCCCCATTATGGCGAGCAACTTTTGATTTTGTGTCAAAACATATTTAAAATTTGAACAGTGCCGTCATTCCTGTTGTGTGACGCTCTCTCCGTTGGGCTTGTCACAGGAGGCGTCACGGCATGCAACTCCAATACACCAGGCTCCTTTCATTTTTCTGTCTGACATGTTAAGTGTGATGGTACAAAGAGGTTCCATTTTAATTGTTTGGACAGATCACTCAAGAGAAAAGAGCTTTGATTTTGTGTGTTGACAGAATAGGCACAGGCTTACTGAGTTTCTTTGGTGTCTATCTTGCTGTTACTGGCACTGCACTGTATTGATTGTGATGGGTTATTTATCTCAGGGTGAATTTAAGCTAAAGGCCAAACTTTGTCCAGCCAGAAAGCGCCATGACGCAGAGGTTATTTATCACTCAGATTTTTAATTTGTGTGCAAAGGTCCATTCAATCAAATATTGATTATTTGATCTATCTTTCGGGGAGATTTTAGAAAAGCTATACGACAAACTTGGTGACCAACAAGACACTGATCTATACGCCTGAGTCGACTGTATGTTTAATGTCTGTATTATTCAAGACGAATGGGCACTTGAGCTCCGCCATGCAGGCACTTTATGAAATAGGAGTGTACTTCAATAGATCCTAGCGAGCAGTGAGAAATCACCTGTTGATAGCCTATAATGTAATAGAACATTCCTTTTGAATGGGCGGGAACCGTAATGTCACACAGTCCATTAATATTCTCCTGCTGTGCCCACATCTTGGCTCTGTGCTCTGGGGGAATGATTAGGGTGACGGACGATGAGACGATGACACAAGAAAACAACTTCCCCACCTCCCCTCTTCGCTCCACCATCCCCTCCCTTTTCTTCACCTCCCCTCAGCCCTTCAACACAACAGCCACAAATTACCCACTTTACTCTCAATATTATCAGGGCTGATCGTTGGTGTCCATAATTAGAGTCTTAGTGTCATCTTGCCTCCATTACGCGAACAATAGAGCCATGGAACAAGGCCACTTTGGGCAAATAACATGTTGAGAACACTTGACTTTTGTGAAGAGATCGTGAAAAGCATCTGAGGCCATTACTGATCCAAATAGCCTTGAATAGCTCTCTGTGAAAGCCACAGAAAAAGCGGACTGCAGAATCCAATCCACTGCAGACAGCACATGTATATTTATACTTAAACTGCGACAGTGTTTTCCCTCTCTGTGCACATATTCTTTAACACAAATACAAATATCATCAGAGTGCAGGCTGCGGCCTAGTGGAGCTTGTATTTCAATCATAGAGCATTAGATAGCTTGCTGCTGTGTTTCCTCGCAGGCTATGTAGAGAGAGAGAGAGAGAGCGTGCTCTGTATTCTGAGCCCAGACCCCGTTTGATCTTCGTCATTGCCCCTCTAAGACATCATTGTGTAACACTGTAAAAGCGGACGGCGTCATGGAGTGAAGGAAATATCAAGGAAGTTATTCATAAATATTAGATAAGATCAAAACACCCAGTTGCTCTCAGACTTTGAGCTCTTGGGTCAAGCCATCTACATCTCTTAGATTACTCTCCTTCCACTCAGGCTGAGCGAGGATGATTTAACATCCGCTGAAAATGTAAAAGAATTGAAAAACGTGTAGCGTCCAATCCTGTTACTACGAAGAAAAGAAAAAAACTAATAAAACACAAATGTACTGTTTTGTTTCATTTCTGATCAACACTTTTCATTATTCATAATTTTCTTGTTTTTGATTAGCGTCCCACACGCAAGAGTGCGCTGAACCTGGGGAGAATAATAGGCAGTATTCTCCAAACTCTTCCTCCTCTCCTTCTGAGCTGACACAAATTGGTGAAATATCACTTTGATCATGCCTCCTGAACAACAAACAAAACACAAACCTAATTAGCCTAATTCAAAATTGCTCCAAATGCCTCTGTTTGTTATAAAAGCCTTCCTTCTCCCTTTCCTTGTTAAAGATAAAACTAAGTTGAATGAGTGTCAGTGTTTTGCATCTGCACATTTGCTTGTGGGTGCATTTTTGTGTGTGTGTGTCTTTGTGAATTACTGGGTATTGAGTCAAACGTGCATTGTGACCTTTGACCCTTAAGCTAACAGGAAGAGGATGGAGTTACTGGTTTGTAATGAGCCATGTGGGATTGCTTCCCTATTTCTTAATATTGCTCACATCAAATTGTTTTATTGCACCATTGTTTCCAACAAAAAGCTAATGAAGGCTAATGTAAACAGGATAAATAATCATATCATTGGCTTGTGCAACGCTGAGTTTTAAAAAAAAAAATGTTTTCTTGATTATCACATAAGAGGGCAGCTTTATCAACTTATGAATATGCTAACTCTACCATGAGTTGTGTCTCTAGCTTGTGGTGCCACTGATTTGCTGTAAAGTTGACGCATCACATCAGCGTCTGTTTGCCAGTGGGAATTTTTCCAGAGGCGGCAATGCACCAAAGCTATACGGCATTTGAAGTGTTCACTCACTGCAAGCAGCATGAAGTCTACCTTGCAATGCTAGCGGATTAACTCACGTTGCCTTGCTAACATATGCAATGACTGCCGGCGAGCTCTTCCCCATTAGGTTGGCACATCAAAGGCGGCGGGAGAAGTTCTTCACAGGCAGTTAAAAGTGGGCTCAGTGTGGATCTTGTAAATACCGTCTTTGAGTCAGTGCCTCTCGGGGGACACTTCACACACTCCTTCAGTCGGGAGAAGGGAGGGTAAGAGTAGCAGTGACAGGCATCAGAGGGGGTGGAGGCGATGGAGTGGAGGTATGGAGCTGGTGGGTGTGGGGTTGTGAGGTTTCTAAGAGCCCAGTCTCCTGTCACCATCAGGATAGGATCTGTGGATGAAGAAAATCACTCTACTCTCATTTTCCCTGTCTCCATCTCGCTCTCATCCTCTTCCTCCTCTTCACACTTCACATGATAGCTGACAGTGAAAGTGGAGCATGGCTGTTTTCCGATTTTCTTTTGAGTCATGTTTTTCATAACACATAAATAGAGCATGTGGTGTCCTGGGAATTCTGTGATTCTGTGTTTCAGTATACAGGCGGACACAATAGCATCCACTCTTCTGAAGTGTTGTTGAAAACATTTTATCCATCATAGCCGTTTGTAGGGCTCTGGTGAGGCCTTCGACTCCCGCAAGGAGCAGAAAAGAATAAGAGATGTGTTTTGTTAGCAGCCACACTAACACACACACACACCAAAACACGCATACTATATGCTCCCTAGCCCACCGTTGCCTGGTTTTGCAGAATGATCAATGCAAACGCTGTTATTTACCCAAGCCTGAAATGAAAAGACTATGGATCAATTTGATGCACTTCCATACGGTGTGCTCACAATGGCTGGCTGGGTTTTTGTCTCAGCTATATGCCCTCCATCTACACTTTAGCCATCTACCCTTCATCTTAAATAAGCCCCCTCCACACATGCACACAAATAGACTACTATACTGTTTCTCATGCACACAGTCCTCTGTGCATTCTGTTTCTGCACCATCTCTCCGTCTTTTTCTTTCAAACACACCCACACTGTGACATTAGGACTGCATACATCGAAGCTTGTGTGTGCACGCGTGCTTGTTTGTGTGCGTTTTGGGCTGACCCACTTTCTGTGCTTGGCCAGGCTTGTGCTGCTGCTGTCTGCTGTGCTGTTCTGCTAAGGGGGGAGATCCCTACAGACTCCCCCGGAACAGGCTCCAGCTCTCCTACTGACAGACACTCACCGTGGCATGTTATCCCCCCGCGGATTGGAGACCTCTGCCTCTCTGTCAGCTCATCTGTGTGTATGCGCGCGTCTCAGATGCACCTTGATGCAGATGCACAAACGAATACTCACAGAAACGCATGCACATGGTGCACAGACAACAACAGTGTTCCTGCTCATGCGCACATGCGCTCATACACAAATATTCAAAGCGCATACCATCCCATATCTGTATATTTTTAATTCCATCCACCCTCCTCCGGCTCCTCCTCCTCTCTTCCTTGTGTTTGTCTGGAGTTATTGTTTCAATCTTGCTGCATCAGGGGGCCCCTGAAGGTTATAAATTAAACATAAATGCAAATGCGCTGAGCCATTGCCCTCCTCCACCTCCCTCTTCCCACACACACACACACACACACATACATCCTTGGCTTTCAAACAGATCAGTATGTCTGCGAATTAATAGGAGAACAGTGGGCTTTTTTTAATGAGCGAGAAAGGGAAATTAGAGTTGCAAAGCCACAGCGTGGCACACCCAGAGTTGCAGCCGAGGCAACGGCTTGAAAAGCCGGGCGCCATCATAGAATATGCTAATGCCTCAGGTCCCCTTGCTGCTGGCGTTAGCGTTGCTCTAGATGAGATCAGTGCTGAGGCTTTGATCTGGGATGCTGATGAGAGCCAGAATCATCATGTGTACAAAGCAAAAAAAGCATGAGGGGTGTGGATGAGGCACAAAACCAATGATGAACCCTAGTTTGGCACTAAATTTAAAGATGCCTAATTTTGTCTGTTCACATATACACTTGTGACAGTGATAGTCACCTGTGTGGCTTCACATTTACATTGGATGTAAATGTGATGTGTTCTTAGGGAGGGTGCCCTATAGATAAATAGCCATCTGGTCCTGTTGATGCTATGGGCTGGGCCTGAGCTTAGTGAATGTGAACACCATGGAGACTTTGTAGTTGGACCATAACAGTGTTATTGCTTTTATTTTCTGCCATATGGGCTCATAAAGGCAAGCAGTTGGGGAAGGTTTCTAGGGATGTCACTCTCTTTTATTTGTCTCCAATGAATGAGCTCCATTAGGAAAAGTGGGATTAAGCTTCTTGCTGTCATGCAGTAATGTGAATTTGTGATATATTCATGCATGTCACATGAAAAAAGCCTCACCTTTTGCATTTTTACTATGGTTTTAGCAATGATCTGCTGAATAACACTGCTTGTTTTACATGTGTTCATTTATTTTTAACCTTCAGCTTGTACTAACATTGTATCTCCAGCAGGGGTCTTCCCATTGTCATGGACATGGTTTCCACTGAATTATCCCACATTAAACTCAAAGCAAACTACAAGGCAAAGGGAATAGTACCTCCTTGTTTTTAACATATATAACATGAATCAAAATCATGTGATTGTCCCTACCTCTAGAATCATCGTGTCGATACTGGTCATCTTTACTCCCAACACAGACATTGCAATCTTCTAACATTTGCTCCCACCATAGCCACTCATCATTATCATCATCATCATCATCATGGCCATCCTCAGCACAACTCTCATCCCCGAAATCCTCTCTTCCCACCGTCTCCATCCTCCCCTCCACCCCTCTTTCATCCGCAGCTCCCTCTGTTGATCAAATGCATCTGATCTCATCAAAGCGGACCCCTCTGCTCATTCAAGTCCCAACAGACACCCTGGCTTCTTTACTAAGCACTATTTTACATTCATGTTTGAATACCGTCGATGGGATAGAGTATCTTGTAGACTTTGCTTTTGTGTGGTCCTGCACTGCAGCCTGTGGAAGATTTTTTTTTTCTTTTTTGCCCTTTCTTTTTAAAATTCCATTATAATTCTTTACAAGATCATCTTTGATAAAGGAAATCTTTTGAGGAAAAATAAAGAGTTTAGCCTTCGATTCAAATAAGGCCTTAATGAGGGTTCACTTCCCTATCTGTAGCTACTCGCATCGAATAGTCATATGTCAAATAATTGTATGCTTCTCTTTTCATTAAAGGATATAGGCTATGCTTCTTTGTTGCAAGAAAACATGGGTCCTTTTATGAAAAAGGAAAAAAAGGAAACCAATATCACGGCGCAATAGCGGTTATAAAGTGAGATTACATTCTTATTCCGATGGCAACGTTATTGCACACCGTTTGTAGTTGCGTGTCCGACTGCTGTCAGAGCTGCAGAGAAACTGACTTGAGCTGAGGGACAGAGAGGACGGAGGGAGGAAAAATCTGATCTGGATAATGGATTTGAAACTCGCAATAAGCCAAACTTACAACATGTGTTTATTTGGTAGACCAGTTTATAATGGTAAAGCATAATATGTGCACATTCTGGCAATTCTGGCAAAGAGTCGGGTTTGTCTAAAAAAAGAAAATGGACCTTAGAACAGGCGAAAGCGTAATTCCACGACTGTGCGAGGTTTTATTAAAAGGAATCTAAACTTTATTAAGACAGTTTGGAGATGTAGATTATACCCAGTTATAGTGTAACATCAGTGTATCTTATTTTATGTTACTTGAGCTTTAAAAGCAATATCAACGAGAGAGAAAAATAATCAGTGCGCAATGGCTCAGTACTCCAGTCCGGATTTTGCAAGTGAGGCGCGCTGGAGCCCTGGAGGTGGATAAGCTGGTAGAGCCCGCTCTCTCATGCCATGCTGGGCCACAAGGGCTCCGGGAGACGCTGCTACATATTACTGAGAACCGGGATGGAGGAGAGGCGGAGGGGGGAAGGAAAAAGTTTCATTTAAACCTGGCAGAGAAACTTTCAACATGAAGCCTCACTGACGCACCATTTCACCACCACAGCAACACCAGCGATAGGAAGAAGATTGCTTTCCATCTGAAAATATTTTTCACCTCCCAGCTTGTGTTTTTTTCTTCCCCTCTTGTATTTTCTGTGCGCAAGGCTGGTCGGGGCTTGCTGTCACTGCGCGCTGAGATGTTGGAGTGACCATGGCTGCGCAAGTGGCATCGGCTCCAACCAGAACTAATAATAAAAATAAGAAATTATCCGGCGGTTTGGGTCCGGAGCTCAATTCGGGGAAATCCGGAGGAGGAGGGACCGTGCAGCGAACTGGACCGATGCTGGGTGCCGGCGATGGGACTCTGAATAATGTAGACCATCACCGCCGAAACGAGCTCAGCATGGTTCATTCAACTTCCACGAGTCACAACGCTCCGGACGGCCACGACAAGGCTGGGAACAATCTCACGTCCGCGTCGGCGTCGAATTCAAACACTTTGTCGATGGAAACGGGTTTGATCGCGAACCACAAGCTGAAATGTGTGGGGAGCGGAGATCCCCCTCAGTCTCAACCGCCGCAGCAGCCGCTGCCGCAATTTGGCCAGTTTGCGCCACATCAGCAGAGGCAGATTCAAAGTAACAACAACGTCAACAACAACGGCCAGGTTCCCCGTGGGGACAGAAGTATGGATCACCAACACCATGGCGGCAAAGAGAACCTGTTGGGGGAACAGGAGGAGTCACAGCAGCCGCACATGCCAGGGAAAGGTGAGGGGGACCTCACCTGTAAACCCTCGGAGAGGATGATGAGTTCCAGGTTTGAACACGCGAACTTGGGGGCACCAAATAACAACTCCGAGTTTAATAACAACTATTATCCTTCAAGGCCCTGTTACGATCAACATGGCGGGCAACAGCAACAAAACAGCGGGATGGGGACAACGCACTCGTCCGCACACAACAGCATGGAGAACTCCCACGAAGCAGGGTACCACAACAGCCAATACGGCCAGTACCCAGCATACCGGGCGGGCTACGGTGGGGCCTATGGGATCATGGGCCCCTCTGGATGCCGGCAACCAGGGAACATGATGATGGGCAGCAACTCCTCAGCAAGCCACGCCAAGTCTCCTCTGGGAGCTGCCTCGGGTGGCTTTCAGAGGTATCCTGGGCAAACTCAGCAGCAGCATCCCTCAGGGGCCACCCCGACTCTCAATCAGCTGCTGACATCCCCCAGCCCAATGATGCGGGGTTATGGAGGTGCCTATCAAGACTATACCAACCCCACGGCTCAGCAGCAAACCACTATGGGGTTAGGGAAAGAAGTGGGGCCCCAGTATGGAGCCTCCACGGCCCACTGGGGAGGGCAGCAGAGAAACCATCCACTTTCAATGAACCCTACAGGCAACGGAGGGCAAGGCCTCGGCAGGACGCAGGTGAGTTTGGGAAACTTCAGTTAGGCGCTCAGATGCGCACTAAAGTTGATTTATTCAGAGCTGCAGAACAATATGCAGATGCAGTGCGTGTGGATCATAGAGGGGCATGGGGTATGTTTGATCATTATACGAAAGCTACATGTTTGCAAAATAATTTTTTTATACTATATTAAAATCGCAATTAGAGACTCACAACATTGATTTTGACTATTAAGCTGCACAAATGAAATGTACTGGGGGAAAGAAAATGACCAGCATTTGTTAATGGGAAAAAAATATCTTTATTGTAAAGAATTTTTGATAAGCCTAAACAAATGAAAATGCATTTTAATAGTTCACATTTCATCTGTGTTTGTACTTTTAACGATCAGATTAAAAAAAGTCGACTAGATTTGGCTCCATTCACCCCTCTGCCGACGTGGTCTCAGACACGTCGCAAAACGCCCTGTTTCGAGGACGCGCGGTGTCCGAGGCGTGCGCCGAACAAAGTGAAATATTCATATAAAAAAATGTTTCCACATACTTATAATAAATGTAGAAGTCAAATATTTAAAAATAGTCGGTTGTTGTTGTTTTTAAATGTCAGTCCGACGTTACGACCGCTGAAAACTCGCCTGTCCTCCGTGCGCTCTGTGTCTCCGTGCGCTTCTGTGCGCCTCGTTTATTCCCATGCAGCCCTGCAAAGAATTTGAATACTGGAGGTAAACTGGCTACAAGCTCTGCGTACTCCTGGCTCGCAGTTGACACCCAGTCTGCCATCTGATTGGCTCCCTGTGGCCTCACTGGTAAGACCGCGTTTAAGAAGGGGTGGGGGGGGGCGGGGGTTGATGTGTCTTTTGGTCATGGCGCTGGAATGATGCTGCATTCAGGACTTATGGGAATACACAGCTTTGGAGCCCATCCAATGCAATAATTGACGGTTTAGGAAGGTTATTCTGCTCCTGATAATTATTCACATGTTTCTCCTCATTGACAACAGACATGGAAAAGGTTGTAATGTCATCTTGAAAAAAAGGGGAAAACATAGCCTAATATATTTAGGTGAAAAGCTTAAATAAAAGTACATGATTTGGGGGACTGTTTGCATTTGTTTATCTGTTTTTTACTTTATAAATTCATGTTACAATCTTATACAGTTTGAGTTGGGCTTGATGCCTTTTTCTCAGGGCACTTTAGTGTTAGAACAGAATGCAAGTGCAGCTAATAATTATTCAAATGTTCCTCTCTCTGTTTGGGGTACTGCCTTTAAGGATCCTTAGGTGGCCCCCAAACTCTGTGCTGCAACATTTCTGCTGTCAACAGCATGCAGACTGAGAGGCAGGGGGGAGGGAGGAGCTGCCAGTTCAAAACTCTGAAGCAAAACATCAGTGTTTCCCCAGAACAGCCATTTTTCTGCACTTGTTTTTGTTGCACCAAATTATGCGCACGGCTGGATGGCACATCTGGACGACTGGAGGGCAAGGAGATTGAGCATTGCTTGTACTATATGCCTCTTGCAAAACAAAAGTAGTTCATTAGCCTACATTGTTTCAATCAAAGGCAATTTGTGTTGGATGCAGAGGAAATGAGGTGAATGTTTAGCGTGGGAGGGTTTGTTGTTGTAATGATTGTATCAAATTATGCTAAAATGGTCACTAGAAACATACAGCAGTCTAACTCCTTAGCATAATAATTATTAGTGGCTGGTTTGATTGGTTGTTGAATATTTTAAATGGATCAAAAACAGTTAAATGTATCTTAGGTTGCATGTAAGTCAGACAATAGTTATATATTTTAGTACAGAAAATTTAAACATAATTCAAACAAACCATTCCTGTATGGCAGTTAGGGTTGCTCTTCTTTTTTTTTTTACTTCCCTTTTTTTTTTTTACACTTTCCCTCTTTAGGAGTAAGTCCATGTGCAACACAGTTTTTTCCTTGACTTTACCAACATTTCAGCAGCAGTATATTCACGCTACAAAAGCTCTATGTTTAATTCATTTTGGAGCTGCAGCGCTGCTCTCCTGCGCGCTGACAGGCTGTGTGTAAAAGGCGAGCGGTGTAGTGAATAATACTGCTTCCAAATTGGCCCCGTGATATGACTGCACTTCACTTCAGAATGCGTTTGGTTGAAGCACGCCTCTGTCACCTGTTGGCACAGTTTCTCCCCCTTTCAAATTCAATTTCCCTCCCCACTGCCTCTCTTCAGGAGCAAGCTGCGAGCGAAACAAGCGTACCTCATTTACACTGCTACCGCCCCCCCCCACACACACACACACACACACACACACACACACACACACACACACACACTCCTCACACTCACTTTTTTGATCATTCATCAGAATGAAAACAGAGCCCAACCAATGTGCATGTTTATTCTGTATGTGCATACCTCAAAAAGACAGGATTCCTAAAAGCATACATTGAATAAAAATAAAAATGACCATGTACCAATTTACTCCAATAATGTTCAAAGTATCTATACTTTCTACTTTGTATTCTTTTGAAATGTTTATATTATCAGACATTTCAATTCTTACTCCTACCTTACATGTTTCGAAATAAATTTGTACCAATTTATTTTCAAATTGTGGGGCTACATTCAGGGTCCAGCTTATGTCTATAATTTGGGCTGTTTCAGTGTCTCAAACTGTATTTCTCCTGTCATCTATACTAGCATGCCAGCCTATGTTTATGCTTAACTTTTTTTTCAGTTTACACCATAAATGAAACGTTTCATGTTTCATAATATGCCTAACAAGTATTTACTTGGTATGAACTAATCGGAGCATACACACAAAACAGTAAAAGTAATTAGTAGATAATAATGAGGGCTTAGTGAGTGAGACATAGTGTTGTTGCTTAGATAATTACAACAGGAAGTCTTTTAAAATCTGACCTAATGAAATAAAAATGAATGGATGCCTATGGTTTCCACTAATTTGTCACCATTATGTTTAGTGTTTCGCTGCTGTTTTTTTGTTTTTTTTACAGAAATGAAATCAAAGCCCAGTAGCTCTACATATCAAAGCCTCGATCCAATCCCATCCTTGGTAATGTGCTTACCTTGAAATGATCCCTGCTCGTGCTGCTCTCTCGTGCATACTGTTTACATTCCTCTCTTATGAATTATTAGTGTGACTTTATAATAGGAGCAATGCATCAATGTCACTTTGTATTATGCGGCTATCTCTGGGACCTTCGTGCATAGTGATGGGCCTGACTGTGGCTGCTGCAATTTAATTTATGGAACATGTTCTGCATCAGACGGACTGCCCATGGGGGTCTGGTCAGGAAGGTGGGTGCGTGTCTGGGTGCTTCACTTTATTTTGGGACATGCCTGTAGATTTTCTGTTTGTGTGTGTATCCTTGAGTGTTTGTGCCTCTATTTGATTGTTTGTGCCAAAGAAAGCAGGCTGAAGCCCTTTCGTCAGCACTAAGCAGTCCAGCTACAGCCCTGCCCTTCTCATGATAGCCCCCCCCCCCGCCCCCCCACCCGCCCCCCCCCCCCCCCCCCCCCCCACC